>OZ035960.1:113517323-114117323 GCA_964034945.1 Chrysopilus asiliformis
GTGCTTCTGTCCACATCCGAGAGTTACAAGTATTTCTTCGTCAGAAGCACACGATGGTCAGTCAAAGGCCGAAACATCATCAGTTTGAATCAATACAAATCGAAATAACCAAGGGTTTCCTCTGTTAGGACCAAAATCGGATTTTGGGGATTTTCCTTGTGTTTGTGGGGTTTGCACGATTTACCGTTAGCCACATGGGGTGTTTTTTTATGTTGACCAGTGGTAAATGGGTTTCCAGAGCTTGAACCGTTGGGTTGGGTGGACCCCAATTTACGATAGCAAAAAGTAAGTGTTTTGGTGCAGTTAACCGGCAACACTGATAAGCGAATGAATTACGCTTGATAATGCTTAACAAATCAACATGAATAGGTCTGAGAGATATCGTTTTTGCGTTATCATAGGACCTTCCGCTTAATAAAACAATTTCAGTAATGGATTACCGCCAAAATCTATGATTTCATCAAATTTATCCCGTCTGGTTGCTGTAAAGTTGAAATGTTGTGTTTATTATAATATGTCGTCAATAATAACCGAGCCAAGAATCGACACAACCATTTTTTCTAAAAAAAAATGTCCGCTAAGTCAATCGCCATACTCGCCCGATTTGTCACCTTGTAACTTGTAGGCGGGTCCAGTTTTAAGGCCGCCCTCCATTACCATGACTTCGGCAACTGCAAAAAAATAGAGACACATTTATGTGAAGATACCTTGGCGAGAAAGGGAGATAAGAATCAACTGCAAAAATTTGTCGGCAACTGCAAGAATAATTTCTCCTGTTTTTTATGGCGATTTCTACTACAATCACACATTGTCCCTGTAAGTGAATAGTAAGCACGGACACATTCAAACTGTTATTATAGCGTGATGTCATTTTTCTCCTTCGCATCAAAAGCTTTGTTACCATGCCAATTTGAACATTATATTCATAGCATAAGGTTTGATATGATTGCTATAAAATTGTAAAACTGGAAGGGATAGCGTTTAACTTGTATTCAGTCATTCCTTTTTAGATCTACATAAGTCTATCTTGCTCTAGTTTCCTGCATTTTTTTGCAGTTACAGAAGTCATGGTAATGGAGGAAAGCCTTTATACGTTATAAATAAGGCAGAACTTCTCTGGGGTAGCGCTTTTTTGTGTATCGTTTTCACTGAGAAACTTTCACTTTGAGGATCCAAAAAAAATTCACCTGCGGCGAAATTTTGCTAATTTTGTTGCATTTCTGGTTTCGGTTGCTCAGATTTTTAGTTTAAAAATATCAGTTGTGATCAGTAAAGCTCTAATCATAACTATATGAATAATTGCTTCACTAATATTTATGAAAAATTGGTGATTTTTTTATTAATCCGAACTAATTTTGTTTTTGCGCTTTGCTTTTTGCATGTGGCAGGGTGTCATTAATTTCATCTTTATTGAAAACCATGGGCAGAATCAATTCTTTGTTTCCCCTTCATTGTTAAATCAAACATTCCGGTCATTAAAAGCAAACTCATCTTTAGTGAATAAAAAAATACACCATTATGGATTAGCCTTTCTTTAGCGCATTAAAATATTTAGACGGAAAATTCAATTTATTTCGTAGTCGAAAAACGTGCAGCTTAATGAGGTGGAAATGCACAGATAAGAAAAAAAGATGACTTCATTTTATTAATATTAAAGATCCATTTTGATAAATTTTCTTAAAGTATTCTTTAATAATATTTCTTAGCGACAGAAAGAATTTATCATAGAATGACGCAAAAGCCATTTCTCGACTATTAAAAATATGAGACATATTATAATAGTTTGGAAATTCACATGTTTGCAGGTACCAGAGATTTAAAAAGTTTCATCAGTCAAATACATAGAATATATTCTGCGAACAGTTCAAAACTACAATCTCAAACAATATGCTTAAAATGGTTTTTGTTTTAATTTTTTAGTCTGCCTTTTTGCCAAATTAATCAACGGTTATGTAAAAATTATCTAGCACAGAAGGGTTGTTCAAATCCTACTAAAAGGAGGTCCTCATACAAACCTAACATAGTTGAAAAACGCTTCACTTCTTGTATTTCTTATGTGTGCAAAAAGCGTTTACCTGTTTTAATTCTTTCCGGTGTGTTTTCCTGATTGCAAAAAGCCAGATTGGTGTATATTTCTTTCGAATCGCATATGCAGCACTATTTTATAATTATTAAAAACGTTGGAAGAAAAACTAGTAACAAACGAAGCTATTTGAATGTTTTTTGCAATCAAAATAAAAGCTTTAGACGGGACCATAGGTTATTTATTAAAAAAACAGCTTCCATGTTGCACCTGGTAGGATTTGAATTAGTTTCTTCACCTGTGATTAATACGCATTCATTGAAATGGCCGGAAGGCTGCTTATTGTGAAATGCAAACAATTCAAAGATAAAGTGGTTGGTTTTTAACTGCTATTTTAAGGGGTCATTTACATCTGACATTTTGTTCGACGAACTTTATTCTGTGACACAAAAATAATTCATGTTGCACCAGACATTACAGTACAAAATTTGCAAAAAAAAATTTCAAAACAATTACGCTGGCACAAAAACAACTTTTCAGACTATAAATGTTCAACGTTTTGTTAGGGGTTTTCCATAAACGCCACGCTTTTAGAATGGAAAGAGAGGGGGGCGGGGGGAGTTGGCTGTCTGATAACGAAACCTTGACATTGATTTATTTATTTTTTTATTTTATACTACTAATCTTCTTCGAATAAATAACCTTGCCTTGAGATATCCTTACGGACTTTTTGACTTCAGAAGCGGATTCAGCGAATCCCAAAAACACCCAGATGAGCATTTTTCCGGAAAATTTGAGGAAAAGGGCAATCACGTTATCCTTACAGGACCTTCCATTATCCTTACGAACTTCATAACATCATAATCGAATTCAGTGACCCCAAAAACCCCCAGACTAAATCTTTTCCCGGAAAATTTGAGGAAAACGATAGTCATGTTATCCTTACAGGACCTTCCATTATTCTTACGGTCTTCTTAAAATCAGAAACGGATTCAGTGACCCCAAAAAGCCCCCACTAAATTTTTCCCCGGAAAATTTGAGAAAAACGATAGTCATATCTTATATCCTCTTACAGGATCTTCCGTTATTCTTACAAATACGAAGTAGTGAAAATATTATATTGTCACCGGAGAGTGTGTACACGAATGTGTGCAAAATTTCAAGTCAATCGGATGAGTGGAATGGCCGCCTTTCTTAGAGAGCGGGATCACTGTGCACTGGTCCAACATTTAAAAACTGATGTGAGTGTAATTAAAATACAAATTTCGTGTAACAGATTTTTCAGATCTCTTTTTTAAGTCCGTCATTTGTATCTACCAGATAACAACCGTTTAAGAAACGTAGATCCCCATCTCAAGTGCTAGATCTACACATTGTTTTTTTTTTTGGAAAAATATTTAAAAACGGCTTTTCTTCCGTTACTACGTATTCCTAATTTACTGCACATGTCGGTGGCATCGCTATAAGTAATTTTTATTGTAACCGGCGTTACGGCAATTAATCAAAGCCTATTTTTTAACGATTAAAAATGTCATATGAGAGTCTGGTCAGTGAAAGGATTGCAGTCTGACCATGTATGTATATTCTGTTTTGACTGACATCCACATCCACACAAACTCGTCCTGCGATGATGGGGCTTTGAAATTTTTAACGTGTGGTCAAGTTGGGATCGGAACAGGATTTAACATAAGGCCAAAGGACATGATTCTTGACTGAGGGACGATTATGGTAGTGACAAAATAGTGGTTGGTCGCCATAGCATAAAATAAATCATCAACACCTGCTGTGTATGGCGGATGAATTTCCTGATGGGATATTCAATGTCATCATGGCTATAATATTAACATTAGAGTTTTACTGGTGTGTGCAACATAAAAAACAAATTATTGCGATGTCAGAAATTCTTCAATTTAAAACTAGGCGCGAAATTTCTTCAAAATTTGTAATATTCTTTTATTTACCACAAATTATTACGAAAAAAAACTCCAAACAACGGCAATTGGTATCATTTCGTTTCCTCTTTTCTAATAATTTGACAATAAACTTCGCTCTTAACCGCTGAAAATTCTTTCACTGAAACTATTATTGTAAGGTGGAATTTTTAAATTATTTTTTATATGAATACATCTTCAAATAAATTCTTCTTGTACTTAAAAACAGAACATTTTTGTGAAAATCAAACCGATTTCTCTTTGGAAACGCCCCTTTTGTGACTTTATGCCTATTGCAGACATATCTGTGGCTGATTTATGCTCATAACTATGCTCATAATCTCTATAGGGAATGAAATATCCACGTTAAATGTCTTTTTCCGTCGCAATCTCTGTGAGTTATAATTTCCTGCAATCTATTGCCATTTTTTTAATATCATTTCCCCAAAAAAAGGGATATTTTTTCTTAAATTTAAGTAACCATTGAAAGGAATTGAATTGTTAGCAAAGCAACGTTTTCGTGTCAATCAAATTCAACGTTTTTTTATTTATTTAAATCGTGTATCGGTTGAAATTTTTTATTTTGTAACTGTAAATTTAAAATAAAATATGGAAGAATTTTTAAGAAGCTACATTCCGGAATGGATTTTCGAAATATTGGATGAAAATGGCGAGTGTGAAGATTCTGGCATGTGGAAACAAATTACATTTTGTAAAATAAATCCATATTTCAAAACTTATTCGGACCTAGGCGAAATATTTCATCGTGGAGTTTTCATATTATTTGTACTACTTTTTATTATATTTTTCGTCGACATGATTTATAGAGCCTTCTCCGAAAATGTTAAGGTAAGTTAATATCCGCTTTTTCCAAAGACGGGGTTTTGTTCCAGTCCTAACTAGTGTAGAATATTGTAAAAAATATTAGTAAAACTACAATTGTCAATCGTGAAATATTCTATATGAGGACAGAAAAAAAATTATTTAAACAATCCATTTGTATGGAGAAGGGGAGAAGGAATAGCCCGGAAGATTTATGTAAAATATCTAACCATTTTCGAGAAAATTGCAAAAAAACTGTTTCGTTTGTGTGGGTGCAGGGGAATGACTGGTCCGATTTTATCCGTTTAATAACTTAGCCTTTGCCGTTTACGAGAAACGCAACTATACAAAACTTCAAGTCTCTTGCGCAATCCTTCAGAAGTTATGGTGTTCACGAAAAGACAGACAGCAAAAAAGACGGACGGACAGACATGCGGAACCCAAAGTATTTTGTCATACCAAAGATCCTGTGGGAATTAATTTTTATCTCCGAAGATTGGTTCGATACCTTACAAACGGTATACTAAATATAGGTACCCCGCGAAGTTCAGCACTACAGCGTACTTTTACGGCAACATCAATCCCCCCCCCTATTTCCCCAACAGAGTAAAAGTTGCACAATAAAGGCTACGATACTTTTCTATCTTTTACAATTTTAGCAACAATTTTTTTCTGAAATACATATTTTACAAAAAACTTTCCATTAAAAGAATAAGTTCATGTTATGAACTAACTTTGTTAGTAAATTTGTAACACCCCCGCTTCCTCGCAACTTCGAAACTCCTCACCCGTTAACTTTTGAACTATTCAAACGAATGAGATGAGGTTTTTTAAGTTGGTAAGCTAACATTTTAGGCAAGTTTTTGTCTTGAAAAGGAAAGATTTTGTCTTGAAAAGGCAAGGAAAGTTTTTGGATTTTGACGCGAAGCTGTGGCTGCAAGGAGCTTCTGAAAATGGCAATCTTGCCATTAGCAGAGTCTAAGATTAGAAGTCGTTTTCGAGCAGAAAGAGATTTTAAATTATTACGGGAGTTTTTATTACGGGACAAAAAATGCAATTAAATTTATGATACCAAATAATTTTTGTTACTTATTAGAATACAATGAATTCAAAATGCTTTTACTAAAAAAAAACGCTTAAAATGCTTTTATAATTCTGTGTAACCAACAATTTCAGCCATTAGATGGTATTAAAGCGAAAGTTGCAAAAGACGCCAAAGCAATAATTTCTGTACTCAGAGCTTTTTTCTTAATAAAAGACATAAAACACAGCATCAAGCAAGTGAAAAATAATCGCAAGGCAGACATTCGAAGTAAATGGAAGCAAGTTTTAAAACATGATCGCTTTAACTGCCTTAAACAGAACGAAAAGGTATAAACTTTTTAAACGGTTTTATAAATCTTAATAATTCAACTTTTTAAGACTGAAATTTCAAACAAAACAACTCCAACTGGCCATATGGAGGGTGCGTTCAAAACTGATGCGTCCCAGTTGATTCAAAAATCAAAAACCGTTGATTCAAAAATCAAATTACTTGTAGATACAACAGATATATCAATTATGATGCGACAAAATGGCTTGAGCGATACAAATATTAATATTATTTTTGAGTCAAAATCCAATAAGACGAAGAAAAATGCCACAAATATTCCAAAGCGAATCCGTTGCAATCAATCACTTGCAACTTCTGCCCCTTCTGAAGAAGTTCTCCCGTTGGAACCGAAAAAAAATTCAAGTCTTGAATTTCAAAACTTCAAGGCAAATTCGACCAAACCAAAAGTTCTTCAACGGAAACCAAATGTGGATAATATTAAAAATGGGATATTTCTCAACCGTCACAAACCGTCGAATCAACAGGGCAAACAAAACGTGTCTCCTGCACCACAAAATCATCTGAACCACTCTTGGCGACGAAAACCTTTTATTTTGAAATAGGAAAATCAGATACAACAAAATTCGAAAGTCTGGTTCTCAGGTCGGAAATTAAATCTTCAAATGCTTTGTGAGTTAATTAAAAATGTTTGATACTTTGTTTTGGTAATATTCGTTTATTAAAATTTGCGTTTTTGTTTTAAATGAGTTAAAATAATATTTTTATTTGGTAGAATCCCCCTAAATAAAAATCATGATAAATAAAATAACACACAGTCTGAATTAAAAATGTATTTTGATAGAAATTTCAAAAAAGAACGCATACAAAAAAGTTTTTACGATTGTATCTATGGAATATTAGCCAAATAATCCTTAACAGTTGATGGGTCGAGACGTTTAAAGCCGTTCCTATCACAAACACCGACTTCAATGTTATCGGCAGTCATTTTTCCCTCGAAACCTTCTTTTAATGTTAAAATTGCGGTATGCACAGCATCATCTAACTCTAGATCTTCACTATATCTGTATAATTTAAAGAAACACGGGTTAAACAAAAAAAAATACAATTTAAAATTTCCAACAAACCTCTTTTCAAGAAACGTTTTCCCATTAATCGAATTCTTGCCCATTGCGGTTGCCTTCCAAGCGAAATATGCCCCAGATGGGTCGCATTGGAAAAGGTATGGTCGCTCGTTATCCCATCCACAGATCAATAGTGAAACACCAAATGGTCGAACACCTCTGAAAATTCATTTTTTAGTTTAAAATCGAGTGTTAAAGTTTACTCAATCCGTTTTTGGCCATTACTGAGGGTAGATTCAGATTATATGAAAACTCAAATGAAAAAGTTTTCCAGTTAGTACTGTGCGTTCCCGATTGTTTCTCCTTAGTGCTAAAGAATGATAAAGACTTTCAAAATAATCTCATTCTTGCACTAAAACAGAATCGGAAGAGCACACTTTTCACGCGAAAACTTTTTCATAGAATGCGAATCTACCCTTTATTCTGAATCGGTGTAAAAACAAAATTTTCAAGAAACAGAAAATACTCAATTTGTAAATTTGTTTTTTGTAAGAGCATACTACAGCAAAATAATCAACAAAATCAATAACCAAACTGGCGTTCGTTGTGACCTACCCAGATTGCGTGTATTCCTGCATCAAAGTAGCCACACGCTGAACCAGTTGAGCCACCGGGATCGGTTCCTTGTAAGTCAAGTAGTAGCTCTGGGCCATCTTTCTGGCCTGTTTAACCAACAGCCTGTAATCGGGCCCCATCCCTGAATACACCATCCCAATATGTCCTGTGATCATTTCTACGCGATTTACGCTATGCTCGTCGTACAAAATCGACTTGTGCTTATTCTCAGTGGCCAAAACTACCCCATTTGAGGCTGCAAATAGAGTGAAAAAATCAACATTTAAGAATGCTAACGATTCGGAAATGATTTATTACCCATGATTCCAACTGATGGAGCGCCAGCAGATACAGCCGCAAGGGCATATTCAATCTGGACCAATTTACCGGAGGGGCTGCAAATATAAACAGAAAATACAAGTCATACTTTGTGAGGTTATGTCCGAAGGGATATGCAAAAAACGCGAACAATTAGCCGGATATTTCCCTTAAGCCATGAATTTCATGTTGCGAAAAACTCACCTGAATGTTGTAAGTGAAAAACTGTATCGTTCGGATGCCATTTTCAACAAAATTCAAGTAACAATCTTTTCCGCAATGACTCCAAAATTTACAATGGAAATCTGTAAACTCACTGAAATTCTTCTCAACTTTCCAGCTTCTAATAGAGATGTTGAACTAGAGAGCCTATAATTCAAATTCCATTTATTTCGGCTTGAATTTACAAAATGTTCAGAGGCTATAAACTTCACGGTGTCAATTTTAATTATTAAGAAAAATAACATTAAAAGTCAATCAGTACAGCGATTATACCAGAAACGGTGTCTATTCTCACATTTGAATTCTATGCTGTAGATATCGTTTTCTTATTAAACTTTTTCTTGTTTTTGGCTAGTGTGGCAATACCCAGACTGAATAGAATTCATAAAATTAAATTTGGAACTAATAGCTATTAATAATACGCACGTTAAACATTTGTTTAGTGAAGCTTTTGCTGTTGAAATTGCTAGTAAGACGTTGACAAGAAAACGTGAGAAAAATGCCATGCTACCGAAATTTTAGGGAGAAAATTTGCAAAAACTTAGCAATTTCCCAACAAATCCTATTACATAAATTTCATAAACATAATACTTTTAAGATAAATGCTTCACAGAAGAAAATGTTTGACGCCCAACTTTAATTTTGTTGAAAAATCATAAAAGTGTAGGTTTTGTCCTCGAATTAAGCTACGCTTCTAATTTTATGAAAAATTTCGTAGTGCACAAACCGATTTCATTTCGGGAAACCTTGCCTTAGAAAATCGAAACACGTTTACTTTAAAATCTTTATTTCGCCAATTTTTTTCACCAGCCAATTTAAAATTCTGAAAATGAAATCGGTACGATTCGTTCCATGGGAAATACGAAAGTTGTGAACACCCACCAATTAACAACTTTTTCTCACCAACGAAACCCTTTAGACGCTCCTTTTTGAGCGGAAAAATTCAAAATTTCTCTAGTTTCAATGAATTTATTTTTTTTATATTTTTGGGAGGTTTCTTAGAACGTGTACAAATTATTTCAACAACACTTTAACTGAAGAGTTAATCGAAAACCCGAAAATTTGGTAAGTTGATAAATAAATAAAACGAATTCAAATCCCAATATGCGCATGTCTCAAAAAATTCGGAAAGCATCCATTCCTGGAAAATTCAATTTTATTGACCTCGAGTGTATTTATAGAATGTAAAATCAAGTGGAATAAATAAGGCTATTATTATTGTAAAATTACAATTTAATCTTGGAATTATGGACGGAGTGTAAACTTTTTTTGAAAAAAGAAAAATATAAGCACAATTTGATTCGTTTTGACGAAATCAATTGACCTACTTTAAAAACCACAAAATATATTTAAAGAAAAACATCAAAATATGACGAATTTCGAGAATACATTCGTTCGTGGGCCATCGCCATCGTACTCTGATGTAATATCTGAGAATGGCGGTATGTCTACTCTACCTATCGGTGATAAAAAGTCGCTAACAAATAATTATTTAATGATGCAAAAGGAGGGAAATCCAGTGATTCGAGGGCGGAATACATTCGCGTTTTGGACAATTGTTTCGCTACTATTTATACTCACTATTGGTAATTTATTTTTAACAATTACTATTATTGGAGTGTTGCGACTCGGAAAGGGAATGCAGAGCATTGAACTCGTCCCGGAGGAGCAATCGGTGAAGTTTTTCGGTACCACATATTTCGATCGGATTTATAAACGGGATGGAACTATAGAAGGATTTGTCGATCAACCTGTTACAATAACTGGAGACGATGGACATATTGCGATAAATTTGGTACATCGAAATGGCCATTCGCATAATAAACTAACGATGAATCAAAGTGGAACGTTCTTCCGGGGGTTCGAGAAATTTGAAATAAAAGATCCGGTGTCTGGCGAAATTGTTTTTACTACTCATAAACCTCATTACAACATTCCGAAGGGGGCTGCTAATTTGTACGCCAAAAGTATCAGTACGAGTCGAATTACCAGTCCTATTGGGAAGACCCTGAAGATACAGAATCCAGATGGAAAGATCTCAGCGAGAGGTTCAGAAGGTTTAACCATCGATGCACATACTGTGCTCCTGCAGACCGACAAAAAGGTTCATTTGTCGTCAACCATGAATTCTTCGATAATTTTAAACGGTCCAGAAGGCATCTACTTGGAAACTGAACACATGCCCCAAGCAAACTCTGAACATGGAATTCGAACAGTCAACATGCAGTACAAGCTTTGCGTTTGCATGCCACAAGGGAAGATTTTTCGTTTGGCCGTTCCAAGGCTGCATAGTGGGAAGATTACCTGCAACCACTACGATCCTTCGGATGATCCGTGCGCTTAGAGCTATTAAATATCTTCTTATCTAAGTTAGTTGAGAGTAGAAAATAAAATTTATGTCGGCTAATTGTATTAATCAAACATTCATCTTCACATTTAATAATATTATTATTTAAAATTAAAGTTATGACAATGAATTTGTGTTATTTTAATCAAGAATTTCATCATCCCCGTCGCCATCTCCATCTCCTTCGACACCTTCCATGTCATCATCCTCATCGCCGTCCTTTTTCTCGTCCGGCTTCTCATAGATCGGCTCCATTGGAGACACCACAACACCGTCCCAGACCGACATCTCCCGAGCAATGCTGGTATTACCCTCCAAACCAAGAATATGCTTGTACCCACCATGCGCCAGGACCCTCAGCAACGTTTGTGCGGTCATACAGCAAACATCCTGCTGTTCCAAACTCATTGTGGTGTGAACTCGGATGTGTCCAGCTTCGCATGGATCTGTAATACCAGCTGATCCGGGCAGAAACAATCCAGCAGCCAGCAAGCTAAATACACGTCGAAAAGCCAAGTTTATCGGCAGAGCTTGGCGACTAGGGTTGTTCATTATAGCCAGATGAGCCAATAGATCCAACATCCATGGAGATAGTGGAGTGAATCCTTCAAATCGTTTCGTCAAGTCACGAAGAATGCGAATCAATACTTTTATAGATGAATGATGAGCGTTTTCTTCAAACCAACGACTGTGTCGAATTGCTGCCAAGTGATTTTGCATTGCTTTCGCGTCAAGATGAGTTTCTGGCTCTAATTTCCTGATATTCTGTGGCAGTGTTGCGATCAATACCCGCACTTTAGCCTGCCAATTGGCAATATCGAATCCACGCTCATGCATAGATGTTGTGAGAGCATCAGCTTTTGTGACCACTTCTGTTTTCATCACGTTTTTCAAGTCTTCCTCGACTTTCTTGGCCAATGCATCGACGGCTTCTTTGGTTGGTAGGGTCTTGAAGATCACAACAATATCAGCGACATTATTACCAGTTACCATGGTGCCTTTTTTGAAGGACCCCACTTGGCGTACCTCATCCAATTGCTATGAATAAAAATAAGTTTTCAGAGAACAAATTTTCAATCTCACGATTTATGCAGTCGACTCAAGCGGTTAAGTCGACTTGTGTGGTTATTACTTGTGGCTATAGAAATGAATACTTAAACTAATAGTACTTACGCATGTGTTAAAATCACCAGGAGCGACCACTAAATTGTCCAAAACGCCCTGTACTTTTGTAACGAGATTCGCTATCGCAGTTTGCTCGATTGCAGTGGGACTGAGATCTTGATTTCGCTTTAGCAATGCCTGAAAACGTCTTATGTTAAACTAATTCGGAAAAATGTGGTTTATCAAAACTTACAGCAGTCAGCGCAGAATCATCGGGAATGGAAGCCACTTTCGGGAACAAAATATCGGCCAGAGTCAAATCGAACGGATGTCGGGGCACAAAAGTCTTTTTGAATGGGGCTCCACGGATGCCTCCACGCAGAGAGCCTCGGCCACCTCTTATTCCACCTCGTACCATGATTTTATTCTATTTATTTCCTGAAAAACACTTTAATAAAACTAATCCAGTCAACTTAACCTTTTTTTCGGCTTCTTTTCTCAGTGAGTCAGGGTGAATCAAAAAGGAGAACACTAAAAACACCCGCAATTAAAATTAGAGAGCCTGAAACCAGAATAGACTTCAATACTGAATACGACAGTCCATAGCTCCAAATATCGTGTGGAAAATAAGAAAGTTTGTGATTTAGACATTTTTCAAGCCAAGGTATTTATTTATAATAAAAAATTCTAAATATGCAACGCAAGCAAATTTTTTTTAAACACAAAATGCACGGTCTTAAGTAAAAAAAGCTTCATTTTTAGGTGAACATTTCTAAAGCATAGGCGAATCCTTTAGCATATATTAATAGTTTTTTACTGAATTGAAAAAGCGCAGGGATAATATGGCTGAATCTGAGACTGGAAGTCTGTGCTAAATCCGAACGAATGGTGAACCCTATCGTCCCCGTTGCAACCTTAAGGGTAGACTATCAATTATCTATTCGCTCGATTGAGATAATTATCGAATCAGGCCACCGTCTTTTGATGGGGATTTTTTTTTTCTTTGATGGGGAACTGCAAAACTCGTCCATGAAAAATAAAAAAGTAGAAAAAGGGTGTGCAAATTCACAGCCATGCAGATACCCTACTTCGAACTGTCGTGGTACTCTAATATTCGGGTAAAATTTTATTGTAAATCAAATCTGTCACACAAATTTTGACATTTGAAAAATATTAGGCCGATAATCTGTTTACTTTTACATTTTCCTTTTTTTGAGAATAAAATAATTCACATTTAAAATGAATTTAACGCTATCGAAAAACGTGATTGACGGCTTAATTAGTTTAGGTACCGTTATCAATGCCGATCTTTCGAAAAAGTTGATTGCAAATGCTGTGAAATTAGCTCTTCATTCCGACGGAAGTACGAGTCTATTCAAAATCTAACTTTGCACAAGTATTTTATGATAAAATCATTCCAGATATTCCACCAAACCCAGAGATATACGCCTCGAAAGCAGATTACGCAAAGCAGAGTGAATACGCTGTTTTAACTGTGCTGTTTTTGGCCACCAAATTCAATTACGATATCTCAAAATTAAGAAATATTTTGGAACAGCAAAACGGTATTAGCACAATAGTTGTGGATGAGATTCTCAAAGTCTACGAGCAAAATCGAAAAGAATTATTGATTAAGAATTTAAAGACGGGGTTCTCGCTGCCGCACATCAACGACCTTGAATGGAAGTTAACTTCCGATGTTAAGTCATCCTCGTCTGATTGCAGTGCGGGGGAATTACTATACAGGATAAATTTAGGGCGTTTCAATGAGAAAACGGGGGAAAGAGAAAGCGTAGTGGAGTTCCTTTGCAACGTTGAGGAGCTGCAATCGTTAATCAATAAACTAAAAGAGATTGAAAGGCATTGCGAGAAAGTTGGCGGAGTTAAGTAGTAAAGTTTGCTTTAAGTCTGTTGTAAGAAAAACTATCATCTAGCCAAAAACGCTAAGTAATTAAATTATTTTACTTAGTATTAAATCTAGATTTTGAAGCAATTGCCAGTTTTTCAAAGCTGCAAATTAATAACCAGTTATTTTTTAACTGAGATTTTCCTTTTAAAAAACGAGGCTCGTCATAGTAACTCCGCTTCAGATCTTTTTAAATCTATTAGTGCCTGAAATAGCAGTTGCCCGTCGTATCAGCTATCATTTAGAACGCGTTGTGTCCGTTTTTTCGCGTTTTCGGCCCTTGAACGTAACATATGCAAGGAAAAAAACATTCTATCGACAAAATGTCTTTTAAATAATAACCACCTTTTTAATTTAGCTAGCTTTTGGTATTTTTTTTTATCTACAGATAGATATCTATGTACATTTCAACTAGTCAACATCGATTATTGTTTTTAAAATCAGCATATCGGATGGTGCATTAGTGAACACATTTCCAGAAAATGCACACTCATCGTCCGTTGAAATAATCACGCAATCATTGTGCCGTTTCAATTTCATATAAAGCCCTCTGAATCTTTCGTCCACTTTATAGAGATTTTTGCCACTGGCGTACGAGTAAAATGGTTTACCACTAAAGGGGTTCATAAAGTCCGCCCAATAGCCATTCACCCGCAATCGAGTACAGATTTCCCTTGCTGCCAAAACGAATTTACTAGCCCCCAATTCGAAATCTCTCTTCTTCTGATACTGAAGGGTGATAAGTGTTAGTCCTTCGCTTGAAATCACTTCCGGAGCGGGGAACAACTCATGGAGATTTTTTCTAATAAGTGTTGGACACTTTTTCGTACTAATATGAAGTTTGTCGAAGGACTGAAAGTTATATAAAAAAATCAAATTCATCTTTCAAAGTAGTACTTCTTCCCTACCTTCGATTTGAAGTCTATTAAATTCTCTATTGGAGCCTCCGTCTGTATAATAGTGGAGGCTCCCTGCCATGCAAGGCCCATAGATCCTGGTAGATAGAAGCGATTACCTAACGGCGCAAACAGTTCCCAATTCGGACCTCCTTCATTTCCTAAATGTTTCAGTTCATCTAAAAAATTATTTAACAGGTTGGTATATTGCGTCAGTGTTTTGGTAATTAAAAGTCCTTCACCTTCACGAACTTTTGCCTTAACAATTTTGTACGGGGAATCATACTTTTTAGATGCACTACGCCGAGAATACGACGCAACACAATTTAAATATTTAAAATATTCGTAGTCCACTTGCCCCTTCACTATGTTAAACTTGTTTAGTTTCCATAATATCGACATATTTTCATAATTTTAGCGAAATTCACAATTTCCTTCACGAAAAAAAAAATTGCTAAGATTTTATTAGCGATTTCTAGGGTTTTGGAGAATTGTGCCTTTTGAACACTGTAAATGGGAGATTTAGGAAATACGTAGTCGGGATTATTGGAATTGAATTCGTCGGAAGAGTGCCATACGATGTTTTGTGCATGTTCGGTACAGAACTGTCAACACGCGTTTTTTTGGTTATAGAGTACTTTGATGATCAGAATCAAGGCTTCAATTAGAGTGCGTGGTTCTCGTTTTCGGAAACCAAATGCAACACAACGAGAAAACTAATTTTTTTTGGACAGGCTACGAATTATGAACGTTTTTTTAGGAACGGAATAAGTTAATAAATCGACTGTAATTTAATGCACTAATATTACACTCGTAGCAATGATTGGATATGAAAATTTCTTACTTCCACAAGTTTTTTTCGGCAAAGATTTCAATAATAAAGTATTGTGACAATGAAAAAATCTCGATTTCTTTTTAATTTTGCCTAAAAGAACATTTCCGGAACACTTCCGGGTCCATTTAAGTCATTACAAAAATGTTTTTCGGGACGTTGGTCTACGTCCATGATGTCTCAAAAGTTACTAGAGCTAGAGCCATGAAATTTTACAGTTATGTTTGGTCCTGGAGTCGGACGATCCTATCAACTTTTCGCGGAAATCCGTTAACCGGAAGGAACCAAAAAAACGATTTTTTCAAATTGGCAATTTCGTTTCTTTGCTTTACTCCGGAACTACACGTTTTTCGGTAGTCTTTTGTATGATAAAACTTGGAGACAGCAACATTTCCTACATTTTTGTCATTTAAAAGAAATTGATATCTCAAACCAGTATCGAGATATACCGTTATTTGAAAAACATCATTTTTTTCACGATTCTCTCAAAAACTAACGGGTTTTAAGTGATCTTATGTAGGAGATGAATTGAAAAGAGGAATGTTTGCCACATCAAATATTTCTAAATTTACAAGTGTTCTTATTTTTATTTCTTAAAAAATTTAATGTTTTTTTTAAAAAAATACCTTAAAAATCTTATCACAGACGCAACGTCGTAACATATTTAAAATTTTAATTTTTTGAATATAACACCAAATTACGTTTTTTCCCCTTTAATTCGAATACGGCAGTGAGTGATCGCTTACCACGAGTACTATCACAATCAGTCAATACGGTCTATGGTTCGAATTTGGATTTCCTTGTAGGGGATTCCGAACTGCATACTTCTCAGCAATTTGACAAAAATTTCCGAAATTCCCCCCGGTACCGAAAGGTTGAAGATCAGACTGGAAGGTTTGTCTGTGAAATTTTAAAATATTTAGTGTTTTTCCAATAAGTTTATGTCGTTTTTTTACTCAGTAGTTGGACGATCGTTCCTTCTAGTATCATTCCCTTGACGAAGATCTTGCAATATATCAAATATTTTGTTCAATTGCAACTGAAGATCATTCAAGGACTGTGAATGAGTTAACAATGTTCCGTAAATCGCATCCAACTGGTCTTGCACAGCAGGTTTTGTAGTTAGGGGATCCGTATTTACACCAATGCTGACTTTTTTAGTTTCCTCCTTTTGGGCATCAACATTTTTATGGATACGCATCTGAGCAAAACGGTTTTCCATCCCCACGAATTCATTCAGCTGGACTAAATTCGGTAGACTCGCTTTGCTTTTGCTTTGTCCTCCAGAGTCTCTGGAGTCTGACCGCAGCAAACTTAGGGCTCCTTCTTTCATAGTGGGAAACACAAGACGACCCACTGGTCCCGGATTCGCTTTTTTCTCCATTGTTGTCCTGCTGCTCAACATCACCGAGACTTCTGGGACGGAGGGCACAACTGAAGGCTACAAAAACTCGTTTATTATAAGCTACAGTGGAATCGAACAGAAGAAAAACACAATACCACATCACCAATTGCGCTCGGCTTTGGAGCAGTTCGGGGAACCAAGTCCTCTACGCTGGTATTATTCATTATTCCAGCAAAAACTCAAAAATTAGTTAATGGATCCGAAAACAAATTTGATGTTTATATTGAATAACGGCGCCCGATCTAATTTCAGAGCTGTCAGAAACTGAAGTTGAATTTAAAAAATTCTATATCCCAGAATTTCAATATCTCTTTTCCTTCACTTTTATTTCGTTATAAAATCCGAAATTGGTCATTAATTTAAAAAAAATACCTTCTAATTTGATTAGTGAGTTTATAATCCAGAATGTAAAAGCAAAAAATACAAAATTCTCTGTCCTCAAGTCAATTGAGAATCGCAAAAAAAACTTTTAGGGTATTTTTTGACACTAAATTGGAATAAAAATTGATTTGTTAACTTCTGACCGCATTGGTGCAGATTACTTTGTTGTTTTGCGTGGCTTTGGCAGTGTTGCACTTTTAGTACAATCGTAATAGATTTAGTACATTTCAAGCTCTAAAAATACCTATTACTTACGTATGCCATTTTTAACCAAATCTAGTACATTTGGGCCCAAACTCAAAATGTATGGATTCTAACAAACTTTAATTTTGATTCAGCTGCGTGATTTAAAAAAAGAATCTACCTCTCTCTTTTGAAATCTAGTATCCTTTTTCGTGAATCTAGTTTATTGTACTCATCATAAAATGCCATACGTATATAGCCTATTTACTTGTCCCATTCCTGTTGACATCTTTTACCAGTTGTTCGTTGTTCGTTTGCGTTAAAATTGCTTTTCAGAATGGCATTGTACAGGTAAATTTTGTTTGGTTATGATGTAAGTCCAAAAAACCTAAAAGACATCTCTTAAGGCATTTTAAAAGGGTCAAGCCTAAGGGAAGCGATGAGCTGCCACTAGAGCCACTGCCCCCAAAGTCCCCCACGGATGAAGAAAACGAGATCCCGTGGTAAGTGAAACCCAAAATTTTTCTTAAAAGTTTGCAAGTTATGCCGCTTTTTCTTTCTTTCTTCAGTCTGACGAAAGAAAACAAAAAGTGTTACGTCCAAAAATTCCGCAAAGAATGGTTGCAACAGTTTTCTTGGGTAAAGGATAGGGCTGAATCAGCCTATTGCAAAGTGTGCTCAACAATTATTACTGGCGGATTAACAATCTATTACATTTAGTACATTTTAGACAGGCAATTTATTACTTTTCAAAAAAATGAAAGTGCAACACTGGGCTTTGGCTTTTGTGTTGTTTGATAAACAATGAAATTTTAATAAAATTTCCACTACGTATTTCCTCAAAACTTGATAAATTAGTAAAATTTGTGACGATATTGTAGTTTTATTTTCAACTCCAGGTAAAAATTTGAAAAAAGTATATATTTTTTTATAAGTTTTACATTTTTTGATAAGAGGTTAAATGGTAATGTCTTGAAGTCACGTATATTTAAAAAAAACGCGCATGACATTATCTCTTGTTAAAAATCACAAAGTGCTACAAATATTCTGGTTCGCGGAGTATTTTTATTACATACTAGGGGCTCCGCCCCGAACCGCTCCGCATGGAAGATTTTTAAGCATTTTTCATATAAATATACACGGATAAATGAAACACGCTTAATTGCAATACTTGCTTAAATGCAACCACTTTCACATCCGCAAAAGTATAAATTATATGAAATTTTACACGCTTAAATGCACATATGCAAAAATGAAATGTGATTACCCAAAAAAGTTATTATTGTTATTTTAATTTGATAAAATGAATTCTTAATTAGATTCTTTGTTTTTGTGTAGCCTCGTTGAATTTAAATGTTTATTACAGGAATATTAAAGTTGCATGTTTATCTTTTACTCGCATAATTGCACATTAATGTGCATTTATCCGTGCTTCCGTGCTACCGCACGTCTAATATCTTTATCAATACTTAGATATTAATAGATCAAAATTTTTTTGATGATACCCCAGAAGGAAATGAAGCTTTTAAAAAGTGCTAAACTGGACTGTCGGATGACATATTGATGGTAACCGACAAAAACAACGCATTGACAACATAAACTCTAAAACGAAACGAAAACATTTTTTGCGAATATCTCAAAAACGGTGCACCTTATCAAAAAAGTTCAAGAACGAAAGTTATTTGAGATATGATTCTAGATAAAACTCCCATACATCAAAATCCGATTGGAGTACATTTTCGTTAATTTCTCGACCCCAGCGCCACCTATCGGGTTTAAATTTTATCAACATTTTAATCTTTATTAAAGTGTTATATGTTATGAATTTGCACAAAATCGGTCCATAAATACGAATTTTCGAAATTCGAACTCGACCCCAGCGCCACCTACCGGGGTCTTTTGCAAACAAAAACCGATCGGAGCACCACATGAACATATGGTGTGAATATGAGGTGGATAGCTTCAGTGGTTCAGCCGTGATGATCAGACGAACATACGCACCAACGATTTTATATATTAAGACTAGATTAACTTCGTTTGAAAGAAAAATGAAAACATTTTACTGTGGCAAATATTGATCGATGTCTCACAAAACTGTGTTTTATGGTAAAATCATTTAAGCACTTCATTATTACGTTTTATAATTATAATTAAAAATATATAGTAATTAAAAAGGGGCGTTGTAAAGGTTGTTTTTTCAATATTTAGCAAATTAAATTGTGACAGTCAAAATCTTCTGCTTTCCAAACACAGAAAGTGGAAATTTTCACACAAAATGGAACAGATATTTTGTTAAGCTAATAAAAAAGCTACTTTAAATTAAAAATTACGTAAAAAAATGTTCTCTGTTTAAATTTTGTTATTAATTTCATGAAAAGAGTTTTGCCTAATTATAATATTAGTTAACTTATTTAAAAAAAAGAAATTTATTTATCAATATGTTAAAGTTTGTAATATTTTGCTTATACAAGTCTGAGTGCTGATCGGAATAAATTGACTGTTTTAAAAAAAAGATGTGAAATATGTAAGAAAAAACAAACATCCGATAGAATCCAATCCCACTGGATTTATATTTCCTTGCCATTGAATTGAACGGATTAATTTTTTATGAGTTTTCTGAGAGTTGTGTATTTTTTGCCAGATTCTTAATGTTATGTACCTATAAATTTTTTGTATGCACATCGATTCCCAATGAGAGCAAATACTTGGCAATGATGAATAAGATATTTTCCCATTTGAAATCGAGCAAAAAAACAATTTATTTTTTATTAATATCTTAATTTTTGTATAACAAATTTAAAAAAAAGCTTTTAGAGTCAAAAGAAAGTCGCAATATTGATCTTTCCATAATAGAAAATCCAAGTGGACCAGCTTGAAAAGATTCTGATAGCAATATTTTGATCAAATTGATTTGAAAATTTGGAATCACATCATGTAGGGTATTTTAAAACCACCTACTGTGCAATGGTAGAATAGCTGTTTTGATATTTAAAAAAAAATCATAAAGCATGAATATACCTAGTACAAAAATAATTTTAAAATCAAACTTTTTCTTGTATTTAAATGTTGGCTAATCATTTAGAGGTTGACCGTTAGTACAACCAATGATATTTGTTTAACATTTTTTTTTAAATTTCTTATCATACTTGTTTACTTTATTGTTAAACAGTAAACAACTGTTTAATTCAAATTACGACCTATTTTATACACACTTGACTTTTATTTTAGGCTTGGCCAATATATACAACGAATCATGACCAAATCTGACTATTATTTTTCTATTTTAATTTGTGTGTGTGTTAAATTGGTAGAATAACATAACAAACGTATAGGGAGAAGATAAATGTGGAGACAAACTATACGCTTTATATTCTTTGATGAACGGAGAAAGGAAAGAGGCCTTTCCTATAATAATATTGAAGTGAAAATTTTACTACGATATTATAGCATAAGAGGAATTCCATGAGGATGGGCGCTACATAGTATTCTACGGATGGTTAAAAAATCGAGTTTAAGGTCCACCCACAGCGAAAAAAGACGCCAAAGGTTTATAATGGGCCCAAATAGAGGCCAAAATACGTTCGGTTTCTTGTTAGGCTCCCTTCCAAACCAAACCAACCAAAAGTTGGAGTTAATATAGTTTTTATCGTACTATGGGGATGACGAAATATAGAGGTTTGAGTGTCATCGTCCAGCAGGATTTTTATATGCTTGGGGCTTCTCTTATACTTCTTGGATCCTCCTCCTTTCTCCCAGATTTGACAGTTTTTTTTTCTAGAGCTGAAACACCTTGTCTAGCGGGAAAAAGAGTTCTTGTAGTGAGTAAAATGTTCTTCCCTTCGAGGAGTGCGTGCTCCACAGCTATTAAGTACGTAATAGTAGCTTCAGTATAAACCATTAATTCCTCAAATGATCACCAATCAAATAAAAATTATTTTGGAGAAAATTTCATCAGTTTGAGCGCCTAGAACCGAACTCAAACTTCAAAATATTGTTCTAAAACACTCGTCTATTTTTCATCTCGACCGTTTTCTACACCAAATTACCAGCGTTATACTGGAAAATTAGGGGATGGGGGAACGAGGGGGTTTCGATTCCGGGCTTTAATTTTTAGGTGTCCAAAAAACTGTTTCCTCAAGTTTTGTTAGTGGAAAAAAAATTCTCCAATTATTTTTTTAAAGTTTTGGTCCGTGGCGAATGGCAGAGGGGAAGGGTGAGGAGGGGAAGGGTGAGGAGGGGAAGAGTGAGGGGGGGAAAGGAGAGGTGGGGAAGGGGGAGGAGGGGAAGGGGGAGGAGGGAAGCAAAGCTTGTGCCTACGTCACTGCAATTTCAAATTCGTGTTTAATTTTTTCATATTCGATCTTACATTTCACATCATTTTTCTTGTTCCAGAAAAAAATCGAATCAACAGTTCCTATGGCGAATTCAACAAGTTTAGAAATCCTTCAGTACATTCCAGAAAAATCATTTGTACATCCAACATTTTGGCATAAATTGGCAGAACTCAAAATTGATGTTGACAAACTTTGTGATGCACCGAAACCAATCTATGGATATTATACAAATTTCAAGGCAATCGATTGCCTTTTAGAAGTAGACTATAGTTCTTTTAACACGTAAAGAAAATTCCATCAAAAAAAATCTTTTAGATCTAATTCTATAAAAAACATTTTAGAGATTTTAACCCTCCATTGCGCAATTTGACTGCTTATGGCACTTTGTACAACAAAAATACAATAGAAGAATTTAAGGATTGCGATAAGGCTGCATTATTGACGTTGGAAGGAGAGAAATTATTATCCGATATTAAAACTGGCAGAATTCTCGAAAATCCAAGTCTTCTTGCCCGTTTCTTTATACTCTCTTTTGCGGTGAGTTACGAATTATGAATAAAATTCACAAATTTTTAATATCGCTTCTATTTTTTAGGATTTAAAAACGCATAAATATTACTTTTGGTTTGCATTTCCTGCGTCCCTTGCACCGACTCCGCAAATTCCAGCTAATTATAAGGCGATAAGCTTAAAAAGTGTCTCTAGTCTTTGTAGTCAATTAGAAGGAATTTATAATAATTTAACTAAAGTCAATGATAAATGCTTTTTTGTTGTTAAAGAAGACAGCAACAAGCAACTAAGCTACTGCTCTCTAAAGGACACAATACAGTTGTCTGATTTGAAAAGTAATTTCGCCAGTGATGATTTGGATAAGGTGTATTTTTGCTACTCCGACTCTAGTCCTTTTGATAAGCCGTCGTGGATTTTAAGGATATTCTTGACGTCCCTTTATTATTTATGGTATGCAAAATGTGATCAAAATTCTAACGTTTTTTTTTAAATATTTCGAATTTTTTGCAGTCCCGCGTTATGTGGAAAATCTGTAAATGTAATTGGTATTCGCTTAAGCCCACCGAAAAGTCTTGCCGAGAGTCTAATTTGGAAAGTCGCAATACCAAGCAAATCTGCAGACAACGATCTGAAGTTTGTTGGTTGGGAGCCAAATCCTGCAGGGAAAATGAGTCCTAGGTGTGCGATGATGGCAGAGTCCATGGATCCAGCAAAGTATTTTCTAAAATATCCTAAAGGGAACACAAATAATTCGAAAATCAATTGCAGGTTAGCCGAAAACTCAGTGACTCTTAATTTAAAATTAATGAAATGGAGACTAATGCCTGATCTCAATTTAGACGCTATGGCGAAAACGAAATGTTTGTTATTCGGCGCTGGAACGCTTGGTTGCGCGGTCGCACGGAATCTCTTGGTAATTTTACATTTGATGCCGAAGAGAGAGGAGGGGGGGGGGGGGGGGGGTTGTCCATAAAAAACGTCACACATTTGGGAAGTAACGCCGAGTCTTGATTAATGATTTTTTATCCCACGAAATATCCCACTGAAAGCCCGTTCGGGAATGCAAAATAGTCAACTATAGTTTGCTATTTGTGGCTATGATGCTTGGTGAACAGAGTCAGAAATTGTCAATGCGGTAGCTAACACACACACATTGACCGTGTGTGAATAAATTTTGTCAAAATATGCGCCCGAGTTCAGGTTTTAGGAACAAAAAAATGAAAATTCAACATAATTTGATATCGGTATTTAACATAAATCATCCTTTTTGTTCATTCTTCAATGTGTGTGGTAGCTGTTCGGGGATACATATGACTATAGTTGACTACGGTGAGCTATGACAGATTGACGTCATTAGCTATCATGGACTAAGACTATCTCCGAACGCGCTCCACCAACAATTTTTTTATGGACGGCCCCGTAATCGAATTTCATTCGAAAATATTAAAAATCATATTTTCTTTCAGGCTTGGGGTTTTAAAAATATTACATTTTTAGACAATGGTAAAGTTTCATATTCCAATCCAATACGCCAAACTCTCTACAAACACGAGGACGCTATCAATGGACATAAAATGAAAGCAACAACCGCAGCTGAACGT
This sequence comes from Chrysopilus asiliformis, assembly GCA_964034945.1. NCBI lineage: Eukaryota > Metazoa > Arthropoda > Insecta > Diptera > Rhagionidae > Chrysopilus > Chrysopilus asiliformis. Next base: position 113,541,148 of record OZ035960.1, read on the forward strand.
GTACAGGAAATTAATCCAAATGCGGTAAAATTTTCTTCATTTAAAATTTCTTAATTCAATAAAAAAAAATGTTTCTTTCGTATTTTCAAAGTTTTCACAGGGCTTTGCTTTACAAATACCAATGCCAGGCCACACAGTTGGTGATTCAATGAGAGAATCCATTTTAAATGATTTAAAAATAATTGAAAGAGAAGTTAAAAATACTGATGTCTTGTTTTTATTAACCGATTCGAGGGAAAGTCGATGGTTGCCAACGGTTTTGGGTTCGTTTTATAAAAAGGTGTGTGTGTAAATGAAAATTTTGTGATATTAAGGTGTCGCTCCACATGAGAGTAAATGCCGGCGAGAACCTCTCGATAGCAGCTACTCGCAAATGACCACCTTACTGAGAGTCGCTCGCAAAAACTCGCGAACTAGTTTCTGCGAGGTGTCAAAAGTGATTCTACTCTCTAGTCGACACGCACCCACTGAACTCTCGGGGAGTTGCTCACCAGATACGAACGGCGTTTGAATTTCGCTAGTAGCTCTCGAGAACTCACCAAAGCAAGATGTCAACAAAATCAAGATTTTGATCTTGAAAAGAGAAAAATCGCGGAAATTTACTTTCAAATGGACAACCTCCTGCGAGTAACTCTCGAGAGTTTTTGAGAGTTACTCGCATATTTACTCTCATGTGGAGCGGCACCTTTAGGCTATATTTTGTCAATCGAAAATACGGTTTTATATTTTTTAAAAATCTGTTTTAAGTTCAATAAAATGTTCATTTTATTAAACATTTTATTAATATTGTTAAGAAATTTTCATTTTAATCAATGTTTTCCACATTTAGATGATTTTTAATGCTGCACTGGGATTTGACAGTTATTTAGTAATGCGTCATGGTAGCCATAAAACTCTTCCAGATAAATGTGAGCTTGAGAATGTCGCTGGTTTACATTGCATACCCGGAACTGAATTGGGATGCTATTTCTGTAATGATGTCACCGCACCCGGAAATGTGAGTAAATTAACAACTAATCTGAGACAGAAAGTCAGAGATCTCTTAAAAACACTTTCTGTCTCACAGTCTCTGATTCTGTCTCACAGGTCGCTGATTCTAATTCTGGCAGTGGTTTGGCTAAGTCAGCTGTAGTTTTTAAGATACTGACTATAAATATCCAAAAAAGTATAAGCCAATTAATCCTTTGATGACCAATGTTGCTTAATAGCACCTTTTTTTACAGTTTTTTCATACAAATGTAAAAATTTCAAATTTTGCATGATACCTCTCTAGAAAAAAGAGTGCGGAAAACTTTAAAAATTTGATTCATTGTTACAAATAATTGCCTGAAATCGGTGAGTTTAAGTAAAAGACTCATTTCAGAGGAACAACTGAAAAACCGACCAAAAAACAACTTTCTAACTGCAGGGAAAAAGTTGGGCATGAAAGGGTTAATAAGCCACCCTGCATTGCACAATTTTTGTCGGCCTGTGTAATATTTTGCCTTATTTTTCATAAAAAAAACCCACATAATGATAAACGCAAACAAATATTTTTATATGCTAGTAGAAAATTCTATTCTCGTCGGTAAAAGATTAGATAATTTTATTTTGTGTTTTAAATCAATATAAAACAAAATAATATCTCAATTTTTTTCAATTTCAAATTAAAATATCGCATTTCTCATTATAATTATATCGCGAATACTTTTCAAAATGTTCACATTCCGACGATGGCATTTTATAATGATCCACGCCGGTTATTTCGAGCTGGATTCCCATTTGCGCCTTGACTTTAAAACCATTCAAACAATTCAAAATGTTTGTTGACCGATAAGGAAAGCTTGTAAAGTAAATTCCATCCACAGCGAATAAAAACTCAGTATCGGTGAATGCAATCGCTAACGAAAATTGTTGATCGAAAATAAATGGAAATCCACCGTCACGCTCTTCGATTTCAAATCTAATAAAAAAAATATATCAAAAATATCTTCGATTAGGAAATCTTAATTTTGTGGTCATACTCTCCATTGCTTTTCATTGAATTTCGAACCACATTTTGTGCATCGAATCTCACATTAAAGTGAAGCGCCTGTCGGGTGCTATTGCTTTCCGTGAAATAAATTAAAAATCTACCCTGTGGATTTTTATATGCATTGGCGGTTATCACAATTACATGACCTGGAGTGAATAGAATTGGAATGTCGTTACTAAATGAATTTTGTGGATCGGCAGCATGAATCAATGGCCACGGAGAGGGGAATATCGTCCTATGATCGAATTGTGTAACGACTTGTAAATGTCCACTAATTTCTAATTCACGGATCGTTTCCACCGAAATCCTATGATTAAAAGTGAACATAGATTGGCCCTCGAATGAAACATGAAATCGTGTATCCGTCGAAAATATGCAGATCTCAAAGAAACTCCCTGGCTCAATGGGGAGTTTATTGTTGCGTGATGCCACCTCGTTGTCCAATTCGATTTCTTCGTCGCCCCATTCATTATCGATTAATGAATTACGTACGATTGTATTATCACCGAAAAACACGGAAACTTGAAGTCCAACATCGGAATTACTCTGACGGGTATTTGTACATAATTTAATATGTAATCTAGAAATGAATATTTTATTCTGTATTCTTTATATATACATATTTTTTTTTCACTAACTTTTTAGCACCATCGATTGTTTTACCGGCAATAACTATAACGTTGCCGGGATCTATAGGACATGCCAAAGTCCCAGTAAATCTTGTCAACATTTTACACGCTTAAAAATATATTAATTTGCTCTTCTCAGAGGCAAACCGATGACTAAGTGGTACTGTTTTACTCTTATTTCATGTATCCATAAGGCATTTCGTCTTATCAGCGCTTTCCATGAGTAATCACGTCTCCCAGATAACAAACAATATTTCCAACTTTTTGAAACATACTGGTTTATCAAATATTTGTCTTATATGATTCGAATTATACGCCAGGGAAAATTTATTTTCTTTTTGTCTTTGAAAATAACCGACATGTGATTTGTTCTTTTTTAATATTTTTTTCCAGCTGTTGTTTCTTATTTCCAAAAATGCTGTGTTGAAAATAAAAACGCTACAATCTTTAAGAGGAGAAAAAATGTGACATTACGTGATTTAAATTATGCTTTTTGAAATCCCATTTAAGATTGACAATGTAATCAAACTAGAAGATTTGATGTACAGTAAATAAATTATCCTATTGGAATTTCTCGGCTTATAAGGTCTGCAAAAACAACAAAATTATATTATTTTTGCGGATGTTTTCACATCCAAATTTCCCCCCAACAGGTCGGACATGTCTGCCCTGAAAACCCATCAGGAGCCTGTTTCTGGTATGGTAAGCTGGCTTCATCAGAGCCTGCTTTGCCAGCTTCCACTAAATTATGGAAAGCTGGCTTACCGTCATCAGAGCCTGCTTTGCCAGCTTAAAATAAATTATACTAATATATAAAAATGAGTTGGTGTCTGTCTGTTCCACTCTTACGTGAAAACGATTAAACCGATTGACCGGAAATTTGAGATGGATGTTCGCTGTAGGCCTGGTTCCAACATAGGCATATTAAAAAGTAGCCCGAGTGATGGGGGAGTAAGGGGAGGGGGTAAATTGAATCCTGTGCTTTGTTTCTCTTCTATATTACTTTTTTCGCGGGAAAACTACCAAACCGATTGGCCTGAAATTCGGCATAGATGCTCGTCGAGGGTCCAGCTAAAAATCCCCATTTAAAAGTAGACCGAGTGGGAGGGAGTAAAGTTAATCCGAATCCGAATACGGGAATTTGTTGCCTTTTTGTAAATTCTTGAAAACCATTTTCCGATTAAAAAAAAACTAAAGTAAAGCTCGGATCACTCATAAAGGGAGGAACAGGGGGTGAGTGGGGGTAGGTGTCGACACTCATTAGTATTTAACAAAGTTTCTTATTTTAAAAATTTAACCTTCCTAATTTTTCTGTATTTTAAGTCCCTGAAAGACCGCACTCTCGATCAGCAATGCACAGTTACCCGTCCAGGAGTATCCTCAATAGCTGCCAGTTACGTGGTGGAACTATTGGTATCAATTTTACAACACAAACTCGGGGACATGGCACCAGCCTATTATTCAACATCGCCATCATCAGAAGCAGCAACAATTCCCGAAGGTTTACTCGGTATTCTACCACATTCTATTCGTGGAATGCTAGGAACTTTTGAAAACATACTTCCAGCCACCATGAAATTCCCGCAATGCATTGGATGTTCTCAAGTAAATTTCGTTAAATATTTAAAAATATTTGTAACTAAAAATGGTTTTTTTTTGTAAAAAATTATTAGAAAGTACTAAACGAATACAAGGAGAGAGGTTTTGATTTCCTTTTTGATGTTTTTGATTCTGCAAAGTATTTAGAAGATTTGACAAGCTTGTCAGCTCTTAAGGACTGCGAACAGGAAGTAAATTAATTGAAAATTTCATAAGACTCTTGCATCAATTCAGTAATTTTTTTTAGATAATCGAATGCGGCGATTCGGACATTGAGTGGTCGGAATAAACAAGGACAAAATATCTTTATGTAATATTACGCCAAGTTTTTTTTTGTTTAAGCTAAAGGTTGTGTTTTAACGCAGTCTAATCAAATTTGTTAACATTTTTAAGAATTTTATTTATGATTTTCTTTCTACATTAAATTAGTCTGTGTATTAATTGTCTTTCTTCACAAAAAAAATGTACAAATCTCAATGTTTTTAATTGCAATGGATGAACTTATGTAAACATAAAATGAAACAAAAATCATTACGCAAATATAAGTATATTATATGTTATTATAACATAATAAAAACGTGTTTTCATTTTAGAATATATATTTTTTAACAACTAAATAAAACCTAATAATTATTTTGTTTCTAAATGCCATAAAACGATAACCATTTCCGGCCTTTGTTCGGGTTTCTCAGCGATACAAATTCCACCAAGCGATATTAAATTTCGGCAAATATTAATTGCTTCTTGATCCACCGGCAATGCTTTGTCCATAAGCATCTCAATTGGTACATTTTCGTTGTATTTGGCTATAATGTGTTTTGTTAAAAATTTATGTTCGCGGAATTTGTCGTATGCTCGTAGCCCAGTGACTAATTCTAGTAGGACAACACCAAAACTGAACGTATCGACTTTTGTGCTGAGACTACGGTACCCGAGGAACTCAATTGGGAGATATGGCTTCGTACCATAGACCCGGGAGACTTCCATTGATGAGTTTAATGTGTTTGGACCTTCGCGCGCTAATCCAAAGTCTCCAATTTTTGGGTGACTGCAGGGATCGAGAAGTATGTTAGCAGGTTTAATATCACCATGAATCAACGGCTTCTCTTTGAATGTGTGTAAAAATTGAAGTCCTCTGCAAATAAGTAAAATTTAATGTTTTGAAAACTATAGAAAATGCAAAAAAAAAACAATCAGATTCAAATTTTTAATCAATAACGTATCATCAAAATTTAGGGCCAAGTGAAAAAGTTTTTTGGGTTCGTAAAAAGAAAAATATTTACTTTCAGGGCTGAAAATCTTTTACAAACCTCAAATTGTAAAATATTTAAGCGTACTTTTGGCTAAAAAGTCGACATTTTTACTAGTTTGTATTGTGCTATCCGGTTTTATAAATTTGCACCACTCAATTTTCTTGCATTTATCCAGTTCGGTTTTTTAAAGATAGATGTTTAGATTTCCTGTAGAATTTTATTTCAAACGTGCCGTATTTACTCGAATTTTAAGCTTTTGTTTTATAAATTTTCGTCCACTTGTCGTTTTCGAAAGAATCATTTGATTTTTTTTAAATTGAGAGTAAGTCTTCCAATCCTTGCGCATTTAAAGACAAAAATTTTTTTTATGACCGTTAATAGCAATGGCGGTAATTTTATAAATTTTGATTTGAAATCGCTTTCGATACCTTTGCGGTTTTCATCATCCAGATACCTTTGCGGTTTTCAAAAAAGTTTTTTTTTTAAATTTACGTTGTCAATTTTTAAAAAACTCATTTCGAAGTAGAAATTTTTCGCAATGGATGAAATTCACAATAAATTAAATTACGATTTCAATCATTTATTAACTTCATTTAACAGTGCTGTCGATAACTTAAATAGTCAGGATAAAAATCTAGCAATTGAATGGATTAATAAATTGAAAACGAATCCATCTACTATTGAAGAAGCTCGTGTAAGGAATGATTTTATATATTTGTTGGTAAAATGCTGTGAAGAAGGATCACTCAGCGAAGTATTCAAACAAAAACCTCCAGGAGGTCCGATATTAAACCTTTTGAATCTGTTGGTCAGTGGAACTTTGATATTTCGAAGTCTTGTTTTATTAACATTTTTAATACCATTTTCAGCCGGCGGGAAGAAATCAAAGTTCAAGCTCTAAGCAGAAAAAACGACCTGTAACAAAAGCGGAAGTCTTTGAACGTTCACCCGATAAGGGGGCATTTTTGGCAGCGCAACCAGTTCCATGTTGTGGCGCCTTTTGCTATTTGGCTGTGATTAATAAAATGCCCAAAAAATAAGTTTCTCTTTCAACTTTTGCACGTTTCTCAAAATTTTAGGCAAAAATTATGAATAGGTATTCGTTTCGAAATAATAATACGTAAAAAAACATTTCTGATATCCTAAAAAAAATTTAAAAATGTACTTTTTAAGGAGAGGGTGTAAAATTTCAAGTTATTTCCAGCAAAACCTACATGAAAATTTATCTAGTTGTTTTTTTTTTATAATTACCTAGCAGTACCCTTAGCTATATTCAATCGCTGATTCCATGTCAAGGCCTGATGTTTGTTAGCATTGAGTCTTTGTTCCAGCGATCCACCATTCATCAATTGATAAATCAAACAAGGCTCATCCCCATTAATACTGTATCCGTAGAGCGGAAGAATATTATCATGTCTGCAAGAATTTAAATATTTCAATTCATTTAAACTCTGTTGCATTTGAATTTTGTTCATTTCAGCGGAACCACTGCCACGATATTCTATCTTCTTGATTGCGACAGCCGTATATTTCCAAACACCTTTGAAAACCGTTCCGAATCCTCCTTTTCCAAGGATATTCTTACTATCCCAGTTATTTGTCGCTTCCAACAGCTCTTTATAATCAATTTGTGGGATTGTGCTGGCATATTCATTGATATTTTTAAAATTCAATGTACCGCCACTTGAATTCTGCTCTGAAGATGTATAATCTGTTGTAGTTTCATTATTTGAGGTGCTCATAGGTTCACCATTAAGAATTTTCTCAGACTGTATATTGAATTTCTTGTTATCATTGCCCAAATCACTGATTAGATTGCTTAAGTCCGGTTGCCCGCTAACTATTAGTCGATGATACTTTGGATCTACTAAACTACGTATTGTGTCCATGGCTGTATATTGTTGCATTCTTTAAAAATTTAATAAAACTTTTTATATAGACCAATAAAATTACAAAATCAGTGTAAATACCTGTACAACAATATAAATAATTCGGTTATTGTGTGATTCTGTTCGCCCCACATTGTTAATAGCCAGTCTGATGGTGAATTTCCCATTTGAACTGCACGTCGAATTTCCTAAAATTAAAAAAAGGGTAATGGGTACTGGAATATAATGCCAATTCTTTTTTGAGTACATAAAATAAAGAATGTGTGCAAACGATTCCCGCCGTAGTGTTTGATCCTTCAATCTAGTTGGCCTCATCAGAACAACTCCCCCAAGCAACCAGATAAGGCATAATGCCTTAGATTAGGGCGTGGTGTCTTAAAATCGGTCATTTTTTAAGACACCACGCCCTAATCTAAGGCATTATGCCTTATCTGGTTGCTTGGGCCTACACTTCTGTTGTTGACCTGACGACCAGACACAGACAGGAGCGGACGGGGTCGTGAGGTCAACAACAGAAGTGTAGCAGTTGTTCTGATGAGGCCAACTACACTTCGGGCCGAAACTTGCCTGAATCTTCCTTTACAATTTTCCCTTCCTTTGTTTCAATTGAATTAAAATGGGTTGATTTTAGTGGGCAAGAAAGAATATTCCTTGAGCGTGATTTTTCTAATACGAAAAATTGGATTAAAATTTCTTTGATGGCGAAGGAGATAGCATGGGAGAGGGGTAGAGATGGTAACCACGAAGGCGAACTTTCGTAGTACAACATTTCACATGAGAGTTTTTTTAAGGAAAAAAAAATAAAAGCGGTTTTTTTAAAAAAAAAAGAAACTCTTTGCAAAACAAGGAAGGAGTTTATTATTATAAAATTATAATTTAAAAAATCCAAAGCAGGTGATTTTTACTTTCTTCTACGGAGTATAATAAAGTATTGTATTAATGAAAAATTTCGACCTCTTAATTTTGCCTAAAAAACATTTCCCGAACACTCCTGAGTCGATTGGAGTCATATTAAAAAAATGTCGTTCTGTCTGTCAGTCTGTGTACAAGATTTCTCAAAAACTAATAGAGCTAGCGCCATGAAATTTTATAGGCATGTTGGGTCCTGAAATGGGACGATCCTATCAACTTTTGGTGGAAATCCGTTAACCGGAAGTATCCAAAATGGCGGTTTTTCAAATATCGCAATTTCGTTTTTCTCTATTTACTCCCAAACTACGCGTTTTTTAGTGGCCTTAAGTATGACAAAACTTGGAGAAATTAAAATTTCCCACACTTTTGTCTTTAGCTATAACTCGATATCTCAACCTGTTATCGAGATAAACCGTTATTTCCAAAAAAAAACAGTTTTTTGCGATTATCTCGAAAACTAACGGGTTTTTGCTGACTGAATGTATGAAGTGAATTAATGAGAATGGCATTATGCACAATTTTGTTTCGTACCGTTATCCGTTATCTTTTACCGTTATTGAGAGATTTTCATTCATATGTAAAAAATCATATTTTTGCGAATAATTTGCAAACTAACGGTTTTTCGACAAGTCAGTTAAAAGAATAATTAAAGATGTTAACATTTTCTACATTTTTGCCATTTACCGTAAATTGATATCTTTTACAGTTCTCAAGTTATCTCAAATTTTGTACGTTTTTGATATTTTTGGATGAACCAACAATTTATTGGGAGGTTGTATTCGGTTGACAACGCGACAGGGCTCTAGCGTAAATTGCGCAGGGTCGTAGATTTTGTAGAAGAAAGTTTTATGTTGACCACAACTGATATTTTTATTTATTTATTCAGGTTCTTATTTTCCTGGAAAATACTGTAAAAATATGAATTCAAAACTATTTTTTATTTCTTTCTGATACTTAATTACAAAAATTGGTCGACAAATCTTTTAAAAGTATCAAAAAACTGTCATTTTATTCCAATATAAATGCGTTTAAGCGAAAAACTTCAACGAAGTAATGACGAATTCAAACTGAAAACACACGTTGGACTTTCAAGTACCTACGCAATAAAACGTTTTTACAAAAATTGTACAAAAAAAGTCCGACGTGTTAAAAAAAAACTTCAAAACGAGTATAAAGTTTTGAGCAAAGGAGCACGCAATTTGAAATGCATCATAAGATAAGTGGTGTGTAAGCGGATAACTTTTCTCAAAAGCATAAAGACTGTAAAATATTCAAATTGACACACACCCAAATATACTTAATAGATAAAATAAAACAAGTTATTTTTTTTAATTGAGCAGTTTTAACTATAAATTTCTTAGGAGCAGTGACACAAAATAGGGTCACTAATGCTGTTAACTTATACGCCATATAAGAATTTATGGTCATTAAATGTATAAAAATGACTTATAAAGATCTTGCGAAAGAAACCAATATTAAAGAAATCCATGTAAAAACCATGCTGTTGTAATCCGCTTTAAAACGAATATTTGATTTACCAATAATAAGTTTTTCAAATGAAGTTATTTACACAACAACAATTTTTTTTTTAAATTACTCATCCAACGAGTGAAAACAAATCAAAAAGAGTTGCGGTTTTTGTATTTCTAGATAAAAACAATAAATAATCCGCAATAAAATAGATAAGAATTACGTCAGATACAAAAACCGAAGTGCATGTGGAGATTTTATAGTAAACGTAAAAGAGATCCTTTAACGGAAATTCAAAATATTGCTCTATTATTGATACAAAAATATTAAAGTTCTTTGACCTGCCTAGTGGGTCATGTTTCAATTCCAAGATAGGGAAAGTTTTACCGGTTTTTCATATCACACTACCATCAATAAATGTAGTTGCAAGAAAGTCTTATAACGATGAACACTATTAACTATTGACGTCACAAGGTGGGGATTCCTTTAGAAAACGAGAAAAAACGTTTCATGAAACCTAATTCAATTAGCATGAATTTTGATTGTTTAAAAATCTATTTTTACTTATATCATGTTCCTAAGAATGAGTTTTCCCATTATCTTTGTTAAAACGCAATCAAGTATTGTCTATTTTTTGCATTGGCTAAATCAAAAATGATAAAAAAAATGTATTTTTGTGATAATTTTTTACCTGTAGATCGATTCGAGTGTATCCCATGTGATTCACAGCCAAATCCGGCCAAATATTCAATTCGTCTAATACTGCGCATAGATTATGTCTCTCCATTGCTGGCATTTCATACAAATAAATATCCTTTGTGGCTCCACTGCTTTGCGAGCAACTACTTTTCATATTCGAAGAAACTGATGAACTCATCTTCACTAATTCCAAGTATTAACGATTAATTTGTGAGTGTTCAAAAAAAATCGAAAATGAATTTCCGCAGCAACGACACAAAAACAACAGTCAATTCTTATCAAAATACACTACGAATATGATTTGTCAACTATGGAAATTCGTAAAAATCATGAAGTTGAAATGAAATCGCACAAAATATATGCTCTGAAAAATATACGTAATTTATTAAATATTTGTTGCACATTTATTAACTTTTAAACACAGTCGAATAAAATAGATTTTGTGTCTGTTTTCAAGCGGCTTTCATGGGGTTTTAACAAAGAGCAAACGCAAAAAAATCTTAATCATACAGCAACGTAGAGAGACACTTGTTGAATGGATAATTTGGAAACACAGTGGAAATGGGGCTGGAATATTTGTTGGTTTGGCACTGGAAGAGATATTAGTTAACTAATTTTAGTACTAGAAACGCGGGAAATTCAAAGGTCGTTAAAAATCATTGAATTTTTCAAATTCAATTGCATAAATTCGAACTTAGTAAAAAAATGTAGTGGTCTATGGATAGAATATCCATAAACATTAGCATAAACTGTAAACATTAGCATAAACTGTAGGTGATATTACCAAAAAATTTCATTAAGAATTATGGAATTCAGCGGTGTATGTAAGCAGGGATTGTAAAATTCTGCTAAAGTGCTAAAGTCACGAAGTGGTAAAGACGAAAGATCTTCAATTTTTTTAATTGTTGGTAGTTAAAGTCTAAAATATACTGTTGTAGACAATTTTTACAAATTTGGGTAAAATTCGCGCTTGTGTGACTGTCAAAATTTATTGACAAAACTCTAAACCGGTAGAACGGAATTTCGCAAATTTTTCTCAATTTTAGAGGCAGAAAGAAAATTTTACAGTTACATTTCACGTAACTGTTTAATGAAATGGGTCACTCTTTGGCCCAAACTGTATTTAAACTCATTTTTTATAGCAGAACTCTGCAAACAACACTTGTTGACATTAAAAAAATAAAACAAACCGAAAAAATTTCATCGCATTTGTTATATTCTATGGAAACAAAAAAAAATTATGTACATAGCCATTTTGAACATTTTTAAAACAATGATGAAAATCTACCACAGCTTTAGTCATCGTCAAAATTAAAAACTCCCATTGACCATAATAAATATTCACTGGCAGTAATTGTCACTTTTTCTGTAGAGTAAGTATTAGAGGTGCTCACTATTCCACCGAATTGTAATTTATGATTATCTAAAAAAAAGCAATTATTTTTTTTTAATCCATAAATCGTCACATGAGTACAACTAGCACACAGGTGAAAAAAATGTGAAAATGCTTACCTAAATTCCATCTTAAACCAGTTGTACTAACGGTGGTGCATTTATCTCCAATCGGTATGAGAGCACACCAACGCTGTGAATTAACTAGACTGGAGGGTATTGATATGGAATGCTTCTTATTCGGGTGTAATAACCACGTCAATGAATTGCTACTTAATAAATGTACGCAAATATTATTTAAAATTTTGTCTACTTTGAAAAGCGTATTTATGTTAGCCATTATTTGATCCAAACGGCCAGATGTTTCGTGTATAACTACTATTGTCTTTATCTGAAATAAAAATAATTATTTTTTGTACAAAATTTAAAAAAAAAACATGAATAGTAATACGTCTTCTTTGGATATAATTGGTTTCATCACGCGCAACGTTTTTGTAAAGTCTGTTTCATTTTGATCCGGTGTATGAATACGTTTACAATTGTGCTTATCGAAATAATTAAATGTCTCTTCAGTTACGGAATCAAAATCACCAGTAATTAGATCTGGAGGTTTTAAAGATTCAGATTTACTAATATTTTCTTGAATAAATTGTAGCCATCGATTCGCCCCTCCATCAACTGTTACACGCAAATTTGCTACAAGAAACGTAATGTAAATTGATGCTCATTTAAAAATGCTATTACAATATAAGTACCTTTTTCCCACAAATTCGTCATAATAGTGGAAGGAAGTAAAATTTTCCTATTAAGAATAACAACTGCATAGTTTTCCCTTAGTGGTTTTTCCACATCAATTAAGTACTCTGGATACCAGTTAACTGTTTCCACGGCGTTGCAATTCATCTGAAATTGTTAAAAAATGTAAAATCCTCAAAAAATTGTTTTTTTTACTCTAAAATATTTTTAAAATTTTTTATATATACAATTTCCAGTGATTTTCTTTCAGTTGTTTCGTTAGTTTGAAATACTGTACTATCCAGTTTTCTTAAAATTTTCTACACTTCGTCCGATGTTCTTAAAGACTACCCTCACAATTCACCATTCATTTAACACATAGCTTGTGGAAGGGGTAATTAACTCCCAGATAAATATGAATTGAACCTAATTTACCGATAGGTATATGATTATCAAATTTTACTATTGTTTGATTGCGTGATAATTGGCAGTTCTTCAATTTCAGTCATATTTTTTAGATAACCGTTCACGTGCAAATATCGTTCGTCGTTATCAGAATTTCTACAGTTCGTACGTAACGACAAAACCAAATTTATCAACTTTTTTAATATTTGATTAGCAGGTGTTTGCTAATTAACCTGGTTAGTGTCTTGTAAAACTTTTCTATGTGCAATATTATTTAATGGCAATTTTTGTAAATAATTTTACCCTTAATAACAATTGTATCCGCCGCCAATGTATTTTTCCATACATTCTTTTTTAGGTTAACCAAGTCAATGTCATTCGAAAAGACTTTTATTTTCTTAAAGATATGTACTTACTGCATTCTATAACGTATTTAACAATTTGTAAACTAATGATAAACCCATAATAATTTAGTGACAAAAAAGATCGATACCCGGTTAAAAACAACGTCGGAATGGCTTGCAAAACCCGGTGGGCCACGTAGTGTATAAAAATATGCACTCAAATTTAGACCCAACAAAATATTTCAACTCTAATTTAAAAATATTTCAACTTGAGGTTTTTTTTTCGACTTGAAAATGATTATTTTGGTAACGGTGTCCCGAATCACAAAACCTGGTAGAATTTAAAAAAAAAAGTTCCAAAACGTTATTTAGAATTTCCAGAATTATATTCAAAGATTAGGAAATATTGATTTCTTGTAGACACTGAGGCTCATCCCAAACCACGTTAGGCCGGCTCAACTGTCTACTTTATAGCCTTTCATCACGGCTTTCAATAAGCTTTTCCATTAGTAATTTATTTAGGTTGAGCAGACATTTTAATTTTCATTAAAATGGAATATTTTTTTGTTTCTCTCGAATAGAAGTTGTTTTGAAGCGCTAACGGTACTTGCATGAAAATAATTTTAAATTCACTTAATTTGTTTAGTTTGTGAAGGGCGTTTTATTTATATTGTTAATTTTTAACAATTTTTTAAGCTAATATTTTTCTGTTCCAAAAAAAAATCTCCAATAATGTTTGGGGTATTTTTCTTGATGGTGGGTACAATCATCTGTCGCTCACTTTTGCCAGCTGACGGAATGACAAAAAAAGTTGAACATGGTTTTTGCCAAAATTCTGTGTGTAATTTTTAAGTGGTAGAAAGGGCTTGAAAAAGCAATAGATGTTTTCAATTCGATGTGAAATAAGTGTAGTGAAGGTAAAATGTCCGAGGAGAGTATAATGCATTGGAAGAGGGAGTCTTGCGGCAATCAATTGGCCGGCACAGCGTCAGCGAACACCAGCAGTGGCTATTTTGTCAAAACAGAAGGAGTCGCGGGGGAGTCATCGTCATCGCTTTCGCTTTCGGGACCACCATCAATTCCGGCGACATCAAATCTGCCATCGGAGATATTCGCACAGCATCAGCAGCAATTGGAATTGCAGAAGATTTCAAATAGCATTACGAAAATGAATAGCCTCCCGAAATTAAGTGGCCTCGATGGGATACAGCAGATGCCCGAGGAGGAGAGACTATGCAGGATTCAGCAGATAGTGGAGGCCGGGATTGGGTACGTAGAGAAGACCCCCCCCCCCTCAGCCAATTCAACTCGAATCAGTTCCAAATCGGCAGCGAAAAAAGCAATTTTTACCGATTATTGTTTTTTATTATTTCAATTTTTTTTTGTTTTTTTCGTTTTCTTGATTTAATTCTCCGTGGCCGGAGCCAGCGAGAATAAATTAATATTAATTAGATATCTGGTATCAGGCTGCGAGAGTTTTCTGCGCAGTTCTGTTTACTCATTTCATTTCTACTTCTGACTTTGCTTCTTCCACCTCTTGCTTGACTCTTTTAGCTATCGCTTGATTTCAGTAGAGTTGCCCTAGTCCATCTACACAACATGTCGATTTCGATTCGATACTTTTGATGATATTTGGCGATGCTAGGCTGCCATAGAGTGGACTGAGTGATTCTGTGTATCGCCCCGAACCGAAATCCAAGAAAGAAATGTCAGGCCGTGGTTGGTTGGCTAAAAAAACGAGACACCACCGCCACACTCCTCCATGCACATTACATTTTAATTTATGGAATTTATTTTATTTATTTTTTTCGCATCTGTGTTCACTTTTTTCCCACATTTTCAAAACTCATTTCAAATGGAAGAACATAACAAAAAAAACTTTTTTTTTGTTTACATTATCAGCAAACTTTCACACTCCTGTTGCGATAGATTTTTGTTGTTATTACCGCCGAAGTTCTGTTGCTTCTATTGATTAATTATTGTTGAATTTCGTTTCCCTTTTATCGTAATTTTTTTTGAATATTCTTTCTAGACAAATTTGTTTGAAAAATCTTCAAATTTTCATTATACAGGATTTATTGCCTTCGCAAGTGATTCTAAAAAAGATTTTTATTTAAAAAAAATTTCTATTTGAAAGATTGAAGAGCCTAAAACTAGTTCGCAAACGACAAAATCTAAAATGTTGATGTCATGATACCATTTCGCTGTAGTACGCAAAAACCGTGTAATTTTGATCTATAAAAAATGCGTTTTATAAATTTTGAACGGATTTTTTTTTTGGTTTTGCAATAAAAACAAACAACTTTGGCAATCTTAGGGGTTGGAAACATAAAGAATCGGTGGTTTTTATACCCGTATGGTGAAACCAAAGGGTATATTAACTTTGCCTTACCGTTTGTAACGCCAAGATCCCGTCATCACACACAAAAATGAATTACACCAGTGTGTTTAGAATGATAAAAAAAATTGAATTTTGCATGTCCGTCCGTCTGTCCGTCTGTCTGTCCGTCTGTCCGTCTGTCTGTGGCGCGGATTGCGGGCGCATGGATTGAGCTAGAGACTTGAAATTTTGCGCAGATCCGTTTTTCATAAAATGCGAGGCTAAGTTCGTTAATGGGCAAAAATGGACCATTAGGGGGGGTACCCCCCATACGAACGAAAACGTTTTTTGCGAATATCTCAAAAACGGTACATGTTATCAAAAAAGTGCAAGAACAAAAGTTATTTAGAATATTATTCTACATAAAACTCCCATACATCAAAATCCGATTGGAACAAGTTTTAAAAAAATCTCATTGGAAAATTTGAATACAAATGAAATTTTGATACGCCGTTCAATTAAATCACCATACGGGTTTTCAATAATTGCCAGATTGGCAATTATAGCTTTTGTTATGTTTAAATGTTCATACAGCAGCGCGGACGTGATACGCCCCCTCCTCTACACTGCACGTTTTAGAAATTCAAACCGAAGAATAATGGGAAAAGTTATGGATATTTTGGATGGAATAAATCTTTTTAAAAAGAGAAAATTGATTTTTAAACACAAATTGTATTAAATCATAAGCTAATTTCATTTAGGTATGTGTCAGGAAAAATATTTGACGTGAACATCACAAAACTTTCTTATATAGTTTACATAAAAATGTCAAAAACTGTATAAAATATAAGATATCTAGAGAACGGTAAACTATATCAATTTGCAGTGAGAGGCTTACCATTAAATACGTCACACTAATTAAGTTTCGGCTTTTCGGACTCCCCTACCCCTTCGTATCCCTTTTCGCGATTTTTTGTATGGAGTGTATTATCGCAATCACACTATCGCAGACCCCCCGAAAAATGTGGCAAGTTATGGGTAGATCCTAAAAGCAAAAATGTAGCGCTCCCTTGTTTTTTACATGGATCTCATATTTTTTTTAAACCAAAACCGTCGAGTTTGAAAATTCCAATTTATGCTACAAACAAAATAAAATACAAATAAACAATTTACATTTCAGGGACCATGCAAAACAAACGATTTTACAAATTTTGGATAAAGTTTCATTACTTAAGCCGCCTGAGAGATTACTATTGTACCTGCGAATGCCCGGTGGGACTCCTGAGACTGGTAAAACATACTTTTTAATAGTTTTTTGTGCATTTCACTGACACAATATTTCAAAATAGACCCCTTAAGACAGCCACAGAATCCATTGGGTACCCGTTCCGAGATCAATCATACTATAAATTGGGTACGGTCTCACTTGGAGCACGATCCAAAAGTTTCCATACCAAAACAAGATGTTTACAATGATTATGTGTAAGGATTTAATATTTTATTTGCCTATCTAGTGTCTGTATAATTTTTTTTAAATATTTCAACAGAGCTTATTGCGATCGCGTTGATATAAAGCCACTGTCCACAGCGGATTTTGGTAAAGTTATGAAGCAAGTATTTCCAGAGATTAGGCCGCGTCGTCTTGGGACGCGTGGCCATTCACGCTATTGCTATGCTGCTATGCGAAAAGCTACGAAATTAGATCCACCCAAATTGCCGGATTTGGGCGCTAACTCAAATTTACCTGATTTCAACGCCACTATGGATGAAGATTCCTGGAAAATAATTAAAATGTGGGCCGAGGGCTTATTAAATTCATCATTTGATAATACTAAGGATTTGGCAACGCACATTACCAAACATCACCTCAATTCCCCGGCAAGTAACAGCTCGAGGCTACTTTTGCAAAAGAAACTTTTACAGCGTGACGCCAAGGAGAAACGTAAATATGGTGTAAGTTAATTTTTTTTTTTAAATATTACACGAGTTAAACATAAGCGAGCAGATAGACACATTGTAAAAGGACATTCATCAGAGTCGGTTTTACTAGCTTTCGCACAGGCTTACCGGATTTTTGTGGTCGCGACCCTAGAACCAGACTTCAGTACTTATCCTCAATTGAATACTTTTCCACTTTTCAATTTTAATGTAAAATTTTTCCCATTTCAAATTGCAGGATAACAGCCCGATGAAGAAACGCCGTAAGAAGAAGCGAAAGAGTTCATCATCGTCCGAATCAACCCAACAAATGAATTCAATGGCGATGGAAAGCACCACTGGTAATCAGGCTCTGCTAGATGTGAAGAAGGAAGCGGACGCATCGACACCAACGCAACATCTGTTACAGCAGAAATTGGGCCTAGTACAACCATCCGTAGCACAATTACAGCAACAGCAGAAACAAAAAAATCTACCAATTAATTTAGTGACCGAACATGATAATAATGTGAGAAAAATTCAAGGTACAAATCTAGCCTGTGATAATAACCTAGTCGCTGGTTGTACAGCAAAGAATTTAGTTGCACAAAGCCTACCGCCAATGTGTGGTCCACCATCAATGATAGACGATCCCACTGCCGTCGCTGCCGCTGCCACTGCCGCCATCGCTGCCGGTGCTTCATCTGGTACTGGTGTTCATTTAACATCAGCAGCCAATGTCACCACCGTATCATCATCGTCAGGTATGCCACAAAATCTAATTAAACCAACATTGAGCGTTATCAAAGAAGAGCTACCCGATGATTATCATTCAAATATTCTCTGCAAAAAAGTTCGACAGGCACAACAATCGAAACGGCTATGGAATCCATCATCGACTTCACACAATCCAAATGTCGATCAAACGGCAATGATGTCAATGTCGGAATCGGCGCATAATCTACCATCGTATCCCGCCGTTGGGGATAGTTTAATGGCACCGCCACCCACGCAAATGGATATTCATATGGAGCATGTTTCAGGATTTAAGCGGGCCCCAGGACACCACGGTATACACGGACATCCGCATGCTGGGCATCGTTCATCCCCAGTGACTATGCCGCTGCGGGCAAAAAAACTTCGTTACATTCATGCTAAGCTGGAAGCTATGCAACAACAGCGAAATGAAGCCAATGATAATAACGGAGAGAAAGATGTATTGCCAGAAAACTTGGGAATACCCAGAGAAAGGGTTATTAGCATTTGTAACATGGATAAACATGAATTGGACGACTATTTAAATGAGGAGGACAATTCACAGGATCAGGAGGCCGAGTTGCTTCAGTATTTTCAAGCCGAGGCCGAGGGGAAGGGTGGCCATGATCAGGCGTCATCTGCACAAATGGTGAACTCAACCAATTCGAACAATTATTCATCAATGGGTGAAAACTATCAGCAGTACTATGGCGGTGGAAAGTTTGAACGTAAAATAGGACCGCAACACGATCAGGACGAAATTAATCAATTGCGTTATTATTTACATCAGAATTTACAAACCAACAAGTCCCACGATCCTCCTGGCATGGGTAAAACGTCAATGGAGGGGTCAGGTGAGTCATACACGGGAATGTATCCCGGAGGATCGGCTTCCGCTTCCCTCGCAATGATGTCACAGCGACATTTATCCGTTTTACCTGAAGATCCCATAAATTTACGATGTTGTAATGAGGCCGGCGGTCAAATGATCAACAATGCCGGTCAAAATTCAGCTCTTCGTGGTCCCCGACGAAAGATCAATTTGAACGCACGCTCGTGTGTCCCCAACAGTCCGAATACACGCCGCAAGAATTTCAGTTTCGTTCCGATATCCCCGACCACCAGCAATAACAACAATTCAATTGATTTCAGTCCATTTGTTAGTCCCCGATCGACACCAGTTGTCCGTAAGCCACCCCTACATAAACAACAATCACTCCCACTCTCAGATCAAAACATTACAGATCCAATGATGGCAGCGACATCCGGTCCGGATTTCGGGAAATCGTTGAATTTTCAAAACGCCATCAGTGCGTCAGCACCGCCCAGTCCATCGCTTGTCCAGCAGCGTTTCCGATATGCACCGACATCGATTGCGTCTGTGAATGCCGGCGGGATGTCCGTTGGGAATGGCGGTAACTCATCAATGGGGAATGGTAACGAACAATACAATCATTTTCAGTCCGTAGCCGTCCAGTGCCGGGCACAAAATTCCAACAGCTTAGACGGTATGACGGAATCACGTTCACAGAGTGTACCGCTACATTGCCGTAATAGTCCAGGTTTCGGTCATTCGAGTAATTATCCTGGCTTCTCATCGCAATGCAGCTCAGTCGCACAAACCCCAGTGCCACCAGAATTCGCTGATTTTAGTGATGCATCTATTTTAGATATTTTTGCAGATACCGCCCAACAGAATCAACCGGTTAAACTTGAGACAAATGATATGGTTGTTGCCGGTACAGCGTCAACATCGATTCTAGATTCTGATATTTCAACGGAAATCGGAATGGCCGATTTTCTAGCACATGAACTTAACACGACGAAGGGTAATAACCCGTTAACATCGGTTTCAAGATCAGTACCATCTACACCACTGCCACTGATTGGAAATTTCAAATCCAATGTCGGCTCAGCGAGCAATGCCGCAACATCGAATAGCCACGGACAGCAGCAACAGGGCACCGCAGGTAAGCTAAACAAAATGTACGATATTTCAAAATCAGTTCCAACAACACCAGTTGCCATGAGCGTAGCACCATTTCGATATAGTCCGGAATTCAATCGTGACTTCCTAATTAATGGCAATACAATTGAGACAGGTAAAATGTCCGCATTCTATAATCAACAGCAGTCCCAACAGTCCGATCAACAACAACAGGCACAGTCAGCACAGCAAGTGCAACAACAACAACAAACCCAACAGTCACAGCACGGTTCAATCGATGCTGGCAATGATTCTGTTGCTGGTAAAGTTATAACTACCTCATTAACCGAAGGTATTGACGAGCTTTCAAATTTTGGTGATGTAACCGAATCAATAATCGGTTCAGATATTTTAAATAATCTTTAAGCAAAAGAAGAAAAAAAAAATATTGTTTTATTTTTTTTTTAATTTTTCTTTTTTACTCATTAAACACTTTTTTTTCATGCAATTATTCCGAGATAACGAAAACATCCTTTCGCAATATTTTAGATGGAATTCTTCATTCTTTTTTGCTTTCATTTTTTTTTAAATCTGAAATTTGAATTTTATGTTGTGTAGTTGTTGTAATTCATCTCAAAATTTGGTTGAAAAATGTGGTGATTATGTTGTCCTCATTTTATCGAATAACAAAAATTTAACATTCGGTTTTTATGTCAAGGTCAAAGTCTTGTGAATCATCAACAGAGTGTCGCATTCTATCAAAAGCTCAGAATATAATTTTGTCTCTTGTTCGAGTTTTACAGTATTTCGAGTCGTTGAGAATAATAAAAAGGTGATCTACTGTCGCGTCGCGTTAACGCATTGTGAGCAGGTCCCATAAGCAAGTCTGTGTTCAACTTTTGACGCAATAAACGACCGTTTCACTGCAATTTCAGGTCTCGATTAGACATAAACTTTTCTATTTTCCTCGTCTACCATTAAAATGACACTTGCAGATCGATTTTCTCCCAATAATTTTGTTCAACACAGCAGAAATGTCCTAAAAAAATGCTCATTTTTTCTTGCAGAGCAGGCGAAATTTATTTCTGATGGAAACGATGTCTTACAAAACCAAGTTATCACCCCTATTGCGATTGTCGTGTCGTTTTCGACAAGAGTCGTTTTACGTGTTGTTGTTGGTAGAAAAACACTAACAACAACACGTAAAACGACTCTTGCCAAAAACGACACGACAATCGCAAAAGGGGTGTATGTTTTTTTTTGACATTTTCGCCGAGAATTTTCAGCCAACAAATATTTGGCACATTAGTAAATTAGCATTCTTGAATGGCCGTTAAAAGATTTTCTGTTTTCTAATTTTGCCACGAGTTTTTTTTTGTTATTCCGACATTTTTAATTGTCAAACTCACAGAATTTTATGACAAAAATATTTAAGGAAACTATTAGTTTAACATCACAAAACTTTATGATTGACGTTGATCTTTTATTAATTTTCTAGTAAATGTGCCGCTCCATATGAGAGTAAATGCCCGCGAGGACCTCTCGATAGCAGCTACTCGCAAATGGACACGTCTCTGAGAGTCGCTCGCAGAAACTCGCGAGCTAGTTTCTGCGAGCTGTCAAAAGTGATTCTACTCTCTAGTCGACAGGCCTCCACTGAACTCTCGGAGAGTAGCTCGCCAGATACGAACAGCGTTTGAATCTCGCTAGTAGCTCTCGAGAACGCTAGAAGCTAGAAGCTCGATTTCGCTAGCAGCGATGGAAAAATCGCCGAAATCAACTCTCAAATGGACAACCTCCTGCGAGTAGCTCTCGAGAGTTTTTGAGAGTTACTCGCGTATTTACTCTCATGTGGAGCGGTACCTTAATAAGATATCACTGTATCTACCACTTGAAATCGGGAAGTAGGGTGGTTTCATGGTGTATGGGAGCTTTCAAAATGCTTAATTTTCTCGCCAATTTTTTTTCCAGGGAATAAACTACTAAAGAGTTTAAACTATAGAAGCTCGATTATATATTCAAGGTTTCCATTTGTTAGAAAATTAAGGCTGTGCGAAAATGGGATGAAATTAGTCCTGTTCTGCCCTATATATTTAAAAAGAATGCCTTTGCTGTTTTTTTTGTGTCTCTCCTATATTTCTTTAACACGTTCACGCCGGCGCGTACCACCGGTGGCCTGCACTAGACTGTCTCATCGCACGGCGCGTACCACCGGTGGCCCGCATTTGATTGTGCTATCAGACGGTACGTAACACCAAATATTTAGATCTTTAACACTTTGACTGCCGAAAAAGAAGACCTGAGAGTCACTCTCTCGTTTCGACACAATTTTAATTTTTTGTCAATGCTGCATAATACCCTGGATTAGCTCCCGTCCGATAGAGCGAAAAGATTTAAGCGCCGCCGCCAATGGGCGAGGAGCATGTATTACAGCGCCGGCGTGAACGTGTTAAACTATGTTTCTTTAACACATGAAATAATCACTAACCGTTTATCTGTGTTGAATTCAAAAAAATATATTTTATCTCGGAATTTAAATGGAACAGCATTTGATGAATTAAAATGGTGTTTTGATTGGTTTGTAAACAGAAAATAAAATATTGTATTTTTTTACATAAATACGATTTTAAATCTTTATTTTGCAGAGATTTTTTTTTTGGAATAATGAGACGAAATTTAGTTAATTATCTTTTAAAAAAAAACGAAAGTTATATTAATTTTTTGTATATAAGAAAAAGAAGAAAAATCGGTTATTGTAACCACATTTAATGTTTTTACTATTTTTGTAGTTATTTGTAAAATGTTATAAGATAAGAGGCAAAAAATACGAAAAAGAAAAAAAAATCACAATTTAAATTTACCTCAAATGTACAAATTATTAATTTCATGTTAATTTTTTTAGTTATTCCTTTATGATTTATTAAAAAAATAATAATTTCCAACAAAACAAAAACAAAATTATATATTTTGCGAAAGCCAATTATATTGTAATCAAAATATATTTAAAAAAAAACAAACAATTTCCTGTTACATTTGTTGAGCACTAAATTAGTGTTTAGGTAAAAGGAAGTAAAATCAACGTTGAGCTAAACAAAATTGGATAAATAAAAAAAAATATTTTTGGATTGAATATTATATGTAAATTACATTAAGCTTAAAATTTAACGGAAAAATTAAAAAAATATATATATTATATACACATATTTTGATTATAAGGTGCATTCCCTTGAAAAAGGAAATAAAAAAATATTTTAAATTCATTGGAAACAAAAAGATTTTTAAAAATTTCATGTGGAAATTAAAATCACACTAAAAAAAAAGTTGAAAAAAAATTAATTCAAAACAAATCTTAACATTTAGAGAGCGCTGTTTGTTGCCAAAATATTTTCATTGTTATTCATTTTTTATTATTTTTTTAATTTGTTAATTATTATAATAAAATTATGTAATTCTTAAGCCAATACTAGTCCATAATTAGCAAAAGTTAAAAAAAAAAGAATTATGTCTAATCGCAACATTTTTTGTTTTTGTATTTTTCTTTTTTTTGCTAATGTTTGCGGATTTTTAACACAAGAATGTATTTTTAAATAAATGGTAATTCATCAAAGTCATGGTTACGTTGAAGAATTCAAAAATACGCATTTCCACTAGAAACTTGTGCTACGGTTTATTTATTTTATTAGTTTTTCTTTGAGTATACATTATTCCATGGGCTGATATGCCTAGTGATGCCAGTTTTAAATTGAAAATGGAAAGTAGGGAGAGGGATGTAGGTAAGATGGAGGGATCAAGGAGGGGAAGGGGAGAAGGGGGTTTAACGGTTTCTAAAAATTGGTGCCTTAAAAAAGGTCCTTAAATTTTCGGATGTCAAGGAAAGGTTTTTAATTTTTAGAAGGCTAACAGAAATTTTTCACAAGATGCCAAAATTTTGATGCTACGCCACTGGTTTTGAGGAATATTCCAGGATTGCAACAATGGAAAAAAAACTTGTGAGATAAAGAAAGCACAATAAAGCTAAGGCTGTAATTTTATATCGATCAAGGCATTTGAGAGAAATCTTTGCTTTCTTTCTAGTTTTTTAAGCTCAAGTTGGTTTAAAGAAAATTTACCAGCCAACATACGAACATTATTAGAGGACCCACATTTAAATTACGAGTAATATCTGTTGTTAAATATCAAATTTTTGAAATGTAGACAAAGTTAAACCGTGGGTCTCTGTTCGGCAGCGTAACAAAAGGGAGAAGGGGTGATGTGGACCTGATGGACATTGCAATCCATGACAGAAAATTACAGAAAATCACCCCGATTGCGAGTGTCGTGTCGTTTTCGGCAAGAGTCGTTTCACGTGTTGTTGTTAGTGTTTTTCTACCAACAACAACACGTAAAACGACTCTTGTCGACACGACACTCGCAATCGGGGTGATTGATTGTGGAAAATCAAAAAAGGTCTTTAAATTTTCGATAGGAAAACCTTAAGGTACCAACCCTCACTACGCTAATGCGTTTACTATGCAATTTTTTCGAACATTTTCCAAACATGGCCGAACATTTTTCAAAGTCCCATGATTTTGTTTTATAGTAAACTTGGATAAGCCGAAATGCTGTCTAAGCCGGACAAATTTCTTTGTCCAGAGCGATTTTTGACTTATACTATGTTATACAGCGGCATAACTAATGAAAGGACGCCTCACAATGTAGAGAATATTTAGGGGTTCCAGGAAATCGATCCTCTAAAAAATCTTAGAAAATCGTTTGAGCGGTCTACGAAATGAATACCCCATATTTTGAAGTTGATTGCTTAGAAAATATCAAACTTAATACCAAGATTTTAACAATAAAATGACTAATCAACGGAATTATTATTTATAGCTAACAAACTGTTTTTTTTGTGTAATTTCATTTTATTTGTAAAAAGATTTTTTTACTTTTTGTGTTAACTTTCATTGTCGATCGCAAGTTTCACAATTGCTGGGAGAGCGAACTTTTTGAATTTGGATCATGGAAAAACAAAGAATGTAATAAGTGGTCTGTTATCAACCTAACGGTAAAAACAAACAAATTTTAAATATGAACCTTTCGAACTACATTTTTTTATTTACTACTCAATTAAATGCAATATAATCTTATGAATTCAGTAAAATAAAACCAACAACAAATATAAAACTATTTCAATTAAAAGAATGTGCTGAAAATCAATAACGGTGCAAATCAATTATTAAAACGAAATACAAAAAAAAAGAATTTCATTGTTTAAAAGAAAGCATAATTAAATATAAAATATTCTTGCAACAAATTTACATGTGAAATACACAATATAAGTGTTAAACGAAACAAATATTAAGTTTCAAATTTAAAAAAAAAATCAAATATAAGACCATTTTTATGTTATTTGTAGGTAAAAATGATTGTGCCTAAGGCTATATTAAAAAAATGTACGAAAAGATTATATTATACATAATATAGATGAGAAACGCAAATAAAATGATAATTGTGAAAAAAAATAATTCTGCTTATTTATTTAACATTGCATTTGGGCATTCAATAATAATAAAAAAGACTTGAGACGCATAAAAATTAATATTGGAGTAAAATATTAAAATTCACATTATATTCATCCTTCTTTTGACAGTATTTTCTCCTTTTTTTGTGAAAAAACACGGCTTTTAGCTACAAAACTAACCCTTTTCTGTATTATTAGTTTTCCTACACGATTTTTTTAAATCCACCTTTTCTTTAAAATCGTCTTTTTTTATAAAGTTCCAGCCAGAGCTTAGGGGAAGATTATTTAATGTCGAAGCACAGCTCAGGATGGTCGGAAGAACGAAAGGAGATGTCGGTTTAATCATACTAATATATAAAAATGAGTTGGTGTCTGTCTGTCTGTCTGTTCCTCTTTCACGCAAAAACGGCTGACCCGATTGACTTGAAATTTGGCATGAGTGTCTGTGGTAGTTCTGGTTCCAACATAGGCATACGGAAAAGTAGCGCGAGGGTTGGGGGGAGTAAGGGGAGGGGGTAAAGTGATCTCGAAACTTAGCTCTTCCTCTATGTTACCCTTTCGCGGGGAAACTACCGAGCCGATTGGCCTGAAGTTTAGCTCCAACATAGACCATCAAAAAAAAAAATTTAAAAAACTTAACCCGGCAACGACGGGTATGCAAGCTAGTACTAATATATAAAAATGAGTTGGTGTCTGTCTGTCTGTTCCTCTTTCACGCAAAAACGGCTGAACCGATTGACTTGAAATTTGGCATGAGTGTCTGTGGTAGTTCTGGTTCCAACATAGGCATACGGAAAAGTAGCGCGAGGGGTGAGGGAGTAAGGGGAGGGGGTAAAGCGATTTCGAAACTTAGTTTTTGCGTTATGTTACTCTTTCGCGGGGAAATTACTGAACTGATTGGCCTGAAATTTGGCATAGACCTAGACGCGCGTATCATGTGGGGGTGAACCGCGAAGCTGTTCGGGGCGCAGCCCCTAGTAGTTATATATAAAGAGGCTTTAATTTCGTTATCCTTTTGCATCTAATTTTCCAATATTCTAACAATTTTTTGAGTTTCTTTTAAAAATAAACAAAAATCCGCGTAGCAAGCCTTGGTGGTTTCCGCTTTTATTACCACAATTATGTTGAAGTACTAAAATTTGGTTCACGAACCCAAAAACATTGTTCACAAACCGAAGAATTTTTTGGACTCAAAATAGTTCCCAAACCAAAACGTTCACAAATTGAGGCGTTCGTGTACCGAGGTCCTGCTGTGTAAAAATTCTCTGTCCAAAGTGTCAAGATTTCTTTATAATTTCCATAGTCTTTCTGTGGAATTTTGCATTTTCAGGCGAAAGAGTCGACGAGAGTCGTTTTACGTGTTGTAACTGCTTTTCTACAAGAAAAAATACGTAAAACGACTTGTCGAAAACGATAAGACTATTAGAATCACGGTGTATAACAAAAAAAAATTAACAAGTATTCAAATCTTCGCCGTTTTCTTCTTATATGGAAAGAAACAAGAAAAACAATAACGTTGATATTCATTTTATAATTATTTTAATTCTTTTTTATAAATAAAACCGCATGTTACAAGCATACATATATGGAATGTATGCACGCAAAAAAGACAAACGAGTCGTAATAATTATTATTTTATCGTCAGAAAACTTTCTCTGCCATGCCTTCCACTTTAACGTGTGTCGGCGGCACGTTTGTATATTAGTTTAAACGGCGGAACGTATTTTGAAGAAAATAAATAAAAACGAATGATATTTTTTTACGAATGATTGCATGAATAAATTTACAACTGCGTAAGTAACGAAAAAAAATAATATTTTGTCGTTATGCTCATGAATGGACCAACATGATTAAGAAATCGGTTTTTACCATATACGAAGGAGGATCATTTCAATACTTATTAATTTTTCTACAGAACTTGCCCTTTTTTTCATTTTCGGGAAATACCTTAATCCTGTATAAAAAAATAAACAAAATTGCAACAAACTTCATGCAAATTTTTAACCGATGTCTCTTGAGAGGGGGCCGAATGCCCCCCAAATTGAGTGAGTAATCATCGATGTTACAGGTGAAAGAAGAAAGTGTAAGTTATCCGGTTTAGTCTTCAGGTAATCGCCAACGTCGTTGTGTTTTTCTGTTCGCCGTTGAAATTCACTTTGTTAAGAATACGAATTTAAAATTTTGTTAAAAATGAAGATATTTTTAATTCTATTAAGTTTTTGTAGTGTTTGTTATTGTGTATATTTTGCAAATGAAACAATAGTGCAAAACAAACAGACGTTAAATATTTTTAGTGATAATAACTTAACTACCTCGAGAGGAGGGTGGACAGATTCGTATGATGAAGATAATGGCGTTTGGTCTAAACTACTCGAAGATTACACATTGAGGTAAATATTTCTACTAGTGTATTACTAAGTCAATACGGATTTAAAATATTGCGGGTATTTGGTGTTAAATTGTTCCGTCAATAAATTACGAGGGGTAAAATGACCAAATTTACATGTGAAATCTTTAAAGTAAATTCGCTTAAAAACTAGGAGGTTGCATCAATCAAGGATCTCTGCAAACGAGACTGAGCAAACTTTTAAGGGGGAGATGGAATAATTTGTATTTTAAAAATACCTTTTCATTTGTGATCGAAAGATAATGGGTAAAAGTAGATGTTTATTAAAATTTCTTTTTTTGGAAAAAGTTTTTTTTTACAAAAGTTCGAAACTCTAAATGCCGTTTATGTTTTATTTAATACAAAAAAAAGATATTCTTCAGAGGTTCACAGAAAAGAATTTTGTTACAAGAAATTTCACAAAAATGTGAAACGTATTTCTACTGGATTTGCGCAAAAAGAGTGGTACAATCGAATTTTTGTTTAAGGAAGAGTTATATAAAATCGTGTTCTAAATAGATTTTGTTTTTATACTTTTTTCGATATAGCGCACCCTTTTTGAAGAAATCACTGAAAATTGTCCAAAATTTCCCAGAGGGGGGAGGGGGAAGGGGTCTTTGTCCTTAAACTCAAATAGAAATTGACTAATGGGTTTTATGTATGGGAATCTAGTATGGAAATCTAATGGCAACGATTAGAAAGATAAGAGACAACAGGACTTTTAAAATGTATGGGAAATATTGTAAAGTTATGAATCTCAATCAAGTAACGCATAGAATTTAAATATTTTTATTTATTTTTTGGCTGTTAAGCATCAAAATATTACGGAAAATAATTTTTTTGCAAGGCATACTAAAGATTCCATTTCCGCTGTCGGATTTTTATGGGACCCCAACATTTATTCTAGGATTCATATCTTTATTTACCTAATCTTTGCTAATGGGTTTTTAAAAAAGCAGATTTCAATCGGATCAATTCATTCAAGGCTTATTATGGGGTTAACGAACGAAAGCCGTTTTTAAAAAGCAAAGCTTTGTTTTTGTTAAAATTCATGGGTTTTTTACAATAACGAAAAAGTGTTTTTTTCAGGGACACAAATTATCGAAAGGGGCGAGTAATCCCAGGTAACCACAGATACATACCGGCATCAAACATTTATATTACAAAACGAATTGGCGAAGCTATGGAGTTAGAGCCACATATGAGACCACCAGGCAAAGTAATTTCACCAGCAGCTCCAATGCCACCGCATCATTCTCAATCTCTTCCACAGCCACCAAACTATCCGAACAGACAAAGCTTTATTCCAAGCCAATCATTACGTGAGGTCTCGGAAACGGATCTTTATTTGCTTGGGGCGATAGAAAAACTTGTCTTTCGAGTTGATTACATGGAAAATCGTCTACGCCGAACCGAACAAATTGTGTATTACTTAATGGCGGGAAATAATCAAAAAGAAGGTAAATTAAACAAAAAAAAATTAAACAAAACTGTAATGAAATTGTTAAATTTTGTAGAAATAAAATTCTGTCCGAAGAACTTCACACGAATCGGTGATCGTTGCTATCATTTCGGAGGTGAAAGCCAAATAAATTGGAAGACTGGAAACAGCATTTGTAAATCAATGAGTGCAAATTTAGCTGAATTCGAAGATTTGGTTGAAAATGAAGAAGTCATCGCGTATTTGCTTAATCATCCCGGATATAGAGGAAAAGATTTTTGGCTGGGAGGTTTAAATCCTGGTCTGTTGTGGATTTGGGCTAATTCAGCTAAGCCAGTGAACCCAAACACAAATTTAACCACCGTTGCTAATTCTTTTAATGACTCTAAAAATAGCACAAATTCATTTTCAAGTGGAAGCAGCAATAAAAAAGGAACGAAAATTGATCACAATAAGATTTTAAATAATGCTGAGGAAATAAAAGGAACCGGAAGATGTTTACGATTATCCTACAATCCATCAAAACATACATACGTCTATTATGGCCAGGAGTGTACATCAAGGCATCATTATTTATGCGAATATCAGGACAAATCGTTGGATAATAAAATTAAAAAAATCGCCAGAGAGTTAAATTTATTTTAGGCCATACCAAGTCAAATTAAATTATTTATTTATTTAAAAAAACATTATGGAACCTCATTATTTTACCTATATTTATGTACTATATTTAAGATTTTTGACAAAATAAAGAAACCAATATTTTTTAAATGTTTATCAATTGCAATTTTTTAGATAAATCGACTTTTTTTCATACGACAGTAAGACGAAAGTTCGTCATTGCGACTTTTATCTCTCAACTTTAAAATCATGTGTGCAGCCGAATTTGGAGGATTTATGAAATAACAGGAAAATTTATTTGCGATTTTCTCGAAACTATATTTCCAAAATCGATTACAGCGCTTACTCATCAACTGATTTATTTAAAATTTTTGCAGTCATTAACCCTCTAACCGGAATGCCCGCCTTAAGGCGGGCTTCAGGGAATTCGCTTGTTTATGACGGGTAACAATTTTAATCGCCGGAAATCGCCGGAACGTCTTACACTGACTTTTGTAAGTTATCGCTTTACATGCTGGAAAAAATTTAGCCCTGTACGTTGTCTTGGTTACGGTCTGTCGCAAGTTGAAAGTCATATTTTAGTGAATTTTTCTCGGAAATATTCCGGTTAGAGGGTTAAGCGTTACCCGGCCCTTAAAGGGCCCATAGACGGCCAACTTTGTTGCCAACCTGGTCGCCAACCTGGTTGGTAGTTTTCACCACAGACGAGACGGAATGTTGGCAATCAAGTTGTCAACATCATTTTTAACAAGATCCCGTCGACTTTAGGTGATTTCTCTAATTATTTTTATTGTTTATAGTTTACTATATGGTTATAGGAAAACCATAGGGTATATTTTGACTAGTGAAAAATGAGTAAGGATTTGTTATTGGTATTGGTTTTAAACTAGTTGTGCGAAGATGAGGTGCCCCCTTTGAAAAAGAAAAAAAATTGGGCAAAGGAGGGGTATCAGAACCATGCTCAGTTTTCTCATTCAAATTTAATGCGTAAACTACGTGTGACTGCACCTGACGATTTCAAAAACTTTTCAAGAATGGACAGCGACACTTACGATGAATTATTGGATGCAGTAAAACCATTCATTGAAAAGAAGGACACGATAATGGGAATAGCTATTCCTGCAAATGAAAGGCTGTCTGCAACCCTACGGTTTTTGGCAAGTGACCAGAGCTTCGAGGACTTAAAATTTCTCACTGGAATATCGCCACAAAGTCTTGGAGTCAGGTCGTACGATCAAAACCCTAGTAAAATTAACCAAATTCAACCGAACTTAATCAAATAAACTATTTTTGACACTTCACTGTTCTTATTGCAGTATACTCAATGCAACTGAGATTGGCAATAAGGTTGTAAACTTGCCTACAGACACCCCAACATGAACGCCAACATGCTAAGTTTTCAAATTTTTTTGATTTTACACCAACCTGGTCGACAACATGAAAAACCAACCGCCAACTTGGCCACAGACGTACAACATCGACTCCAACATTGCATGTTGGCGACCAGGTTGGCAACAAAGTTGGCCGTCTATGGGCCCTTTAAAGCCCGATCCAGACTACACGATGTACGGGGTACGAGATACGAGGTTTTTGGTTTCCTCGTACATGGAACTGCATCCACACTGCACAGGGTTTTGCTCATTCGTGTACGCGGTTACCACGTACGAGGATAATCAAACAGCTTCTGATTTTACTCACTAGGTGAAACCATGTGCAAATTTCCCATCCAAACACTCGATGTTCGGGGTACGTGCCAACCTCGTACCCCGTACATCGTGTAGTCTGGATCGAGCTTTACACGCGTCTGTAGAGCTGACACAGTCTCGTGTAAATGCACTGACTGCCAGTTCGCTAAATGTCTTCTAATTCGTTGTCAGTAATTTGACATTTGGAGTCTGTGCTACTGACAGACTTTACAGTCGCGTGTAAGGGCCGGGTTAGTTTATCCTGCGCCAATAAAAAAAAATTTCGATACGACTCATTATTTTCGAGAAAATCGGAAAAAATCGACTCGGAAGTGCTCGAGAAATGTTTGTTAGGCAAAATTAATAGATATTGTGTTTCATGATCACAATTCTTTATTATACTACGTACTTCGTATACGAAAATAAAAAATGTGAAAACTCTGGGCAGGCACTTAGATTTTTACGGTGGAATAATTTAGAGGTTTTCATACAAAGTGGTACCTGTTGTTACAAAAACATAAGTTGCAATCATTATTTAAATAACAATAGACATTTAATGTTTTAAAAAATCATATTTATTCTTACTCACATAAGCTTATATTACAATATCATTAAAAATATACTATTAAAAAAAACTTTATTTTTTCAAAACTGGAAGAAATTTAAAACCTGAAAAATATTTTATTAATAGCTCAACCGTGTGAAAGAATTTTTAAATAAATAAATTTACCACTAGTGCTAGCACCCGCCGTTGATGTCCATGTCCTCTTGTTTGTAGCTTTCTTACCAGCGTTTGAGGCAGTTTGTGATTTTTTAGTTGGACTTCGGCCTGATTTTTTATTAAAAACTCTTTTCTTTTTCTTTTCGGCCGTTCCGGCTGACCAGTTCCTTTTCCGCTTGAATCCTCGACGTCCCTTTGCGCCAGATGTATTGAGTGGTGATACATTTAGCAATAATTCTTGCCAATCTTCTTCACGGTCTTGGAAATTATTTCTTTTATTTTGAGTGGATGCAGACGATGGACCCGGTACATTTGTATTTCCATTGTTTAGATCGTCAAAATCCAACACAATGGATAATTTATCAGCTGCGTAACTCGTCGTTATATCTAATAATGGTTGACCATATTTAAGGAAATTTGCTTTTGTCACATGCGGTATGGACAGCATTTCTTCCTCAGTCGTTGGTAAGTTATGTGCCATCATCTGGATGGCTTGCATATTCATAACACTAGTGACGTTCTTTTCGGCAGCCAAGGCGACACATTTTTTCATTAACTCCTCGTAACATTTATCCGATACATTCTTGAATTTCAAATTCGTATCTGTATCATAATTGCGAACATTCGATTGGTCTACATTCACATCCAATTGAGGTATTCTCGCTGGAGTTTCACTTCGTATATCAAATTCGATTTTCACTTTCCCAGTCATTAAATCGGGAATTTTTGGTCCCAGTCGTAGATAAGCTTGCGGTATATCATTTGAAAAGATTAAATCTTCTTTTAGATAATCTTCTAAAACTAATTTGTGAAAGAGCCTTAGAATATCTTGTCGGTCCCAGTTTTTAAACTTTCCATGAAACTCGGTTTTGTCATGGCCGCAATCAACGATTTTTTTGATCATCGCTCCTTTGAAAATGTCACCTAATTGAGTAGAAATTACAAATGATAGTCCTTAAAATTATTGAAAATATTTTACTCAAGTGTAATAACGTAAATCGCTTTCTGTCACTGCATAAATCACGTACTGCTCGACCGATTATCTGGCAATTTTCTGTCACATCGATTCTCTATAAAATACATCGAAAAAAAGTAAAATGAAATCGCAGAATTTTATTTAAGGGGCTGTCTATGAAATACGTCACTCTTTTTTGCGATAGTATAACGGCGACAATAAAAACTACACAAAAAAGCAAGAAAACTTGTGGCAAGAGGAGAAGGGGGATTCGAAAACTCGAAAAAAGCATGAAGTATTGTTTGACAACCCTTAAGAAACCAGAATTGTAAGTACAGATCCTCTACGAGCTTCCAACAGCATTTTTTTTAGCAAACTTACTTTATATTCCTTTCGTCTCAAGCAATTATCACACGCAGTTTGTCTATTGGCCAAGCATTGCTCACTGGTAAAATGCTCAGCAAAGTAATTCAGCTGTTGAGCCCGTCGACAGTCTGTCACATTTTCACAGTATCCCACCATACGATGTAAATTATGATAATGCATTTGTTTTAATTCAAAAGTCAACGGTTTGTCACCTAAAAACATACAAATTTGAAATTATAAAAGCGAGTAAAAATCGACACAACGTTTACCATCAATCATTTTCTTAAATCGTAACATATCTGAGTAATTATAGTACAAAATGCAGTGTGCGATTTCTCCATCGCGGCCAGCGCGACCCGACTCCTGATAGTATCCCTCAATAGATTTTGGTATCGAAAAATGAATAACAAAACGAACATCCGGTTTATCGATCCCCATCCCAAATGCAATCGTAGCGCATATCACTTGAAGTTTATTTGTCACCCAATCATTTTGAACGGACGCTCTTTTCTTGTCATCCAATCCAGCATGATAGGCAGCTGCTCTCAATCCGGTCACACAAAATTGATTCGCCAACTGTTCACAATCCTTTCTTGATAAACAGTAAACAATTCCGCTTGCAAGTTTAAATTTAGCTTTGATCAAATCGATTACTTCATTTGCCGTAGATTTGCCTTTTTTAGGTAAGACCATGTATTTAAGATTGGAACGATTGAAACTTGAGAGAAATAGTTTGTAATTTTTCAAATTTAATTGATTTAAAATATCAAGGCGAACTTTCGGTGTAGCTGTAGCTGTTAGTAATAGCATGGGAACCTGTAAAATAATTTCTTGAAATAATGTTTTTAATAATTGCAGGTAACGGATGTCCATAAAATAAGTCACTCTCATTTTTGCCCTTTTAAACCCTCCTCTACGACTTTTTTTTTGTATGGAGGTTTACTCCTAAATGTGTGACGTAGTTTATGGACAGCGTCTTGAATAGAATTCCAATTACCTCTGGAAAACGTTGCCTTAATATTCGTAGTTTTTTGTAATCTGGACGAAAGTCGTGACCCCATTGAGATACGCAATGTGCTTCGTCAATAACAAACCGTGCGATATATTTTCGTTCATATAATTTGTCCAGGACGTCCTTAAAAGAAAGAAAAACGCTTTTAATTGTATCAAAAAAACCATTGAACAACTGATTTTGCGGTTGATTCATTGTAACTGTGGGTCACGTCTTTTTACGATTTGGTCAACGATTTTAAGGGGATCGCAATGTACCCAAAAAAAATTTATCCCAATAAAATTTCCCGGAATCAATTCTTTATGGAAATGGAAAAAAAATCAAATCTACTAAATAACCTTAAGAGAAAAAAATCAATTTCTTTTTTTTTAACGAACTTTGAGCCATAGAAAAATTTACCTGAAACCTGGCTGAGTTTGATACTTTCTCCGGAGTAACGTAAAGCAGTTTTACTATCGGCGGTGAACACTCTAAATCTGTGTAAACATTTCGTACTTCCTGCACACTCTGATCCCCCGATAAATGCTTCGCGCATATCTAAAAAATAATAATATCATAAATCGTAGATCAAGAGAGATTTATTTAAATGTTCATCATTACATCTAATGCAGACAATTTGCTAACTTGATCTAAAATCAATGATTTCAAAGGACTCAAAACAATCGTAACGCCTTCAGTCAAAACAGCCGGCAATTGATAACACAACGATTTACCACCACCAGTGGGCATTAGAATAAAACAATCGTGTCCCAGCAATGTCGCATTAATCGCTTGCCGTTGATTTTGCCGGAATTCACGGAGTCCAAAATAATCACGGAAAGCGATATTCATCCGTTCCGAATGGGGATATTGATGTCCATCGAATTCGCCTGTTGTACCATCGTTACGGACATCAGAATGGAATTGACCATAACTATTCGGCGATTGGCTAGAATTTGAATTTGGATTTCGACTTGGGGTTGCTGCGATTTGATTAAAACAGTTGCTTCCTTTTGACGATGTTATTGACACCGTCTCTACACAGTTGTTCTCCTTGATTGATTCATTTGCTTCTTCGTCTTTCCAAATCTGCCATCCATCATCATCTATTTCGACTAGTTTATTGTCATATTCTATTACTTGACTAGCGCTGATTGTCTCTGGCGGTGATGTTTTTTCGCGGATCGAACGGAGAGGTTTCAAAACAGTTGATATGATGCTGGATGATTTTGATGTACCAGTTTTATCTGAAACATCATAGCTTAAACTGCCATAATCTGACGTGATGCTGGATGATTTTGATGTAGCAGTTTTATCTAAAACACCATAGCTTAAACTGTTATAATCTGATTTTTTACCCTGCCTGATCATTTGTTCGTCCCTAACATTTTCAAGTATGTCTTCTACATCACTGGAATCGCTATGACTCAACTCTATTATACTATTTGAACGCAATCGCAAGATATTATTATTGGTGGTGGTAATTTTATTGAAATTTTTATCCTTCATAACAAAGGATTGTTTCGGAGTGTCATCTCCGTTAAATCTCCGAGAAGACACTGTGATTTCAGAGCTCTCTGTTTGTTGTTTATAATTTTCAAAACTCTTCGGAAGCGTGAATAACGATTTACGTCCATTGCTTTTTATTTCTGGTGAATTATTGGAATATGGAGGGCTAGTTATTTTAGTAATATCATTCTCTACTCCACCAATACAGGAATCTTCCTTGGAAATTGAATATTTTTCTCCATTCATCTGTAAATATCGACTTTCTACATAATCCATTTCCTGCATCTGATCGTAATAGTCTGCCTCCTCCTCATAAGATGGACAATAATTATTCTGTGCCAATGCAGCTTCTTCGGATGCTTTCTCCGCTTTTACTGTTTCGATTCTCTTTTCGGTTTGCCTGATTTTCGCCTTGAATTTCTGTCTCAGCACCTTTAATTTAGTAAACATATCCGTTCGGAAACCATCAATCGAACCGAAAAATGTTGGAGGTATTTGATCTAAGATATCACAATATTTCTCCATCAAACCTCCATAGGACTCTTTCAAGAAATTTAAATCAGATTTCAAAATTTTTTCATTCGTCTGAAAAGAAATGTGATTGTAAAAATAATAATAATTAATGATATTTAATTCAAACGGGTAATATTTTTGTGAAGTGAATCATTCTTTTCTTAAAATATTTTACATACGAAAACACCGAGGTGTTCGAGGGTCTGCAATCAGAACTCGAGTTGGTGGCTATAAGACAGTAAACAGCACTTTTGCTGCGTGATTTTATTCTGCGATAGATGAAAAAAAATTCGCGGAACACATTCTGAATAAAATTCACAGAAAAATTCAAGAAAAAATCGCAAGTGTAAACGGCGGCTAATTTTAGGTTTCGATTAGACGAAAATTGCGATTTTGTTCGTAGCCTACCATTAAAATGACACCACAATTGTGGTTTTTCCGAGCATTTGCCAAAGACAAGTGCTGTCTCCACGGGACATTTCAATGGCAGGACATTTGTTCAAACCTCGTCTCCATTAGACATAAAAAAGTCACATTTTATGTCTATTGGAGACGAGGTTTAAAACAAACGCATGTTTTTGCATCAAAAAGTATATTTTAAAGCGATAATTGACGTTAAAAATCTTTGAATTAATCAAATAATGTCTAATTTTTTCTTTTATTGCCAATTTTTGTACACAGAAACCTTTTGCATTCAAACTTTTTTTATTTTAGCTAATTTCATTTAATTTATTTCCCACTAGGGGCTGCGCCCCGAACCGCTCCCCCCCCCCCCCCCCCCCCTCCCCCTCAGGCCACGCGTCTAAGTTTCGAGATTACTTTACCCCCTCCCCTTACTCCCCATAACTCTCGGGCTACTTTTTAATGGGTCTATGTTGGGGCTGGGCCCCGACGAACATCTATGCGAAATTTCGGCGAACATCTAGGCCAATCGGTTCAGTAGTTTCCCCGAGAAAGAGTAACATAGCGCGAAAACTAAGTTTCGAAATCACTTTACCCCCTCCCCTTACTCCCCTCACCCCTCGCGCTACTTTTCCATATGCCTATGTTGGAACCAGAACTACCACAGACACTCATGCCAAATCGGTTCAGCCGTTTTTGCGTAAAAGAGGAACAGACAGACAGACATACAGACAGACACCAACTCATTTTTATATATTAGTATGATTAATTTTTGGAGAACCCGTTAGAAAAGGTTGTACGTCATGCGTTCAGAGACGCAGAACAATGTGACGTAACTTGAAATTTTTAACTTAATGTCGAATTACTTACCTCATTTTTCGGATTCGGTGGAGATCCGTTTTCAGTCAAATTAAGATAATCCTCAATGTTATCGTCGAATCGAACAGAAAAGCTGTTACTCTTTGGTGTTGAAGCCTTTAAATTACTTGAAGAGGCATTCCTAATATCATCAGAATTTTCATTCTTTTCGTATTTAATGTCTGCAGTTACAACGTTTATGGCATCGGACTTATCACAAGAATCTGAGTAGTTGTTTAAGTATTTTTGCCCTAAATTCTTCTCAATCGTTTCTTCAGTTGAGATGTTTTCAGGTACGAGATCTTTCACATTTTTTTGGATT
Source organism: Chrysopilus asiliformis (assembly GCA_964034945.1). Lineage (NCBI taxonomy): Eukaryota > Metazoa > Arthropoda > Insecta > Diptera > Rhagionidae > Chrysopilus > Chrysopilus asiliformis. The sequence continues at coordinate 113,579,679 of OZ035960.1, forward strand.
TTATCTTTTTCAATCTCATCGTTTAAAGTGTTTTCCGGCAATGTTTCTTGCAACGCCTCTTTAATAATAACGTCTTTGGGTAAAGATACAGTCGTTGAACTTAAATTTTTATCATTATTTTTATCAATTTTTGACAAAGGTTTCTCAGGCGTTGAAAAAATATCAACTTTCGATTCTTTTTTATCAGTTTCAAAAACACTTTCATTTTTTGATATGAATTCGCCATTATTTTTGGCTAACACAAAAGCCTTATCGCCATTCTTATTCCCTATGGGTTTTTCAAATAAATTTGATCGAAAAAGAGAAGATGGTGGTGTCAGTTTAAAATTGATAGGTGGTTTGACTGGTGAACTTGACAGTTTTTGTAGATGTTCATCCAGTTTACTACAGGCTCTCATATAAGATTCATCCTTTAAAAGGCCGTTAATGTTTAATTCGTCGTCGATGTTTAATTCTCCAGTTTTCTTCTCGCTTAACGCAAGGTCCTTAGATTTAATAGAACCTTTTTTGTTCGCACAAGAATCTTGTGAAGTTGTTTTCAGTGTCTCACTTCGATTCCGGCTTGGAACTTTCCTATCTTTAAGGCTGGAAAAAATTGTCGGGGATGTTACGAAATCATCATCCAAATCTTCTTCCTCGCTGGTTGAATCCAAAACTATAGCACCTTCAGGCTGGAAATTATTAAAAAATTTTGTTTAAAAAGATTCAGTGAAAAACAAACAGGAACTTATTATGGAAAACATTTTGCTCAATTTAATTTTCTACAGCACATATAATTCCCCTGGAAACCCAGTTAGACACTGTTTGGGCTACAGTCCCGTGATCCGCGAGAATATAAAATAATGCTTTCATTTACTTCAGAGCAACCTATGCGACGCAGAGGAAGAAACTGCAGAACACTTTCTTTGCTTCTGTCCGTTCTTCCAGAACCGCAGACTAAACACTTTAGGCAGTCGTTTCTTAAATCCATTGGACATCGGTAAGATCCCTCCGAATAGTATTCATAGATTCATTAGTGGATCCAAAAGATTCATGTTTGAATAAACTAGCAGGAGCCAGTTCCTTTCACCATATAAGCACAATGGACCCAACTGTTGGTCTAAGTGCTTATGGGCTGAGTATATCAGCTCTACACACATAATCTATCTATTTATCTCTACTTCAGAACCAGTACTTTACAAGCTTCACAGTTGAACCTCGATATTAACTCCTCCATCACTCGAAATTTCTTCCTGAACTTCGACTTAATGAGGTTCGACTGTATTATTTGGTAGACGCCTAAATTCGTTGACTTACCGATTTTACATTCTTACTTTTCCTAGATTCTTGGCTAACTTCCCCTATAAAATAGGATTAATTAATAATTGGAACCATTAGAAAATCATCTAGTATTTACCCCTGGTCTGACTCCTCACTTTCCTACAAATAAAAGAAATTTAATAATTTTTCTGAAAACAAACTTACGTTCAATCATCATACCTTTCTACCTGGGATTTCTCAAAGAAATTCGATATGGAACTTTGTTTTTTCCCGGTATTATTCTTTCCCATCATTTTGCTTGTTTTTAAAATAAATGCAAGTTGTATAAATCATTTAATTTAATAAAAAGCAAGCTATTTTGACGAGTAAATGTTTGGCATTTCGCGGAAGAGTTTTTGATTCGCACTAAAGTTGCAAGTGGTTAATCATTCAAGCGATAATTCATAAGTTTAGAAAAATGCAGAATTCAAGCACTTATCGAACAAGGAAATCCTACAGTATCGTTATCACAAATAGTCTTTTCAGAAAAATTCTGAAGTAAACATCAAACAATTGACACAAACTTACTCCCTCCCTTTCACTTTTTTAACCTCAAAAAAAGAATTTCCTGAGACACACAGCCTCGGATGAACTAGAAATTTGGTGTTGCCAGCGATCGAAAAAATTCGAGCAGTAAAATTAGGACATTTTTTCAGTACTTTTGAAATTTTCACTTCTTTTATCTTTTAAAAACCAATTCCCTGACTTCGTAAAATACATGAAAAGTAGTGGCGTAACTACAAATCTCCTTCTTCTAGAAACTGTTAAAAGCCCGTTAAAATAAAACCAATTGTTGAATCTTCTTCTAGAAAGCGGAAATTAAATACCTATTTTAGGAGACCGTAAAATAATTTTTTTTTGTAGAAGAGTTATATTTAGAATCTTCAAGATTTAACCCATTGCATTGCCTTTAAGATTTAACTCAATGATTTGCTAGTTACACGGAAAAGAAAATCAATGTCAAATGGACGTGAGGGAGACACAAAACACCAGCAGAAGGAGGAGATGGGTCTGAAAATCCTAAAATGATCGTGACGTATTTTATGGACAGCTTTTATGTCACTCCAATTTTTGACATTTCATAGTTCAACATTTTCGAACAAAACTACCGGACTCACGATAGTGCTCGAATTTCGGACAAGTGATGTAAACAAAACAATACAGCAGACAGTTCACAAAATTTATAAGGAGATGAGGTTGTTTTGTTGTTTTATCTTTGTTAATTTTGTTATCTATTGACATTTTGCTGCCTTGCATCTATACAGCTGTTTGTACTGTTAATGACCTTGACAATTTGCAAGCTTACTGTAAAATTCTTTACATAAAACTTATGCTTTGTTCTAAAATTCGTCCAAAATGATGATTCAGCTTCATGTGGAAACTGTTCAATGAAAGAATTGAAAACAAAAAAAAAAATTGTGATGACTAAATTGATGGTAAGAATTTATTTAAGAATTTTTCTGCATCCGCAGAGAACTCGTAAACAATTTATTGCAAAAATACCATTATACGAATTTAGTTTAATCTTTCTCAGTTATCTAGTAGAGAGTAATCTCTTTGGCCTCGCTTTTATGTAAATCTGAAACGCAGCTGGACTTTTAGTGAAACATTTCTCGAAAAACTTCAATCTCAGCGATTTAATTTTTATATTCTCTCGAAAACAGTCGATTTTAACAAAGTCAAGTCTGAGATCAAAGCAATGCAACAGTAGAAAATTAGGCAGAAGAAATTTAATTACTTGTGATAGAATATACAAAAAACGGATTGATCGAATAAAACGATGGATAGGACAACTTCCCCAACGATAGTCAAAGAAATTAGTGCCGACAATGCAAAGATTATGGTCATGTGCGTTCTGGGTATTGGGAGTTTCCTTCTCGGTATCCTACCAGCATGGATCTCACATAGGAATAGGGCAAGATTCCCATTGTTAATTTCTATGCTACTGTGTTTTGGAGCCGGTGTTTTACTGGCCACCGCCCTCATTCATATGTTGCCCGAAGTAAGTAAAAAATTCGATGCATTTACTACGTCAGCTTATAGTGAAATTGTGTTAAGTCCAAAATATCAAATTTTACAGAAGAGCAAAAAAAACCTTGTTAAATCATTTTAATTTTCATTTAAAGAAAACTGAGTCACATTTAAAGAAAACTGAGCCTCATTTAATTCTTAGTTTTCTATAAATGAGAATTTAAATGATTTAACAAAGTTTTTTTTGTTCTTATATAAAATTTGATATTTGGGACTTAGCACAATTTCACTTTCTTCTCATAACAAACTACTTCCAGATCAGAAAAACTCTGCCAGACAACCCCGAATTGATATTCTGTGCTGGTTTCTTTTTAATATATTTCGTCGATGAATTTGTCCACTATTGTTGCGGTGAGGCAATTCAACATTCACATGGACCATCATCAGAGTCAAATCATCATCACCATCATCCACATCCTAATTCACATCAGCCTAATTCAGTCCTACCAAGCAACCGTCGTGATTATGGCACGAATTCTGAGACACGAGCGCTATTATCTGAGACACAATCTCCATTAGCTGAAAAGTAAGTAAACATAATTTTGATTTGTACAAAAAACAATAAAAGATAAAACACGATTTCTATGTTGTAAAAAGATTTTAGTCGAGGTCACACCTTGTTTACTTTGACTGACGATTAGATAACTCTGTTTATTGCTACATTCGGTTATGCAAATTTTACTATCAGTTTGTTTTCTTAATTTTAGTGATCATTCACCGCAGCCAGCGTCGTGTGAGGATGCTGACGAAGAGACAAACGCTAGGATTTGTCACGTTACTCATACAGAACCATGCACACAGGCGATGACCGGCACTTTCGGATTGTTGTTTGCTCTATCACTTCATTCCCTTTTAGAAGGACTGGCTATTGGTGTTCAGAGTACTGGGGCACAGGTAACAGTTTGCGGGCAACGTGAAAAGTCTTTTGCTTTTAAAATGATTGCAATTGATTCTCTAAAAAAAGGTCGTTATCTAAAAATGATCCGATCCGTAAGGGATATCCGTAGCAGGTAGCATAAGAGGGGTTGAGAATAAAGGGGGGTGATGGTGGGACTAGATTTTAATGGGTGAAAAAGTTTCTTGAGGAATAATCTATCTAATAATGAAAGCTGCATCCAAATTCCTTAAGCAGTATAAAAGATATCAGGAGAGGGGCTAAGACGAAAGGGGGATTTTTGATAACAGCCGACAAGTATGAAATATAATACTGTAAAGCAAAGGGCAACGTTTCGTTGGAAGAGGATTTATAAAAAATGTCGAACTTTTAGCGGAAGGGATAGTGGGGAGAGAGGTGTATGCGATAATGCGACGACGCTACTAAACTCCATACAAAAAATTACGAAAAACCGTAATAACGAGAGAAGAAGATTTGAAAAGCATAAAACTATGGTGATTTCTACAGCTGCTTAGGAGAAAACGCATTTCTGTTTAAAAATTAGTTCATATTCTGATTAAAATCCACTTATCTTCGGTTGCGCATTTCAATAATAAAATTCATTTAACGTGGTTAAAAAAAATTACTCTTTTATTTTTTGAAAGCGTCATTTATTTCAAGCATGTTAAATTAATGAGAAATTCTACGCAGAATTGAATAAATTTTATAGTGACTCACCTATGAGTGATGCAAAATGTTTACGTTCTCAAAAATCCCCCACGAAAAGAACCGTGATTTCTGAATTTATCAAGTATATCATTTTGGCCGAATATACCCTGCAATCTATTCAACGACGGCGGGCGTAACAAAGGGAGAGGCACGCCAGTAACGATCTAAGAATGTCTTCAAATTTCCAACCGAATTTAAATTCAATCGAAAAAAAATTTTTTTGTTCAATTTATTAAATAAAGCCTTTTTATTTTTCTCTATATTTCAGGTGATAATACTTTTCGCTGCAGTGGCTTGTCATAAATTCGTGATGGGTTTCTGCTTAGGCATCGAACTTCGTGCCAACGAATCATCAACTATGCGATCACACATCTCGGCGATTGCAGTTTTTTCTTTAGGATCAGTTGTTGGTATTGGAATTGGCATGGGCATAACGGACATGCCACAGGAAATGTCCAAAGCAATTCCAATTTTGCAAGCACTAGCCGGTGGCACCCTACTATACGTTACTGTTTGCGAAGTTATGCCCCGCGAAAAAAGTCGATGGCATCAAAATCCCAGAAAATCGGCTGGTTTAGTGCAATTTCTCGCCGTGGGATTAGGTTTCGCTGTTATGACTGTTATTAACTATTCTTTTAGTAAGTCATTCAGATTTTCAATTATGTTTGATTTGAATAACGTTTTTATTTCTTTTACAGAAGATTGACGCAGTATTTTATTTAAGTTTTAAAGTGTTGTCATGCTCGTGACTTTATATAAATTTTAAAATTATTTCGACATTGTTATTGTAATGTAAATAAGAAAATTATAAGCAAGCCAATGACTTTTTTTATATATATATTTTTCCTTTCTCAAATATAAGAAAGATGTTAAAATCACTTGAAAAGCCGAAATCACACCGGGGCAGATTTTTACATTTGGAAGCTAGAAAATTCAACTAAAATTAATAGTTTTGAATAGAAATTCATTGCAGCTGTTAAAAAACCACTCAATATCATATAAAAAGTCGTCAGGAGGTTTTAAGAATATAAATATTTTATTTGTTTTACAATTTGAAGAGAAAATATCAGCTGTGGTCAACACAAAACTTTCCACGGATAATTTCCGAGAGATTTTCAAAAAACTTATATTTTTCAAATATCTTGAGAACTGGTAGAGACACGTAATAACCGTTAAAGCAAAAAATTTAAGAAATTCCATTTCCTATAAATTTGGGTTATTTTTTCATAAAAGTGCATAGTTTTCGATAGTGCTCGAGATATTTAAGATACGTACAACAGACAGATCGACCGACAGATGCACGGATATCCTCATAATTGAAACGGAAACGGATTTCGTACTAATCAGAAATTTTCTATCTGCCCGTTCTCGAGTCAATCTCCGTCATGAATACAATACTTTCCTTCTATAAAAGAGTAAAGTAGAAATTTGAACGTTGTCCACAATTCCATAGCAGCATGTTGTAGGATGCGTCAAGACGGAGAGTAGTCGGGTTTAAACTTTATCGTAGTCGGGTTTAAACTATAAACTTTTAAACTGAAACACCAGTAAAAGTCGTTAACTTTACGTCAAAAAGACGATCCAAATAATATACGAGAAGCTATATTCCTTGAACTGCAGAGAAACTAATAGATTAAGATATTCATTTGTGGAAAAGTAGAAATGTGTCTATGCCAATAATTTGGAGATTAATATCTACCTGATATACAATAAAGTTCAGAGTGCACGGCAAAGGTTTTTGTATGAAAAATCAGGCTCAATTTCCGTTTACTTGTGATAAAACGTCGAAAGTATGTCAGAGGTATGGTGAAGTCATTTGTTACAACAACAACAAAAAACGTTGTTGATTACGGTACATTCGAAATGAGCACAATGACATTAAAGGAACCACCCAGCAGAATTATTTTATCGTCGATGTCGGTATATCACATTCCTATGTTTGTTTCCTCTTAGCATTTCACTTTCAAAATCAATATCGAGAACGACAAATAATTTGCATATCGTAGCGACAATTTTCTTTTTAACCTAGGACTAGAACAGGATCACCCAAAAGACGTCGAAATACAAGAAAAAAATAACTATTTGCACATTTATCTACCTTACCTCGTGGAAGTACTTAAAACCATGCATGCATAAGAAAAGGAATATTGCAGGTCAGCATGCTATATTAATAAATATGTAAAAATTATATGTTCATATGCCTCTCAGTATACCTACACTTGATATACTATGAATATCTATAGTAATACACACATATTAGATATACGATTTTGTACACCACAAACAATTGTAGTATTCATTTAAAAAAAAAAGAAAAAAAACAGTGTGTTTGTAGCTTTCACTGAAAGTGAAAAGGATCAACGAATATCCTGAACACCATAAACTAAATGGCATGTGGCAAAGAAGTAGTTTCGTGACTTTCAGCAAATTTGCAACAATTTTATGCTTTTCGACACAGTATGGATTTGAATTCGACATGAGTCTGATTAGAATGTCTGGTGAAGTGAATTGAAAAGGATTACTGTGTAATGCGCGCCGCCGTTTATTATTGTCACACGATAATAATTTAATTTGGCTGCTGAGATTATATTTGGCGATTCTCATAAAAATAGTTTTATTTTGTTGTCAAAATATCCAAATAAGAATAATTTTATCGCAAATTAGCGTATTTCAAGATTACCACCCTTACGGTTGTTAAATTTTACGGTTTTGTGTGTCGGTTAAAATTTTTGTGAGATTTTTTCTAATTAGGATTTTGAAAACGAGTTATTAGTTATTTTTATTTGAAATGAAATCGACGGATCTTTCGAGGAACAAAAAGAATAGTAAATATCGAAAAATTAAAAATCAATCATCACAAGAAGATGAAACGGACACGGATGAATTATCAGATTCTTCTTGTATTGGCATAATATCTGGTGTCGAGGCGAAAAAGGATAATTCGTTACCAAAATTTAATGAATGCAAGTATTATTTAAAGATTCCTGATGATGAAGATCCGGAAAATCAACACAGCTCAAAGAATGAGAAGAAAATTAATTCTAAAACAGAAGTTAATAATAATAAAAGGTAATTATTTCATTTTTTTTTGTCAAAAACAAAAGTTCTGCCTAAATAAAACCAAGAATTCAAAATTAATTAAAACATGTTCACATTTAAACTCTAGATGAAAAAAAATTGCTTTATTTAAAAAAAAATCGGCCATTTTTGAAACTTTCCTGCATATGAAAAAGGAATTTTTGTTCTGGACATCTACTAGATTTATTAAATCCAATTATTTTTGGCTAATTTAACGTATAGCATAACAGTTGATCGAATAAATCATACTAATATATAAAAATGAGTTGGCGTCTGTCTGTCTGTCTGTTCCTCTTTCACGCAAAAACGGCTGAACCGATTGACTTGAAATTTGGCACGAGTGTCTGTGGTAGTTCTGGTTCCAACATAGGCATACGAAAAACTAGTGCGAGGGGTGGGGGGAGTAAGAGGAGGGGGTAAAGTGATTTCAAAACTTAGTTTTTGCGCTATGTTACTCTTTCGCGGGGAAACTACTGAACCGATGGGCCTGAAATTTGGCATAGTTGTTCGTCGGGGGTCCAGCCCCAACATAGACCCATTAAAAAGTAGCACAAGAGGTAGGGGAGTAAGGGGAGGGCGTAAAGTGATCTCGAAACTTAGCTATGGTATGCAAGCTATAGTAATAAATAATCCAGTATGTATTAATGAAACTCTGTCGATATTTTCACGAATAGTTTGTCGCTAAATATTTTGTGAAACTCACCATTACATAATTAAACCTCATAGGAAGAAAAAAAACCTGGATACAATGTTAAAATTTATTCTAAGCCACTCGAAAACTCGAGAATTCATTTAGGTAGAAACTTGGAACTTTGCACAAATACGGTTTTTAGCAAAAGATAAAATATGCAGAGATGCAAACCTAACGTTTCTTGTGTGTAGTTTGATTTTGGTTCAAGAGTGAATTGAATTTCTGGTTCTGGTTCCTAAGACTTCGAAAATTGATTCTGGTTTTGGTTTATTTTCTAAAATTTAAAAAATTTGATTTTGGTTCTGATTTTGGTTTACTGAATTTTCTGTACATAACTTTCAAATACGATTTGTTGGATTGCAACAAGAGATGCAAACCCTTTTTTGAACCGAACCAAAAACCACTGAAATTTTACGGATAAAAATCAAATTCTGAATCGTAGAACCAGAAATCTTTGAAGAAAAACAGAAATTTAGAAAAAATCGATACAGTCGTTTTTGGGTTACGATTTGGGTACGCAAAATTATAGTTTTTTTTATCGAAAATTTCTTTTAAATCAAAACATTAATACATTCTTTTTATCACTAGAAACATTCCAACAATCTGTGTAAATGGAACGCGTTTTAATGTAATCGGCAAAGTCGCTTGTTCATTGGGATGGAAAATTGCTCGTGATATAGAAATGTGGAATGTCTACTGGACGGATTCAATTCAGAGCGCAGAAATGTACAAATCCATGAAGCGATTTCAAAAAATCAACCATTTCCCAGGGATGTTAGAGATTTGCCGTAAGGATCTTTTAGCTAGGAATTTAACTCGTATGCATCGACTGTTTCCAGTGGAATACAACATTTTCCCAAAGACATGGTGCTTTCCAGCGGAGTAAGTTTTTTTTTACAGCACTGGGAGAATATTTAAAAAAAAATTGTGGTTTTTCTAATCAGTTTAGGTGATGCAATTGCTTTTAGTAAGCAATACAAGAATAAAACTTATATACTAAAGCCAGATCAAGGGGCACAAGGACGAGGAATTTATCTGACGCGAACTTTAAAAGATATAAAATTATCAGATCGTTTAATTTGTCAGATTTACATTCACAGACCGTTACTAATCGATGGTTACAAATTCGATTTAAGAGTTTACACACTTATCACATCAGTGGATCCGCTTAGAATATTTGTGTATAAGGAAGGATTGGCAAGGTAAGATACAGGAATTCTAAAAATATTTTAAAACCACAAGAGGGCAGAGGGGAGTATTTTTCTAGTTATGCATTTAAAATAACCGTTTTCGAGAAAATGCAAACTGTTTTGTTTTCAGATTCGCAACAACTAAATACAAAGAACCTTCGGGTCACAACACCTCCAACGTTTTTATGCACTTGACGAATTATTCCGTAAATAAACATAGCCAAGGGTTTTCTAAAGACGGCGAAGGTGGCAGTAAACGGAAATTTTCCACTCTGAATCGCATTCTCCACTCGGAAGGATACGATGTTAAAAAGCTTTGGAATGATATTGACGAAATAATTGTGAAAACTGTCTTAAGTGCGTGGCCAGTACTTAAACACAATTACCATGCGTGTTTCCCCGGCCACGATATAATGCAAGCCTGTTTTGAAATCTTAGGTTTTGACATCCTGATCGATAGTCGAATGAAGCCACTAATTCTTGAAGTCAATCACTCGCCGAGTTTCCATACAGAGGAGCAGATCGATCTTGAAGTTAAAGAAGCCCTACTTAGAGATACGTTTAACATTTTAAATATTTCACTATTCGATAAACGAAAAATTTTAACCGAGGATCGGAAACGCGTCAAATGTCGATTACTTCAGCGAATGAGGCGGGACAGTAGCAGAGATATCTGGAACGGGCAAGAAAATTTGTAAACATTTCTATAAGACATTTGAAATAAAAGTAGTTTAAAATTTTCAAATATTTTCAGTGAAGATGAGGATCAAAGCTATATGAGAATGTTAAGCCCGATGTCACAGCAAATCGCTTGGGAGGAGAGTCACCTCGGCGGATTTCGTCGAATAATGCCAGACGCCATGGATCCTAATAGATACACACCGTTTTTCATATTACAGAATCAGTCGTCAATTTATTCGGATACAGCGGCCAGTAAAAGACGTGAGGAGGCTGCCAAACAGTTACGATATGAACTAATCGAGAAATCGAAGGAGAACAAAAGGATCTCATTAGCATCGATAAAAAACTGTCCAAAGATGAAAATCGATTCGGGTGGGAAAAAGCGAAAACGAGATGTTTTGCGGAAATTCACTTCATATAAATGGGCATTGCCGAATATGATTTCTGATGTTGAAGAGCGTAAACGAAAAATGTATCTGCTGGAGCGAGAATTTCTTATTCGCAGCAGCGGAATACTTCAAGTTGTGAGTATCCGGAAAGAAATATTTTTTTATGCAGCCATCATATTATAATTACTGCAAACATATTTTGTTTGAGATAAATATAATGTTATTGCTGTAACCAAAATTCGTTCACCATTATGTTTAGGGAAATTTAGAGAAATAAGGATTGGAAATGCGTCGAAATTTCCAAAACGAAACAGTATCAAAATCTCTGCGACTTGATCATACTAATATATAAAAATGAGTTGGTGTCTGTCTGTCTGTTCCTCTCTCACGGAAAAACGACTCAACCGATTGACTTGAAATTTGGCATGAGTTTCTGTGGTAGTTCTGGTTCCAACATAGGCATACGGAAAAGTAGCGCGAGGGGTGGGGGGAGTAACGGGAGGGGGTAAAGTGATTTCGAAACTTAGTTTTCGCGCTATGTTACTCTTTCGCGGGGAAACTACCGAACCGATTGGCCTGAAATTTGGCATAGATGTTCGTCGGGGGTCCAGCCCCAACATAGACCCATTAAAAAGTAGCCTGAGAGGTGGGGGGAGTAAGGGGAGGGGGAGTAAGGGGAGGGGGTAAAGTAATCTCGAAACTTAGCTCTTTCTCTATGTTACCCTTTCGCGGGGAAACTACCGAGCCGATTGGCCTGAAGTTTAGCTCCAACATAGACCATAAAAAAAATGAAAAAACTTAACCCGGCAACGACGGGTATGCAAGCTAGTTAACAATATAGAAACTGTAAACTTTATTTTCTAGATATATGAAAGTTTTTACCGTCACGAACTCCTCAGTCAATCGGATCGCATCAAATACAGGGAATTATTTGACAAACTCAAATGTGATGACAGCAAATTAAAGCTCGACGACGCAATACTAGAAACGGAAGTCTCGTTAGAAAACGTAAGGAAACCCGAAGATGTAAATAACAATTTGAGTGATTTTCTATCATCTACACAAATCGCTGTACCGTAAGTTAATAATAAACATTTCTTTGAATATTAATTAAAAATCTTTTATATTTTTACAGAACGTCTGAACTGGAACGTATCCGAAAAATTAACAAAAGATATAATCGATTTAAGCAAAACTTTGTATCTCATTTACGTGATAATTATTTCTGAGCAATGGATTTGTGATTTGTTTATCTATTACGTTATAATTGATATATGTTTGTTAGTAAACTGTTTTTGGAAAATATTTTTATATACAGTTAAAGCTCCATAAGCGAACAGAAATCTTGGTCGCGTGAGTTGAGCGCTCATGTGAGCTTTAAGTGTATAAGTTTTTAGAGGTGGTAAAAAGAGATATAAGTACAAATTTTGAAAAAGGTTTTCATGAAGAAGGGGGGTGTAAGAGATGCTTTACGAGACTTTTACTCATAAGTTCTAATAGTATTCAACAAGATAGTTTTATATTTTGCAGTTTTTGTGGACATAGAAGTGTTTTCCAACATTTTTTTACACATTCCTTGGTCCCCTAATTGAGTTTCACATTTTACTGGACTGAAAAGATTGAAATGAAAAACCATTTAATTTGTATTTATCTTATTTTTAAAAAGATTTTTTCATTACACTACTATATACAATCGACACAAAAATAACAAAAAAAATTGTTTAAGTTAAAACGAGGTCAATATTGATTTAGAAAAAAATCTCTATAAATTACTTTTTTTAATTTTTTTCGTAAATTTCGAAGGAAAATACATTATTTTCAATTAAATGAGCGTACAGTAATCAACTGGAAAAAATAATTTTGATATTATAAAAAAAAATTCAAATGTGATTGCTTTTTGTTGATGTTTAAAACCGATGGTAAAAAATAAAAACTAAAAATCGAGTTAAAACCCAATTGAAATCGAAGATAGAGAGATAAAACAAATTATAATAAAGTTAACTATGTGAAATCGTGTTTGAAATAGTATGTATTGTGAAAATCAAACTTCTCACATACTGGAGAAAAATATCGAATGAAATTATAAGGCTATCATGCCTATTCTGGAATCCGAAGTAGCGATAAGTTTGTTCGATTTCCCCTCAATTTGTATTCTTGAATCCGCTGCGTTTCATTTCTGTTCGATTGCGTATGATCTAGTAATGTTTTGACGGAAGAATTACTCGTTGCAAATTTCAGAATACCAGAATACCAATTGAGTCGCAAATCGAATCGACTGAGTTTGGTTTCACGTTTTAACTTCGGATTCCAGAATAGCCATAAATATCGTAAACCGGAATTTTAAGCTCAATAAATGACAAACACGATTTTTTGTCATTTATTGAGCTTAAAATTCTGGTTATATATTTTGTAAAAATTTGAAAACTTGCATATTTTATATCGTAAACTGAAATTTTAAGATTCAATTTATGAACAAGCGTCTAATCTAGCAGCCAGGAGTGTGCGGAGAAAGTGTGGCGCCAACTATTCATAAAAAAATAAGTTGTGGTTAGCCTAGTTAAACCGTAGAAATTTTGGGACTTAAATAATTTTAGTTGGACATAAGTTTCTAAGTTTTGTTTATGTAAAGGGCTCTAAAGGGCATTTACGTTTGTTAAAACTTAAGTTTTGTTTAAGCAATTATTACCGTACAAAACTGAGTGTTAAATTTTTTTTTAATAAAATTTAGGTTACTGAATTTTGTTGCTGAAAATGGCAGGAAATATATTGGTTGCCGTACTGGTTTTTTTGTGTATGGCACGTATATGCCGGTAGATGTGTATATATTGTAGTGGCAGATACGTGCCAATCTACATTAAAAATGCTGTTAATCCTGCTTAAGATACAAAAATTCAGGGACCGGTTACGAAGTTTCATTGCAGTCCCATAGAGTCTATACAAGCAATGATACAAAAGACAGATACATGGACATCCTCATAATTTTTCCTGAAACGGATCTCGTACTCATCAGAAATTTTCCATCTGCCTCCATTCTCGAGTCGGCCTGAATACAATACTAGAAGAGGAAAGTAAAAAAATACGCAGTTACTTTCACCTCCCTTCATACCAAAAATCTTCTACTTTGAATTCTGAAATTTCCTCATTTGAACTCGTATTAATATTGGATGTTCCCACAATAAAAAAAACAGGGCACCAATCATGTATTCCGACGCGTTTCTGTCTTTCGACTTCGACGCAGCTTTTAACTCTTGACTTCGCCATATCTGCACCTTGAAATTTCGCGGAATCGTCACTATGAATCGAAACGTGATTCTGAGTGTCACTCCAGGAAATTTGAAGCTGCTGATATGGCGAAGTCAAGAGTCAAAACTGCGTCGAAGTCGAGAGACAGAGACGCGTCGAGTTACATGATTCCAGCCCAGGTCGATATTTTTCTTAGTTTTGGAGAAAAAGTAGCCTAAGTAGAAAAAATGCAAATTTTCAGGAAAAAAACTGAAATGATTTCGTCAAATGGACATAACTTCTGACCGGTTCGGCGAACTTCGGCGCATCATAAAAACAATTCTCGAATAGGTAAAAAACATGCCCCCTATGACCGAAAACATCTTATCTGATTGAAAGAAATCCATTTTCCAAGTCCAATCAATAACTATAAAAATATATATGAAAGACCAAAAATTGCGTGTTTGATTAGAAAGAAATTTTTGCTAATTTTGAGTTTTTCAGGTACTTTCTCTCCGCCCCGTCTCACTTTTTTCCGATTTTTTAAATAGGATTTAAAACCGTTGTCTCGGTACTGAACTCTTCCCCGTAATAGGAACAAAAAAAGATCACCAATAGTCGCTGCGACCCCAAAGCCATCAAATTGCTGCGATTTAACGCAAGAAGACCACTTTACAAACATTTGTGTTGTTTGTGATAGAAATTTAGTAAAAAATCTCGAAAAAAATCTATACAGGGCAGCAATCATGTATTCTGACGCGTCTCTGTCTTTCGACTTCGACGCAGCTTTTGACTCTTGACTTCGTCATATCAGCTTCTTCAAATTTCCTAGAATGAGAGTTAGAATCACCTTTCGATTCATAGTGACGAGTCCGCGAAATTTCAAGCTGCAGATATGGCGAAGTCGAAAGACAGAGACGCGTCGGAATACATGATTGGTGCCCAAGACCTTTCGCAGATTTTGAGCAAAAACGAAAAATACTGAAATTTATATAGAAAATCAAAAATATTATTTCCAATTGTACGTCACGCTCATTTTTTTTTTATTATTATGATTTTTTGTTTTGTTTTGTTTTTTTTTTGTTTATTAACTCACCCTATATTAATATAACGCTTTCTTTCTGTATTATCAATTTTTCTGTAAACTTTCACTTAAGTAAATTACAAAATATAATATAATTTTTTAACAAGGCAATTTTGTTTCTCTTATTATTATTTTTCTTTACTTTTTATTTTCATTAATCATTTATTCATTGTTTATTAACTCTTTTATTTTATTTATATATATAGATTTGTTTTAATTTATTTACTTATGTTTGTCTGTACTATATTTTATACAAATTGTGTTCGGATCTTGTGTTTGTTATTTTTTATTCTCATTATTTTATTTAAAAACTCAAACAATGTAAAAATTTTATACATTTGTGTATTTGTAGTATTTTTACATAATTTATTTATGATAATAAATTTCGATTATTGTTTTAATGACTAATAAGTGATATATCAATCATAAAAACTGAATTACCTTGTTTAAAAATGATCAAACTAAGGTCTTCAGCACGTCTGAGTTATTTACCATGTATTTTATTTATTTTTTTTATTGCGATTTCTTTTTTTTTTTTTTGGAAAAAATTTATATCATTGCTATCATATTATGATTTATATAGAGATTATTTTCGTCACTCTTTGTGATGTTTTCATACATCAAATGTTGTCACTGTTAGTTCATAGTTCTTCTTAAGTTCACTTTAAATCTTGTCTACAACACTCTTGGTTATTGCTTTCCAAGTTTGCATTTTTTTTTTTAATTTCATTTGTCTACAATTAACAGGTTTTCTATACATTTCAGTAATATTACAACGTCTGAATTTCGTTTGTTTCATTATAGAGCAATTGATGACAAGAAAATTTGTTTTTATATAATTTACCTTTACAATTTATTTCGGTTTGAAATTTAAATAATAAAATTTAAATAATAATACACTAAATTTTAACATTTGAACTTCACCAATGGTATATTCTTGGAAGACAGACACTTGTCACAACACCATTCGGCATAAATTTCCTTGCTAATTAACTGGAACGCGGCCTCGGTTAGACCGCTACAAGACCTACAAGCGACAGAAAAAAAATTATGATTAGAGAAATTGTTAAAAGAAACCAAATAAGAGCTACGGCACACCGACTAGGTTGCGTAATTTTAAAGAAAGCCAAGAATTGAGTGATTTTTAAAGAAAGCCAAACGAATTTAAACGTTCTTAATTTTCTTATTTAACTTGCTTGATTGTGCAAATATAGACCGTTTGTAGGGGAAATAACATCCAAATTTAACGCATTCGTTATTCCATAGCTCGAAAATTGACTAAATTACCTATGAAAGAAAAAATTGCATCCAGATTCACAGAAAAGTGCTTCGTCGTTGTCGTTAACTTCCTTATGACAGAGGCCACACGGATAAATAGGGGGTGCATTTGGATTCTGAGGATTAAATACCATTGGTTGGCCAGGTGGATAGATTTTCCCCGCGCTGACTGGCATCGGTTTCGGTCCAAACATTCCGCCGGCCATTGAATTCGGTGGGCCATTCATGGGCCCACTGCCCGGCCCCCCCATATGTCCCATATGCGCTAAATGATTCGGTCCGAGTGGTCCGCCCATGGACATTCCATGTGGATACGACATACTCGACATTGTTGAGTTCATGTGATTTGGTCCGTGGCCATGTCCCATTAGCGTTGGACCTCCGCCTCCTCCTCCGGGACCACCGGGTCCTCCCGGTCCCCCACTACCGTGCGGTAAAGGAACATTTTGGTGATTCATTGGCGAATGTCCACCTAACGTGTTCATACTATTTGTCGTCACCATTTGCGACGAAGATGTCATTGGATTGCTACTGGGCACGTTCACTCCGCCGCCGCCCGCTACCATCTGATTCATCTGGTGGGACATGGGGGGTCCTCCTGAGCTCATAGCACCGTTTGGAACGTTCATGCGGGATCCTGGCATATGATGGCTATGGCTCGGTCCATTTCCTAGCGGACTGTGCATCGGTGGGCCCATCTGACCGTTATTCATGTGCCCTTGTCCCGGGCCCGGACCGCCGAGTGGGCTGCCCATCGTGCTGCCCATTGGCGATCCCATCGGCAGTGAATTCATCGGACTCCCGATCGGTCCCCCACTCATCGGACTGCCTATCGATCGGCCACCGTTGGGGCCCATATTCGGATTCATGCCCATGTGTGAGTTTGGTGGGCCGCCCATCGGCCCCATCCCTCCCATCGGACTCATTCCGCCCATACTCGCACCCGGCATTCCGCCCATCGGACTCATGCCTCTACTGTTCATGTGTGGCGGCATCGGCCCCGGGCCCATCGGTCCCCCCATCCCCGCCATGGGGTTCATATTGCTCATCCCGAGAGGACTCATGCCCCGCATCGGTGGACCGCCCATGTGATGATGATGTAGATGTGGATTCATTCCGTGCATGGCCATGTGACTTAAGCCATGGCTCATTGGCGAGGGGGTGGTGGGCGTGTCGTCGAACGGATTCGACGCTACTATCGTGTCGCCGTGACCGGTCAGGGGCGGAGGTAGTAAGTCTTGGGGCGTTGGAGGTGCTTGTGACGGAGGCAGTGAATTAGCAGCAGCATTCGATGTTTTTCGTCGCTTCTTTGGATTACTCGGGGCCGATGGTATCTGTGGTGATTCTGATGGTGGTTTGAAATCCGGTGGACAAATACCTGGACCAGGCAATCTATATGGAGCCATTCCTAAATTGTGAGTCATATCTTAACGGTAGTTACTGTTTTTTCTTTTTTGCTAATAATTTTTTTTTTTATTTCTCCAATAGATCTCAATTTAAATCTAGTTTGCAGTTAAAGATGTATCGTTTTTCTTCTAGTTTTTTTTTCGGTGAAGTTTTTATCTAGTCTGGTGTGGTCTAATCAAGCTATGAAACTCCAAAATCCAATTCAGAAAGTCGACCAGAAAGAAGCCCTCTATCTAACACTATTTGGCCTCTTGAGAAGCATTCGGCTTTTTTCTTGAAAGTATGAACGGAGTTTTCTTGACCTAAAATTGGAAAATCAAATTAGTAAAAGAAGATTAAAAATAATCAAGTGAAATATAATTATGAGTATTTGTTGTGTTGTGAGGCAATTGGAAATTCGCTTGGACTTTGAAATTCGCTTAGAAATTCGTTTCCCAAATTCGTTTCCCAAAATCAGGAAAGTCAAAACATAAAGGTATTCCTCTCTTGGAAATGAGACGCTGTCTCTCTTAAAGTGTGAGGCCATATTTTCGTCTGAGGCGCCTTTCTTCTGGGAATACTAAATATGCCAAGGGTTTTCTATTAAGATAAATTTACCTGCGGCGCATTTCTTTTGAGTTTTTGTTTGCAGAGCTTGCTTGAAATGATAGAGTTGCAAATTTTGAATAATGGCACAATTTAAGAATCAATTAAAAGTTCCAAGTTGTGGAAAAAATCTTATATCGAAATCTTGTCGCCGTATATCGCGATCGTAATTTTAAAAATTTACGTCATCTAATGAACGTCTTTATATAGAAGCGTTTTAAATCGAGGACTACCTGTTAATTGTTTTAGCTTTCATATAAACGTTTCCATTGACAATTATTAAATATTTTAAGTGTTTCCGAGGTTGTAACTGCAAAGTCTGGGGTTTTTCGCCCACAAGTCGCAGTATTAAGGAAGAAAATCGTTAATAAAGTCAAAAAATCACCCAAATTCTTTCTGTTTGTATAAAACTGATCGGCGAGCCCAGCGGAAACACATCAGGCAGATATTTTATTCTGACAATAAAAGGAAATACTAAATGTGTGAGCTTCCTGCCCACAGTTTCCAAAAAAACGGACACAACCCAGATATTTAAACAAAATTACTGGTAGTTTAGGTTTAAACAGTCAAATATTAACTTAACGGCCAGGTTTGATAAAATTTCGTTCAACCGTTTTTAAGTTTTGCGGTAACAAACAAACCAGAATTAAAATTTTAGTCACAATCATTCTAAATTGTCTCAAAACATGAACACAAGCTTCGTGAAAATATCGTTTTGTGATCTCTAGGGCTACAATCTATTGGATCCGGGTTCAAATTCTGTATATGCCAATTTTTATTATTTTTAAAGTAAATTTGGTGGCAAGGCGGATCCGTGGGAGCGGGATCTACTTATTTAAGAACAGTTTGAAATAAAAAATTTTACTCTAGTAGAATATTATTAATATTTGAACAACTTTCGAAGTCAAGATTAAGTCAGAAACCACAAAGTGTTAAAATAACATGGAAATTATGAATGTATCCTCCTTACGACATTAGAGTGTTTTACCAGATCATTTATATGGTTTTGGCCTGCAGTTTTAACACTTTACTCATTGCAAATCACAAACCCAAGTGTATACAGTAACACCTCAATAAATCGAACCCTGATAAACTTCAAATTCCTTGATAATGACAGGTTTTTTGTGTCCTCTTCAGGTTTGAGTTATCGAGGTTCGACTGTACCAGCAAAATCGTCTGCCAAAAAGCCAGTGTTGACCAGTCTGATTTACAAGCTTACAAGCTGGTATTGATTTACAAGCTGGTACACTATTTTCGTAGACAGCGCTAGTATTCCAGATCTTGACAGACAACCAAGTTAAAATTGCAGATACCAAACTGTCCAGAAATGACATATTGTGCCTTATATTTTATGAGAAAAGGAATCCCTATGGAATGGAAATTTAAAATATTACAAGAGGGTAGATTCCTACCCTTTTAGAAGTTTTAAAGCCAATATTTTAACAATTATAATTTGTTGTTCCCAGCAAATTACTGACATTTCGCTACTGAACTGTTTTACCAGAATTTGCCCACCAAACAACTTTGACATACAGCGACCAAAAAAGCTTACCAGCTGGTATAATAAGAATTTAAAGCCAATGTAGTTCCTGTGTTAGAAAGATACCCAACTATCTTAAAGCGGTTCATTTTTTGAAGATCTGGACACCTCAGCTACTTTTATCCAAATTGTTTTACTCGATAAATTGCTTCGCTTTACATTTTAGTTAATTTCAACAAAGATTGACCATAGAACCTTGATAATAAGTGAAATCTTGCTTAGCTCTTAACTAGCCTTCAGCTCAACGAGGTCAATCTGACGGCTGCTCAAAATCTGATAGATAAAAATGACAAAAATGTCATCTTGGCACGAGGTCCAACCAAGTTCGAGGCCCCCTCTAAGATTTGTTATTCTCTTTATTATCGCCACTAAATTTCCCACTAAAAATGTAACTAAATTTCCCTAACAGTTTCGATAAAATCGGAAAAGCGCCCGCTGCCAACAAATACGAATAATTAATCACAATTATTATTGATGGATCAATGGATACATTGGGAAAATCTATGACCATTTCCATTTTGGCCGACAATATTCAACAATAAATGACGCTTTTTCGTGTTTCGCAAATGATTTTTGTGATTTCTCTGCTTAGTTTGAGCCTTACCTGAACATTATTACTTTGGATTTTGATTGAATCCCATTGAAAAGGTCTTTTCTTATAGATGAAATTGCTTGATGGCTGGTGCCAAAGGATTTTTTTCGTCGTTTATTTTGACTCACAGTAATTTGATTTATCCGAATATTTGCACCAGAATTTAGGCCTTCTGCACACCAAAAATAAGTTTCTTTCCACTGCCGGCCGATTAGTTTGCTGTTTTATGCATTTATTTCACTCGAATTATTTGCATTCGTTGATTTTTTATTTAGAAAGAATTTTTTCATATTTCATTTTAATTTTGTTGTAGTTGTTCATTACAGAAAAACACCGCCGTTCACTTGAATTCCTCACTTCGGCCACTCACGGCCCAATTATTGGCCTTTCGAAGCTTCTACCAATTAATTAGAAGTTATAGTTTGTATTTATGAATTGATTTGATCACCATAATATCGAAATAATTGGAATTTTACAATTTTCTTGGGGGAACTTTTACAATTTTCTTGGGGAAAATTTTGTACACAACACCACGCCATACGCAACTCTTTCTCAAGTGCTCTTTGCTTTGTAATATCACCCAGTTTGATATTATTCTTGACGGCTCATTTCCTTAAAGCCAAACAGCAATCGAATCAAATAAATCTGAAGCGTCTATTACTGTCTACTGGCCGAGAAAACGTAGTCGGCACTTGCCAGACACAAAAAGCCATTCGGGTCAAAAGCTAACTCGAAACGTTCTTTTATTCAGTATAAAGTGTCAGCCGGAATTCTTTTTTTGATTTAACAGCGAGTGCCAAACTCGAGGCAAGTAAATGCATACATAAGCCCGACGAATACTATGAGACAAATTGCGTGTATCGACTAGAGAGACTATTATCTAGAGAGCGGACATCAACATTAAATAAACTGTCCCACTGAGTAGGTCGTTTTTCAACTTAGCGGCCATTTTTGCACGTCCCATTGTCCACTCTCTAGATCAGGGGTCATCAAAGTAACTGTCGCTCCCTTTACAATCAAAATTTGTAACCACTACACATTAAAATACAGCACCGATTCCAACTCCAAAGCACGGTTGAAACAGCAACACACAAGCATTACAGCACACAATAAAAGGTCGATTATAGAGCTACGCTGTTAAAGCCAATCTGTGTGATGAGCCAGCCGAGCCACTAGCTGATGATGCTTGCTCTAGATTATAGGTTCTCTAAATTAAAGGCTCTCTAGATTATAGGCTCTTTAGTTAGTAACGGATGAAACGTTCAGAAAAATATGGTTTATAACCGAAAGCGTAATCTCCATACAGGCGACTTTTTCATCTGGACAGAAAGGAAGAAAACAATCACCCTACAAATTTTGTCATCTTCTTTCGAAAATCTTCTCAAATATCAAATTTATTGCAAAAAAAATAATATACTTCCCAATAACATTGACATCGTCGAGCTTGATATCGCAGATTACAGTGCCGGCATTCAGCAAGATACGTTTTTATACCCGTATGGTGAAACCAAAGGGTATATTAGATTTGCCTTACCGTTTGTAACGCCAAGATCCCGTCATCACACAAAAAAATTAATTACACCAGGGTGTTTAGAATGATAAAAAAAAGTTGAATTTAGCATGTCCGTCCGTTCGTCCGTTTGTGGCGCGGATTGCGGGCGCACGGATTGAGCTAGAGACTTCAAATTTTACGCTTTTGTTATGTTTTATCAAAGCAAAATGATCAAAATTTGCACATGTACAGTTTGCACTTTCGTTTTGGCTTGTTTATCCAAAACGACACACGTCTGGAATCCATAACACACTTCTAAAAAATCGGTTGTGAAATTAGTTGTTTGTAATTTGTAAAAAGAAATTGTGTAGAAAAGGACTAATAACTTTAAAAGCGTAGGGAATTGGGGAAATTAAATTTAATGGAATGAAAAAAAGTTTTTCATTTTAGTCTGAAGAATTGCCTCGGTAATAAACTTAGTAAAACAATGAATTTTTTTTAAAAGTAATATTTATTTAAACAAAAAAAATGAAGAATTATGTACTAACAGGTGTTAAATTAATTAATTTGTTGCTGGATTCGGCTAACTCCGTAATAGACACTCGACCTCGCTGTTTAATAAATTTAGCGACAGCATCGAGTTCGGCTTCTGAAATATAAATAAACTTTCCTCGATCGTCGATAACGCCAGTTAGTTGACCATCACTTTGTAATTCCGTAATTCGATCGATTGCCTGCTGTGTTTTCAATTTAAAATGATTTGCGAGGTCCTCGAGTACAACCACTTTATTATCTTGAATGTATTTGATAAATTCTTGTAACAGGTTTTCTTTTTCGTCGTCCTCTTCCTCGAAACCCTCTTCTTCTATGCTAAATGCGGCTTTCATTTTTAGATATTCCTCGTATTCTTTGCGTTCCTGCTCCTCCCTGGCACGTTTTTCCTCCTCAGATCTATTTTTGTAAAAAAAAGTATGATTTACATTTAGATATTTCTTTTAAATATTTTTATTATGGGCGAAAAACAGAAGTGCTTGCGCTATTTCTTCAAAAACTGCTGAACCGATTATAACGAAATTTTACCGTTAGATTTAGAGTACCATGGCGAGTGTCGTAGACTGTTATTAAACCCATTTAAAAGTATTTTTTGAGCCGCTAACGGGATTTTGATCCGATTCTATCGCTAAACAAGTCATTCTTCAACTAGCTTAACACAGAGGGAACCGACAATCCCAATAACCAAAGCCCAATACAGTTTTTATAGAATACCTTTTCCGTTCCTCTTCGTCGGCCTTTTCCTCCTCTTTCTTCCGCTCCTCCTCTATTAGTGCATCCTTTTTCTTTTTTTCCTCCCGCATCAAAAGCTCAGCTTCTCGTTGAGCCTTCTTCTCGGCCTTTGCTTCTATCTTGGCCCTCTTTTTGGTGCCAATCTTCTCATCGAAGTTGGGCTCCTTCCGTTCTCTTGGGGTTTCTGAATCTCCATCGTCGTCCTGGTCTTCAACAACAGCCGCAGTCGCAGATGTGGTTGGGGCCGCAGCTGTTCTCAACCGGTTTCTCTGATTTCGGGCAATTTGGGCACGACGTGGAACCCCTTCCTGCGCTCTGATGGGCACTGGAACTGCGTTGCGTGGCGCTGCTAAAAGAAACAATTTTTATGAAGCCCTGATTCCGAAAACCAAGGATCGTTACCTTTCTCGGACTTCTTGGAACTCCTCAGAAAGTACAGAGTGACGATAACAATTAATAATGCAACCGCAACGCCAATTAGGAGAATTAAATCCATTTTTAATTGTCTTGCACTCGAAACAAGATCTCGCCAGAAAAACAAAACTAGACTACTGCGCGTACTCAGGGAAAATGTGTTGTACGGCAAACACCGTGAGCGTAGGTTTCCATTTGCGAAAATGAATTTGTGTGGTTGAAGTTTCGAAATACGTCTTCACAAGTGTCAAATAGGAAAGACTGTTCCTTGATTTTTATTACCATTAAAATTGTGACGTGTCGGCGAAGTTGGATCGGAACTTACTTCACGAGAAAATATCAATTTTCCAGCAATAAAAATGGATCGCGCTTTTTTGTTTAGTGTTCTATTCATAAGTACAATAGGACTTTCCCATTCGCTGTATTTTCACATCGCTGAAACGGAGAGGAAATGCTTTATTGAGGAAATTCCCGACGAGACAACCGTCATTGGTAAGCTTGCTATTTTACTGCACTGAGACACGTCCTTAATAATTATCCCTGATTTTAGTCAACTACAAAGTGGAGCTACATGATCCCCGATCGGGTGGTTTCATGCCCTCTTCCCCTGGAATCGCCATGCACGTTGAAGTGAAGGATCCGGACGACAAAATCATAATGTCGCGTGCTTACAGTTCCGAGGGGCGCATTTCGTTCACCTCACACACTCCCGGCGAACACGTTATCTGCATGTACTCGAATAGTACGGCCTGGTTCAGCGGATCCCAGCTTCGGGTCCATCTGGATATTCAAGTAGGCGAGCACGCCATCGACTATGCAAACGTAGCACAAAAAGAAAAGCTCACCGAACTTCAATTGCGCATCCGACAGCTCCTGGACCAAGTCGAGCAGATCACCAAGGAACAGAACTATCAGCGATATCGCGAGGAGAGATTCCGTCACACCAGCGAAAGCACAAACTCTCGAGTTCTATGGTGGTCGCTTGCCCAAACAGTCGTCTTGCTGTCGATGGGCTTCTGGCAGATGAGGCATCTTAGAATCTTCTTCGAAACCAAGAAACTAGTTTAAATACCTTTTCAATTATAAACTTATTTAAGATTTGTTTTGGATATGCATACATACTAACTCTAGTATTTTGTCATTTGCAAAAGTATTTTGTGAAATTCACATTTGTAAATTAATAAAATCCTAAACTTTTGCAGTCAATTTGTGATGAATTTTCATTTTACTGATTAGTGGCTAACAGCTATGTTTTTGGTGGACTTTTGGTGGATTTAAATATTTAAAAATCCGCTTGAATAAGGCAAAAAAATAGCATCGTCCTTTTTTATAAACTAATCGTTGGTTTTCTCGAAAACGGTGAATCGTATTGAAAAATTTATAAAGCCAAATTCTGTTGAGAATAAGATTTTACACAACTGTTCCATACATCAAAATCCAATCGGACCACTCCTTTCCCGCCTCTCCTGTACAAACGGATTTTTAAATAAACATTTTTGTCTGTCATCATATTATAGAGTATTTGACGATTAGCCCTTGGCTATTGAAGCTTTTCTTATGTTTTTGTATATATTTTCTATAATCCACTGATAAAATATAATTAATATCCATTCAAAGAGTAATGAGTAGGTAGTATTGACGAAATAATAATTTTAAAAGCTTTAAATTTAATTCCAATAAAGTTTACATAAAAAATGCCTTCTAACACATGACGAAATACATTTTTTTGAATCATAAAAAACAATTAAGGAATAAATCTTGTCTATATCTAATGCTCACATAATAAAAACAAAAATTAAAACCGCATTGTAGGCAATTTATTGCCTTTTTCGAGTGCGCTTAGGTCGAGTTTCTGCCGAATCATTTTCTGAATTCAACTCGATATCATCAGATTGGGTTTTGATTGATTTTCCTCTGGTTGAACGTGTGGAAGGTTTTCCTACAATAAAGATTTGAAATTTCATTTGGAGTTTACTTTTTTAAATTTCATATTAATTTTCAAAAGTGCGATTTTAAATGTTCACCTTCTTCGTAGGATTTTTCAGGGGCTTCTTTAACTGATTGTACTTCACTGGATTCGTTCCTTTTCTCAGTTTTACGAGTTCTCTTTACGGGTTTTTGTGGAGTTTCAGATAGTGTGTTCGACACATCTTTTTCTGATGGTTTAGATTCATCTGCAAAAGAAAAAAAAATATTAAAATATTTCCTATTACCTGAAGGCGCGATAAAAATACCTTGCGGATCAACTGTAGATTGTGAATTTATCGAATTACTAGCAGAGCCTTTCGCCTCGCGTGGTTGTGGTTTCCTTCCCCTTCTCGGACGATTTATCGACATATCATGGATTTCTTCAGTTTGGGATTCACTTTCTGTTGTCTGCGTTGCAGTTGTTTGTTTAGCCTTTCTACCTCGTGTCGGCCGTGTTTCAGAAATCGTGCTGGTTTCATCCACAGACTCGGAATTATTCTCAGCAACTGCAGGCGAAAATATTTCAGTTTTGAGGATCTGTCTTGCAGGTCTACCTGTTTTCCTCCGGGTTTCTTTTATCTCTGAAATTTCATTCAAATCGCTGGCCTGTTCCACATTGCTATCATTTGCTGATTCTTTTATTGGTGAGATTGTAAGATCGTTTGTTACATTGGCATCGCTTTTGGATACCGATTGCGGAGTGGACGATTTGTCTTCATGCTTCAAAGCTTCAATTACTTTCGAAGTTGCTCGTCGTTTACGCAATGGTGTGATACTTGTTTCCAACGACTCAAATTGTATTGGTGTATGTGTGGAATTTGAACGCAGACGACGTCGAGGCATTAATCGGATGTCTACGGGTGTTTTGAATTCAACTGCTGTTTCGATTTTAAGCTTTACGGGCGTAATAGAAGTTTTTGGCCGTTTCTCAGACACTGATTCCGTTTTCAATTCCTTTAGAGAGTCATTTTCCAACTGTAGTTTAGCCTTTCTACCTCGTTTCACTGGTGTTACAGAGACTTTTTCGATTTGCAAGGAATCTGGAATAATTTTGGAATCCTTCGTTGCTTCTTTTAAATGATTGGAGTCAATGGAATCAACCGCTTCGGGTTTAGGGGCCTCTTTTTGAATTCGTTTTTTCCTAGGACGTCCTGGGCGTCGCATTATCGGCTCTGCTACGTTCGCAGGTGATTCTACAACTTGATTTTCCGAATCTAGAGAGTCATTTTCCGCCTCTAGTTTAGCCTTTCTACCTCGTTTCACTGGTGTTACAGAGACTTTTTCGATTTGCAAGGAATTTGAAATAATTTTGGAATCCGCCGTTGCTTCTTTTAAATGATTGGAGTCAATGGAATCAACCGCTTCCGGTTTAGGGGCCTCTTCTTGAATTCGATTTTTCCTAGGACGTCCTGGTCGTCGCATTATCGGCTCTGCTACGTTCGCAGGTGATTCTACAACTTGATTTTCCGAATCGCTTTTTGACCCCAATGCTTGTTTTCGCGTGTTCGTTCGAGTTCTTGTAGCAGGCAAAACTTCTTCCACTATTTTTGCAATTTCTGGTTTATCATTTTGTACTGATATTGGTTCTTCAAAATCATTTTCCACCGCTTCAATTTTCTTAGATTTCGCCGCACGTGTAGCTCTTGTCGATTTCTTAACTTCAATCAGTACCACTTCATTTTCTGTATTTGTGACATCATTTCTCTCTGGCGTTTTCTTAAAGTTTTCAAATCTGACTTTTTTATTTCGTGAAGTTTTCTCTTCCTGTTCTGACGCAATCGACGTCATCACTGTTGGTATGTCTTTAGAATTTGAAGAGGAATTTTCGTTGGTATTTTTCCCTTCACTAGCTGAACGTTTACCGTTTTTCTTCGATTTTGTTGGCCAAGAACCTTCAGTTTCATTTCTTAAATCTGGCTTTGAATTAAATTCTTCTTCTGAAACAGTCTCTTTTTCCAAAGCAGAACTTTCTTGTGATTTCAAACTCTCGTTCTGCTGCTTATCAAATGGCAAACTTTTTTCAACATCCATTTTTGATTTACTTACATTTCGAATGGGTTTTCTTGTCGTGAGCAAATTAGTTTCGGTATCTGCTAAGATTTGGTGGTCTTTTCCAATTTGATCAAAATTTTCATGCTTGGATACTTCATCATCCACTTCAATTTTAGGATCAGTTTCTTTGGTTTTGCCTCTGCCCCTCGTCTGTCCCTTAGGTTTTGCATTTTTATCAACCTCCTCCCGATTTACTTCTTCACTGAATGTTGCAGTTTCAATAATCGGGTTTTCCAAATTGTTGTCCTTAGAAAATTTATCCTTTTCCGAAACTTCAACCTTTTTTACTCTATTTCGCGTTGCTCTTTTGGGTGCAACATTTTCAATCACCACTGCTTCATAAACTTCAACTTCCTTCCGATTAGATCCGATCTCCACCTCGTCATCTTTATTTTCTGAAAAATCAAAGATAATGAATCCAATTTTCTTCAAATTTTAATTTAAAAACCTTACCTGAAACATCTTGAGCTCGCGATTTTCCGACTTTTCGACTTGCTGCCCGCCCCTTCGGTTGTCCACCTTTTGGGAGATCGAATTTGTTTTCGATTTTTTCTGTAGTGATATTTTTCTCAGTATGTTGCACATCTAGATGACTTATGATGCTCGAAGCGACAGTAATTTCATTTTTGATTTCAGTGCTGTGATTACTGTCGCTCAGGTTTTTTAGAGGTGTATCTAATTTAAACTCTTTCGTAGTTCCCATATCAGGAGACTGATTTAGTGTTACATCCTTTGATCCTTGTGTAGTTGTTGGCGCATTCTCAATTTCAGAGACACTAGAAAGTTCCGTTTCTTTTTGTTGATCCAGACTTTCGAGAGCGGAGTCGATCTCGTATCTTTCCTTGGCCGCTTCCAGATCGAAGGACGTGTCAACAGGACGATCTCCCATCGTTTTTCGCGATTTTCGAGTGGGCTTCTGGGACTCTTCGACGAAAGACTTACTAGCGAGATTAGATTTCGGCTCGTCGTCTATCCTCTCGAGAGCCGAGTCGATCTCATATCTTTCCTTGGCCGCTTCCAGATCGAAGGACGTGTCGACAGGACGATCTCCCATCGTTTTTCTGGAAACGCAAGTTGTGTTCCGGGATTCTTCGACGAAAGACTTGCTAGCGAGATTGGATTTTGGCTCGTCGTCGATCATCTCAAGTGCGGAATCGATCTCGTATCTTTCCTTGGCCGCTTCCAGATCGAAGGACGTGTCAACTGGACGATCTCCCATCGTTTTTCGCGATTTTCGAGTGGGCTTCTGGGATTCTTCGACGAAAGACTTGCTAGCAAGGTTGGATTTCGGCTCGTCGTCGATCATCTCAAGAGCGGAGTCGATCTCATATCTTTCCTTGGCCGCTTCCAGATCGAAGGACGTGTCCACAGGACGATCTCCCATCGTTTTTCTGGAAGCGCGAGTTGTCTTCTGGGATTCTTCGACGAAAGACTTGCTAGCGATATTAGATTTCGGCTCGTCGTCGATCATCTCGAGAGCGGAGTCGATCTCATATCTTTCCTTGGCCGCTTCCAGATCGAAGGACGTGTCAACTGGACGATCTCCCATCGTTTTTCGCGATTTGCGAGTGGATTTCTGGGACTCTTCGACGAAAGACTTACTAGCGAGATTGGATTTTGGCTCATCGTCGATCCTCTCGAGAGCGGAGTTGATCTCGTACCGTTCCTTGGCCGCTTCCAGATCGAAGGACGTGTCAACTGGGCGATCTCCCATCGTTTTTCTGGAAACGCAAGTTGTATTCCGGGATTCTTCGACGAAAGACTTGCTAGCGAGATTGGATTTTGGCTCGTCGTCGATCATCTCAAGTGCGGAATCGATCTCGTATCTTTCCTTGGCCGCTTCCAGATCGAAGGACGTGTCAACTGGACGATCTCCCATCGTTTTTCGCGATTTTCGAGTGGGCTTCTGGGATTCTTCGACGAAAGACTTGCTAGCAAGGTTGGATTTCGGCTCGTCGTCGATCATCTCAAGAGCGGAGTCGATCTCATATCTTTCCTTGGCCGCTTCCAGATCGAAGGACGTGTCCACAGGACGATCTCCCATCGTTTTTCTGGAAGCGCGAGTTGTCTTCTGGGATTCTTCGACGAAAGACTTGCTAGCGATATTAGATTTCGGCTCGTCGTCGATCATCTCGAGAGCGGAGTCGATCTCATATCTTTCCTTGGCCGCTTCCAGATCGAAGGACGTGTCAACTGGACGATCTCCCATCGTTTTTCTGGAAACGCAAGTTGTGTTCCGGGATTCTTCGACGAAAGACTTGCTAGCGAGATTGGATTTTGGCTCGTCGTCGATCATCTCAAGTGCGGAATCGATCTCGTATCTTTCCTTGGCCGCTTCCAGATCGAAGGACGTGTCAACTGGACGATCTCCCATCGTTTTTCGCGATTTTCGAGTGGGCTTCTGGGATTCTTCGACGAAAGACTTGCTAGCAAGGTTGGATTTCGGCTCGTCGTCGATCATCTCAAGAGCGGAGTCGATCTCATATCTTTCCTTGGCCGCTTCCAGATCGAAGGACGTGTCCACAGGACGATCTCCCATCGTTTTTCTGGAAGCGCGAGTTGTCTTCTGGGATTCTTCGACGAAAGACTTGCTAGCGAGATTGGATTTTGGCTCGTCGTCGATCATCTCAAGTGCGGAATCGATCTCGTATCTTTCCTTGGCCGCTTCCAGATCGAAGGACGTGTCAACTGGACGATCTCCCATCGTTTTTCGCGATTTTCGAGTGGGCTTCTGGGATTCTTCGACGAAAGACTTGCTAGCAAGGTTGGATTTCGGCTCGTCGTCGATCATCTCAAGAGCGGAGTCGATCTCATATCTTTCCTTGGCCGCTTCCAGATCGAAGGACGTGTCCACAGGACGATCTCCCATCGTTTTTCTGGAAGCGCGAGTTGACTTCCGGGATTCTTCGACGAAAGACTTGCTAGCGAGATCGGATTTCGGCTCGTCGTCGACTCTCTCGAGAGCGCAGTCGATCTCGTACCGTTCCGTGGCCGCTTCCAGATCGAAGGACGTGTCAACTGGACGATCTCCCATCGTTTTTCTGGAAGCGCGAGTTGTCTTCCGGGATTCTTCGACAAAAGACTTGCTAGCGAGATCGGATTTCGGCTCGTCGTCGATCCTCTCGAGAGCAGAGTCGATTTCGTTTCGTTCCTTGGCCGCTTCCAGATCGAAGGACGTGTCAACTGGACGATCTCCCATCGTTTTTCGCGATTTTCGAGTGGGCTTCCGGGATTCTTCGACGAAAGACTTGCTAGCGAGATCGGATTTCGGCTCGTCGTCGATTCTCTCGAGCGCAGAGTCGATTTCGTATCGTTCCTTGGCCGCTTCCAGATCGAAGGACGTGTCAACTGGACGATCTCCCATCGTTTTTCGCGATTTGCGAGTGGACTTCTGGGACTCTTCGACGAAAGACTTGCTAGCGAGATCGGATTTTGGCTCGTCGTCGACTCTCTCGAGAGCGCAGTCGATCTCGTACCGTTCCGTGGCCGCTTCCAGATCGAAGGACGTGTCAACTGGACGATCTCCCATCGTTTTTCTGGAAGCGCGAGTTGTCTTCCGGGATTCTTCGACAAAAGACTTGCTAGCGAGATCGGATTTCGGCTCGTCGTCGATCCTCTCGAGAGCAGAGTCGATTTCGTATCGTTCCTTGGCCGCTTCCAGATCGAACGACGTGTCAACTGGACGATCTCCCATCGTTTTTCGCGATTTGCGAGTGGACTTCTGAGACTCTTCAACGAAAGACTTGCTAGCGAGATCGGATTTCGGCTCGTCGGTGATCCTCTCAAGAGCAGAGTCGATGTCGCATTTTTCTTTGGCCATTTCAGAGTCGAATGATGCGTCACTATCCTCTGCCGAAGCAGCATCTGAACAAGTATTAGCGTTAAGACTCTCTGAAATATTTGGGAGGCTTTTTTTAGATTTCTGTGTTTCTTCAATCAAACAAGATTTACTGTCTGTTAGATTAGATTCACCATCAGTAGGCTGTAACGCTTTAGTTGCTTCTTTAGTTTTTATGGACTTTAAAGAGGCTCTCATGACTTTCGACCGAAGAGGCGTAGAGGAAACCTTTCGAGCCATTTTCCTCGTAGATTTTTCCACGGAACTTTTGTTACTAGCACTGTCTCTGTTGGAAGAATCACTGTCCACTAGATAAATCGTTTTGTCAATAATATCAGTGATTGATGGCAGTGATCTGCATTTCTCGTCCTCTACATCGTCCTCCTCCTCAACGTAAATCACACTCATCTCACTTTCAGAATCTGCTGAATAAATCAAATGACCGGAAAATCCTGAACCTTCCGCTGCACTGTCATCAATCAATTCGATTCCACTTGCGTCTAGAGTTTCGTCATAAATTGAAACATTGTCAGCGACTGGCTCGTTGTCTGAATTGTTGTTATCTTCGCCGGTTTCCTCAGTTTTCATATTTTGTGCGGCGACATTTTCTACCCATTCTTCCACATCGGTTTTTACTAACCCCACACTCGACTCAGCAACATTTAAGGACAGAATCAACGATTTCTTGTCTGGAGAGGATTTTGAGTAAGTTTTTTTGATCGAAGGCCGACCCACTAAATTATCAAATGATTCTTCAATTGTGAATGTGGAATTATGAGCACTCTCTTCGTCTGCTGTTGGGGCATTTTCTTGAGTTTCCAATGGCTGTAGGTCTTGTTCTGGTGTTGTATCGGGCTTTAAGGGTGACACAATCTCATAATCTTTAAGACCGGCACAGAAACTAACATTCTTTGGTGTTTTTGGACAGCTCGGAGTTTTGACAATGCCCTTGAGTGTTGATAAGGATTTTCTCTCCATTGCAAAAGATGTGCTCTTATTTAACTTTGATATATTTTTGGACGACAAATTACCTAAACTTTTATTAAGCACGGTTTGAGGACTTGTTTTTTGTGCTGTCATGGAAGTATTCAAACCCTTTCCTTTCAAAGGAGTAAAAGAATTTGTCGACAAGCGCTTCAAGGAGACACCTTTTTTACTGTTAATTGGTGTTTTCGGAACAATCGGTGAATCGATAGTTTTCTTTGCTGGGGTCAACTTCAACGCTTTATTAATTTTGTCTGGGGTTAAATTCGATATCGATGTGTACGACATTTTGGCAACAAGTGCCATCGAATGTTTATTAGGGGTAGTGAAAGTCAATTTACTGGGAGTGCTTAAACTTTTATTCAAAATTGCTTTTGAAACGCTAGATGGCTTCGTGCTTGAAGAGAAACTCTTACTGTGACGAATTGGAGTTGTGCAAATCGGAGAATTAACAATATTAAAACTTTGATGAAAATCTTTCGATGTCACAAGATTTTTCACTTCAATGCTGTCAACATTTTTGGCCTTTTTCGGTGTTAAATTAATTTCTTCTCTTTGTGACAAAGAAAGCGATCTTTTCACCTTCTTCCGTGGAGACATGTTTGGACTATCGTCAAGTTTATTAAAAGATCTTTCAGATTCTTCAGGCACCAAAGAGAATCTCGGCTTTTGATACAGTTTGCTGGCACTTTTCGATGCAAAGTTTTTCAATGCCGATTTTAACAGCGGCGTTGTGCTCTTCTGCGATGGCGTTCGAAAAACTTCCGGTGTCGTAAAGTCAATCAAATACATGGACCGTTTGCTAGTAGGTGTAGTACTACCAAAAGCGACATTACTACTATTCTCGAAATCATCATTTGTCCCATTCGGTGTCCCGTATTTACTATCCGGGCTGGTGTCTTTCGACTTTATGCCAGTAAAGGAGTTTTTCATACTTTTCTCCTCTTTGGCAGATGGCGAATATGATGTTATCACCATTTCCGAAGCATTGCAAATCGAAAGGTCTTGTTTTGTTGGTGTCAACATTTGTTCTTCGCGGTTTAAATTAACGTCTTTTAAAACATCGCAAATTTTATTTTTCGGCGTCGAGCCGGTGTCAGTTGTCCTGCGACGTATTGAAATACTATGTCTGCTAGTGCGGGGAGGTGTTGCCCCAGATCCTGATGTCGCAACTATTATTGCTTCTCTTTTTAAGTCTGCTTGTAAATTTTCGTCATTTTCTATATTCTCTGATTCGATATCATCGTCGGAACTGTCTAGCGAAAACGCACCCAAGCTAAAGAATAGACGGTGGAAGGGATTAAAATAATTCATAACGGTGATGTAATTTTTATATCTTTATACTTTATATTGACTTCCCCTTCTTCATCTTCGATACCACGCTCCAGATAACTTTCAAACCGTTAAACTGACTGAGAAGCGGTTTTTGCGATTAAAAAAATGTTCGCCCATTAATATTTACCCCTCTCTTGCTATCTCCTACCATTCTAAAAGGAATTTTTCCCTAAAGCGGTGAACATTTGATACCACTTTTTATGCAAGTACATTGCGAAGTCGAACAAGTTCCTTTGCAAGAGCAAAATACTAACTTAAGTATAGCTTCTGGTTTAAGTTTGGTCCTTATGGTGTACAAAAAGCCGAGCCTAACCCATCTTCTGGATTCAACTTGTTTCCCATCCAAAGTTGTACTTGTAAGTACCATATAGGAATGTCGTGCTGCACTAGGCAACAAACACGAGAAGAACTGGTTAGTTTTGTAGATTGAAGAAAACTATGTTACCCGTGACACCGAAAAAATGGTTTCCTAACATGCGAAATGCATAATACTCGGTTTTTTTTTTTTCAAAAATACCGTTAGATAAGAATTTTATAACAAAAAAATTATGAATTCAAAAAAAAATTGGAAAATTGTCTCCACGGGACATTTTATATCAATGGCAGGCCATGAACAAAAACCGCAATTGATCAACGATTTAACTGGGCACCACTTAATTTTTTTACGAACAATGCGTGCGTATAACGCCTAAGAGTATTAATTTACAAAATTCTACTTACTTATGCATCGTTAAACGGTTTTTAAAGCGACTATTTAAGCCTTGCTTTGCCATCTGAAAAATATTAAAAATTTCAACAAACCACAAATTGAAACATGGAATTTTTAAATTACTCGTAGTTTCGGTTCTGAATTTGGAGCCTGTCCTAAAGTCCTTCTGTTAGCGAAAGCTTTGTTGTCATTCTGAGCGGTTGCTTCACCTGCCGCCTCCGTTTTGCATTCCCACTTTAACTTCACATCAAAAATTTCCAGAATAGCCCCATCGAATATGCGTCGCGTTCCCTTCAAAGGCGCATCATCCAATTTAACCGGGTTTACTTTGCAATGATTTTTCAGGGACACCTAAAATATATTTCAGGCCTGTCAGTTAAAAATACCGTAAAAAAATTCCAGTAAATACAAAATTCTTACCCTTCCGAACGGATCGCAGGTAATTTCGCAATGAATGTCCTTTGCCTCGGGATGATCCAGAGCAAAATCACACGTTAGAAATGATCCTATGCGGAAAGACTTCCCTTTCGCTTTAATAACACGATTTTGTCCATTTTCTTGTAACACAGTCACTTGTGCGCCTTTCAGCGAATACATGTCTTTAGATTAATTTTCACGTAGCTATTTCAATAACCCGGCAATATCGATGTCATGGCAATCACTCACGATCACTTTATCTTTTTTTCGAGCACAAACTTTTTAAATAAAAACAACTTTTATTCAATGCGATCAAAAACCTCAATAAATCTTGCAAGCCAACTACAATCAACGGAAAAAATTACCAGCGCGTCAGAATTTGAACTGTTAAAAAGTGAGACGCATATTCTGACACGATTATTCTATCAAAAATTTACCCTCTTCAAGATCGCGGGTAATTTGTATGATTTTGATATTTAGATCTTTCTGTTTTTCCTTTGGCTCAGTGGACAAATTCTTCAAAAGAAATTGCTTAAACAAAAATATATTAAATTCTCGAGTAATTAAAGTTTGAAAGTACGAGTGCCTTTGGTTATTATCAAGATATTCCACAATTTGTTGACTTTTTGGAAATTTTTCCTGTGATCTCCAAAGTTTATTAAGTGATTGTCGTAAGTAGAGAGCCTATAATATAGAGTGGAGATTGGCACTTATAGAGTCCTATTGGTTTTGTTAGGGTTTTGTTTTGTTTCAAGGACGAATTGGATTTCTAGTTTTGGCTTTGGTTCCTAAAATTTCAAAAATTTGGTACTTGTTTCTTAAGTTTCAAAAATTTGGTACTTGTTTTCAAAAATTTGGTTTTGATTCACTAAATTTTTAATGGTATAGTAAATTGGTTCTCACAGAAGCTTTTGTTCGATCCTAGAAATTCAAATTTCGACGGAACGAAATAATTTCTGTTTGGGTTTGGTTACAGCATTTATTTAAAAAAAAACGTTCTGGTTCGGACATCTTTTTCTCGGAGTGGTTCGTTTTTGGTTCACTCAAATTTAAATGATTCAGTGGTTTTTCAAAAAAACATGTACTATTTGGCTCAAATTACAAAGTTTTAAATTTATTTCTTTTTATTTTACAAATACAATTGCCTATTTTTTTCTAGAAATTGAAATCTCGTTGAAATCTGAAATTACTTCAAAGCATTCCTTATCCTCTTTAGTGAGAGGTGCATTTCCAGGACGAGATAAAATTATCACTTTCATTCCAGCTTCTTTGGCAGCATATCCTTCTAAAAACAAATTATAAGTCGGTTCTCATTTGAAAGTCATTAAGGACTTACCTTTAGCGATATCCGTGAAAAAAACTACATTATCACCAAAACAATCTAACTGTTTAAGTATAGCTTTATAAGATTCTGTACATTGTTTTTGGCCTATTTGTGTATCAAAGTGTCCCTTAATAAACTGCAAAAGGTCGCCCTTTATACTATTTTCAAATAATAGTTTTTGTGCTTGAACACTGCCACTTGAATAAATGTAGACTTTGATTCCATGATCACAACATTTCTCCAAAAAGCCAGGAACATCATCATATATACTAAAATTTAATTAGTTTATTATATTTCGAGTTACAGATTACAGACAATAGCTTACTGTCCCTGGAGACATTCATTTCGATATCCATCTTCCCATATCATGCCTTGCAAATTTTTTAATGCGAATGTTTTTCGATCGCTTTGAATTTGCCATTCTATGTTCTGTAACAGAGGATCTATCAAGGCTGGGTCATCATCTGCCTGTTGGAAAAAATTGTTAATAAGCTGGAAATTCTGAAAGGTCATTGCGAGAGGTGAAATTTGGAAAATTTGGCATTGCAAATCTAATATATTTTCAGTGTTGACTAACATAAATAACGGCCACTTTGTGACTGATTTTATTGCAACTACAATACTGTGATTCAGTGAATTTAGCAAATTACAAAATTTTAATTCACAGATCAAAATTTGAGTGATTCTTATCTTTCATCATTCCAAACAGGTGATATTAAAGTCACTTCCAATGTAGGGAGATTCCACCCTTCTTAGGTTAGTTAGTTTTCTCATATTTAATTAAAATATGCTAATACTTACTCCACTTGGAATATCAATCAGCCCATCTATTCCTTTATCTTTATCCTCTTGGCATTGTTTTCTAAATGTTTGTACAACTTCTTTGGTAGCATCGGTGCCCCAGTTATCAGTTAAGAATGCTCGTGCATTATCCTTTGAATAAGGAAATAAAACTTCCTGGAAAGCAAAATATCCTAATTACAGGTATAACTGAATCGATTAACATTACCTTCACGAAGTCAATTGACGTCGTGGTTCCTTCTATATCACAAAGTACAATATTTGCTAGAATTTCTTTCATTTTTCCAACTGTAAACAAAAAAATACCCTACCGTTGATTAGTGAGCTAGAATAATGATATAATTTTCATGAAACTTTAAGATTTTTCTAAATTAACCAAATAAATTCTTGAAGGTATTTTGTTTGTGGGAAATTTTCGATTTAATTAAGAAAAATCTTAGTTTTTTATTAACAATTTATTTGCGAAGCAATATTTCAGAAGAATAAAATTATATCTTACAAAACCGGTTCAGGTTGTTGCCAAATATAAAATAGCCAGCCAGCAAATTTTTGTTTTTACGTTTTTGAGGATAAACTTTAACATTTTTCACAAAAGAATGTCACAGAAATTGAACAAATTTAAATATTAACGACAAAGCTACAGATTTCTCATGTAAAAATCATAAAGTGAGAAAAGAATCATAGAAACGGCAGCCAAATTTTTTTTTTGCACACATTGTTCTCCTTCTTTCTTACAAAGTCCTTTTTCGTTGATGTGTCTCTTTATTTTTGCATATACCCAGTGTGGCTGTAATAGATTGACATTCAAGGATCCTAATTTCAGTGAAATAACAAAAAAACAATAGAAAAAATCGCGTTAAAAACATCCAAAAACATTACATTTTGATAATGTTTTATGGAAAGTTTTAATTAGTGATGTCATTTGTATCTAGATTGCCTAAACATCGCTGTAAATAATCAAAATATAACATTTTACGATCAATTGAAGCAAAAAAAAAAATTCGCTGGCTGAAAGGTAATTTAGTTTTGAATTTTTAGTTAACCATTGCGTATACCTGACTCTCCATTGTTTTACTGTTTTTGACGCTTTTAGCGGTCTTTCCTCGATTTCATTTTTTGCAGTTGTTTTTCCGCTTAATTCGATTACAAAATAAATTTAAGTGATTTCAAAATGTTGCAAACGGTAAATTCAATTTAAATTTCTTTCAGCACTACGAATTTACACAATTTTTCCTTTCAGTTTCGAGGTTATGGAACTCGCTTCGTCCAACGGGATTTTCAAAGACTTTTTTGCAGTGAACCTTCTCGTGTTGAAAAGAGTTAATTTCTGCTAGATAATAGATAGTTGTGCGGTGATTAAAATACTTTTTTCCATTTAGCAATAAACTCAGTAACCCTTCTTGGACGAGTTGGGGCAGATCCACAAAAAAGAGGCACCGAGGAACACCCAGTGGTATCGTTTTCCTTAGCTACCCACAATAACTACAAGTGAGTAATTTTACATCTTATTTTAATAAAACTACCGACTTAAAACATGATTTTTCAGATATGCAAGTGGAGAATGGGCGCAGCGCACTGATTGGCATCGAGTTATTGTATTCAAACCGCATTTACGTGATAGCGTAATGCAATACTTGAAGAAGGGACAAAGGACTTTGGTGCAAGGTAGGATAATGTATGGTGAAATCACCGATCAAGAGGGAAAGCAAAAAACTAGCACCTCGATAGTCGCGGACGAGGTGGTATTTTTCAGAGAAGGTGCCAACAACTAACTAAGATGTAAAATAAGACTTCAGGTTATGTTCTTTAGTTATATTTTTCTTTTTTGAATAAAGATTTGTTTTGTACTACATAATATATGACACTTAGGAAAAGAAATTCTTAGCAAAAGCATTGAAAGAAGATTTGCTTTCTTAAACTATCTTCTAAAGATACAATAAATTTCAGGATTTTTTTTAAAATCTCGCAACAGTTAACTCTTCCGTGAATCCTTAGGTCTGGCTAGTCTTTTATAGCTGTAAATTTCAAATTAAAGGATATGAAAAATAATCTTTTTTGCTTAAATAACTTAAATAATAATGAGGATCCAGCCAGACCTATTTAATTGACGGGAAAGTTTTAGAATTGACGTTGACGAAACGGTTAAACTGCAACAACTTGCCATCCAATCTGCTTTCTTCTTCGAAAAGCGTTAAAAAGAACACACATTCACCCCGATTGCGAGTGTCGTATCGTTTTCGACAAGAGTCGTTTTACGTATTGTTGTTGGTAGAAAAATATAAAATATGTCACACTTTTAGGGAGGTCTGCGGTGTTGTGACTAAACTCAATACAAAAAATCCTGAAAAAGTTGTCAAAGGGGGAGTCGAAAGGTCTGGACTGTGTACAATTCGGTTTATCATACCGTGAAACCATCAAAGCTTACATTTTCAATTAAAGTTTCATTGCTAGAATGATTCTTCCATCAAATACTCACTCAATTTGATTATCATTTTTTCCTAATAAGGTTCAATGGGTATTGAATCGAAATAAAACAAATTTTTTTTATAACAATCATTTTGTATATTTTGATGTTAAACTTAAAATCAAATTGTGTGTCACATTAGTTTTTCTCTCATTTTGTAAAACATTGAATTGATTTTTGGTTTTGTTCGTTTTCCTTTGAAAATATTGGCATTTGTTCATTGAAGTACAGTTGAAAATTTTTCATCCTTTTTCTGTTTCACATTTATTTTAATTCTTTTGAATACTGAATTTCTTTTTTATGTTATGGCATTTATAAAATGGTCTTGGGGGGGCTGTCCGGAAATTTTATTTATATTTTTTTTTATATATGTTTAATTTTTTCATTACTGAGGAAGAGAAACTAATAATAACAATTACGATTTAAAACCTTTTATTATAAATTTTTAATGCAATTTTTTTAATTTTTTTTTTCTTATGACAAATGCACATCTTACATAGATTGTATTTTTTTCTTTCATATAACTTTAATAGAATTAAAATTTCCTTTCGGGTGAATGTAAGCATTTAAAAGGACTAGACTTTTCAATTACATCATTAAATATATAAATTTTTACCATTTTTTTTATATAAACAAAATATTTTAATAAAATACTAT
This sequence comes from Chrysopilus asiliformis, assembly GCA_964034945.1. Taxonomy (NCBI): domain Eukaryota; kingdom Metazoa; phylum Arthropoda; class Insecta; order Diptera; family Rhagionidae; genus Chrysopilus; species Chrysopilus asiliformis. The sequence continues at coordinate 113,620,088 of OZ035960.1, forward strand.
AGTATTTTCCTTAAACAATATTTATTTACATCGAAATTTATCTATATATACTTTATTTGCAATATTTTTATTTACAAGAATGTTGATTGAATTGTATGTGTGTTTTGTAGCTTTTTTCAATATTTAGTTATTTTTTTTTCGTCAAAAGTTTTCCTTGTATTATTTTTTTCTTCCGTTTTTTTGTGTAATAATGTTTAAAACTGTATCTGGAATTTTTTAAACTGTTTATTCAGCGATTCATCGTTACACACAGCTTTGGAACCAGATTTTTTTTTAACGAGTATTATAAATTATTTAATTTAAAAATAATATTAACAGATTCAGAAAAATACCACAGTCATTTTTTTTTTAAAAAAGTACCTAGCCATTAAAAAAAAAACATATTTTCCTGTTTATCTTGGAACGACTTATGAGCGGAAAATAAATTTCGGGACAAAAAATATTTAATTTAACTTAAAAAAAAGTGTTACAGATTGAGGATCTTTGTTTTAAATGCAGTTGCTCGTCTACATATGGCGCCTGTAAGTGATTTGAAGACTAATTACTAATAGTATGACGAACCAAGCACGTAAAATATTTTTAAAACTTACCCGGCCCTTACACGCGACTGTAAAGTCTGTCAGTAGCACAGACTCTAAATGTCAAATTGCTGACAACGAATTAGAAGACATTTAGCGAACTGGCAGTCAGTGCATTTACACGAGACTGTGTCAGCGACTGTATTAGCGACTGTGTTAGCGACTGTGGCAGCTCTACAGACGCGTGTAAGGGCCGGGTTAGTTTAAGGAAAAACCGCGAAATTTTTTTTCGTTGTTTTTACAAATTTGTTCTCTTTTAGTTTCCAAGTACTTTCTTGAGGGAATTTTCGTGTAAAAAAAGCGTAATGTGGCTTAGAGAAACAAAATGTTTATAGGCGCCATTAATGGGGAAAAATATATAGTAATAACGCAAGCTAAATATTTTTTAGGTACTTCTTTCCTTTTTAAAATAACTAATGTTCCCGTCCTGTTACAGTCAAACACCAAATCAGCATTTTTTCAGAATTTAGGTGAATTTTGTGTTTGCAATTCGCTAATTAAAGTGGATTGGAATAATTTTCTTTGAATAGGTTAATAAAACAACCTAAGCCTAACCAATTTAAGGTAATATTTTGTAACAGAAAGAAATTTTTTCAGCAGATTTTTTTTTCTGGGCCCGATACGAAGCTCTGGCGAATTTTTGCCCATCACTTTGAACTTCGAGGATTCTGTCCTTAATGGGTTAAGGGAAGGCTTTTTAATTTTGAAGCACAGTTTCGGGTGGTACAACGGAAGAATACACGTATCAGTTTGTTTATTTTCTCTTGAATTGGGTTGTAATTGGGAGGAATCACTTTGGATGATAAGTTGTTCCAAAGTTTTCTTGGTCATAATATTTTTTGTTAGCAGTGGTAAACCTCTTCTAGTTCTTGTTTTTCTCGGGACTTTCAACTGACCGTTTTCTGAACGTACAAAATCAGGCAGCAGCGTAACTTAGGGAGAGGTTTTAGAACAGAATCAAATCTGTTGTAAAACTCAATAGAAATCTCAACTGATTTGGTGCTACTTCTATTTTTTTAAAATTGCTTTTTAATATTCACTTCATAACAAAAAAAATTAAATAGAATAAAAATTATAGTTATGGCATGTAATTACAAAAATTTTCATAATAATAATTGCTATTTTGTAGTAATTTCTTTTTCATTAAAAAAAAATAATTTAATAAATTTATCTCAGCTTCATAGTATTTTTTTTTTCAATTAGCATATGTTCTTCAACTGCTTTTTTTGTAGGTTTTCTTTCTTGTGTGTGTGTTTTTTTTCAATTTTTTTAAAATTTATTTTTTAATATTCCTATTTGCATGTGTATTTAGATAAAACTGAGAATTCACAACCTGAGCAATTAGAATAATAAGTGCCTAATTTTTAATATTGTACTAACTACCAACCATAATATGTGTTGGCGTTTCTAATTCAGTTTCATGCACTAATCTAGCTGTATTTAGGGATGGTGTTACAGATACAGATTTAAGCATATCATCCGATGATATCTTCCAACTAGGCAATAGTTCGGTAAATTCAGGGCCTAAACCTAAATCCATATCGAGGAAATTATATTCCCAACTTTGTGAATTGATCTGATTAATTGTTGAATTATTGCTAGTTAATGTATTGGATGGTGTCGGCGTTGTTATAAAACTATTGCCAACATTATTTGTAACAACAGTCGATTGCTGCTGCTGTTGATGTTGTTGTGTACTTAAGGATGAATTCGTAGTTGTCGTTATCGACTGTGATATCAGTGATGATGATACCGATGAAGATGTTGTACTGGTTGTTGTTGTAGCGAATAGATCGTTATTATTGAGTGGATCTAATGCTGATTGGGCCGATAGACTAAGCACAGAACTCCAATTAATTGATCGATTGCAATCCTCGTCACCGTAGCCAGAATCATTGTCGGCTTGGATCGTTGTTGGGAAAGGTGTCGCCCGGCCAGATTGTGAATCTCGAAATGGATAATGATCGAATTGATGTTGTAGATCACCACCGCCACTTGCATTTCCTACACCGCCACCACCACCAGGTCCTCCGATGCCATTATTTAAATTATTATTACTATTGCTATTATTATTATTACTATTGTTGCTATTACTATTAATACCATTTCCATTTGTTGCACCCCCAGCTTGAGGTGAATTGAATAAATTAGGTAGTCTTGGACTTGGTGCCTGAATGAAATTTTGTTGTTGTGCTTGTGCTTGAGACGATTGATGCTGCCTCAAATTGCTATTATCGCTATTCATTCGAAAATGATTTTGCTGATGATAATCACCGCCCCCTCGTAATGGTTCTAATGGCTGATGACCATTTGGCATACGCAGCGCCTGATTTTGCTGCTGCTGCTGTTGCTGATGATGGGGTGATGACATATAATCAGTTTTACTAGATGAATCCTTCTCTTCCGATTCGATTTCCTTATCAATATATTTAAGAGTATTGCATATCAACACAGAACGATATAGGGATTGTTCGGTTACTTGTCTAAATCTAGATAGCTTAAACATTGAAAGATTTCTTATTTTTAATCTGATCTCTTTGTAGCATTGTTTGCTATTGCACCATGTACCGCGTCCATCACAACATCGTTGTTTTGGATGCTTAGCACCCATGTTTACATTAAAATTAGAACTACCTAATTCCAGGTACGATTTGCCATTTTCGGCACATCGAATCGTTTGCTGAGGGTAAGGATCTGTTGCTGTATAGTAATTGCTATTATTTTGTTGCCAATTATTGTAGCTACTATTTGGAGACGGCTGGTGCTGCTGCTGCTGCTGCTGATGCTGTTGCAGCGATAATATCGATGGTGATTGCGATTGTGGGGGATGCTGGGGATTCGTTGTTGAACGGACATGCTGATTAGCTGTTCGAGAGCAATTCTGTTGGGGAAATGGCTCCGAATAATAATTTGGCTTTGTTGTATAACTGTTGTTTGTTGTAATAAAGTTTCGTTGCGATAGACAAGGATATCGCATAGGACAATAGGTTGGTATTATACTCTCGTCCTCTTCGAATTCATCCTCAAAATCATCTTCATCGTCGTCCAATTCATCGGCACTTAACAGAGTTGTGGCGAGGGTCGATCGTTTTGAATCGCTACCCCATGTATCACCAGGTACAGCAACCGCTTGTAGCTTTGATATACTATCGACTATTGGCTCAACGACATTCCATGAATTACTAGAGACTGCCGCAACAGCTTCCAATTTCGCTATGCTATCTTCGGTTGCAGCCGATGATGCCGCCGCCTGGGTAGTAACTGTTGATGGAGCCTGTAAGCTTGATACCGCCGATACTGGCGTTAATTGAGAGTGCGGCTGCTGTCCTGCAGCAGATGGTGGCGGTGTACCTGATCCACCGACATTGAGGCTATTTCCCACTGATGACCATTTGCCGGATTTTGCTGGTGTGCAGCTTAGGTAAGTATCGTCATTGCTGCACAGACCAAATTCATATTTACGTTTTGTTGCAGTTGCCTGAAGACCCATTGTAGAAATCATCTGTAATTTTAAAAATATATAAAAGTTTAGTAAAATTCGGTAGTTTTCGGCATTGTTACTTATTTGAAACTAAATTTTAAATTTATAAGAAATCTCAATAAAATCCGTTTTTATTACATTTCAAGTTTCTAATATATTTTCTGTGTTTTTAGGACAAAAACTGTAAATTAACACATTTTCTGTGAGATTGGAACGGGACTTTTTGGTAACAATTGAAAAGAGACAAAAATCAGAGGAAAATCAGAGAAAGAAAAACTAAAGAATGAAAATTGGCAAATGCAAAAACAGGTATTTTGATCACGTAATAATTTTTAATAATTTTGCCTTTGAAAAACACTACACAAGGGTTTAAAGAAATTCAAAATTAACGAAAATTTAATTTAGGCCCCATTTCATTGACTATTTTTAATATTTAGGCTAATGGGTCGAGTGAATAAATTCTAGCAAATGTTTTTACTAGGAATTTATCGGGTTTTAGTATAAAACTTTTAATGGAATTTTGAACTAAAATGTGTTGAACTGTTAATAAAAGCATTTGCTAGATTTCTAGAAATTCTGCGGTTTAAAAAAACTTAACCAAATTTAGATCGACCACTAAACCAGTGATTCATTTGCGGTTTCTTATAACAGAACAGAGACATGGAATAAAACGCCATTTTTTTAGAAAAGAGATTTCCTTAGTGTTTTGAATAATTGTTAAATACAACGAGAGTTTGTTCGATCAGAGATTGTAACAAATTTTAAAATTAGGATCAACAAACGGCTAAAAACCAAAACCAACACAAGAAATTGAAATATTTCGCTAAAAACATCTTCACCCAATTGGGTATATGAGTTAAGTTACTAAGTTCCGTATAAACAAACGAACTATTGGTAAAAATCAAGGATTATTGCAAATTATGTGTCAACAATTTATATTTTCCGTCAATTATTTTTACTATAACTCAGCTTATCTACTGAAAATTTGAAATTTTACAATTGGTATCAAACATTTTTATGTGTGAAATTGTAAAAAGACTGTTAAATGTTGAAAAAATTCACTTTTCCCTAATTCAAGATTGTTATTTTGTGTATTCCTGTTGCTATACAAAAACTGTCATCTATTTGAGATCAAAATTTTGTACATCTTCGGTTTATGTTGAAACAGTAATGACTTGGCCGTTATTACTTTTATAAAAAAAAAACTAAAAATGACCTTGCTGTAATTTTCTTTCCAGCCTATAAACTGTAAAAAAACGTTGGAGTTTTTTTTTGGAAACAATTATTTCGAAGACAACGGGGGCGGTAACTGATAACCAAAAAAAAAAGACAAAAACGAGCCTAAGAGTTTCGAAAAGTTTTAAGGGACATTAGAAAATTGACTATACCGAAGAATAAAAAGAAGGGAATAGGGAAATATGGAGAGAATTTTCCCGCCAGCATTTTCCCGAATATAAATTTATACGCAACGCAGTCTTCAATATGGTATAAGCAACAAAATATTGGAACAAAACATTTTCATATATATAAAATTGAAAATGACGAAAGAAAAAAAAAAGAGTCGAAACTCAAAGCTCGAGACCATACTAACTTTGGAGTGTTTTATACGTACATACCTACATATTGTAGATAGAGGGAAAAATCATCTTCTATGGTTGGAAAGTTGAGTTGACTGCTGTGTGTAGATGGATATTTATATAGCATAGTTATGCCATGAGATATGCTTATGCTATATGTTCTGGTATTATCCTGTGTAGTACAGAAGCAGCAGCAGCAACAATAGAATATATCTCTTGTATTATATGACGACGACGATATTCTGTTCTATTCTGAAAAACTGTACGCTGTATAAGTATATTATTGGGTTTCTATACTGCGCTATAGTATATATTCGAGTTGGGTATGTTATTCTTACTATACTAAGTTATCTGTAGGGTAGAATATTATGGTGGTGTCCTAGTACTATGTCATACTATGAAACGTTGTGTATAATGGGGCGAAGAAGCAAGCAAATAGAACAAGAAGTAGATATAATGGAGGGTTGTTTCAAAAAGCAGCAGCAGAGTGGGAGATTCCTTCCTTCCTACATATACCACCCTTCGATATTATTTTATTCAAGGCTCTATTCTACTATATCCCCCCCTGCCATAAACGAATATCCTCTTTGCCCTTTAACCTACCGATCCTTGGGTACATTCGGTTGCCTTTCCTTTCCTTTCCTTTCCATTCCATTCCATTCGGTATAATATGCTTTTATACATGTGACGTCGTTAGATACGACTTTGACTACGACGACGACGAATCGTCGTCCTTATAGAGGTTAGATTGTCTAGGGAAGAGATACACTGCTGTCTCATCGTCATCGTCGACAACGTTCTGTGAATTTTTACTTTCACAAGAAGCATTGGCATGGTAGCCTCTAAAGGAAATATAAGCAACTGTATATATTTTTGCTGTAAGAAAGAAGCAGTGAACCGAGAGTTTAGCTAGAGTCAGAGCCAGTTACCAGTGCCACCCTCTCTTCTTTTTTTTACACATAACCGACGTTTCTGCTGCTGCTTCTGCTGTGTAGCTCGATTATTTTAATGCGCCCCACGCTCTATTTTTGTTTTTGTGAATACACGTTCATATTTCTTTTAGTATTTTTGCTTTTGCTAGCTTGGTTTGTTCGTTCGTTGCCTGACTGCTTGCTATGCTATGCTATGCTATGCCATTGATGGTAGCTCTCCGAACCCTCTCACTCTTTACCCTATTTAATATCGTGTTCGCCTTAACCAACGTCGCCTTGCCGTTGCCTTCGTTTTGCCTGTGTATAAACCCATGCCGTGTCTTAAAAGAGCGAATAAAGCAATGCCTTTTGCCTCTGTTAGCTGATTCGACTGTTCGATGGTACGATTTTTCTTCTAGTACAGTGCTATGCTATGCTGATGCCGCCTGCCACAGCTAAACTTCCCTTCTGTCGCCGCTGGCACCGCGTGATACGTCCCTTCACTTCATTCTTTTATTCTTTGGATATCTGGGGTTTTTTTTTGCTACTTCTTATATCGGTATACGGCTTACCATTATATTTTTGTTGTTGCTTTTGCTATATTCCACCTAACATCAACGTTTCGCCCCGTTCGATCGTTCACGAAGCTTGCTTGGTTGGTAATTTTCATTTCGTATGACTCAGATATATATATATTTGGCTATATCTACCAACGAAAAATACCATTGCCGAGCAAATCACTTTATGCTGCCACATATCTATCTATCTATATGAGGGCAAGAGTGAGTTTTTGGATGGGCATAGCCGAAGATACGGAGAAACCATTGAAATCTGAACAATATATAATAATATAACTATAGCATAGCATAACATATTATAGTGTAATACAGCATAACACATTGGATTTATACTATAGCTATGCTACTATAGAAATATCAAGCACTAACTCCGCACTATACCTGAAGCAAATAGCACTTGAAAGTATTTTGATTCTCTATTCCCACATAAGATATATTTTACCGTTAGTGGACATCACTATACGGTGAAAATCTCAATTTCCTCTCCCGCTTCACCATTTACGTTTTCAATGTTGGTAACGTCAATTTTCTTTAGTCTCTATTCCTGCTCATTCCAGTTACTATATTTTTTTTTTGGTACAATCATAGATAGATATAACAGTTTGAGGGATAAAATAATTAAAGGCAATATAATATTATCACCATTATAATTTATTTAATATCAAACACAAAATATCGATACATAATTTATAATACATTTTGATCGCAAAGTATGTATTTTTTCGAAAGAAAACTGATTAAGCGATCACCAAGACATTGTCATGTAAAAAACAGTCTTAGCATTGAACTCATTCACGATAAGAAACAGAAATTGTCATAAATGAATCATTTTAGTGGAAATAGATCAAACACGCCAGAGTTTGATTCAAGAATTTCAGTTGGAAATTTACGTTTTACTGATCAGACACACGCATATGCAGTGAGGCAATTAGTATGTAATCCATATAGGGACCATGCATGCAAGTACTTTTGTTTTCGTCATGAAAATTTTTGTGCTTTTCATCGTTTCCGCTTATCAGGCGATCGGAAGTTTATCAACAAGTCTGCCTGCGATTGTACAAAAATTTTATCAAAAGATTTTTTTTCGTAAAATGTTTCTCTGTCGTTAATCCTTAATATTGTGTTAAGTTTTTGATTTGAATTTATATTTTACCTATGGTATTATTATTTTTAATTCATGCCCGAGTTTAAAAAAAATATTTCTTAGACATATTTTCAATATTGAAAACAAAAGTTTTTTTTTAAATTTTTATCAGTAGTCTAACTTCAAATTTTGGGGGTTTTTTTTTGGAATACAAAACTCTTGTTGACCTAAATCTTATTTCGACGATCAAAAATTAAGCGTTTTTTTTTAAATCTGAAATTTTGAACCCCAATTTAGGAATTTATTCCTGAAAGACGCCCGAACTCCAATTTTTTCATATAAAACCGTGCGAATAAATTCAAATTTTGACAACTTTTGATAAGTCATTTTATTAAACAAATCTAAATAAAATTCGCGGAGAAATTCAAGAAAAAATTGTAAGTGTAAACGGGGCCCAAATCCTTTACATAACTGAGGAACTTCTCGTTAGCGTAAAAGCATGAAATGCTTGAATAACAAGACAGTCAAGTTGCTTAATCTTTTAAAAAGCAAATTTTTTTAAAGATAAAATTGATAGTGCGGTAATTTAACGTCACAGCGATGTTAGAAGTCCGGAGGATCTTCACTTGTTCTCTTGCGCCTTTCAACTGCGATACTCGGACTCAGGCCCGGTTTTAGGATATAGCGGCCAATTAGAAGTTTGCTTCATCAAAAAAAGACGGGACAAAACATTTGTTTTGCAATTGTGCGCTTTTTAATTTAAAGATATACCTATATTCAGTGTTTGCATGACCGAATTTACCAATTGCGGCGGACGTTTTTGTGGGGTTTTTGTCTGCGGCGCAGTTTTATTTTTTTTGTTGCAAAACTTTTGGCTGCGCCACATTTTTTCAATTTTTTTTTCTTGACAAAGTTATGATTTGAAATTTTATTTATCTCTAAAATTTTCATATGCAGCACGTGCTGTGGCCAATTTTGCATGTCCGTCCGTCTGTCCGTCCGTTCGTCTGTCTGTCCGTCTGTTTGTCTGTCCGTTTGTCTGTCCGTCTGTCTGTCCGCCCGTCCGTCCGTCTGTCTGTCCGTCCGTCTGTCTGTCTGTCTGTCCGTCCGTCTGTCTGTCCGTCCGTCTGTCTGTCCGTCTGTCCGTCCGTCTGTCTGTCCGTCCGTCTGTCTGTCCGTCCGTCTGTTTGTCTGTCCGTTTGTCTGTCCGTCTGTCTGTCCGCCCGTCCGTCCGTCTGTCTGTCCGTCCGTCCGTCTGTCTGTCTGTCTGTCCGTCCGTCTGTCTGTCCGTCCGTCTGTCTGTCCGTCTGTCTGTCCGTCTCTCCGTCTGTCTGTCCGTCCGTCTGTCTGTCCGTCCGTCTGTCTGTCCGTCTGTCTGTCCGTCTCTCCGTCTGTCTGTCCGTCTGTCCGTCTGTCCGTCTGTCCGTCTGTCCGTCTGTCCGTCTGTCTGTCTGTCCGTCTGTCCGTCTGTCTGTCTGTCCGTCTGTCGGTCTGTCTGTCCGTCTGTCTGTCCGTCTGTCTGTCCGTCTGTCCGTCTGTCTGTCTGTCTGTCTGTCCGTCTGTCTGTCCGTCTGTCTGTCCGTCTGTTTGTCCGTCTGTGGCGCGAATTGCGGGATTGACGGATTGAGCTAGAGACTTGAAATTTTACGCAAATTTTCATATACCGATTTTCAATGCAATATATGCCTTGATGTTGTAATGAAGGTAGTTAAAACCGGCTCTTCTCGGAATTTCAAACCTCTTCACTTTGTGCTTAATTATATTAATTGATTTTAACCATTATCTGTATTTGTCAATCAATTTGAAACGTATGTTTTAATATCGTTAGTTCTTAAGAGGTGGTTTACATTTGATATTTTATTCGGCGAATTTGATTCTGTGACAAATTTTGGGCCCATTCTTCTTGTAGGGCTCTAAAAACTTAAAATTCTTGTTAGATGTTCGACGAAGAAAATTTTTAGAGGTCTTTTGTATATCAAAAAGTAAATCCTAAAAATCTTTGGCATTTATCTGGTGAATAGAGGACAATTTTACTAATATTTCAATCTTCACTATCTTTAACATAAATCCAGAGTTTCATCAAATTCTTTTTAATTTTACTTTGTAGTTTTTGGGTAAGATTTAATTTTAATTATCAGTCAGAGTGCCGATAACCTTCAATTTTTTTAGAAAATAGCTTTACGTAACTTTTCCGCACATCAATTTCCAATTGGATACGAAATTTTCAATAATATGTGCTTGAAATTTTAAAATAGATTTAGATTTAGGGTATTTTATGATTGCTTCTGGATAATTTTATTTAAGCTAATTTCAATCACAAATTGTATTATGGTTTTTAAAACTAATAAGTCTAACATGTTTGCAAATGATTTTGTATTAAACTCAAGAAGTTATGCATTTAAAAAAAAAACTTAAAGGATGATTTTCTTTTTTTGAAAAATTGACAAGCAAGAGTTAAATGTTGATTTCAAATAATTAATACGCAGCTATTTAATTATGACTTGATTAATATTGATTATATTTGGCTAAATTGCACTGTATTTCAGACTTCTATGAAAATTGTTATTCAAAACAATTCCTCAGCGTTCTGAAAAATTGTCAAATTGAAAAAGCACTTGTTGCTGATTTTCATAGACGATTGAATGTGGGAGGAATAATGTTGCAATCATTTTATGCTTTTCAGCAAAATGTATATGTGCTGTTATTGTAGAAATTAAGTGAATTTCGAGAAACAGCAACTGAGATTAGGAAACGAATTTTTGGAATATGCTTGAAATGAAAAAAATTTCATGTATTTAGCATTCATGATATAATATCTAAATATATAACGTATAAAACATTTAAATTTATTAAAATAATTTGCAAATATTCAATGAGATTGGGCGAAAATGTGCCTAGCAAGTATTGTAATAAATTGATCATGGGGCAAAAGAGATTTGATGGATAGCTGCAACATAACATTACTTTTGAAGCTTTTTTTGTTCATATGAATCTAAGAAAGCCACTGAAAATGTTACAATATGCCAGTCAAGCACAATTCGATTATCTTTTAACTTTGGAAAGAAAAGAAAAAACAAAAAAAAAACGCAAAGCTATGGCGCAAGCTAGCAAGCAAGCAATCATATAGCAAAGCTCTACGTCTGTGCTTGTACTGTGAAACTAGCCAAAGCCAACCTAACCAGTTTAAAGTGAAAAACAACTTCGACGAAGAGAACCTCCGTCATCGCGTTTTATTTCTGACTGGTAAATTCCATTCCTCGTGTCGTTGTTATGTTTTTTTTTCTTTGTTTTTTTTATATTCGGCCAAGTATTATAACAGCAACAGCAGAAAATATACCAACAAAAATCATACACGAGCAAGGCAGCAAAGCGATGTGGAGCTGAATTTTGTACACAATATCTTGACTTGATGTGTTCAGGGTTGGATCTATAATATTTTTATTTTTCCTTTGCCTCATTTCTGATTATTTTCGAAAAACTCAAACGACAAAGATGACTGCATAATCAATGATCGTTTGAGATTAGCAATCATGTGCGTGTAAGGGAGTCGCATATAAAATGTCGAAAACTCGTTTGCTGTCTCCTCAGTATTGCCGGAATGTGGATAATTTTTTTTCATCGTATTTTATTTTCTCTCCATTCGAATGCAACCCTGTGCCTGCCGTGTTTCTCGTCCAATATCTCATTATTATCGCGCCAACGAATATTTTCAACATTTGTGTGTGTGGATATTTTTACACAACATATTCCACTCGCTACATCATCTATTTAATATAATATACATGTGTCTGTTAGTCATGGTACAATCATCATTGGAACCGAGTTCCATATAGCAAAAGATTCAGACCAAGTATGTACAACAGCGAACTGCACGGCCCGACAGTGACGTTTCAAAGCCAAATGGCCGCTGCTTTCGTAAACATCGGGTCCAAGTTTTGAACCGGTGTGGCGCGGCGGTGGCACCACCAGCTGCAAAGTCGTAAGCAGCGGACAACAGCCACACAGCCCGAGAATAACCTTAGAAATTCCACCTCCCTACCGCATCGGGTTTGTTGTTTTGCTGGGTTACACATGCAATGCTATTGAGCTTTTCGCTTAGATGACACTTTGGAGGCTGCCACCTTCGAGGACAGCAGCAGTGCCGCACCAGCAACAACGGCGATCGACAAATCGCCAAAAACGTATTAATACTACCTGGTGGGCCATACCATACATTCGGCTAGCGAGCGAGGCGACTGCCTATATGCCATTTAAAGATGAAGTTGATGATTGTGCTTTGACTTGGTTCCAATGCCTCTCTATACCAGTCGATTGTGTCCCAAACCGCACCGCATAATAACACCTTTAAGCTTTGGCCTCATCAGATAGCCAGCCAGTTAGCTTATTCCTAGATATTTCTCATCGGTAAAGTAGTTTTTATAAAGTAACTGGTAACTTTTTATTTAAAGCACACCTCACCGACCCGACTCGACTACGTGGGGCGAGGCAAAGAAAGGCGACAAGTTTTGCACCATTGAGTTATATTTTTTTTAGATTCAATAAATTCACCAAACTATGATTTGACTTTTTTCCATTTTAAAAATCATTGTTTGATTTTTAACGTTTTTAAGCGTACTTTCTATATTTTATTTTTGTCAAGAAGAATTTGTTACATCACGGTTGCTAAAATTTACCTTCTTCCAATATTTAAATTTTCAAAATATACCTCAAGGTTTGTGGAGGTCTTTATTTTACATGATAAGGGTTTCAGATCACTGCGTAAAAATCTTTTTTTAGTTTTGTAATTTTTCATTTTTAATCAAATTTAAATGAATTTGAAGTTGTTACCAAACCATTGACCTCCTGAGAATTGGTTTGTTCTCGATTTTTTCTTAGTGATGTAAGAGGCTGTCCAAAAAATACGTCTCACATTTAAAGAAAGGGTGGTCTGCGATAGTGGAAAGCGGTATTAAATCCTATACAAAAAATCGCCAAAAAGAAGAAGGAAGGGAGAGCAGGCCTGAAAAGGCGAAATCTAGCCTAACTCTGAATTTTGCCTACCTCTTCCACCCTAAAAAAAATATCACGCGTTAATACTCATGTTTAACTATGCAGTTTCGCGCTAAAGCGATCTTTATGGTAAAAATGATAAAAACTGCATGAAAATCCCTCTAAAGGTTCGGAAGATAGCAAGGGGGTAAATGGGAAAGGATGGGGTCATAATTTTTTTTGCCAACTTTGTAAACCGTGTTTCTAGCGATTAAATTGTGCAAAATTTATTAAGTAAAGGCCTTAAAGGGCGACGGGTTTCGACAAAATGTCAAGAAAACCCACGGAAAACAAATTTTCTTGTTAAAATTGCTTCTAGCCTTTTTAAGGCTTTATATTTTATTCAAAAAATTTCTATCATAGAAAATGTCAAAAAATTGCACCTACTTTCGCTGTAATATTAGTTGAAAACCAATCAGACCGACCGTAAAGATTCTCAAACCCTGTATTTTGAATACACGATTTTTTCCTATAGAAAAATAGACTAAATTGATTCTCAGTAATTTAGAAGTTAAAATGGACAATAAAAATTTGCTACAAAGTTTGAGCACGTGTCATCAATCTTAACAATTTCTTTGACCAAATATATACGACAGGTGGTTGGTTTATTGCAGAAAACTAAAAGCTTTAATGTGTATTAAAGAAATGCAAACCGCTTTTTGTCATTTTATAAACATAAATGTGCACGCATTGAGTATTTAAATTCACCAAAAGCTTTTCAAGATCTTAAAAACATTCTTGCATTTCGCTTATGCGTTGAATTGCTTGGGCAGCGGTAGATTGCAGGCGCCGTTCATGGAATTTCAAGAGTGCATAACAAATCTAAGGCTAGAAGGTTATTTTCATTGTTCTTTTTAGTATTTATATCTGAATACCTGTAGCTTTTATTAGAGGTTTTCATTTAAATGTTGATATGTTCTTACTTAGGAGGAAAGATTCTAATGTATGACTGATTGAAGTTTTAATTGTCAATGTTATTTTTTGACTTTTCCATTCCATAAGTACCTGTTTAGATTAGCCGGTCCAGGCGCCAGGCCATGAACGAAACTGTCAAAATTACAGGCAAGACGAGGAAGTGGGGGGTCCCCCCACTAAACATGCACAAACGTTGGTAATCGAAATTTTTGTTAATCCCTTTTAGGGTTGTAAAAGCGTTACACAGAGATCTAAAAGTTTTCCTCAGTTTTCTTTTTGTACATTTTAAACTTTTCGGTTCAATTAAGGGGGTTTGTTTTGTTTCTGAAGTCCAATGAGAGTGGATAGACTTAAATTCACTATCTACTCTTGTGATTACTTTAGTTATATTTCTTTTGTACCCTACCTCCCCACCCTTTCATATTTCTATATCATATCGCCCTAGCAGAACTGTCGCAATTCCTTCTTCTCCGAAATGTGGGACGTGTTTTATGGCCCCGTATGTAATTTGTGAACCACTGATTATAACAATCAGTTTTCACTTATGTCACTTAAAATATTTTGCTTTTTGCACTCTTTTCTAGGTGAGAAAAAAGTTGTGTCATTTCAAAAGCGGCTAATTAAGTTTGTTTTTCCTGCATTGGTTTTTTGGATATTTAAGATAAAAATCTAAAAATAATTTGTTGGTTTTTGCAAATCTTGAAAACGGTTGGAGACAAACTTTTGAAACTTCGAATTTTTGTATTGAGAGTATTGGACACAATTTCGGTTGGACTATTTCTTCCCCCCTCGCCCTTTTTTGTGATTTAGGAAATCTTTTTTTTTGTAATTTATATGACTTTTCCATACTCAAAATTTCAATAAAAGCAAATGTTAATGGTATCAAAAAATTAAAACGACGAATGGTGAATTTTGCCTTCTTAACAAAAAAATTGTGCGAAAGTCCTTTGCAGTATTGATTAAAAACAAAGCCTATAACTTGTAAATTTATATAACCAAATGAAATGATCGCAAGATAGAATCTTCTTTAAATTAATGTCAGAATCTTTCATTTTTTTCGACCAAAGATTTTAAATATTTTTTATTTTCTCCAGGTCGCTTCTCATAACGTCGGCCAGTAGCATTCAAAAATTGCTTTAAAAAGTGTAAAGACCAAATGTACAATAATTTTTTTAATTAGGTTACATATTATAAGCGCATGTGACAAACAAAACCACCTATAAATTTAAAAAAAAACGTATCTTTGAACGTATCCCAACAATAACTTGTAATGGTTTCCGAAATAACGTATAAATGAGCAACGTTAAACCATTGAACTGTTTTAAGTCAGATTCAGCGTGATATGCATAGATGTCACCTTATGTCATGTTATCCTTGTTCACCATCACCGTTTGCCAGTAATTGCGAAAATCAAGAACAGCGATAGAGGGATGGTTTTCGGTTAAATGAAAGCTTTTCACGGAAAAAAAATGCTAAGGAGCTTTTTTTCGAGAAAATAGAAGGGAAGGAACGGAAAAAAACCATCACTAATTTTTTGCTAAATATTAAATTGCACAAAAAAGAAACAAGAAAGAGAAAATACAAAAATCAACAAGGAAAATAAGATGATGATAAAGGAAAAGAAATAGAAGTTGATGTTGATGATGAAGAAGAAGAAGAAGCATCATAAGAGAAACCTTGCAATTTAAAAACGTAGAAAATCATTATCATGCGCCGGTTTTTATTCTTTTATTCCTCTTATAAAATGTTAGTTGATGTTTATAGAAGCTGGCTGTTTGCCTGCCGTATATTTTGTTGTTCGTTTCAACGTTCGTTGGTTCGTTTTTGGTGGTTCGTTCATTCGGTTCGATCATTTCGATTGTAGTACGTTTTCATGCCGTTCATTCGTTCTGCGCATAAAGTAAAATTGTACGTAAATATATTTTTCTCGTTCCCCGAACTCAATATACAGCTTATTTCAGTTTTAGTTCAGCCATCCAAAGCTGTTATCCAAACCAAAGCCAAACGATACTACAGTGAGCTCTAGCTAGCTAGCTGCTGCTGCTGTTACCTTAGTGTTATCAAGTAAGCACTCAAAGCAAGGAAAGCAAAGCGAGCAGGCAGGCAGGAAGGCAGACAGGCGATCAAAAACCCAAAAGCAAGGCAAAAGCGGTGTGCAGAAGCAGAGGCAACACGAAGTAGTCAGCCATCCATCCAACAAGAGTAGAAAGCGGGAATTCAATCCAAAATCCGAATGTACAGCCGAACTCATAATACTATGGAGAGCCGAATGTACGAAGCAAAGTTCGGCTATGTGGTTTTTCAACATCGTTGCATATGGTGGAATTCCTCGTTTTATGTTTTCCATCGACAACGCAATTTAGAGAGAACAGACGCAAGCAAGCGAAAAGTAAGGGAACAAACACATGGGAAGATACAATTCAGAAAGAAAACTAATACAATTTCGATGTCGGCGTCTCTCTAAAAACATCATCATCGTCATCGCCGTCGACGTCGTCGTACTACGTACGTACGTACAAAGGCAAAGGTAGGTAACGCCAATAGCACTGAAAGGAGCACATCAGGCAATAGCTATGGCAGCACCAGTACCAAGTATTCCGCAAACGACGATTTTTATTAAAAATTATCAAGGGATGCACAGAACATCTTTACAGACACAGAACAGAACCGGAGAATATAACCTAATGGCATGAGCTGAACAACAACTCAAGATGAACCCAAGTCGTTGCTTGACTGAGGAAAAGAAATTAAATAAAGTCAATCATCTATTAGTCTTTCTAATTATTGTTATAAAAATGTCCTTTCTGTAAAACATTTTAATTTTGCACTGTTAATTTTTTAGTAACGTTTAGTAATACTAAAAAAAAAGCAAGTAATATTGATACAGGCTATCATATATGTTAAAAATATACTATGGAAAATTTCCGATCGGACCGACCGTATTATTTAAAGAGGGGAGAATAGACCCTTACTAACTTGTACAGTACTGAACTGCACCCTCCTTAAAGCAACACAGACGCCCCATGATCTAATGAATGAAAGTCTCTTCCCTGAATGAGACTACGTACTCGATAAAACTTATAACTCGACAAGGGGACGTTTTGCATCCCATATACACATTCGTTCGCTAGTTTGTCGGACGAAACTTAGAAGGAAATCCTTTGCCTTTGCCTTCACTGCAGTCGTCGAAAGTTGTTCAAAAATAAATACAGGAGAGTCGAATGCTTTTGACTGTGAGAAAAAATGAGGTGGAAGAAAAATTCTAAACCCATGAGGAACAAAAACCCGAATCGTGCCAAGACGATTGAAAGTAAGAGAAAAAAAAACTCCTCCATAGGGTAGAAGGAAATTCGGTCCATGATTGTACTCTGAAATGGTATTATAAACTGTTAGGGGAAGTTTTTGGTAGAAATGAACTAGTGAATCAGCGAACCGCTAGCGAAATTGGTTTTGGTAGTTGTTGAAAATGGGAACAAGCAAGACGTGTTAGACAAATGAATCTTCATGCCAAGCTCGGCGAAACTTTCAAAAAAAGCTCAGGAGGTGAATTAAGGTTTGATTGGTCAACAAAGTAATTTAATTCAAGGCTTTTCAGCATCAGTTTTGATCGAACTAACTGAAAGGCATTTGCGATATTGTTTCCGGGAATAAAGCTTTGGAGTGAACGATTGTTTCGTCTAAGCATGTAAGGATCGCTTAAAAAGAATTGCTTGCTTTTGAGGTGGTTTAAAACATTTCTTTATCAGTTTATGTTCATTAATATGAAATTATGGACGTTGCTCTTGGTTAGTAATTTTTGGAGGTATTCTCGTAAATTTACTTTGGAATGGTCGTATACAAATTGGCGAAATGAGAATTCGTCTGTTTGAAAAGTATTATTTTTTTATTTTGTTTTTATTTTTTTTAGAAAAATCTTCTCAACATCGATAGAAAAATATCACTAGAATTCTTTGAATTTGACAGGTTGAAAACATTTTGCTTCGGAGGTGGTAAAACTGGCAGTATTTTAATATTCGGGCCCTATTTTAGAAACTGTCAGTAACCGATTACTAATCAAAACTCGGTCACAACATTTTCGTATTTTCACGGTTTAATTCCAGCTTTCTTAAATCTTTCTGAATTAAGATTTCAAAAACTTCTCATTTCGTTTACTACGGAAAAAATCACTGGAAAATTATCGTATATTGTGCCAAAATCGCTGTACAGATGGTGACTTATGACCGGTCACAACGCCAGAATAAGGGTGTTACTTTGATATTTAAATTAATGGCCAATAACACCAAAACTTCAAAAATATTCAAAAACCATGTGATCAGTCCTATTTGTAACAAATAATTTGACTTTTATCTGAGATGAAAATAACGAAAAACTCAAAAGTCTGGTTAAAAAGTTTTCAATTATTCAAAAAAAAAAAAAACTTTCAAAATACTGAGCGTTGTTTACCTTCCATCTAACCGTTCAAATTGTGAAACTTGCCTATGTAAGCTTAAAATTCCTTTGTGATTTAGAGTTGAATATTCAAATTGAACGGTTTCCGATTGCTACTAAAAAATAAAATAAAATCTGCCACGTGTAAGATGGTCTTGTGTTGAAGTGTGTAAGCATTTCCAAGAAGTGTATCCTTTTTCTTCCTGTTTTGAGAATTGATACTCGTAAAGTCAAGTAAATTTTCACTTTCACGAGCCAGTAACTAAAAAACCTTTTCTAAATATGTAAACATATCAAAAGAATCCCTGTTTAAAATTTTTGTTGTGCATGATTTTCTTATAGTGAGGGTATTCACAATCCTCTTCGGTATTCGGTATTCGGTATTTTCGGTAATATTAAAAGACTGAAAATATTCTGCTGTGAACATCCCACAGCACAGATTTGAGAACAGCGCTTTTATTTGATACGTGACCAAATCATGAACTGCGAATTTGATTGTAAAATATATCACATACCTTTAAATCCATGTTTGATGTATTCTTTTGAATTTCTATTGTGGCAACGGCTATCAAAATTGAAAAAAATTGCAGTCCGATGAGATAACCAGCGAAAAAATTTGACAACTAAAAACATTACTAGCGCCACTCGCGGTTGATTCTTGATACCGAATACCGAGGCTGAAAAACACGACTCGAGGCATGTATACAATTACCGAATCCGGTAATTCATTTTTACATGAACCAAGTTACCGTCTCGGTAAAAATCTGTTAAATTTGACTGAATTACCGAGCGGTAAATTTACCCGCATTTTAAAAGAGGACTGTGAATTCCCTCATTATTAAAGTTTGGGCCTTGACCAGAAGTGTATTAGGCTTTTCGGCCTCCTCGTTACAGTTTTCGCATTTTGTTTTACATGGAGTATAGTACTGTCCGTAAAATCCCCTCCTAAAAGTCTGACTTATTTAATGATTTCGACTTATGGTAAAATACAACAATATAAAGAATTTTATCCTATGATCATACTAATATATAAAGATGAGTTGGTGTCTGTCTGTCTGTCTGTTCCTCTTTCACCCAAAAACAGCTGAACCGATTGACTTGAAATTTGGCATGATTGTCTGTGGTAGTTCTGATTCCAACATAGGTATACGGAAAGTAGCGCGAATGGTGGGGAGAGTAAAACGAGGGGGTAAAGTGATTTCGAAACTTAGTTTTTGCGCTATGTTACTCTTTCGCGGGGAAACCACTGAACCGATTGGCCTGAAATTTGGCATAGGGTCCGGCCCCAACATAAACCCATTAAAAAGTAGCCCGAGAGGTGGGGGAGTAAGGGGAGGGGTAAAGTGATCTCGAAACTTAGCGCTTCCTCTATGTTACCCTTTCGCGGGGAAACTACCGAGCCGATTGGCCCGAAGTTTCGCTCCAACATAGCCCATAAAAAATTTTTTTTTGAAAAAACTTAACCCGGCAACGACGGGTATGCAAGCTAGTTGACCAATAAAACCTCAATTTAAAAAAATAGGGGTGTTCACGCTAAGTTTCTACTAGTCTGGTATTTTTGCAAAATAGTACTACTAATTGATAAAGTTATCATTTTTTGCTTCAATGAAGACTTTGTTGGTTTTTCAAAAAAATTTCAACATTTTTTAAATAATAATTGGCTTTAAAACTTAATGAATTTTCTTTCGTTCTTAAACTGTAACTGGAAGCGATCTATAAAGCCTAATCCACACGGTCAACCAAAATATTAAAAACACGTTGACTGTCAATGGAATTTGCCATTCTACGATTGATAGAACAAGCTTTATCTATCGCAACGGTTGACCGTCAACAATTCAATTTTTCTGGACTGTTGTTGTTTGACAATCTAACAGAGATGCAATTCAAAAGTTTTGGTTTTGATTCAAGGGTGAATTGGTTTCTGGTTTTCGGTTTTGGTTCCTAAAATTTTAATATTTCGTTCTGATTTTGATTTAAGCTTCTAAAAGTTCAAAAATTTGTTTCCTTAAAATTTCAATGGTTTTTGATTTGGTTCAAAAAATCGGTTGGCGTCTCTGCAATCTAATATACCGTGTTAATGGTTGTCTGTGATTGTTTTTTTTGAAAAAAAAAAATTGTTTGCCAGTTTTAGGGCGTATCGTATTAATCGACACTTATCTTATTATCGATAGATTTCAACGTTATACTAATCAATGATTAAAAATTTTGATTTTTTTAACCGTGTTATCAGTAGATAATAATTGCAAACGAGTTGTGTTCTGATAAAATAATCGAACCAAAAGTATTTCCCAATTTAAAGGTTTAATTACATGTTGAACATTGCAATTTTTAATGAATATTTTCGTTGCCGATAATTTCAATATCACAAGGGAAGTGATCAAGTTGAGGACATATTTTAGTTAAGGAATTGTTTTGGTTTTTTTTTATGATGAGGGGGAGGATTTTTTTTTCTTTGTTGTTGTTTCGCTGTTGGTGAAATCGCAGCACCTAACTATTCGACACAACGCTTTGGTAAAAGAAGATCAAGAAAAAATGAAATGAATTCATTTATTTACATATATATATATCTATGAATATTGCTAGCTGTATATATATAAATGAGTACCTAAAGCACATTATTAGAACACGTTCGTTCACACAGAGAATTGCGAGCACAGAGCTCAAACCATTTTCAACCACTGATTCCCGTTCACCCCGCCCGCCATATGGACTATCACCACCTTGATTTGCTCAAACCCTACACCGGCTCCTACACAGAATTTCTAGCATTCAATTGAAACCAACCATCCAGCCACATTGGCCCACAACCCACCCGAATGTACAATTGGAATGGGTTCAACCATCTATCCATTCAATCCACCCTTCGATCCTCTAACCAACCCCTAAATTCCGTCATCAACACAAATGCTATCTACCTTATACCGATATTATCATCAACCAACCAACCAACCAACCACCCACCTACTCTCATCAACTAAAGCTATCAAACTCACCACCCATTTATCCATCCACCTACAATGCTGTTATATTGTGACATATATAGCTTAAAAACCGTTGCTATGGATTCACAGCCATAGTAGAGCTTTTATGAGAATCAACCATAACCATTCCATTGCAGATCTAAACTGGCATAACAGGCTGACTGACTGGTTGGCGGTTGGTGTGTGCAGGCAGGGCTGGTAAACATTTATACTCTATAGGGGTTAGAGTCGATTCGGTATGGTAACGGGTCGAGTTTCAGGGTTGGTTTGTTGTATTCTGTGTTAAGGGTGGATGATTGCTATAGAGTATGAGCGCACACACACACTAAGTTGGGGATAACGACGAATGATTTTTTTTCCTCTTGGTTTTTTTGTGAGGCAGAAGCACAAGTAGGCTAAGGGATGAATGGTTTGATGCTGAGGATTTGGATAAAATGAAGTAGGACAGAGGGTTGGGGACGGTTGACGTACAAAGCTCTCAATAGAATGGAATGAAATGAAACGGGCGTAAATGTTTGTGAGTGGGCTCGTGTTTTGCTGAAACCGAGATGGCATGGTATATATGCTATAATATCCTAGTAGTAGTAATGGTAGTGATTCTCTTTTTAGTATAGTACAAGGATAGCAATAGTATCAATGATAGCAATATAAATATAGCAGGAAAAACACTATACTACCTAACCTACCACCCACATGCCATACAATATCGAATACCGTACAGTACAGTATAGAGTTACTATTCAATCCTACGTTGATAGGTACAAGAGTGAACAGGGTTGCGTAAGGATTAGAATAATTTATTATTTTATTAAGTATTAGTATGTCCTTTCAGACATGTATTTAAAAATTTAATCAAACATTAAAAATAAAAAAGAATACCGAAATTCAAGGCAGATAAACAATTTTAAGAACATTACAAGATTACAAGGAATTAACTCGCATAACATTTGATATATCTTCCAAAAAAAAGTCAACAACTGCTAAAATCTGTAATCAATTCAAAATAAAAACAAAAAAAAACGATCAAAAGTCATAACACACAACCTATGTTGGTCAAAATAGTAAAATGAGCTTAATATGTATACCCAAAAGGAAGAAAAAGAATGGTAAAATGTAGGAAATAGATTCAGCGATATGATATATGTATTTATGTGTTTTTTTTTCTTGTTCAGTGGTTCGTTTATAGCAGCAACTTGAGTTTGCGAACGACGGGCAGGCAGCAGTAGCGCTTTTCAAGCGCAACAGGCAAGGAAAGGATGCACTTGTTGATTTGTTGCTCGCTGCATTCATAAAGAGCAATAGGCAAGTGCGTGTTTATAGTTAAAGCTAATACGAATGCGTTTTATTGTTGTTCTTGAATCTTTTGAAATTTCATTTTCTCTATCTTTTTCTATCGCTTTTTCAGGCTGTTCTCGTTTTCGCAAGCGATTTTTTTTTTAAATTTCCAACACAGACTGGAGAAAAAGCTTTTCAATCAAGTGAAACAAGAAACGATAGGGAGAAAATGTCATTTTGCAATAATCGCCAATAAGTTTTGGAGAGCAGCAGATATTAGCTAACCTTCGATTCGATTAGTTCGCGCGCGTGTAAGAAAATCGCGCGGTAACTTAATTTATTGAGATTATTTAAATGATTTGCTTGTTTCTATAGAAAAAAAAATCGTAATTTAACTGAAATGTTTCTCTTTATGTTGTCGTTTCTTGCTCATAACTGCATTCTCTTTAGGGATTAGTTATTACATTCAATTTATTTATTTTGCTATCGATACTATATTTAATACTTTGTATGGTATATTTTCTTTTCAATTCAACGTTGGGGCTTAACCGTTTTATCATCAAATTTTTTCTCTGCAGTTGATTTTTTTATTGATTGTTTTCCCTTAGTTATAGATTTTATAGTTTTAAAAAATACAAAAAATCATACTTTGTATTTTTTTCATCATAAATCATTCCTGATAGGAAAATGTTCCGGGCTAAAAGGGTTAATGTTATTCCCAATATTTAAGGAGCTGTCCATAAAACACGTGACGACATTTTTTTCCGGTTCAAGCCTTTCTCCACCCGTCGTTAAGATTTTTTGCGATTTTTAAAATGAAATTTAATACAGCCATCACACTATCGCAAAGTCTCATCCTCTGCCCTACATATGCGACGGTGATAACCCCTTATTTTAATTTGGATCAAAAACGTCCTCCTAAAATCCGTGATATATGGAAATTAATGTTTGTACCCTTAGCTGGGCACCAATCATGTATTCCGACGCGTCTCTGTCTTTCGACTTCGACGCAGCTTTTGACTCTTGACTTCGCCATATCAGCAGCTTCAAATTTCCTGGAATGAGAGTCAGAATCACTTTTCGATTCATAGTGACGATTTCGCGAAATTTCAAGCTGTAGATATGGCGAAGTCAAGAGTCAAAAGCTGCGTCGAAGTCGAAAGACAGAGACGCGTCGGAATACATGATTGGTGCCCTGGTTTGTATTGATCTCAGAGAAAATTGTTTGAAAATTATTTCCTCAAACTGTGTACAGATTTGAATTTCATTTAAAAAAAACTTGTTGAAAAAAAAAACTGCTTTTGTCCATTTCTATATGATCGGAAATTGTTCTCAACCAACTCGACATACGATACAAAATCCCAATATATTTGAAATTACCAAATGCGGTATTGTTCCCTATAGACACAAGTATTGTGTTAGGATCTCTATAAAATTCTAGCGATATGTTCGTACATAAGGAACTGTCCACAATTTATTTAATCATAATTTGTGGTCTTTTGAACACCAGTGTCCATCGTCAAGATAGTTTTCGTAGTTTTTATACAAAATATCATGCCAAAATCACTCTACCGTCGTCCGTGCTCCCTCAAAGATACTTGACGCATGTTATGAATGTTAAAAACTCGCAAAAGTTTTATGAGACAGTGGCTTAACTACAAAACTACTTGAAATATACAACTTAAAGAAATTATATATGAAGATTAATAGTAATTTCAGATCGACACATATTGGAAGCATAAAGAAAACTACAATCGCCAGGAGCCAATCGTCAAATATTTGTTATGAGGACAGACAATTTATTTATAAAAAAATCTGATTTGTATGGTGGAGGGAAGAAGGATAGCCCGATTGAATTTCGGTGTATGGAAGAGTTATGTAAAATCATATTCTAAACGTTGCGAGAAAAACGCTTAGCGTTTTCGAGAAAATGGCAAAAAACTATTTTGTTTGTATAGGGGAAGGAGGAGAAATGATATTATTTTGAAAATTGGTAATAAAAACTTTGCATGTGTTGACAATATATTATTGCTCTGGTTGCCTTATGAAATTTCTTTGATTCGTTAATTAAATTGACATTTAAAAATTATGTAAAAATTTACCTCAAACAATTCCGCGGTGTTTTTACATTTAGAAATTGTGATTTTGTCCAATTTGTTTATATTAAAAAATACTAGATTCAAGTCCAAAAAAATTTTATCTGTAATGAGAATAGAAAATTTTGTGATTGTTAAACAATTTATTTAAATATTAAAAGGCAATTACTTAAAATTCTATTTTGTACGAAAATTCAGCTCAAATTATGTAACTGTG
The DNA here is from genome assembly GCA_964034945.1 of Chrysopilus asiliformis. NCBI lineage: Eukaryota > Metazoa > Arthropoda > Insecta > Diptera > Rhagionidae > Chrysopilus > Chrysopilus asiliformis. Next base: position 113,645,237 of record OZ035960.1, read on the forward strand.
AAAAAGGGGATTGATTTGTATTTTAACATAATTCGGGTGCTGTCCATGAAATACGTCACACTTTCAGGAGGAGGAGGGGGGGGGGGGGTCTACGATAGTGTGACGGCGGCATTAAATCTCATACAAAAAAAAATTTAAAAAACGCGATGAGGGGAAGGGGGTTTGAAAGAGCGATTCAAATATACCGTTGGATTCACAGGTATATTTTGAACTATCGAATTTTAACCGTTTGTGATATTTTATTATGTTAAAAAATGTTTTGAACTTATGTTAAATCAAGTTGTTCTTCACACAAAAATCATTTTAAAAAGGAATTTGAAGATGTAAAAATGCTTTGCCTAGAAAAAGGGTACATCAAAACATTAGCAAATGATTGCCCGACGGGAAAGTATCAAACCGTTTCTTATTTCTCTCAGTTCTTATTGGAATTATCAAAACTGATGGCAGCGATTTTGCAAAACAAAAAAAAAATCTTTCACAAGAAATAATTTCTATATCAATTACGTATATTGCACGTCGTTGGCGGTTCTGCTAATATTTTCCGATGACGAATTTGTTATGAAAATGCATTCAAGAATGACATGTGTGTGGCAAGGTGATATACTTGACAGTCAAAAGCATATATAAATGTTTTAATATTTGGCTAGCGAGTTGTAAATATTAACGTCAATATATATCACTAAATGCCCAGAAATTTTTGTTTATCAATAGGCCACACAACTAAGTACCTTTTAGAAGGAGAAATAAGGCAGCACGTGCTTTAGTTTGATAACTTTTATATTATATACGATACTCGAATGAGCATAAGTGAAGTTGCCTTTTTTAAAAAACTCTCTCTTCCGCAAAATAAAATATCTCTTTACGACACGACAACGATCCCAAGCAAAGCCAAAGGCAAAATCATTTAACCATCAGCCCAGCAGCCGACAACAAACCATCCACCATTCACATCATAGAAATTTCAAAGTCGTTGCCGTCCGATGCCGTTGCTGTCGTCATTGTCTAAAAACTCAACGAATACACGACGAAACATTCTATTTTTTTTTTCTTATATTATCGGGCACGAATGTTATATGCGTTTTTTTTTTGTTATTTTATTATTCTCAATTGGGGAGGGTGAAAAAGAATATGCGCTAGATATATTTATATAGTCGTATGTGTTCTAAAGAACGTGTATATATTTTTAATATTATGTTTATGTACATTTCAACTACTCTTTTTATGCGATATAAGCTCCAAGAAGAGCAAATTTATATCATTCTAAAGTTTCATTCTTAAACTTGATGTTATCTTTCAGTTTCATCAAGTCACCATCGTCGGGGAATCTTCAAGGAATATCGTCATCCGATGAGACATCGCCACCTCAAGTCTTTATTTTACGCTGGAATTTTGGTAGAAATTGCAAAATGCATCCGTTCAAGGAATGCTTATCAGCAAATCTTATGCATTTCCAGAATGATGGAATTTTTTAAAATAGAATATTTCAATTACTAATCGAATCAGTTTAACATTACTGTGGCTAATGCTTTAATATGCCGTAATAACGGAATATTTTCAAAAAAAAATATACGTTAGTATTTTCAGTTAAAGCCTGACAATCAAAAGGCCATCATCCCAAAGCATATGAGTAACAATTTTCTACAAAATTTCAAAATATTGTAGGAGAATCTGCGCATACACCAGAAAAACCCAAAACGAAAAAAGAAAAAAATTTGTTCCAAGGTTTTCCGATAAATTTGTTTTCGGTTTTGGATTTTTTTTTGTGTTACTCTCTTCTTCACTGCCTTTCGAAAAATGTATGGAAATCTTGAAGCAATGAAACGTCGGTTGTTAGTTGGTTACAACAGAAATAACAACACAAAAGCAAGTATATGGCAGGCAGTCACCAGCGGGCGGCAGCAGCAACAATAATAATAAAAATGAGAAGGGATTTTGAAATCCGCTGCTTTTGACTCAACTTACTTTTGGCTTAAGTGACTGACTTGACTTGGGCCAACTTACGTCAAGTGTGAACAGTCGAATAGTCGGTCGAGCCAAACAGCAAACCGAACCATCAACATCAACGCCAACGGATGGATAGATGATAAAATGGATGCGGGGTGAAATCGAGGGTAAAATGGATGATGGAAGGACAGGCAACGAACCAACGAACGAACGAACGAACGGAATGGATGGATTGTTAATGACAACGACGACTGTATCGCAGCACAGAAATGAAGATAAGCTACGATAATACCTAGAGGTAGACACAAATATGTAGGTATAAAATATGTTAAGTAAAAACTTAGTATAGGTTAACTGGCTAAACTGACTGACTCGAATCGTAAACTGGCGCCCAGGTAAACGAAAAATTCATTATTCGTTCGCACAGGTAGATATCCAATTCCGTTTCGAACTTAAATATAGTTTTCATCGTTTGCGATTCTTTCAAAAAATCTCTTTGCGTTTTCAGTTTTTCAGTAGGTAGAAATTGTGACTTCCCCGATTCATTTCAACCCAAGTTTTTGTGTTGCCAGTTTCAAGAATGCATCATAACTGTGACGTTAATGCTAGTTAAACACCAAGTGTAAACGTCATTGCCACATTTTAATGTGAAAATTTCGTCAGATATTTTATCTAGGTTTTTTTTTTGTTTGCTTGGGATTTCTGCGAAAATTTTTATCAATTTGTAAGCTTTAGATTTACGTCTGGTATGTTTCGCTTTAGATTAATTAATATATATTATGATTTTACGACAAACGCTTTTATATTTCTAACAATTGAACGGCAATTGTAACAAATTTTTACACAAAATATAGAAAAAATATTTTCAAAAATAGGGTAGATAGAAAATTGTAAAACATTTTCTTTGAAAAACTAAAAACCACAAATCTTTCGTAAGGATATGCTTTGCAATCATAATTTTATGGACATTTGCGTAATTTGTAATTCGCTTTTGTTTTCAATTAAGATCAAGTTTCAAAAAAAATATCACAACTATCATACAAGGTTTCTTTAGAAGTTCTCTTACCATTCATTATCGTTTTTCGCCGAAACCAACATTTAGTGTGCGACTTAATTCTTATCAGAGAAATTCCTATCAATTGGCCTCAGCTGATCGATTCTTTCATTTAAAGAATTGATTTTGCGCATTTTTTACTACTCTCCTTTGGGAGAGTGAAAATAAATAAGCGCAGTTTTAATTCCGATTTGCTCACACTACATAAAAAATATTTGCGATTCCTGAAATCTCTTTGCGTTTTCAGTTTACAGAGGTTTTTGATTGTTCTGGGGGAAATCTACGATTGATAAATCGACTTCCGATTTGAATATTTTAATAGTCATTCCAATTAGAATTGAATGTTTGGAAAAATTTGATAACAACGTACTCTAAAATTTTAGGATTTCTCTTCAAAACTTTTTGATAAAATCTTAACGAAATCAAACGTTTAAGTTTTCGTAATACGGTTTTATTCATTCCCGAGTTTGGCGGCGGGTCGGGATTCTAGCAAAAATTTCAGTCCCCTAAAACCTTAGTTTTGTGTAATCGAAGAAACATTAAATAATACTTAACATGATTTCATAATTTGAAGGGTTTAAAAGGCGCCACAACTCTGGTTACGGTTTCGAAAATCTTTCTATAAAACACATCACGCTAACTTTGGGACCCCCTTTACCTCTCGTCATACATTTTTCGGATTTTGTGGGCAGCTCTGGCATCATTGGGTCTAACTTACTGAAAAGCTGCATGTTTAAATATTTAAAGCGTTTTGAAGCTATCAGCGACAAAAAATACATATGAAATATTGCTTTAAATTCACTGGTTTGTATTTTTCCCATTTTTTTTTTACTCTGTTGATATCACTGCTTAAGCTACCCCTTTGTATGTAAACAGTTTGGTTACAACGCACTTCAGATTATCCTTTTCTCCATAAGTTTTTTTTTATTGATTTCTTTCTTCTTAGTAACTTTATCTTTTTAATACTGCGAGAACTTCAGACCGAACAGTAATAATACATTACCTTTTTTCCGGCCGTTCCACAAGTGAAAATTGCGAAAATCTGATGTAATTGTCATTAAACAGTAGTGATTTTTCACATTGCATGAAAGACAAGTGCTAGTTTGTTAGCTTAAATGTCCTGTTTGCGATTTTGATATTATCAACTCTTTTCGGTCCGTGTTTTTAAGGAAATTAATTTTTCGAAACTGAAAAAAATTAAGAAAATCGCGCACTATGATTTTTGCCCATTAACGAACTTAGCCTCGCATTTTACGAAAAACGGATCTGCGTAAAATTTCAAGTCTGTAGCTCAATCCGTGCGCTCGCAATCCGCGCCACGGACAGACGGGCGGACGGACACGCAAAAATTTCTAAACACACTAAACACACTGGTGTAATTCATTTTTGTGTGTGATGACGGGATCTTGGCGTTACAAACGGTAGGGCAAAGTTAGTATACCCTTTGGTTTCACCATACGGGTATAATTAAAGCATGTTCTCTCTCGAAAGTAGGCGAATAATTTACGATTGTCTTTTGAAAATCGGGCTCTTTAGTATCAACGCCAAACTTATCGAAAAATTGTAAGCAAAGGAAATACAGTACATTTTGCTCTGCCCGACTTTCGCGCAGTTTTTATGTCAATTGCTATTTCTCTGTCTGACTGATATATGTATCTATTTTTTTTTTTTCATTTTGACAACCTTTTGACTAGTTTTTGAATATTTTTTTTGGAATAAGAGCAGTTTGCTCGTCTAAACGTGATTTTAAAATAATCAGTTTTTGGATTTGCTTAAAATTATGTTTTGGTCTCTACATTTTAGCTTTGATCTCTTCTCATTTAACTTTTCACACATCAAAATTCAATTGAAATTGGTAAACTGGATTGCTTGCTATGATTTCTTTTCTTTTTAACCTTTTTTTTATTTGTATTTTCTTTTTGGAAGTTAAATCTCATTAAAAAAGGTCCCAAAACGATTTTCTTTCTTGCTACCGCACCTACAGTTTTACATGCATTGCAAACCATGGATGAATTCAACATGTGTAAATACTTGTGTATTAAATGTGATACACTAGGGCGGTTTTTATAATTAATTTTTCAGTGTTATCAACACAGTATTATTTTATTATTTCGCCATTCAACTTTTCAATACTTTTTTTTATTGATCTTTGTTAATCTTATTGGGAAAAAGAATGATCGATGAAATGACTTTGTTGTTTTTTCAAAATAATTTAAGTTCAAAAATGTTGAATTTGTGCGATTTGCACTACAAATGATGAAATTTTTGCGAAAATTGGCGCACAAGTGCATAAAATGTGGCTGGCAAGACTTTTTTTTCGCACTTCCTGAAATCCCAATCATCATTCAAATGCAGATCAGTCCATACGAATCCGAGATCATATCAAGATTCTTCCGATTTAAAAACGATCTTTGTTGGCAAAGAGATGTGCTTTAATGCAATTAAGGAAATACTTTGCTCTTAGCTTTAATGTGCATTTTATGATCGCCGTACGAAAAGTGATTCTCTCTTTTGTCGATCCTTTGTTTTGAAATTTATTTGAAAGTTAGGTAAATGCTCTTTTGCACGATCCTTATGACGTACTCTCTAAAATGAATAGTGATTAAAATTTAATAGACGGGACTTTCCATAACGGATATAGATGTGTATATATATTTAGAGCTGGAGTGCTTTTTGTAAAATACATACATACGTAGATATTTCAGTGTTCAAAGCAAATCGTTTCATCAGCTATATTATATTAAGTTGTATATATCTATGGTATAGCATAGCAAAGCTGTATGAAGGTTGAATGTTCCAAAGTATCAGAACTAGCTTCAAAATAAAATAAGAGAGGAAGATTTCGCTAGAGAGATTGTTTCATTTCTCATATTTTTTTTTGTGCTTTGGCCTTTTTTTCTATACTTCTATCTATGTGGATCGGGGGAAATTTGTAACTGTATGTTGGTTGAATAACAAAATGAAAATACCTTTTTCCCATCATCATTTAATGTGGGTAGAGAGCGGATAGCACATTTATACATTTTTATATATATATAGCTCTAGCTATATCTATGCCGAGAATATACATTGTTATATATCTACATTTGAACAGCGTCAGCTCTTATTCCCAGCATTTACGTACTTGACTAAAAAGAAGAAAATAAGGAATTGTTGGTAACCAAGTTTGCTCTATGCTACTGATGTAGGCACATACAAAAATTTTTCCTTCAATCTTCAATACGATTTCGTGGAAGCAGCACACAAATAGCACTAGCGATTGAAGAACGATAGAGATGGATATACTTTAAGCCATCTCTCTCTTTGTCGCTTCTCTTTTACGAAATATTCATAATGTACGTACAAAAAAAAAGTGATTTTTTTCCTGTTGTTCGATATGCTCGTTCGTTGGTTCGGATTTTTGCGTTCGGTTCGGTTTGGTTTGGTTTTTTCGGTTTTCTATCTGACTTGTGCTGGCTGGTTATTGTGTAGCATAAAGAAAGAAGCTAAAACCTACGACGACGAACCGGACTAAAAACCGAATTAAACGATACGAAATGTTGCGATGCATAAGTATCAATGCTAAAACCTTATTTCGTCTCCGGCTTTAAATATATGATATTCACACAATCATATTGTGGCATTTTTTTGTATCTAAATGTATTTGTATTTTATCCAATATTTATAATTGACGTCTCGAGACTTAATTGTTGTCTTTTTCATTCGAAAATAGATCAAATAAATGTTGAAAGTAGAACCATCTTTATCTATCTTGTATCTTTGCACTGAAAAACCGCTATATAAGAGAAATAATTTTTAACTAATTAAAAATGAAAAGAAAAAATAAAAACCTCACAAATGAAAGAAACAGGCGATTGTCAAAATAGGATCTCGTGAAAGGGGTGAGAGAGAGATGCACTCTATATTCAAAGCGAATAACACTTATGTATAACATGCTCTTTGAAACGTAATGTCATGTGTAAGGAATAAGTACGTATTAAATTTATTTCTTCGGTTCGGTTTTTTTTCTACTTTGACAGATTGGATAACAATGTGCTCTCTTATGAAATGTCAAAATATGCGCGCGACAAATTTAAAAACATTACAACAAATTATTTTTTTAGTTTAAAGTGTAAAATTTTGACAATAACTTGATATTGACTTACCTTTTTTTATTACAGATTTTTGATTGGATATCTGTCACACTACATTTTAAAAATAATTTCTCGGTTTTCCATTTAGTGTTACACACAAAGTCCAACTCATAACAAAAACTTGCAAACTTTTCTAGTTTTTCTTTTTCAAAAATCCTTTTTGATTTACAAAGTTATAAATTAATAATACACACAATAACAATTTTTTTTTCTGTTCTTATAAAATAAAACTTCACCACCAATGTTTAAATATATTTATTCGGTTTGAATTTTTTTTTAAGTTTTAATTTTTTCAAAATATTTAAGTAAATTTTAAGTTAAATCCATTTTACTGCTTTAATACTTTTATAATTCATATTATAATAATTTTTTTTTAATGAGATTGTTTTTATCCAAAAAGATTGAAACACCACATACACGAAAAATCATACAAAACTCCTTTCTCGCATGAGACTGATGGCAAGCAACCCTATGCCATGAAATGCAAAGGTCTTACTGATTTTCCATCCGTGTTCGCATCGAGCTTTGCCTGCTTGGCTAGCTAGCAAGCAATTTTTGCCTGCCTGCCTGCCTTCCGTCCGTCGCTTGAATTTCTCGATGGTGCTGTCATCTATACACAAGCAAGCGGATGAAGTACGAACCACTAGAACAGAGCCAATGTGTATTATACCTTACTTTAATGCATGGAACACCAACCAACGGCATAAGCTATAGCTTTAAGGCTAAGGCTATAGCCACAATCATATCATAAAAGTATATAAGAGAAATGAGTACATGTACTCTCGTACATGGGTTGCTCAAGCTAGATGGGAAGCTGGCTGGCTAGCAAGCAAGCAAGCAGGCAGTCGGGAAACCATAAGATATATCAGTAGGGTTAAATGAATCCAATGTAAGTGAACGAGATGGAATGACAATCGGTATGTTTATAGAAAATGCGGGCCTATTATATATGAAATTATAGAGATATATGCCAGCTAAAATATGTTTATATCGATGTATATTCAGCATTGTGTACATCACACAGTATAGGAATAAACATATCGTGAACATTATTCGCTTCGTCCTCACCCCCCTATACCTCACCCCAGCCAACTGACATTTCTATCGTTTATTCCGCTTTATTCCTCGCCATTGCTGCCAATGTTGCTCTGCTGCTGAGCTCAGTGCCAGAGCCCTGCTATATTATAGCCATAGCACAGTATAACGACTATAGCATAGCTCGTACTTTGTGGTGTTTCTTTCTCATCTTTCTACCTACCTGACACCGACCAAGTCGACACTCAACAGCAGAACTGAGTCGTTCGAGTCTCTAGCATAGCATGGTCCAAGGCTTTATAAGTTAATGGTCTCTATCACTTGGCAAACACATTCAATTCTACCTACATTTTGATGTCAGTGTTTTATATAGTCGTCGTCGTATCTATATATCCTATAATATAGATCTACATTGTATATTATCGTGTAGAGCGACCGATAAAATTTTCAAGAGGTATATTTATAGCTATATGTCGACTGCATTTGTATTGCCCTCAGTCTCTATATACTTTCTCGCTTTTGCACCAAAAACTGTTAATTCCAGTATATTTTCGTATGGTATGAAATCTATATGTATCTACAAATATTCGATGGATGAACGAACGAACAAAAAAAAACGTCGTCTAAACGCACATATACACGAATACATTGATATTTTCGGGGCATAACACTAAAACCCTCTGTGATAGAGGTGTAATTTGCGTTGGTTCGTTGCCATGCTATACTTCGACCGACCGACATCCTGGCTGCGAAGGCTGTTTGTTGTTCGACATACAACGGCAAATGCCAGAGAATATTCCAATTGTTGACTAAAAATGCTGTTTTTCGCTTTTATTTTTGTTGCTGTTATTATTGTTGTTGTTGTATATTGCCATATTTGCTGCTGCCTCTGCTTATATTCCGCTTTTACTGCTGCTGCTGCTTGGCTGTTGGATTGTATTATAGGTTTTATTTTTTCCCCTTTTTCGCTTAAAAATGCTGAAAAATTATTAAAGGAATAAATACGTTGCCGTTTCCAATGTTCAACTTTATAAATATGTGAAAGAGATGATATTTACAAAAGAGAGATTCTATTTTATCAATTATACTTTTCATTATTTTAAATATTGTAATAATGAAAATCATAAAGTCATAAAGTATGTTTTTTTCTGTTTTGAAATACATAAAAAAAATCGAATCACATTATTTTTCGTAACTCATTCAAGGGTATTTTAGTTAGCCGTCTTGTGGGTTTTATGAAAACGGAAATCGCAAAATTCTCCATGAGAAAAGGTAACCCTAATGAAAAAAAAAACGCTAAAAGTTAAAACTCGAAGAAAAATTCACAGTCGAATTCCAAGAATTGATATTCTGTTTTTCCAACGAATATTTTCAACACAGGGTGTGTCTGTGGTGGTGGTTGAGTCAAAGACGGTTTCACTCGGTTCGTTCGTCGTTCATTTGCCTGCCTATGATTCATACCGCATGCGTATACAATTTTTGATTTTTGTTGATTGATCCTCTTATCATCAGAAGTCATATCGACTGACATCGTTTTTGATTAAGACAATGTTTGAAACTGGAAATTAGAAGGAAACTCATACGGAATTTCTCTATTTCATTCGTTGTACTTTTATCGTTTTGCACAAAGTGCAACTGAATTTTTTTAGAAATTACTAATGACGTCATTGCCCGATATAAGGACCACATTCGTGTTGCCAGTTTATGTTATAAACAGCAATGTGCATTGATTTTCCCTTTATAAGTTTGAAAATTATTATCACAGGCTGAATTTTGAAATGGAAACATGCTTTAGTAGCAAAGAAGTTAACACGAAATTGATAAAATTTTTAACATTTTTAATTATGAAGTAATTTTTGCGGAATTTTTACAAAAGATTTTCGTAATAAAGTGAATGCAAATATCTCTTGCTATTAATGCGCATAAACATTTAATTTATACTTAAACTATTTAGTCCGTACAGTAAGAATTGTAAGATTTTTTTTAAGTAGAACTAAGATTTCTAGATTTTGTTAATGTAAAAGGTAGTAAGTGTGATTTTATGTCTTATTTCATTTGAATTTAATTGATTACGCTCTTTCTTGTACAATCCTTTGCATTCGGATTGCTTCCTTATTAATTTTTTGCTTCCTTATACGAAGTACGTAGTATATAATAAAGTATTGTGATCTTAAAAAAATCGATCTCTTATTTTAGCCTAAAAAACATTGCCCAAACACTCTCGAGTTCAATTCGTCATATGCCAAAACTGTGTTTCTGTCTGTCAGTGTGTCTGTGCACAAGATTTTTCAAAAACGACTTAAGCTAGAGCGATAAAATTTTGTAGGCATGTTTGGTCCTGAAATGGGACGGTTCTTTGGTAAAAATCCGTTAACCGGAAGTGGCCAAAATGGCGGCTTTTCAAAGATATCAAATTCGTTTTTTTACGATTTTTGGGAAAACTATGTCTGTTATGTTGGAAACAATAAGATTTTCTTCACGTTATCGAGATATACTATACTATTTTATCAAAACGTTTAGTTTTTTAGGAACTATCGGTTTTTCGGCGATTCAATATATCAAATGAATTAAAGAAAATAAAACTTTCCACTATTTTGCCGTTATTCGCCATCTTTAACCGTTATCGAGATATTTTCATTAAAAAATGAACTGCTGAATTGAACTAATGATTTTTTGAGAGTACTTTTAGTCATATTTCATATTTTATTTTGTGTGAATCCAGAACAAATAACCGTGGAGACGGGTTGTAGGCGAGTTAATTGTCTAGAAATATTGTAAATTTTTTAATAAAATGCGCCATAGGCGAATCTTTTTTAAGAAAAATGCATAGATATAGTGATTTCTGAAAAAAAAAACTGCACTACAGATGAAAATTTTTGGGATTCGAGATAAATTTAATTACTGAATAAGAAATTACAGAACTAAATTGCACAATTCCGGGACAAAAGTCTAGTTTCCGGGACGACGTGACAATATTCCTAAATTCGGGACTGTCCCGGGCATTCCAGGATGTATGGCCATCCTACTTACAATTGAAGAATTAAATATATTAGGGGTATTTACATTGGCTATTAAAATAGCTGTTATCGTTGTAAAATAGTATTATTTGTTAAAGTTTCGCTCCAAATCGTGAATACACTTTTTTGCGGTTGTAGTAAAATCGAAAAGAAAACTCATATTTTCATTTACATTTTTTCAGGCACAAATTAAGATGTTTTTATGTTAACTGATATTTTTTCGTCGGGTTTTAATGTAAACTCCACAGGGACGTAGATTTTATATAGGAAAGTCATGTGCTGTTCACATAAGATATTTATGTGTTTTATTACATAAAAAAATTACAGTGGTTTATTTAGAGATTTAATTCAGAAATGAAAATTAACTAGGGGTCAAATTAAATCGTTTTGTTGCCATTCGTCTCTGTTTCCACGAATTTGCCTAAACCAAAAATTGTTTTTTTTTTATGAAAAACTAGTTTGCATACCCGTCGTTGCCGGGTTAAGTTTTTTAAAAAAAAATTTTATGGTCTTTGTTGGAGTTAAACTTCAGGCCAATCGGTTCGGGAGTTTCCCCGCGAAAGAGTAACATAGAGGGAAAACTAAGTTTCGAGATGACTTCCCCCCCCCCCCCCCCCCTTACTCCCCCCACCCCTCGCGCTACTTTTTCGTATGCCTATGTTGGAACCAGAACTACCACAGACACTCATGCCAAATTTCAAGTCAATCGGTTCAGCCGTTTTTGCGTGAAAGAGGAACAGACAGACAGACAGACACCAACTCATTTTTATATATTAGTATGATTAGTAACTGTTTAAAGCGTCTGTTTAAGCTCTTGTTTCCATTGAAATGAACTTGCAGAGATTTTACTAAAACACCAACAATTTATAAACTTTATCATTTAAAATTCATAAAATGGTTGTTTCTTATTATAAAAGAAAAACTTCCGTAAGGCAAATTCTGCAAAATGAATAGCTGAAAACAAAACTTCCAAGAGCAAATATTTCTGCCGGCGCCCATGAAGATTGGTGGGTTTTTGGTTTTGATAATTTACATCGATATCACGTATTTTTTAGTTCATTTATGACAAAAATTGGAGGCAACAAGCAAATTCAACGCTATAACTCAATACTTGGAACCGCTTTCGAGATTTCAGTTATGTTTTTGCGCTGTGCGAAAAATTCCGAAAAAAAATTTTTCCTGTCTTAATTCCTAAAACCTTGAAAAATGATAAGAGCCCACATACTGTCATTTTCTTTAATCGGCAGGTTAATCAACTCCTTCATCATCTGTCTATAAAAAAATCCCCCGTCACTCCCTCTTAGTTCATCGTCCCGGTTTTCCACGTACGGAATTTCCCATCATTCTCATACTACAGCCGACCACCTTCCTCTCTTAAAAATGTGTGACGTATTTTATGGACAGTTTGATGTAGAAGTTGAAGTTGATAGCAAAAGCTTTTTCCACCGCTCCAACAATCATGAATAGGAAAATATTTCTTGGTATCACGTAGATTTTTTAAGTCAACCAATTCCTTTTTAATGTTTGACCTTTTGTACTCCCAAAAAAAAAACAAAATAAATAAAAAAAAATTATCTCGAAATTACGAAAATCTTCACATTTGGATTTTCTGTTTGGTTGTAGGTTCAGTAGAAATGCACAAGGATAGCCCGAATATGATTTCCGAAAACAGTTAAGGGAATTAAAAAACCTCTCGTTTGATTTTAATGAAGTCGACAACCCATTTACTAATAATGAGCTTCTAAATGTCAAAGATTTAGGTTTGTTATCAGATAATGAGAGCCAGTGCAGAAATAAATTTTAGCTCCGGTTAAAAATTAAAACATTTACTAAGAAACTGCAAACTCCATCGATTTCACTTCCTTCTAGTTCCTTGAATGAAGAAATAGACATGCTGTAAAAGCTGTACATATGAGAATAAGGAAAAAAATTTCATTGACAGTTGCATCAGCAAAAAAAAGACACAGCAGATAAAAGACCAGCGTGAATATTCAATTCGATGTATTTTAAACCAGATTGTTTTAAATCCTAGGTAATTTTTAGGTGATGAAATTGCGTATTTCATCCTATGGTGGTCCAGTGGTTTGAATTAAGATTTGGTGTGTGTGTTTATCGTACTTCAAACTGATTTTATCAATTGTGCGATAAAATTAACAGTTAATTTTTTTTTCGTTTTCAGTGAATGAAATTCAGTTTAATTTTTTCAGTTTCAAAAAAATACTTCAATTTTTGCGTGGAAAAAATATTAAAGGTATTCATCAAAAGGATTAACTTGACTGTTATTGTCGTAAAATAATACTAATTGTTAAAGTTTTGTAAACAACAACAAAATACACGGCATTGGTTTTGCAACTTTAGCACTTTTTTTTAATATAATAACCTCTTTATGTAAAAATATTAAATTTTTATTAATGCATATATGAAATAAGCAAAAAATAACCTAGCCATCTGTTTAATTTTGGCAGTATCTGTAACTTTCTGTAAGCACAGCGCAAAAAATGAACTCAAATCTCGAAAGCGGTTCCAAGGGCTTAAAATTCATTTTTTTTTTTTGTTTTTTTTTTACATATTCTTAATGTACAACATTTCGACTTTTATTGATGCATCTTTAAAGTCATGTGTCAAGCCTTTGGAGCCTTTCCGAAATAACTTAAAACCTTAATCGCGATTTTCTCAAATCAATGATTACTCAATAACCACCCAACCGATTGCTTTGAAATTTTATAAAGTTATTACGCGTTAGTTTATCTATATAGTTCTGCGACTTTTTTAATTAATATCTTTTAAAGAGTCAAAAAATAAGCCAATATTTACCTTAAAATCGATACTTCACTTGAAAATGGACGCCATTTTGTTCGACTAATACTCTTTTTTTTACATAAAAAATCTAGAACATAGTTAAACGTGTACTTAATACAAAGCGAAAAGAGCCGAAACAAAATAGTTTTATTTATAAAGTATATAAATCGCCAAAAGACACGTTATTTTCAGGCCTTGAAGGTAGACATAACCCGTTAAAAACAGTGTTTGTAATGTTCAAATACCAAATGCTTAAGTGTTTACTAAAAGCCAATACAGTAATTTTCAGCAAAAAAAAAGTGAAAAAGTACGAGTGAAAATGTGAGTATATGTGAAGTTTTAATACGACCACGAAAGGGTGTGCTCATGGTTTGAAGTAAAAGTCTATCAATTGGCATAATTTTACGACGATTATAGCTACGTTGATCCTTTTTGTGAATACCCTTAATATTTTTCAAGGAGTGGATTAGATATTAATTGTTGCCTTTCTGCCGTGGCATTTAAAACAAAAGCAAATTTCCCTCAAATTTGAAAATTTTGATATCACCAATTCTGATTCAGTAAAAAAATGGAAAAAGGTGTACATTCTATTTATATTCTGAGTTTTTTTTTCATTGCGCTAGTAATTTGATAATCGAAGAAAGATTCAAAATGTCAAAACGGAAAATAGAAGTTGAAAATTTGACAGTTGGAAATTTCCATTCAGCTGCAGCTAAATTTTTCTCTGTGGAAAACAGAGTCGCATTTCGGGATAATAATAAATTTAAAAAATATTAATTAAACGCTTCTTTACTATAATTTTTTCATGGAACGTGAATTGATCCCGAGGCAATTGTCCCAATATGAGAATTTCAAAGAGAATTTTGATAGAAATTACAATAGATTTCATGTAATCTTATTTAGGTTTTTTAATAATTATTCTAATCGAAATCTATAATATTTTTTCTTTCTATTTTCGATGAAATCGTAATTTCAGCATCGGTCTGATGGGACGAAATTTTATGTAAATTTCTTAGCTGCCGCAATTTGTTTGTGATATTAAAATTTTCAAATTTGAGGAAAATTTGCTTTCAATGTTTTGCTGAAGATACATTTTGTTTTAGGTGCCATGACAAGAAGACAACAATCAATACTTAATAACATAGACTAAGCACTGAGATATCGTAAGTGTAACAAAGAAAATGGGCTATTTTTTGAATTAGTGAACGTTCAAGTTTTCAAAAAAGCTTTCAGCAGTAACCAAGAAAGCTCTCACGAATGTTTTTTTTAAATGTACATCAAATATCGAACGGACGTCATTTTGGTGTATGTGCATCTACCACCGATCAATTTTGAACAGGAAAATAATCTAATTTTGCATTGCGGTCGAATTATCCATAAAAATGATTTCATATACAAGTCCTAATACAGTAGAATCCCGATAATTCGTATTTCAAGGGACCAGCAAATTCATACGAATTAGCGGGATATACGAATTATGGGGGTACGAATTATCGGGATTCTACTGCAATACATCTCCCTAGGAATCGTCAAAGAAATTCTAAAACACAAGATAAAATAGATTCCATCATTAAAAACAAAACGAAACAACAGTCAAATGGGGTAAAACCCCTTGTATCCCTTCATCGTCATCATCGTTTCGTCCATCACACGCGAGTCGATATTCTCTTAATTTTTTATGTCTTTTGTTCCTTTTGGTCAAACAAAAGTCTTCTTCGCAACTAAAGTAAAAATACAATTTTCCTAGACAATTCACTCTTGCAACCAAACCTCAAATTCAGGCCTCCTAATAAATGTTTTTAAAGGAATCATAAGATATACCAGCACATAATTCAAACTAAAATATTCGTAAATAAACCGTTTTGTCTTTATGATTTCTTCAATGCAGTATAGTTTTCTAGAAAATCGTAAGACACTCTTTTTTTTGGTTAAGGGAAAAAATTTCTGCAAATTGAAAATGTTAAATTCGAAATACAATCTAATATAAAAACAGCTAAGACGAGGGGAACAGCAGATGTTTTAAGCATTTCTTATTCTGTTGACCAATTGGTGTCGCACAAATGAATAAAAAAAGCATTTATAAATTACCATTTTATTAAATCTACGAAGTAAGCTGAAAACTCATTGTGAATCACTAGAGCTGGAACTCGAACTGTCAGTGGACATCACTTCGACATCGTCCTGAGATTCCTTATGCGCTCTAGTATCAAGGGACACACTGCTACCCGTGCCCATTGACATATGCAACTCCCCGAGCTGCCAAGCGAATTGATTCTGAGCCGAGGCTGGAACATCACCAGTAGTAGCGCCCCGGTGGATGTCATTTGCATTATTTTGATGTGTTGTCGTATGACCGTTGATGTTTAAATCGGATTTTCCCAGGAATCCCACACGCATTTCTATGTCTGTAGGATACGGTCGGCGTAAGTCACCTTGTGCCCAAGTTAAAGGCGCGCAAATTGCATTCGAAGCGGATATTCTATGCGCGTACTTAATGAGTTCCTCAGAAGAGACTGGCCTTTTGTTCGCTCGGGCTATGCTAGCCAATTTTTGCCGTGCTTGGAAAAGCGCTGTGGCTAAAATATGTTCAGCTTCTTTTAATTGCTTTTGCAGCAAATTAATTTCTCGATCCTAAAAAAATCAAACTTTGTTATTAAAGCAATTCGAACATTATGTGTAGGAAATTTTTATTTTTACCTTTACATCAACCTGCGCTCTTAACGATGTCATCATTTGTTCGATTTTCGCTTGTTCTGAAGCCAGATTCAACGTTTTCCGTAACTCGTCATCCTTTGAAACCAGTAAGTCGACCAAAGCTGTGTGTTCTGCTGATGATATTTTTTGATGCTTCGGGGCGATGGTATTTTCAATAAGTTCCCTGGTAAGATTAACAGAAACTATTAAATATTTTTATTATAAATGAAATACAGGCGTTGTTCTCGATCCCTTATTAAGGAGATTTGATAAGATTGTTATTATGAAGTTATGGTTCTGATTCGAATATAAGCCTTAATTGTATTACTGTATCATTCATGATAATGAGTATGGAAAAAATCAGATTTAATTCCATTTGTATCATTATGATTGCAACTAAAACATTCGGGTCTCAGTAAATCCTACTAGTGTTCTAATTTCATTGTAAATGTAAATATATGATTTCAGTATTAACTTACTTGGTTATTATTTCAATATCATCGATTAGAAGCAGCAATTTCTCTTTCGTGCTTAAATGGAAAGACATTTTTCCACAATTTAGAAATAACAAAAAATGACACTTCAGTCGCCACAAAAACAAAACCAATTATGATAGTGAGTCAGACGTTTAATTTTTTTTTAGCAAATGTCACTGTCAAATTGTACCCAAAAAGTAGACTGAAGTAGGTTTTTTTAGGGCGGTTGTCAAATGAAATGGGAGTGGGCGGTGATAGTCACTGAAACATCAAAAAATGTCTACAAAGCTAAAAAGACGGGTGCGATTATAATTTTAGTGGCCTATTTAACTGTTTAGTTACCGTTGCTATGAATTTTCGGATCGTGGGTCAATGAATTGGCCATGATTTACCCTAAAGGTAGAACCTGAATCGTACGTCGATGCGTCCGTCATGCGTGCGTCCGGTTGACAGTTCGATGCGGTGACAGTTGGTTACGGCAACGAATCTGGAGTTAATTCATTGTTTTGCACTTCTTCTATTAGTTTATCGTCGAAACAATTACTTTCAATTTGTTCCATACTTAAATTGCTTAAATCGTAAACAAACTTTTTTGCGAAATGACATTTCCGTGCGTTGCCGCATGTAAAAGTAGAAATTCGACCTACTCTATGCGGCCGCCGCATCGGAAAACGTATTATTAGGGGAGTACTCATAGCAGCCCGTTGATTCTACTCGAACTGTCAACGTGACGGACGCATGACGGACGCATCGACGTACGATTCAGGTTCTACCTTAATAAACTTGATAATGTCAAAATCTTAGAATTTCATTAAGTTTGTTCTTTTGTTTGTTTAGTATATTCTATTTATACATAAGGTACAAGTTCTTTCTTAAATATAATCAAATTTATATCTACTTTCAGCAAAATTTTATTGGTTGAGAGTCCCTCTCGTCTACAATTCAAATTTTGCTCTCCTAGCTTCGCAACATTTTTGACAGCTGGTTTTGTGTGGCGTTAGTTTCACGGAAGAAGACACTATTTGGAATCAATTCAACCAACAATCATTAAGAATGACAAGTTTTTGTTCTCGCTGTTGCTGCGGGTTTATCGTTGAAATTTTTTAATGGCGGGTTCATCGTTGATATTTTTATAAATTTCGAACAGTAATGAATTATTTTTACACTAAAAAATATAATATAATTTTAACAATTTTCATCATATGTTTATTGTTTTGGAATTAAGATTTTTACAGTTATTTTGGTTATTAATTATGATGTTGAAAAATATTTGCTAATTCTTTACAATTTGTTCCATGGAGACTGGTCGTTAATTGATTTAAATTCGCCCAGTGGCTTAAGATTTCCAAGTAGGGAATGTAATCCGTTTGCTATTGAAAAGCGTTTCAATTTTGCATAAACCCTTGGTTATTGCATCAATTTTGACATTTCGGCATTGCCAAACCGAAATGTTTTCTTCAGAGTGGCTTTTTTTCCAAATTTAAGTTATGTTTTGATTCAGAAGAAATCTAAAATCATTAAATTTAACAATATTTTTTCTGCCTTTTAGCTTTCAGATAGACTATGCCTTTGTTTAGCTATATTTTTTTCATTAATACGTCAAGTATTCAATGTGACAGCTATTTTTCTTTTCAGATGCAAAAGAAGAATTTCCGCATGGCAATGCCGAACCGGATTGTTGTTTATCTGCTGGCAGCATTGCAAATACGTATGGTTATTTTATTTTGCTTTTGGCAGGTGATGGTCGGGTCGTCCCGTTTTTGAGTAACGTTTCTCCTGTTGTCGGGTGTGGCTAATTAAATTGTGCTCAACATAAAAAATATTGTAGATAGGAAAATTTCCGGTGAGGAAGAATTGTGAATGAATCCGATTTCAAATCCAGTGCGAATTCCATTACAAAATGAGTAAAGTGAAATGTTATCCAAATGATTGAAGTGTGTGGAGTGAGGGAAGGAAATAAAAAAAGTTGTTAATAGTATTCACAATTTTTATGGTGCAGAAGGAAACTAGAAAGCCTCAAGTAAAATTATATCGAATGTTTTTGTTAGGAAAGGTAAGTTTCTAAACTTTACTTAAAATGTCATCTTTACCTCCTAATTGTGTTAAGTGGGAAATATCTTATAGCATTTGGTATTATCTGAATTATGTTCTCACCATAATCATTCATCCCGTTATTTATGCGAATAGCGATTTGCCAACAACAGCAACAACAAATGATGGAAAGGTGGAACACGAAGCGAGCGTGTATGTGAAATCGGCATAAGAAATGGTATTCCATTTGAAGCTGTATAAAATCTGGCCCGCTTTGGGGACTGAATTTTAACGTGCGAAGCTAGTGCTCTACGGCGGCTCCACTATACCGATCAGTATGTAGTAATTCTCTATTTTCATACTTATGAGAAGGGAACTGAAAAAAATCTCCCAAACTGGTTTTTCATAATGAAATTCACAAAAGGCATAGTAATACACGAATTACTTGGCTGTATGCAGTTGTTGTCCAACTCGTTTCGTCCGATGTCATGTCTCAATTGTCTTTTTTTTAATGTTCCGGAAGGCAATCCGCTTAAAATTCCCAAAATTCTTAATGAACTGCCCCGAAATAGCTATGTTTTGTCAAAGGAACACCCAATTCCACCGTCCAGCAGACACTAATTGCCCTCTGCACTTGATCTCTTATTTAATTGCAGACAAAATTCATTATTGACTACGTAGTATTACTCTGTACACCGTAGGTGTGATATCTTTTCCAATTAAAAGCATTTGCGATCCAGAAATAATTGCTTTTTCGCGTTGGTTTAAAGTGGAAGCAATCTAAACGAACAGATGATCTTCAGTTTTTTTTTAAATTTCCACTTGAAATGCGAAAACGATACTCCAAGTACGACCCATATGTAACATGCATTTAAAAGGTATTTTAGAAAACCTGGTGCAGTGGTATAAACCATCTTGGAACGTGGCCAAATGAAATTTAAACATTGTGAGAATTTTTTAGTTACTCACATTTTACAAGCTTAGCAAGCATCTCTCACCTACGTACTACATTTGGAAACGATTTTTTCATGTTGTTTTCATGCTCCACACTACCCTCATTCCAGCCAATCGACCCACTTTGCTCTAAGCCTCAAGCAAATACCCTGTGAACAGTGAACATCCTTCCCAAATTGATGCCACTTTGCGCCAACAAAAGTAAGCACAATCTGTACATAGGAGGAACCTATCATTGGCACTTGGGCTTCTTCTGCTCCTTTTTTATATTCTTTATTCATAAAACATTTGAAGTTCGGTTGGGCGAAATTGAAAAAGAACACGGAGAAATTGAATGGAATGTACCGAAATTGGAAAAGTACTTCGAATTGCAGATATGGGCATTACTTCACTAGACTATTCGAACAATGTTATTTATTTGGTTATGCCTGTATTATATCTTTTTTTTTTTAAAATGAAGGAAATTTCATTCAATTCTTTGATAAACATTTTCAGTAGAATGAAATTTCTGTGATGAATATTCCTTGAGCATTTGCTGTAATTTCGTCTTAAAAGAAATGCGATGTTCCACACGAACGAACAATGTTAGGATGGCAGGAATGATGGTGGACCAATTTCGTTTATAAGTAGGAATTAAATTTAAAAATAATTCACAGTCGGAAACAGATACCGTACCCCAATTTAAGTACACTTGATTTGTAAGACGATTTCTTATTTCATTTATAAGGGAAGTGGGTGTGAGGAGAAAAAGGCGTATTCGAATGGTTTGTATTTCTTTTTTTTTTGCCAAAAAACATACGATCTATGTTTAAAAATCGAATTTGTTATAAGGTCTGTCAAATAAATAAGTAATATAGATTTTTTTCAATTTTAAGATGTGAGATTTACGTAACTACTGGGTGCTATCCTGTCATTCGAAGGACACTCAATTGGTCTTACCGAAATAATTGGTGCCAACTCTACCATAACTGTTATCACGCCCTCTACTGTTGATGAGTCGTAAAAATACCTTACAAATGTTGTAATTGATCCATGGTTTGCATTCTATATGAAAAACAACTTTTATGAAACCTTAATTTAGAAGACCCATGCGCAGTTAGAGAAATAAAACTACGGTGGGAGGGAGGGGGAGGTATCGCAGCTTTACGGGTCCTTGAAAATCAGTTCAAAAGAAAATTTACCAAAGATTTTATTTTTAAGTAGCTTACCGGATATTTCAATTGCCGCTATGCCCTTCCCCCAAACTAAATGTTCAGTTATAACACAAAATATTCTACCATTCCTTTCCCCCTTTCCAATAAAAAGTAAGAGCTGCTTAAGGTACGTCTCCACTTATACACTTTTTCAGTGGAAATGTAACGATTCACTAAGTGGAGATAAGTGTATCAATGTAAATTCGTAAATGTCGCTATAAATGTAGAGTTTACATTGATCACACTTGTCTCCAATTAGTGAATTGTTACATTTCCAGTGAAAAAGTGTATAAGTGGAGACGTACCTTTACGATATTTTCAAAACTGTGCGAAATATCAAACAATTAACTACGAGATTCTAGGAACCGTGGTTCAGAGGGAAGATGTGAGGCTAATTTCCATGGGGCGATTTATTTAATAGTGAAAACCTAACAAAAATTGCCTTAACCGTTTATTAGATAATTGGCAAGGGGGTAGAGGAAGAGGACATTTAGGTTAGCGCATAAGTAGCCTAAAACACGCCCCTTTGTTTTTGAAAAGCTTATTCCAAATTTTAGTCAAAATCGGTTTAGTGTTTCCTGAGTTACAAACGAACAAACAGATACACACCGCAGTTAGCATTGCCAGAATCCAATTTTTTAAAATTTGTGAAAAAAATATCAGATGTGAACATCATATGACTTTCCTCTGCAATATTTCAAGTTTCGGAAAAAATATTTAAAAGAATTTTTTATTTCAAATATTTCAAGAACCATTAGAGACACGTAAAAACTGTTAAAGTAGAAAATTTCATTTCCCTTTGATTTGATAGGACCAATTTCTCCCAAAAGCGCATAGTTTTAAAAAAAATTTCAAACCACTAGTTTTTCGAAAAAAAAAAAAAATGTATGGGAGGTACCCGTTATAGTTACCGTTACTTTCTCAAAAGTTGATAGTTAAGATAGTTAACGGTATTTTCCAAAGCTACACCTTTGGTAAAATTCATCCGCAAGAAAATTTAATTCACTAATTTAATGTTTTTTCGAGCTATTTAAGATACGCGCAAGGGACAGACAGACAGATAGACCGACAGACAGATGCACGGAAATCCTCATCCTTATTCCTGAAATGGATTTCGTACTGATTAGACAGTTTCTATCTGTCCTCGTTCTCGAGTCGGTAATCATCATGAGTCGGTAATCATCATGAATGCTTAGCGCCAGATTACACTTGGCTTATTTAAGCCGGCAACTTTTGGGCTTAATAAGCCAATGTGCTTACATTTGTGGCTTAAATAAGCCAATCCTGTTTGCATATGCTACACAAGTTTACATGGGTGTGTGTGAACTCAAACCATTGAAATTGCTGCTGCTCATATACTTCCCAAGATCTTTACCTGCTGACGGTCAGAACGGAAATGATTTCTGCCTACTACTTTTCCCAGACCGGTTCATACGCTTTGTATGTATGCAGATTGTCGATAAGCCATGATTTCGAGTGGCAGCTTTTCCCTCCGCAGTCGTTTCACCCGAAAATCGGCTTAAGTAAGCCCGAAAGTTGCCGTGTGTAATATCGCGCTTAGACTACGCAGAGGAAAGTAAAAACTTATGTTTTCGGTAAAACATAAATTACATAATTAAAGCACAATAGAGGAAATAAATGAAAAAGTGTAAAAAAAAAACAAACAAATTCCTCAAAATAGTTTGAACTTCTGGCAATTGCAGCTTTCGTTTTTTTCTTCTTATTAAGTATTTTATAATTCCAATAAAAGTTATATGCCGAAAGGGTTCAATATTCAAACTTTTCGAGATAAACTAATTACCTAACATTTGAACTGAGCATTCCTAGTTTTCTAACTTTTAAAATTTTGTCATCCCCAATAGTTGCTGAAACTTATAACATGATTTAAAATTCTTAATTGATATTCAAGACTGAGAATTAAATTCTGAAAGCATTAATATGGCCGACATAATTACAAATGGACCTCAAATGATAGTTTTGAGGTTCAAATTAAGTACTGTACTTTAATATTTATATATTTTTAAAAAATTTAAAATCTCCAAGGTATTATAATCCATCAGAGTTTCAACATTTCAAACACACTTTGTGTAAAATTTTGAAGAAAATGCCAAAAGACGAGAATCAAACAAATAGATTTTCACTGAATTATAAATTGTTTCTGTAAATACAACAAGATCCTGTTTGAGAAGCATTAAAAACAATCTAATTCAATTTCTTAATAAAATGAGATTTTTCACCTAAAGTTTTCTTGCTGTCAATTTCATTACACATGTATATTAAGATCTCCTAGGGAAAACGAAAAAAAAAACAAAAACCGAACAATATATTTGTTTTTCATGAGAAAATATCTCGGTGTTATACGTCTCCATCTAGATTTTCCAGGAATTCTACTTTTGTTTTCCTTATTTTTGTATCTCTGTCAGTTAAGCATTCCTGATGAGATTTGTAGGTAAAAATACAACTAAAATCTATGATATGCAATCATAAAATAATAACAAGCGGGGGCACATGTATTTAAAAATAAATAAATCTTTTTGATAAGTGGTACAGTATTTTATCAAAGGAATCGCAATTAAAACTTATCATGATTTAAAATTTCGGGTTTTAGGCCGCCGTACACTTGAGCTAAGTTAGCTCAGTTATGTGCCTGTTTAGAGCTTAACGTGGCGTATTTCGTCACGAGGACAATATGAATCGCTAAACGTCCACGTCTAAACAGGCACATAGCTGAGCTAACTTAGCTCAAGTGTACGGTGGGCGTTATAGGCGTAAAATAGTTTTATCACGACTCCTTGATACAGAAAACTAGCACATAGTAATGTAAATCGAATATTTTATTTTACTTGCAATGTTATAAATTTAATAATTACCAGCACATATGATTTCTCGTGTAGGTTTCGTTATATATACGGATTAAAACTTTTTTTTACATGTTTGTGGCGTGGTAAAAAGTTGGTTAATGTTCTTAATCCGTAAATACTTTATTGATATCATATTGTAGCCACACAACCCTTAAATTTGTCATTAAAATCTAATTGGTATTCAATGTTGAAACACACTTTGTGAAACTAAGAATCCCAGAAGATTAGTGAGGGTTGTTAAGTTATTGATTATTATTCTGAAAAGATTATAAGATCTACATTATTATACAACACATGAAATTTTGAGAATATCTTTTTTTACAAAAGGTTAACAGAAATTCAGAGATACAAACCAAAAGTTTACTAAATGTCACTAAAGATTACTAAAGGTTAGCTTTTGGTTCAAGGGTGAATTGGATTTTTGGTTTTGGTTCCTCAAATTTCAAAATTTGGTTCTGGCTTTGGTTCCCCAAAATTTCAATGGTTTTGATTTTTTTTGAGAAATGTTTAATGAATGCACAGCCGTTTGGCAGTATTCTCTCAGCAGTGCCGAGAATCACTGAGAAATTAAAATAATTTAAATATCGGAACTAATAAAACCTAATTTTTGTAGCTCGATTTCACAATTTATCGAAATTTTCGTTATAAACGTTTGCGTAAGTTTACGAGGTTGTTTGCACACTAAAATCATCGCGTAAACTTCCGAGGGTTACGTAAAATATTTTCTACACAGATTTTGACACTTTAGTTCATCATCATCCTCGGCGCTACAGCTCTCGAAGAGTCTGGACCTCCTCAACTGAGGTTTCATAACAATTTCTTCCCCGCTTCGCACCTACAGTTTTACATGGATTGCGAACCATGGATGAATTACAATATTTGTAAGGTTTTTACGTTGCAACCCATCAACAGCAGAGGCCATGATAACAATCTAGACCGATGATGTGGTTAGCACCAAGCGGTAACTATCACTACTCATTTCGTAAAGCCTAAACCACAATTACGCGTGCGTGCGTGCGGCACCCACGCGGTGAAAGTAAAAACTACGCATTTATATGAGTAAATGTATAATTGCGCGTTGCTCAGACGCGTTGCCGTGTCCGTGCCGCGTAGAGTAGGCTCAGTATCTACTTTTAGACGTGGTGACTACTACTAGATGCCAGAACAAAATAATGCCGCACGCACGCACGCGTAATTGTGGTTTAGGCTTAAAAGCAAGTTAAGTAGACTTGAATCACAGCTTGCGATAGTCGGAAATTGAACCACCGATCTCCGGAATACGGGCCAAGTACTTTACCATTTGGACTACGCTGGACCTTCAACTCTTTATTTATGAGGTGGTAAAGCTACGCAGTTTACGAGACATTAGCGAGATTGTATGAATACCCTTAATAACATTCACCCCGATTGCGAGTGTCGTGTCGTTTTCGACAAGAGTCGTTTTACGTGTTGTTGTTGAAAACGACACGACACCCGCAATCGGGGTGATTTACATCAGTATCTCTTCATTTATCATAATAAAATCGTTAAAAATAAACGAGTGTTTCTATTTTTACACTAACATATTTAAGCTTTTATATTACAAAACATTTATTTTTCTGTCAATCATAAATTATCAAGCTATGAACATTTTTTTTCCAGAATATTTCGGGTCAGTCGCTTTTTATAAATAAAACTTATCTAGATTATGCGTATGGTATATTTTTTTATAACATAATTTAATAAATCTCTTATTTGGAAGTAAAATTGATTTACCAGAGGGAAAAACCTTTTTGCATAAATTTAGCCCAATTTTGTTTTTACTCTCATTGAATGTTTTCTCCGGATATCGCAACAATGCCGTACAATTTTCCGCTACTTTAGATTAACCGGAAGTCCTTAACATATCTTCCTTGATTATCGTGTTAAATTGTATACGGTGATGGTTTTTATTCAATTTACAAGTTATTGTTGTGGACTTTCATCTGTGCGCTATATCTTAGCGCCACTCTTAAATGTTAGACAAAAACGTGTATGTGTGTTTGTGTTTTGGTGTTTAATGTGATAAAATTTATGCATGTCCGTCTGTCAATTTGATCCCTCGATAAAGTAATGATATTAATAGTGAAATATAGGATGCATCCGTAAAAGTATAAACATTTCAGTTTTTCCAACAATATAAATTTACTTAATTTTCCAATTATCAGCGCTACAGCCATTAAAAGTTTTTGCAGACGGTGGGTTCAAATCCCATGTCGAATTACAAAATTTTGGCCCATTTGTCTGCATATTTGTTTTACATTATCCCAACTCCGACGGCACAGTCTGTAACACAAAAATCGTCAGCGTTTTGTCAGTGGTATACTGCTTGAAATTTGTTAGTGAAATGGTTTAAAAAATGCAGAAGTAAGCCACAGACATAGATGAAATAAAAACCAGTTAAAATTATTGTTAATACTACGAAAGGGGGTGGAGAGATTTTAGTGAACGACAAAAATCTTTGAGGGATTACCTGTCACATAGCTTTAAAATCCCTTCAAAATTTCTTCAAAATCCCTACAAAATTCTTTCAAAATCCCTTTAAAATTACAGGAGATAATAGAAGAGGAATTGAAACAGAACGAAGTGACGACGGGGGTATGTGATAGTGGGTCTTTCAACAAGGACATAACAATTTTGTATTTAAATAAAACACATAATAATTGAGATATCGGGCTGAAATTTATTCCATGTGTAGTGGCCATGTTACATTTAAGTATGAAATTGGATGTCGTTCATATGGCCACCGCGAGCTCGTTTGCACTGATTGATTCTTTGGAGCCAATTTTCCACTACTCTTCCACACATATTGGCCGGAACGTTGGCAATTTCGCGTTCGATATTGTTCCTGAGCTCCTCTAACGTTGTTGGCTTGTTGGCATAAACCAACGACTTAATATAACCCCATAAAAAGAAATCCAACGGCGTTAAATCGCATGAGCGAGGTGGCCATTCGACCGGACCATTTCTCGAGATTACACGATTATCGAACTTCTCCTTCAATAGATCAATTGTTCGACCAGCTGGTTGGCATTGCTCGTTCGTGAACTTCACCATGATAAAAATGTAAACCTTGACTGACGTTTTAGCATTGCCAGATCATAAAAAAAGTTTTAGGGTGCGTTTTTATTAAAATACAAAATTGTTATGTCCTTGTTTAAGGACCCTTTATTACAGCGATACTAAATTCCATACCGAATAGGGAAGGGATCTGTAAAGCCAAAAAGTTTATTTCATAGAGAATTTAATTTAAAAACATAACAAAAGCTATAATTGCCAATCTGGCAATTATTGAAAACCCGTATGGTGATATTCGTATCAAAATTCGAACAGTAGTACCAAAATTCCACTTTGAAGTCAAACTTTCCAATAAGATTGTTTAAAATTTATTCCAATCCGATTTTGATGTATGGGAGTTTTATGTAGAATCATATCCTAAATAACTTTTGTTCTTACACTTTTTTGATAAGATGCACCGTTTTTGAGATATTCGCAAAAAACGTTTTCGTTCGTATGGGGGGTACCCCCCCCTAATGGTCCATTTTTGCCCATTAACGAACTTAGCCTCGCATTTTACGAAAAACGGACCTGGGCCAAATTTCAAGTTTGTAGCTCAATCCGTGCGCCCGCAATCTGCGCTAAGATGGACAGACGGACGGACGGACAGACAGACGGACAGACAGACAGACGGACAGACGGACGGACATGCTAAATTCAACTTTTTTCATCATTCTAAACACACTGGTGTAATTCATTTTTGTGTGCGATGACGGGATCTTGGCGTTACAAACGGTAAGGCAAAGTTAATATACCCTTTGGTTTCACCATACGGGTATAACAATGGCTAAAACTTCCAAAATTCTTACAATTGTATTTCCAAAATATTTTCTGGGATGAAAAAGTAAGTGCGCTAGGTCCCATTTTCGAGAAAATTTGTTAAGATTCGGTAAGGATATTGTAATAAGTTTTCCTTTTTGTGAAAATTCTTTTTAGGGGTTTTTGTCACAACCCTAATGTAAACTTTTTTATTCGAAGGTCCTGTAAGGACAACACCAGTTTCTGGAAAGCTGTTCAGAAAATGAACAACTTCCGTATTTCTTGAATATATACAAAATTTACGCGGCAGTGATGGGTTCACATTCTGATTTCTAGATAAAATACAAGCCCCAAAATTGTCAGAAAATTCCTCTTAATCACGAGAACGTGAGCTAATGGGCCAAATAACATCATTCTACTCCGAAAAACATAAAACAAAACAAAACACTAAACAAATTTAACATTAGATAATTGACACGAGTTCAGGTTAGTACATTTCACATTACCAAATTTTCGAAATTTACCCAACATGTCACTTTTGGTAAAATTTACATAGACCGAAATTTAATCAAACTCGAAAAGGGTTTTTTTTTAAATTTTGGCTTGTGTTTTAGTAGGAAATGAAGAACTATTTGTTTAATTCTGTCGAGAAACCATAAAATCCTCGACAGGCAGACTTTTGAAAATGGTGAAATAGAACTGATGAGAGAATGGCTGCTGAAGTCGAAATTTTCGATTGGGTTTTGTTTATCTCCTACAATTTTATCTAGTGTACTTGTAGTGGGAGGGAAATCGGGTTTATTCAAAATCAACCCCATACTCCGGTTAATTCAGATGAGAGAAATTCCATTTAATTAGATTTCAAATGCTCCTGACGCCAAACAAAGCAAAAGCATAACAAACTATACAAGATAACCTCATAAAATTAATCGATATTCATCCACATTTCAGTTCCATTAGCCAATTGGTGTATTATCTCGGACCTTTTGGCATTTTAAGTAGCCCACAGAATCACACATTGTTAAAATAGTGGTTTTAAATTTATGTTTAATAGATTATGGTTAAATAAGACTGCGAAATGGAGAAAATTTCATTATAAAAAAGTTAATAATTTTGATTAAAAAAGTAAAATCTGTTTATCTATTTGATATTGCCAAGCTACAAAGACTCGAACTAATAAATTTCTAAGAAAAATCATTCTAAATTTGTATCCTAGGTTTCAGATTTTTAAGCACTTCTCAAGTAATCAAAGATAATTCTCCAACAAATTCATTACGAGACAAGCAACATCAATAAAAGCGGAAAAAGTTCAATTAAATGTTTGGTCAATACGAGTTCATTTTAGGAAGCAAATAAATTCCATTTAATTTATTTAGGATTTTCTTAGCTACTTCTAAAAACATTTCGTGAATGTTTTTCTCGAAAAAAAGTATAAAGTGGAGATTAAGGACGTTTTGAATGATTTGGTATCAAATATTAATTAGTTTTTCGGTGAAATTGAAATGTAAATACTGGGTCAATTCATTATTTGAACTTCAATTCATTACGAAATTATAAGAAAACCATATAGAGGTTTCAAACTGAAGCCAAAAAAAGTTTTTTTTATCAATGTTAAGACGGTTCTTTACTACTAAATTTGGCAGAATAATAAAACAAAATGTATGTGCAAGCAGAGATGCAACCCGGGTTTTTGACCGAACCAAAGACCCCTGAACCATTAAGATTTTAGTAAACCAACATCAACCCATCCTATAATATAATACGAGGAATGTCTGTCTGTCTGTCTGTCTGCACAAACGATCTCGAAAACCCGCCTAACGATTTTCATGAAACTTGGGGGTTAGGGGATTTTCGGGGACAAGGAATCGATCTAGATAGGTCTCACCTCTGAGAAAATTCCCCTCGATACCCCTCGCCTTGTATCTTCGAATTGGGTGGTCCGATCTTAATGAAACTTTACAGTATTACTAAGGGGGCTAAGGGCTTTCGATTTTTCCACTACAAACCTGACTTTTCCCTCCCCTCGATACCCCTCACCTGGTGTCTCAAACCAACATTTCAAAAATCGATGACAGCGATTACTCAATAACCACTCAATCGATTTCTATGAAATTTTGTTATCGCGCGTTAGTTTTAGTTCTAGCTTTCTAGATCGGGAATTTAAAAACTCTGGAAAAGCTCTGTAAAGATAATGTGAATTTAGTTTTTCCCCAAAAATCAGCAAAAGTAGGATTTTGAGGTCGCCGAGCATGGCTCGGTCTTCCTGGTACTAAAGCAAAAAACTCTGAAAAAGATGGCCGAACCCAATCAAAAAAGAAATGCTGTAACCAACCAAAAAATTGTGTCTATCCTCATATAGAGTATTTGACAATTGATCCCACAACTGTAGCTTTTCTTATGTCTGAACTGAGAATTTCCTTTTAAAAAATGAGGCTAAAAAATTTACTTGACCATTGATATTTTGAGGAATCGAAACTAGAACCACATTTTTGAAATTTTAGAAACCAAAACCAAATTTTCAAATTTTAGGACGCAAAACCAAAATGCAAAAATTCAATTCAACAAAACTGGACCGCGCTTAAAAATCTTTTGGTTAAATTTATGGGAAAAAATATTGTAACGCTTTTTATAAAAAAAAACCTTCAGAATACAATTTTTTGATCATTTATAAAAAAACCACCGTATAAAAAATATCACTACTTTGGCCACAATAATGGTTGGCCACATCAGAATCGGCTTCAGCGACCCCAAAAACCTTCAGACGAGATTTTTCCCGGAAAATTCGAGGGAAAGGATAATGACGTTATCGACTTATGGGACATTCGTTTTTACAAAAACGAAATATTGAAAATATTGTATTGTCACCGAAACTACGCAATGTGGCAAAATTTAATCTTCTTAGGTCGCATAGTTCCGGAAATATAAGCTTCTAATTAGTATTACATAATTTTTGTTTGAATTTTCACGTTCCTCTGCTATAGAGGGAAAGTATTGTTTTCATGACGGAGACCGACCCGAGAATGGGGAGAGATGGAAACTTTCTGACCCGTACGAAATTCGTTTCAGCAAAATTATGAGAATGTCCGCGCATTTGTCTGTCTGTCGGTCTGTCTGTTTCATGTATCTTAAAAAAATTGAGAACGCGTCATTTCTCTTGTTTTCAAGAAGTTGGTGGTACATACAAAAACGAGAACTTTTTTGATTATACCCGTATGGTGAAACCAAAGGGTATATTAACTTTGCCTTACCGTTTGTAACGCCAAGATCCCGTTATCACACACAAAAATGAATTACACCAGTGAGTTTAGAATGACTAAAAAAATTGATTTTTGCATGTCCGTCTGTCCGTCCGTCTGTCCGTCCGTCTGTCTGTCTGTGGCGCGGATTGCAGGCGTACGGACAGATCCGTTATTCGTAAAATGCGAGGCATTTACGAATAACGGATTAATGGGCAAAAATGGACCATTAGGGGGGGGGGGGGGGGGGGTGCCCCCCATACGAACGAAAACGTTTTTTGCGAATATCTGAAAAACGATGCATCTTATCAAAAAAGTGCAAGAACAAGAGTTATTTAGGATATGATTCTACATAAAACTTCCATACATCAAAATCCAATTGGAATAAATTTTAAAAAATCTTTTTGGAAAGTTTGACTTCAAAGTGGAATTTTGGTACAACTGTTCGAATTTTGATACGAATATCACCATACGGGTCTCCAATGATTGCCAGAATGGCAATTATAGCTTTTGTTATGTTTTTTTTCTTACATAATCTTGCTGTTCTTTCAAAAGGATAACATTTCTTCAAAATTTCCGATCAATTTACAGGACTTGGATTAAGAAATTATTAAAATTTAACTCTTCACATTTCTCGGATGTTCGCACATAATAAAGCGCCAACGTTACCGCGACTCTACTGTTTATAGGGTATCTGTTATTAGCAGGATTTCAGAAAAATATTTTTTTAGAAAAACAAGGTGTAACTTCACATATGATACCTTTTCAGGATTATCCATAAATAAGTCGCTTTGGTTATAAATGTATACAAATAGAACTCTGGTAATCACATTTCAATGATAGATTTCTCAACAATCACTGGTAACGATTTTAAAGAGCCGATTATATTTGTATCCGCAGGATTTCTTTTCCGCAAACTGTTTTGTATACGGAGATTTTTGGCGAACGTGTTCTCCATTCAAAATAGAATTATGTGTAGTCGGATAAGGGTATCTACGTATGTATATCAAAGTTACAATAGAAATACTCGTTCGTATATGCTGTATAAAAATACATAAATACAAGTGAGTGAAGTTATCCGCATTTTCATAATTTATACATGCTCTAGATATTTGTTAAAAATTTCCTCATGGGGCAAAAAGAAATTGTGTTAAAAAAATATCCTGTTTAGAATTAAACACCAGTAAGTATACATAAAAGATTTATTTGCTTACTAGGAAGAAATTTAAATCTGTGATTTCGATTCCGACAGGGAAATCCCATCCGTGGGGAAACAATAAAAGGATTATCTAAATTATCGTTGTCAGGTGCATACCCGAGTTTTATAAATATATACTACATTATATATATAGATAATAAATCGGTAAGTGCGGAGTTAAGGGTTATTTTGTATTTCGACTATGCTGTAAAATTGCGGAGGACATTGATACGATTAGAATGCCCTTGCTAGGATTTATTGTTGTTGAGTTTTTTACATGAATATTGGAGAATTTGAGTGAAGAACGTAAAAGGATTCCCATGTTCTCGGTGCGGTTTTTATTAAGTATCTATTTATGTTTTACAATCGACAATTGTGTAATAGCTACTACAAGTACACACTTTATTTCTATTATATTCTTTAAATGATCGTAATTGCTTAATTGTTATTTTGCTTGCTCTCGTCTCATTAGAATCTCAATGAAATTGTCTTAATAAGGAGGAAAATTTGATAAATGAATTCAATTTGTAAAAGCTTTGTCTATTTAAAGATTCTCCTCTACAAAATGTTAGATATTTACATTTTCTAATTTACTGATATTCTTATGTATTCTTTTGTTACAGGCAGTCTAAATAAGAGCAGACAGATTATAATGGCTGAACATAGATACTCTGCATTAATAAAATGCTTTGCATTTTTGCTGATTTTGTGTACAGTTGCGTGTAAGTATATATTCTTAATTCGTAATAAATATCATCATACACTTGTAGTCGGATATAATTTATTGTATTATAAACATTAAATATATTTGCAATTAAAAACTTAAGTAAATTAATGTTTTTTTTTTACAAAGGATACACATACAATGATATCACAATCTAATATTTATATCCATATTTCACAAAGCATATACATATTAGATTTTATAAAAATATTGTACGTTTCTCATAGAATATATTTTTCCTTCTTTTTTAACTTTACAAAAATAAAACCTTTCCTTTTACGCAAAAAAAACTTAAAATTTGCTTGTATTGTTGCCTTCCCCTTTTATGGTAATTTTTACGAAAGCTTTAGAGGCGACTGACTTATATTCGACCATCAAGAAAATATAAAAAAAAACAACTTAAATACCTTCCGTAGCGCAGAATTCCTTTTTAAATGTTTGAAGTAGAATTTTCACATTCCCTGAAAAGCAGCGAAAATTTAAAAAAGGATTTCCAAGAAAATTTAGTATGATTTCACGTAACGACGATTACTTGACTGCTTTCAAATTATTGCTGAAAATTCTGTATTGAAAATTTGAATTGAAGTGTATATATTTTTTTATGCTATTCTCCGACCATAACAATGCCTGAACAAAAAACAGGGTAGGAATTCCGTAAGGTTACCGGCGACTGTCATTTCGACGATGTTTCAAGTTGATGGTCTTTTGGTGATGGTCTTTCGGCGATGCTTCACGTAAGGCGATCATTTTTTTTCGTCTTGGGGGGTGAAGGTATTTGTAAATTAAACAATTAGAAATACTACAAGCATTTACGCAATTAAAATCATTCAATCGATTTTTGTGACGATATAACCACACCCTTTGAATTAGAATATGAGGAACTCATTAAAAAAAATCGGTAAAATGTTTTTTAGAAATCAAAAATTTCTTTTTTTTCAGCCGAAACCAATTTACCGCCGATCTTCACTCAAGTGATGAACAATTTAGCATTATCGGAGAGTACACCAGTCGGTAGCGTGGTCTACAAGCTCGAAGGCTACGATCCTGAAGGCAGTGAAGTTTCCTTTGGTTTGGTTGGAACGGACAAATTTGTGGTCGATCCGAAATCGGGCGAGGTTACAATTACCAAAGCTCTGGATCGAGAGGTATGTAGAAATTCGGTTCATACGAAAGTAAAAAAACGATAATTGATTGTTATCCTAGGAACAAGACACCCTATCGTTTTTGGTATCCATCAGAGATCGTGTGAATGCAGATGGTAGTGATTCTGAAAATGACAATTTAGTAGAAGTTCCAATTATTGTAATCGTATTAGATGAAAATGATAATGCACCAGAATTTGAAAATGTACAATATGTTATTAGAATTTAAAACTTTTGGGGATTTTCTAACGCCATACAAAATTCTAGGTACCATACGAAGCGGAAGTATTAGAAAATGCAGTCAAAGGTGTTACGATTTTTGAGAAGATTTTGGTGAAAGACAAGGACACAGTCGGGGAAAATTTAGATATAAGTTGTTTAGCTGAAAGCACTAATCCCGAGGCATGCTCAAAGTATGTTAACTGCAATGTTTTTGAAATAAAAGATTGATTTTTTAAAGTTATATATTTTTTTAAGATTCACATTTAAAGTATTAGACAGCACACAAAATGAACTTCGGGCCGCAGTCATTTTGGAAGGCTCGTTAGATTACAATGAAAGAATGATTTATTATCTACAAATTGTGGCAACGGTAAACGTTATTTAATTTTTTTTTTTAATTTTTGCTAAAATCGATTATACGTTCCATAGGACGGAATGCACTCAACAACCGAAGGAATTGAAATTCGTGTTAAAGATGTACAAAATAGCCCGCCGATCTTTCAAGGATCTATGGCTGCTGTAATTGATGAGGACAGTGCGATTGGAACTTTAGTTCTGAAAGTTCACGCGCGGGATGGTGATCGCGGTGAACCGAGGAAAATTGTCTATGATTTACTATCAAGTAAAATTTGTTTTTAATTTAGAGGTTGTCCATAAAATATGTTTTTGTAATTTTCGTTCTATTGCTTCCCTTCTCCCCCTCTTTTCCGCCTCCTAGCCTTTCATTACGTGTTTATTTATGATTTTTTAAAACCAATCTCAATAAACAGCGGACTGCGTCCCCCTCCCTCCCTCCCTCCCCCTCCCTCCTCCTCCCTCCCTCTCTAAATGTGTGTCGTATTTTATGGACAGCGCTTTAGCGATTTTTTTTTGCTGATCGGGATTTTTTTTCCAGATCCAATGGAATATTTTCTGCTAGATTCAAAAACCGGTGAATTAAGAACCGCTAAACCTCTTGATAGAGAAGCTCTTCCTGATGCCACTGGATTGATTACATTAATTATTAGGGTTCGTTTTTCTTGAATTCACAGAAGAGTTTGTTTTTAAAGTAAAGTGATTTAGGCAAGAGAAATTGTCGATGGTATGCCTGGGACTAATGAAACAACAACAGCCACTACACAAGCTTCTGTCACTATTCGAGACGTAAACGATTCACCGCCAACATTTGATAAAAAAGAGTATTACGCATCAATTGTTGAAAATACGGCACCGGGAACTCCATTGGCTTTGGAAATGAGTGTTAGCGATAAAGATGTGGTAGGTTAAATATTAAAATGATTGATAAATTTAAAAAAATATATTTTTTTAATATTTTTGTAAGATTAGTTCATTTGGGGTTAATTTATACCTTATCCTTTTTGAATATTAAGTGTACAATAATTCACCCTTTCAGTGTACAATAATTCACCCTTTCAGTGTACAATAATTCACCCTTTTAGTGTACAATAATTCTCCCTACCCCTCTCTTATATTTTGATCCACGGGACCAATTTCGACCAGGTTTTTGCCAATTGGTTGGTGATGGAAATTTATTGAAAAAGAAATTGTGCTATGTGTTACCCTTGCCGCATTGAAGAGTGAAAAAAATTCAATTAACAATAAATAAAATATTTATTAGGAAACTGTAAGGAATTATACATAAGTACGGCAGACAAACATGACGTAATGGTTGGGTTCCTAAAATTAAGGTGAGTTATAGCTCGTGTATTGCTGGATTTGTAGTTTTTGTTTCCGAGTGAAAGAATTGTTATTAACACTTTGTGTTGTCCCGACTTTTGCTTTCGTCGAAAGCATTTCTGTCCAGCGTATTTTCGTATTCGTATTTTTTCATGTACACCAAAAAGGTTATTCGTACAGGATACGATTTTAGGCTGCCATCATTTTGTCTTCATTGTAAAAAATTCCCTCAATCTCATACACAATTGTAGCGTCTTTGAATTGCATTAAGAATTGTTTATTTTCAAAGTTTTTTTTTGTTTGTCTTAAAAATATATTTATTTCTAAATTGAAATTGTTAAAATTGTTTGCAGGGGACAAACTCGATATTTTCCCTACGACTAGACGATGTTTCAGGCGTTTTCAACGTTGAACCGAAAATTGTCCGGGGTTCCTCACAAGTGAACATTCGTGTTGCGAATGGATCTTTGGACTATGAGAATCCCAATCAACGGAAATTCATTATTCTGGTAAATTGATTTGAATTTCGCGAAAGAAATTTGTTTTTAAAATAAAAAAAAACTTCTTTAGGTTATTGCTGAGGAAACAGAAACTGAACCGAAATTATCATCAACTGCCACAGTTACGATTTCTGTAATCGATTCAAACGATAATCGTCCAACATTCGATCAGGAATCCTATTCGGCGACAATTTCAGGTACAATTCAATGTGGAATATGGAAAAATTACTTATTAACACATTGACTGCCAGACCAATTTTGCAAAAATGTAAGGGAGATGCCAATACATGTAGACGTATGTAGAATGTACGTATGTATGAATGTATGTATGTATGCATATAGATTGTAGACCCAGCCATCAAAAATGATAGCCATGGCAGTCAATGTGTTAATGTTTTGTATTTTTAACCGACTTCCAAAAAGGAAAAGGTTCTCAATTCGACCTGAATGTATTTTTTTTAATGTATGTTCACGCCTAACTTTTTTTCATTATTAGAATCGGCACATCCTGGACAATTTATAACAACCATAACGGCCAAAGATTTGGACTCTGGTGATTATGGAGATAACGGTATTAGATACAGTTTATCGGGCACCGGTTCGGAACTTTTTAGAGTTGATTCAAAAACGGGCGTTATTACGCTAGAGGATTGTCACGCAATGAATAATCATTTAAAGAAGAAACGGAAACGTGCTGTGTTGTCCAATGAAGATATCTATATGGAAAATGAAGCGCAAAATGTTAATATCACAGCGAATGGGGAAACCGGAGTAGTCAGTATAGACAAAACTGTTGCTCCTGAAGTTTCATATACGGTGGTATCAGATGATAGTGACGTTGTGGATAACAACAAAACTGCGGATTTGAAAAAGGATGAAAATGACAGTAAAACAGATGCGAAAAAGGATGAAGATGATGCCGTCGCATTTAAAGAAGTTAATTTCACCGAAAACAAATTGTGCTTGGATTTTGAAAATCAGTCAGTTTATTTCCTGTCTTATAAGGTTAGTAAAAAAATGTTGATGGTTATTTGCAATTGTTTTTAGTTTGAGTAAAATTTCGAAATGGTATTGTGAGACATGAAAATTGATTCATGTTCAGTTCCGAAACTCAAGATTTGGCCACCAAATACTGAACAACGTTAAATTTAAGAATTTTTAGGAGAATTTTCTAAATTTTCTTTAAATGCTATTAAAATTCCTTTATTGTTAGTACATTTTTTAAGCCGACACCACAATTTTTTTCAGGCAACTGACGATGAAGGAAAAGGACAAACATCAGTCGTTTCGTTGAAAATTTCAGTAATCGACGCGAATGATTCGCCTCCGGTATGTGAGAGTCCATTCTATCGGGCGTCTATTGATGAGGGGGCACGCACATTCGATCCTTTATTAATTGTGAAAGCAAGAGATGCTGATGCTGTTTCTGATATCACCTACAGGTAATGTTTTAAAACTTTGCAGGTCAAATGAAATAAAGAAAATAATGTTTGTGTTTCACTACTGTGAATTAATTTTTAAATTCAAATAAAGTTTAAAGGGAATTACATTTTTTTTATAATTTTCAGCTTAAGAGGCAACGAAAGTATTATAAGACTGTTTGAAATTGATAAGAAATCAGGCCAAATTAGTATTAAGTCAGATGCAATTCTAGACGTTAATCACATTAATTCAGACAACATTAATTTTGGTGTTGAGGTGAGGTTAATTTAGAAAAAATGCTTTGAGAGTGTTGATAAATCTTTAAATCTCATTTTTATTAATTTCAGGCGAATGATGGAATCTTTTCAACTATTTGTGGTGTAAATATTACTATTCGAGATGTCAACAATCATGCACCACAATTCTCACGCGGGAATTACGTTGCGACAGTGGAAGAAAATATTCCCATTGGTAGGGAGATTTATTTTGTTATTGAGATTGAAAGATTAATGGGTTTTTTTAGGAGCGATGGTGGAACAACTTGCCGCCAAGGATTTGGACACTGGAGTTAATGCTGAAATACGGTAAATTTAAAACTTTAATAAATTTTAGTTGAACAAAACCAAAGTGGAATTACTAAGAAAACAGATTTTTTTCAAACTTTAAAAACCTAATGATTAAAAATTAAGTAAAAAACCTAATTTTTTAGATATCGAATTCAACAGGGAAGCTTTGATGACTTTTTGATGGATGATAAAAGTGGAATTGTAACTGTGTCGCGTAAACTTGATTACGATCGAAGAAATACGTATCAAATTGAGGTTCTAGCGACAGATTTAGGTAATAAAACGTCTTTTGTGTACAAGATTTTAAGTTGTAAAATTTGTTATAAGTGTGGAACCCCGATTTATGAACTTAATCCATTCTTGAATGGTTGTTAAAAAACCGTGGCAAGTTTTGGAGTCAAAGGGAAG
Organism: Chrysopilus asiliformis; assembly: GCA_964034945.1. Taxonomy (NCBI): domain Eukaryota; kingdom Metazoa; phylum Arthropoda; class Insecta; order Diptera; family Rhagionidae; genus Chrysopilus; species Chrysopilus asiliformis. Next base: position 113,684,357 of record OZ035960.1, read on the forward strand.
TTCATAAACCAAATCGCGGTTCCCTGTAGACTAAAAATAAATAAAACAAAATTTATCAAAATTTTTACTTATTTTTCGAAAGGTACTCCAAGTTTGTCTGGCACTGCGACATTGACAGTTAGCGTAATTAACAGCAACGACAAAGATCCCTACTTTACCCCATCAACTCAACGCGCGGAAGTTCGAGAAGATGCACTAATCGGCACTGTGATCCATCAATTAATAGCAATTGATCCAGATGTCGCATCACCAGATGCTCTTGAATTCTCTGCAACAGAGCCAATAACAGCTGTGGATAAGGATGGAAAAGAAGTAAGCGATTTAGTTTAGTGTGTGAAAATGGATTGGATGAATAGTTAAATGAATGAGGTTTTGAGCTGTGCTTGGGCGTTAGAGGCAGCAGTGACTTAACCCTTAGAGGCACAGAAAAATAGCAAGTATTTTCACCAGTGCTGCACACCAATTTTTTTATTTAGTGTTACCATTTCAAAGCTTTCATGGAAATCGATTTAATAAGTGGTTCTATTTGTTACGAAAAAAGTGGTACATCACATGTACTACCAAGCCTGTAAGGGTTAAGCTCTTGAGAGAAAGATGAAAAAAATAATTATGCAGGTTTTTGTTTAACATATTTTTAATTAAAATGGTTTTTTTAGTTGCTCAACATTGACAGCATAAGAGATGTGATTCGAGTTGAAAAGTCTGGAAGGGTTATTGTTAACAAAGTTTTGAATCGAGATTTATTTGCTGTAGGTTTTTTTTTTTTTGCTATCAATATTTTTTGATAAATGATTTTTTCTTGCAGGTGATAAGATTAACCGTTTTGGTCACTGATAGTACAGCGTCGAGCGTCCAGCAAGGAAAAGGACTTTTAATCATTTCGATTGTGGATGTCAATGAAATTCCGCCAGTAAGTTTTTATCTTCAAAACAGTGGCGTAGCAAGAATAGATAGGGCTCGAAATGTATATTAAAATTTGGTGGCGGCTGATATTATAAATCCTGAAAGTTTCTTTGGAAAAAAATTCTCCACAATATTTTAGTTTAATTCTCTATCATGGATTGTAATTTGCCGCCCCCTTCGCGTCCCTTATCCCTTTGCTACGCTACAGATCTACATATTTTAAGCAATTTTAATAAAACTATCTTAGTTCTTAATAGTTTCGAAGTTCTTACTGGAGTTCTTGATAGTTTCGAAGCTCTTACCAAATTTTTATTTAAAATTTTTTACCAAATTGTTTTCATTTTAGCATTTTGCTGCACCATGGAGCATTACAAATCCGGTTATCAAATTACAAACACTAGAAGAGCAGCCAATAGGATCAATTTTAACCACTTTACAGGCATACGATGAAGATTCGACGATTGGCGAGTTTAGTATTTCCAAAAATGATTACTTTGATATAAACTCTACAACAGGCAATATAGTTTAATATCAATCACAAACTTTTTACTTACTAAATTATTAATTATCAGGTGTGATAACGGTAAAATCTCGACTAGATTTTGAAAAAACGAAGGAAATCCGATTTGAGGCGAGAGTGACTGACACTGGAATACCGCAACTGACATCCACAGCTGAAGTTATTGTTGATATAATTAATATCAACGATAACGATCCATATTTCCTTCAAGAGGAATACACATTCAATGTATTGGAAAATTCTGCACGAGGAACAGTGGTCGGGAAAGTTCAAGCTAAAGACAATGATGCTGGTATGCGATTGTGAATTTTTTTTAAAACATAATTTTTAACGAAATGCTTTTTTTCAGGAATATTTGGTGAAGTGACATATTCATTGGTGGGAGAGCATAGCAAAAACTTTTTCATAGATACGGACACTGGCATTGTTATGGTGGCGAACAGTACATTCTTAGATCGGGAGAAAATCTCAACAGTTTATCTTAATGCAGTCGCGTCAGACAAAGCGCCAGAGACAACGAGACGAAGTACGACTGTTGGAATTGCGGTAAAAGTGTTAGATATTAACGATAATGCGCCAGTGTTTACACAACGGACGTACTCTTCATCGGTTGCTGAAAATGCGGCGTTAAACCCTCCGGCTGCACTGCTACAGGTTAGTAATTTTGATGTCTTCTTTGATAGATTTGTGCAAGCGCGAGTTTAAGTGTGTTGTGCTTACTCTTTACTTCAAGCTGCTATGGTCACTTGCTTATTTCTGTAGTGAATAGAAGAGCAAAGTGACTTTTGTGAAGTTTTTTTTAAATAAACAAAAATGATTTTCAGATCACAGCCAAGGACGATGACGAAGGATCATTCGGCGAAGTTCGATATTCCATAACTTCTGGCAATGAAGATGAACTGTTTTTGTTAGATTCAACGTCAGGCATTTTATATCCTCGTCAAAGTCTTCTAGGCAAAAAAGGTTAAACGATTTATTAGCGATAACCAGCTATATTTTAATAAAATTTGTTTTTTAATGTAGGGCAATACATTTTGAATGTCGAGGCGCGTGATGGATTAGGAGCCGGGCCAAACAGAGATTCAGCAACAGTTACGATAGAAATTCTCAGTGTCAATCAACATCGTCCTGTGTTTATAATGCCAGCTCTGTCCAATGCTACAATTGAATTGTCTGGGGTAAGGCTATATGTTTTATTATGCGTGCAGTGAAACCTTTCAAGGCCGCAACAGGAAGGGATTGGGAAATTTGACCGGCTTAGGCAGGTTTCCGGTTTGTCTAGGGTCTAGTTTAGACAGGTTTCATTGTTTGAAGAATTTTTGATAGGCAGATGATAATTGAAGCATCAGTACTTGCGTTGTATTATTTTAAGTTAACAAATACTGATGTTTGAGTTTAATTCAATTATTCAAATGCGGTCTGTGTCTGGTCATCAGGTAAACAATAGAAATCTAGTAGTGGATGGTCCATGCTAGGCTTTTGGGACCGCAACTTGACTGACGCTTCCTAAAACCATTTTTACATTTCCTTTGTTTCAATTGAATTAATTTCAAAAATATTCAATCGTTTGCTGTAAGAAATCCGGTACAAATTAATAAAAGATTGATTTCGAGAGAAGCAAATTTTATTCCAAATACTAACCAATAACCCTAAATTTTGAGAAATTCACAATTTTTTTTTCTTCTTTTTCCAGGATGTGAAATCTAATTATTTAGTGATGACGGTTAAAGCGTCAGACAATGATACTGGTGATAATGGTAAACTTACTTACCATCTTCAGGTGAAATTTGTTTTTATTAATTGAAATTGATATTTAAAAATATATATAAAATCCATATTTCAGATTAACAACAAGAATGTACAAAAGACCGATGCCTTTGTTATCGATGAAGTAACAGGCGAATTACGAACACGCAAAGATTTACATCGGAAAACAAAATCAAGGTAATAATATGGAATTTAAGAAAAAAAAGAGTTTATCAGCGGTTTTGGCATGCAATAGTAGCTTTTGACACTCAAAAACCGTTCAGAATTACCGATTTTGGCATGCAAAAATCGTCCAGAATTAGCAATTTCGAATTATATGGGATAAAAAAGATTCAGGTTTATTTATCAGTATCTCAAAACATTGATCAGACCACTTAAATTCTTCGCCGCATACAAATCAAATTATTTCCTACTAGGGGCTGCGCCCCAAACCGCTTCGCAGTTCACCCCCCCCCCCCCCCATGATACGCGTTTCCCGCGAAAGAGTAACATAGAGGGAAAACGAAGTTTCGAGATGACTTTACCCCTTCTCCTTACTCCCCCCACCTCTCGGGCTACTTTTTCCTGGGTCTATGTTGAAACTGGACCCCCGACGAACATCTATGCCAAAATTCAGGCCAATCGGTTCGGTAATTTCCCCGCGAAAAAGTAACACAGCAAAGTTTCGAAATCACTTTACCCCCTCCCCTTACTCCCCCCACCCTCGCGCTTCTTTTCCGTATGCATATGTTGGAACCAGAACTACCACAGATACTCATGCCAAATTTCAAGTCAATCGGTTCAGCCGTTTTTGCATGAAAGAGGAACAGACAGACAGACATCAACTCATTTTTATATATTAGTATGATATGATAACATTTAAAACTATGATTATTTCCAGCTACCAATTGGTTCTTGTTGCTCGCGATCAAGGATCCCCATCTTGGTTCGAGACACTCCGTTTCTTGAGTATTATTTTAGTCGATGTAAATGAAAATCGCCCAGAATTTCCCGACGCATCGAATCCATACAAAATAACAGTCATTGAAAATGGCTACAAAGATATGCGAGTCGGAAAAATTCAGGCCTTCATTCGAAATAAAACGCCAAAAACGATTTATTATTATATGCTACTGGGCAATGAGGATGGAGCTTTCTATATTGATAAAACAAGTGGAGACATTTTCACCAACAAATCTTTAGATCGGTGAGTTTGCGAGACTAATGACGGGTTTAATGAAACTTTTACCAATCACTAAATCTATAAATAAGCTTTGTAACTTGATTCAGTGATCGTTAAAAGTTTTAGGAAATCCGTCATAATTAAAGTCTTATGACGGATTTCCTGAAACTTTTAACGATCGCTGAATCGTTTTTTGTTGAAATCTAATTATTTTTTATTTTATAGGGAAATGACAGATTTTTATAATTTATATATACTGGCCAGCACTAAGGCTGATTTGCATATATCAGATACGGAACGAGCTTCATTTTCGATCAAGAGTTTAGAGCGCGATAGCACTGTGGCTAAAGTTTGGATAAAGGTCGCTGATGTCAATGACAACGAACCGGTATTTGAGAAATCGGTAAAAAAAATATTTTTTAGGGCTGTTTATAAAAAAAAGTAACCCCAATTGGAGATGAACGGTGTTGCGATATGACATTTGACTCTAAAAAATTAGCTAAAAACCATGACGCGGGTAAAAGAGGGCGGTCCCGTTACAACAAAAATTTTATGGACAGCCTCTCAAATAAATTTAATTAATAATGATTGGATAATAATTTTTCTTATCTTGCTATAATAGACATATTACGCTGGTGTTAGTGCAAAAGCATCAATCGATGAATTTGTTGTGTTGGTAAATGCAACCGACAAAGATTATGGTTCTAATGCTACGGTCGAATTTTTAATTGCGTCTTCGAATTTGTACAAGTACGGTTCATCGAAATCGACTGGATCAATAGTGCCGAGTCCATTTTGTAAGTAGTAATTTGAATTTCAATAGTTTCCGTAACTAACCGACAAAAATTGTGGATTTTTCCAGCAATTTCAAAAGATGGTCGAATAACAACCGCCGCTTTTATGGCAGAATACAATCAAGACAGATTTGAGCTGGATATTATAGCAAAAGAGAGTGAGCCACCACATCGGATGGCAACTGCTAAAGTTTTTGTATGCTTTTTCGTTTTCGTGCAGTAGAAATAATAAACAGTTTTTGTTTTTTTTTCCATAAAATATAGGTTTGGATATTTGATACAGATCAATTAATTCGAGTGATTCTATCGAGACCGCCATCTGAAGTTCATCAGGAGCGAAATGAAATTGTCGCCGAATTACGGAACGCTACACAAAAGCGGATTGTAGTGGATGAAATCCGATATCATGTCGATGCCGCTGGACGGATTCGTATGGATTGGTGTGATTTGTTCTTCCATGCTATTGATTTAAAGACACAAGAAATTACTCCAGTCGATGATATATTGAAAGTAATCGATGCTAATTATGATTACTTAAAGGTAATTTAAATAAATAAATAATTTGATGACCCCGAATATTCATTTTATCTTCAACTTTTCGATCTCCGCAAAACAAAGTCTTTAAAATTTTGGTCGTCAAAAAAGCGTGTTGTTTTTTACGACTCGCAAAAACTTCACGCGGAAGAGGGGGTAAAAAATTTGCAGTAACGCCATCTAGGCATGGCCCGTCTATTTGTTCGCTTATATCCTGAATTGGTGAAACAATTTTGATAATAAGTTTCTTAAAATTAAGTCGGATATTTTTGGCTACACATCAAACCAAAGACTCTATTGTTTGTTACCCCTCTCCTGACAACCGTTGAAGTAATATTAATCTGGTTTTGATTATTAGTCCAGTTGCCTTCTAGGGAAAATTTAAGTACACTAGAACCAATTCTTTCTCACTCGTTAAAAAAATGTGCCCTTCTAATTTTAGTAGACAGTTTACTTAATGTTAAGTTCAATTATTTGATCTTTTCAGGATTATTATGCCGGATTTGCCATTGAAAACGTAGTGCCAGCATATTCTACATTGGTTGAAGAAGAGTTCGATTTAGCGTTAGCAGGACTAGTGGCATTGATTATTGTGCTATTTGTGGGGGCCATCAGCTTTGTCGTTCTCTGTTGCTGTTTGAAACATTGGTTTGTACTAAAATATGTTTGATAGGGCAAATTTTTTTAAACAATCATTTCTTAAATCTCTAGGAACCTAGCGATTCCCGTTGAAGCAAGACGAAATGATTCTTTGATCAAAAAGCAGTTTATTGAGGATCTTAACACCACAGAAAACCCTCTTTGGATCGAACAGTAATTTTTCTCCCTTAATTCTATTCGAAATTGTGTTTTTTTTATCAAAATTCTTTATTATTAATCAAGGAAACTAAAGTTATATGAAGAACAAGAGTTGACGATGCAAGTTTTCTCTGAACCCGAACTAGGACTTAGTACCGCTGAACCATCACCGGTAAGTTTTACAATTCCAATTAAAACTAAATAAAAATCTCATGTAAAATTTATCCAAGGCCACATTGGATAGACGAGATTCTTATGAAACATCACATACTGGCGACAACACATATGCAACAATATTACCTAGAACCGCCGCACAAATTGGTGGTGAAGTGGCAGATTATGCTACTTTGCGCAATAATCGTGTACCTTCGGTAGGTATAAATACATAAATATTTTCACTAGAATTGCTTCAAATAATATGATTTGGTGAAATTTTAGGTGTATGAGTTTACAGGGTCAACATTCCAGGCGCCTGTAAGGGAGCAAGATGACTTTGTGACTGAACTAATCTGATTTAAGTTGTGAATATTATTGATATTTAATTTTTCTAGAAATGTGACAATAAGGAATACTAGATATTAGTAGTAATTAAGTTTGTATATTGTAAATTTTATATAGAGAAGGATGATACCCGAATACATATATCGGTGTAACATTGTTTTATTTTTTAAGCAATAAAGTTTATTTATTTGAATCAAGCAGTGGCGGTTTAGTTACATTCCAAGTTAAATTTTAGGTCTGCTTTTTCTGCCCACCTTTTTATGTATCCAAACAGAACGGATCTGTCTGTCTGTGCGATTTAAACTCGGGAACCACCGAACCGATTTGGACCAAACTTTACCTTGACCTTCTTAATGAAAAGGAGTCGGTTTAAGGTATGGCCCGACTCAAAATACTTCTTATTTCCAATATTTTGCTACATCCTGAATTTTTAAAAATTGCTGATCCGGGTTTTACTATTGAGCAGCCCTGACAAGATAGACTATAATCTTTTCCAATGAGTATGAAAATTATATTATGCCAGTTAAAATATTTTTTCCGATAGCTCAGTCATGCGTTTTTTACTTATATTAACCGATTTCAGTTTGTATCGGAGTTTGTAAATTTTAAAGTTTTACGCCCTCGTTTTTCACTCTAGATAAAAGGCTTTTTAAACAAATCCGTCATACAGGCTCTCTATCACTCAGCGAAAATTCAAAACGATCCGGTAATGTGTTTCGCCCTAAATAACCTTACTTTCGACTTTGACAGCTACTTCTGCTTCAAAACAAATCGTTTCAGTCGGTGTTTATTTTGATTTTCCAAAAAAAAAAACAGTATATTATTGCAAAAAATCGTTCAATAGAGCAACAAACATGACGAAAAAAGAAAAGGCCGTCGAAAGCGGCAGTAAAGTGAAAATGCCGACGGTAACAGTTTCACAAATCGCTTCCGATGTCATTTTTCAGGTTACAGAATTTGCGTATTTATCTTTACCCGTAATCAACCAGTAATTTAGGTGGCGAATAAATTTTGGGCACCAGATACTACTCCAGATCATCTACCATTTGATCCGCAAGTGATTATTGATGTGTACAGACGGGAAATCTACGACTCCAAATACTCTGTTCGTCGGATAATGATGCTGGAATTTAGCCAGTATTTGGAGAACTATTTGTGGCCAAATTACAAGGCGGAAACCGCTAGCCATGAGCATATGATGTCGATTGTGGCTATGGTGAATGAAAAGTTCCGGGAACGTGTTGCAGTGTGGGTGATATTCGAGAAATGCCCGGACGAATTTCCAAACTTCTTCCATCAAGTTATGGAAGCGACTCTAAAAAAGCAATCACTGACTCCGGCGTATTTGAGGGAGCAAACTGCTCTTCTGATATTCATCAATCATTGCTTCAACAGTATGGAAGTATCGATTTGTCGGGATCAGGCGAAGCGACTTGTTTCATTAGCGATGTGGTCTTGTTTACAGCCGAGTATGAATTATTTTAGTAATCCTTAAGAAATTATGAATTAATCGAAATTTCCTTGCAGAACGACGTGAACAGGAGCTTCGCGCAATTCCTGAGTGGAAGAAATTCTGGAAGAAGCTTCAGAAAAAGGACAAGGGAGATAGTAAGGGTAAATTGGAATACGAAAGGCATTTCCTTCAGGTAATACAATTCAGTTTTACAGAATGTAAAAAAATATTAAATTCGATTTGTTTTTGACAGAATATTATAAAAAAGTTCTTAGAGATTCTCGAGAGCATCACTGAAATGGAACCTGTATTAGATGGGGTTGTTTGCTATTGCGAGAGATTCCTCGAGTTTATTACGGATTTGGAGGCTCTACTTCCAACGAGAAGATTTTTCAATACAGTCCTTGATGATTGTCATTTGGTTGTTCGTTGCCAAATGAGCAATTTAGTTAAACGCGAGGAAGGAAAACTTTTCACGCAGGTCAGATTTTGTATTTTATTTTAAAAAAATGTGGTGTCGGAAGGGAGGAGGGGGGGGGGGGGGGGTGAGAGAGAAGAGGAACTCTGGATTTTTGCATAGCCTGCTAAAATCGAATAACCCAAGGAACACAAGAGGTCGCAAAGTATGCGTCACGATTATAAAGTCATGAAATTAAAGTCGCGACAATCATTTTATAACCTTTTTGTGCTATTTCGGAAGCACGGCCTAAAATTTGGGCCACATCGGTTTAGTGTGTCTCGAGTTCTAAGCGTACACAACAACAGAGAATCGCACAACTTTATTTTTGTACAAAAACCAACATTTAAAAGAACAAAAAAGATTTTTCCATAGAATTTTCTTTAAAAACATTTTATTGTTTAGTATAAATATTTAGAAATAAGTACAGATATCTAAGGGTATATTTTACATTAAAATTGACTCGAAATGGGATTCGGACACTTTCAGTTCAGTTCAGAATTAGCATACAATTGGCATGGAAAGGAATGTGTCACTGATATCACAAAATGGGGATTTTATTAAATTTAAAATATTAGTAATCGGCTGTGTTTATGTAATTCATTTCATCGCCCCATTCACCGGCTGTTGGTGGGTCGTTGTAGCAACATGATTTCTTTAATAAATATGTTACATGTTTCTGCTTAATCACACACACATACAGTATAAATGGCGCTAACATTGCATTGACAAAGATATGAGTATATAAAAATCCATCATATTTTAACCAAGAGAGTATTAAAAACAGCCAAGTTATGGTCATTCCACACATCAATAGGGAAAACATTACGAAACTGAAATGAAATAAAAATAAAGTCACATTTTTCAATACAATATTTGATGTCTCACTTCGATTTCAATTTATGCTGAATTCGTCCGTAAACATTTCTCCTGTTGATTAACTTTAATGTCGTTACATAGAAAAATATATTCATAAGAATTATTATTGCTATTGGCGTGAAGAAAATCGCAATTCCAAGCCAGCCTGAGGTACAAGTTAAAATTCTTAATACAATTTCATAAAAATACAATTAAAATGTTTACCTATAGTTTCTTGATCATCCACTAAATGGACTTTTTTCGATTTCGTTGTATCTAAAAAGTGATTAGCGAAAATTGCTAATGCAGCCATGATACCAGTTGCTCCCCACGCATAGCATGAATACCAGCAATATTTCCGGCCATCAGTTACTCTTAAAAATACGTTTCTCGATCTGTAAAGCAAATAAAGGCGATGTTTATTTTTCTTAAGATTTTTTTATAAATAAGATAAAAAATTGTCATACCTAAAAGTCTTCCAAATATAATATCCGAAACTGTTTAGCCAGAAGAACGCAGCTAACAGACTGATGTAGAGTATTGTATCTAAATTTACAGATAAAATTAATTTAAAAAATACTTCTTAATAAATTTTAAACAAAAACAGAAATTTGGAGGCTAGGGCAGAAAACTTGCAGAAGTTTAGCTCTCAGCGCATCATTTCGCAAATAGAAACTGTTAAAATTCGTATTTTTTTTGAGTTTGGAAACCACTTGGCCAAACGTATTAAAATTTCACAAAAATTTACAAACCTGCTATCATAAAACTAACATGACTGCTAAGCTCTGTAAAAATTCCAACTAAATCCGCAATTTGGCTTATAACAAGGCAGATTGTTATCGTTGTTATAATATTACCAATTAAATCTCTGCAAATACAAAAAAAAAACACATTGATAAAACCAAAAATCTTAGTCTAGGTAAATAGAAACAAAATTCTCACCTTAACGTAGGAAGAATGAAATAAATTACAGCTACGATAATTAAAATTATGATTGATATGCCATGTAAAAGTGGATTAATTATTTTTCTTAAAACAAAACTCGTCTCAGTCCATTGAATTTCCTTTTCTGGTGAGCATACAAGTGCAAAATTATATTTCCTAGGATTATTCGTCGTTGCCACTGCCTGTAAATAAATTAAGTTTCTCGATTAGTACAAAATGCAAAAAAAAGAAAAAAAAATATTGAACCAGTTTTTACCGTTTCCATGCAATATTGCCCTTGACTGTAATCATAATGCATTGGCGGATTTTTGTCATCGTCCTGCGTTTCATCATCGTCGTCTGTTTTTCGTATGTAATGTCGAAGTTTTCCGTCTTGTAGTAAAACCAGTGTGTCGGCACTCTGAATTTATAAAAGTTCCAAGATTAGAAGCTCTGTTATTAGAGAAAAAATGAATTCAAGAATTACCCCAGGGTATGAATAAATTGGCCATGATTGAATTGATTTACAGTCCGGTATTCCAACGGCAAATTTGAAGTTTACTTGGATATTGTCGTGGCCATCATAGCTTGTAAACACTGGTTTAAATGTATCTGAAATTAAGAACAAAATATAAGAAAAGCTACAATTGCCAGAGGTCAATCGTCAAATACTAAATAGTATATGGACAGACTGAATTTTGATAAAAAAAATTCCATTTGAATGGAAGAGGAGGAATAAGTGGTCCGGTTGTATATGAAATCATATTTTAAAAACATTTTGTCCTTATAAATTTTTCAATGCGACTCCTCGTTTTCAAAAAAATGACAAAAAACTATTCCATTTTTATGTGGGAAGGGGAAATTCCTTCGAGAGTTTAATTGCTTTACTTAACTAATTCGAGAGTTATGGTGTTCATGGACGGATGGACGGGTGGAAATCAAAATCTTTTGTCCACAAATTATTTTTGGATGTGGGGTGGGTAAAATTGTAGTCGCCTGAAATCGCCTGAAATATTTCAAACACTTTTTCGCAATTTTTGGTATGAGATTTCAAACTGTCGTCACATTACCATCCTGACTGTTGGCACATTTTCTTTCCTTAAATGCGTTTCGTACGTCGAACGATTTATGAAAAGTTTAAAAACTCAATTTTTTTTGGATTGTTTCATGGACAGCATACACCAATTAAGGAAACTCTTTTTTATCCTTTTGCCTGCAGTGTCACGTAATTTGTGACTTGTGAATTAAGGGCATGTCTATTCAATACGTTATACTTTTGAGGACGGGTTGGTAGGAGGGTGGCGTGGGGGGGAGTGGGCGGTCTGCGTTGGTGTGACTCCATACAAAAAGCCGTGAAAAGCGAGACGAAGGGGGAGTGGGCTCAATAGACCGGCAATTAGCGTAACGTATTTTTTTTGTTCTCTATCTTGTATTACTAGCGTAGGTAACGTGCTTGCTATCGCAATTGACTGTAATTTGACCTCGCACGTGAAAGGGTTAGTGGAACAATTTTTATATCACTTTTCTAGTGAATATTTTTTAATTTTTTTTTTTCATATAGCATGATTTCTATATCTCGAAATTGTAAAGTCACGTGTAGATACAGCAGTTAAGTAATAACATTTTTATTTTCCTCTGCTATATGTGGAGGGAAAGTATTGTATTTATGATAGAGACCGACTCGAGAACGGGGAGAGATAGAAACTTTTCGATCAGTACGAAATCTGTTTCAGGCAAAATTATGAGGATATCCGCGCTTCTGTCTATCGGTCTGTCTGTCTGTCAATCTGTCCATACCGCTGTTCCTCCCTGGAACTGCCGTTAAGTTTTACATCGGGGAGGCGGTTTGAGTACTTTGCTCACTCTACGTTCTAGGCTATCTGCTCTTCCTCGTTAATTCCGCGGCCTGCAACTCCCTGTGTATTCTAACAATTATGCTTGAAATGGTGTCCCATGCATCTTTGGATTTTAATATCTCCGTCACAAGCGTGTCTGGGCTTACGCACGTTTTTGTGAACCTATGCATTTCTGTTCTCGCCGCCTCAAAGCGTTTGCATTTGAATAATACATGTTCGGGATCTTCAATTTCTCCCTCACATTCTGGACACCATGGTGAGTCGTCCTGCCCGATTCTATGCAGATAGGCACGATAGCCGCCGTGGCCCGTTAAGAATTGGGTTAAGTAGTAATTTATCTCTCCGTGTTTTCGATTTAACCATAATTCTATATTAGGAATCAACCTGTACGTCTAGCGCGCTTTGTCCGATTTTTCCCATCTTTCTTGCCAGTATAACAGAGATTGGGGATTTTCTCTGTCGAGGTTCTCTATTTCGCCTTCAGCGTCTTGCCTTTTGGCTATAAATCTTCTTTTCGCATCTTCTGCTATTAAGTCTTTTGGCATCATGCCAGCTATCACGCATGCCGCTTCACTAGAGACTGTTCTGTATGCGCTTACAACTCTAACGGCCAATTTATTCACTAGGAGTTAAATCGCCTTAACTCCCTTAACTCACCTTTAACATGGAAAATAAGGTTAGCTAACTCCCTTAACTCACTAACTCGGCTTAACTCCTAGTGAATAAATCAGGGCTGAGAGCGCTTAGCCTGTACACCTTATCCAGCCGGCTTTTATTAATCTTTGTTCTCAATGCTTCTGCCCAAATCGGGCAGTCTGTCTGTCAGTCTGTCAGTCTGTCTATCAGTCTGTCAGTCTGTCTGTCCGTTTTGCGTATCTTAAATAATTCGAGATCGCGTTGAGCTAGCGACTTGAAATTTTTTGCAAAAATAATCGTAGTTTTCTATCAACTTTTGGAAAAGTAAAAGTAACGGTAAAATTTTCCACATTTTTTGCTTTAACGGTTTTTACGTATCTTTAACGGTTCTCCAGATATTTGAAAAAAAAATTGTTTTTTTTAAATATTTTTTCCGAAACTAAATATTGCAGAGAAAACTTTTGTGTTGATCACAATTGATATTTTTTAATGAAACCGTTTTCCAACTTTATTTCAAAGAATATAAAATGTTGATTTGCCGACTGTTATAATTTTTTTTCTAAAGATTTGTTAAAAGGGCGAACAAGTTTTATGACTGAAACCGACAGAAAATTTAAAAAAAACTATCAACAAAAAAAAACTTGACGGCTATTTTCATTGAAACCGGTTAAATTCTTGTTACATAAAATATTCCTTATATCATAAATTCTAAATTTTTATTAATTTTCAGTATAAATAGAAAATCATTGTTGATTATTTTCGTAGCCATAAACTCATACTCTAAAATTATATCCGTTGTAGCGTGCTATAGGGTAGTAAAATTGATTGTGATGAGACTATAACGATATTGACGACAAAAATACGTTCGCCGTTTCACGTAATCCTACGAAAAGGAGGAAATTAATCGATATTTTGTGGTTTTATTGACCCATCACGGGAAATTTCCTCGTGTTTCACTTTTAAAAAACGTGGTTTCCAGTTACTAGTTATGTATATGCTGTTCATGCGAAAATTCACTTATTCCGAATCATTCTTAATCATATGAATTTATATTTAACTTTTTAGATATACGAGTACATATATGTGTGTTTGTTTACCAGTGTCCGATGTATTGGCGGTACTGCAACTCAAATCTAAAAGGATTTCGAATTTCTCGCAGCATTTATTAACGATTACAACATCAGTTGGATCTGCAGATTCATTGCATTGAACCCAGACTACTGATGAGGAGCAGCAGACCAGCCAAATTATTATTAAAATTTTTGATATGTTCTTTTCGACTATTTTAATCGTCATCGTGTATGGTGTACGTTTTTGATGCACAAATAATCTTGAGGTTAATTAATGCATCCGGCAGTACTCAAAGCCCCACCACATTCAATATTGTCTTCTTCACTTAAATTAATGTAATTTTTTCTTTATTTCGGAAATGATTCACTAGCGTAAAGGTATTTCAATGAATGTCAATTTCAGTATAGCCATTATGCTATTATTAATACTACACTATCAAACACTTTGTTTCGATTTTTCATTGCTTTAATATCCCGATTTGTAATCACAATTTGCAATTTCGTATCGTAACGAAAATTCAACAGAATACAAAATTATTAAATCACTACATTTAACAGATCGTGTTTAACTAAAAAATGATTCATTTCGATTCATTTGAAATAATTTATTCAAAATCTTCGATGATCAAATTCGCTGTTTATTTCAGTAACAAAACATCAGCCCGTGAAATATTTTACTGGTTCTTGGTTGTCACCACGCCAAGCACTTGATTTTAGTTAATCGGTGGTCATACAAATAAACAAGCAAGAATTCCATTAAGAGAAATATTTTGTTAAGGCAATCTGTATCTACTCAACAGAACAAGCGGTTATAATGAATATGAAACCTACAAACCGCCGCGCCGTTGAATCAAAAAAAAATACCAACATCAACAACAGTTATTTGTCCTGCTCAGACGCAGTCAATGTTAACGTGAAGCCGATATGAACTCTTTCAATGGGATTGAAAAGGGAAGACACCTGGATGTTGATCATATTTCGGTACAACACTAGCACCACACGATCTTACCTTTTAGCACAATTCAAATATGGTTGTCTATCTTTTCGTTTCAGTTTACCTGGAGATTATGATGTAAATTTGAATCCATAGCAACGTGAATATCTTTTGATTTAGCGGGTATTTTCAATTGGAAAACTCCATTTAAGAGAAGTCATTGGAATGGATTTCTCTTGGACTGGCAATTGATCGTGCTTGGAATGGCAGAAGACCATTTAAACGGGCTATTGTACTTCCATTTACATTGGGTTGTGATCTATGAATTCGGTTACGTTCACAGTGCAGAATTTCAATTTGTAGCGATTGAAATTCAGTACTGTAAATTGAACATAAAAAGGACCAAAACTTGACTTAATTATACCCGTATGGTGGTATATTAACTTTGCCTTACCGTTTGTAACGCCAAGATCCCGTCATCACACACAAAAATGAATTACACCAGTGTGTTTAGAATGATAAAAAAAATTAATTTTGCATGTCCGTCCGTCTGTGGCGCGGATTGCGGGCGCACGGATTGAGCTAGAGACTTGAAAGTTTGCACAGATCCGTTTTTCGTAAAATGCGAGGCTAAGTTTGTTAATGGGCAAAAATGGACCATTAGGGGGGGGTACCCCCCATACGAACGAAAATGTTTTTTGTAAATATCGCAAAAACGGTGCATCTCATCAAAAAAGTCCAAGAACAAAAGTTATTTAGGATATGATTCTACATAAAACTTCCATACATCAAAATCCGATTGGAATAAATTTTAAAAAATCTTTTTGGAAAGTTTGACTTCAAAGTGGAATTTTGATACGAATATCACCATACGGGTCTCCAATGATTGCCAGATTGCCAATTATAGCTTTTGTTATGTTTTTTACTTAACACTGTGTAGCTGTGGTTTAAATCGCCTGCAGTGCACGTTTATTAATGGGTTTTCCCTGAATTTGAATTATCTTGGGTTTCATTCAAGTAAAATGTTTTTTTCTTTATAAAATTTGTTCCGTTTCAGCTATCTTTACTTATTCCCCCTCCCCCTAAAATAAATATGGTCACCCTATCTAAGTTCATCTCCTGGGGATCGCCCGGTACTAGGAAAATCACTATGATTACTCAGATTCGATAGGGTGAACATTTATTTCGTGAGAAGAGCAGGGGGTGGGGTGTGAGTTTAGTGGTGCTTTTGTAGTCACACTGCCACAGATACTGCCTCCCTCTTGTATTAATATAGCGTATTTTACGAACAGCACCAACAAAAAATGCGCCGCAGGCGAAAACTTTTGAGATACATGTGGCCTAGGTTGAAAACCTTAAATGAGCAAGACCAACAGTTTTAAGTTCTAACAAACACTGAATAAATTGATGTACATGTTAAAACTCCTTTTAAAATAAATATTTGTCTTTATTTTTTCTTAAATATTTTTGAGATGACATCAATTTTGTTCTAATCTTTACTCCTTTTGCGAATTCAGCCGATAATGTTTAGTCTCCTCTGATGACATATCATCGTCGTGATCTTCATTAACTTTTGTCCATTTTTGGGGCATTTTACAACAGCAAATTCGTTTACCATTAAGTTCTCTGCGAATTTTCTTCCTAAACACCACTAATATAAGGAAAATTAACAAGCCATGAAGTGCATTGATGATATCTGTTGCAATCCTGTAATTTTTAAATATTTTTGATTATACATACGTGTGTAATAGACAATGGAGCGTATTCATAGTCGTTTTTTAACACAGTTTTTCTTTAATATGAGGTTAAACTGACAGAAAACCATAGCAAACGGTCAGTTTAAACTCATATTCAAGAAAAAGTGTGTTTAACACGTTCACGGCGGCGCTGTAATTCATGCGCCTCGCCCATTGGCGGCGCTTAAATCTTTTCGCTCTATCGGACGGGAGCTAATCCAGGGTATTATGCAGCATTGACAAAAAATTAAAATTGTATCGAAACGAGAGCGTGACTCTCAGGTCTTCTTTTTCGGCAGTCAAAGTGTTAAAGATCTAAATATTTGGTGTTACGTACCGTCTAATAGCACAATCAAATGCGGGCCACCGGTGGTACGCGCCGGCGTGAACGTGTTAAAACCGAGTATAAATACGCCCCAATAATTTTTTTTATGAAAATTAAAATTTAGTCGCTTCACAATAGCTGAACTTCGATAGCTTCGAATTTTTGAATACTATCTCGATTTTTTCCTCTCCCCTTCAGATTCCACTTATCGTGGTTCGACTGTATTAATTTTTTTTTGCTGTGATCTCGATTTGGCGAAATTTTTTACACTTAATCGAGAACACAGCTTTTTCTTAAACTCACCAATACCACGAATATTTTTTGAATGCGTAGGAGAATAATTCAAAGATCCACGTTAGACCAGATAAAATAAAAAGTTTGAAATACAATCTGAGCCTATAAAATAAATTTTTATTATATGATTTCTTGTGAAAAATAGCTTTTTATCAACCAATTTCTTGCCATACTGGTGCTTTTTTGCACCGTATGTTCTGAAGAATTCGAAAATTTAAGATTTTTTTTCTTGAAACACTTTTGGTTCCCATAGAAAACAGCATGAATCGGATGTAAAATAAATCGGATGATGGCGAGAAATTGGTTAATAAATATTTCATTTTATTACCGATATTTTAATGCTTTGTGCTTATCGTTGCTAACATTTACTGAATGTTTATGTAGACTGCATATGCTCAATACAAAGAAAACGCAATTAAAAAATATGGTTATAGACATTGGAATGTAAACGAACATCCACATATGCCGTGATTCTGCAAAAATACAATACAAAAAGTTAGTTATGTCATTAAAAAATTGGTAGACGAGTTACTCTTTGTTGTGTAAAGTTGATAGACACACAATTCTGTTTTTACACGACCTGATTTCACAAAATGAAAATCGTTAACGCATAACGGTAGTCCAGGATGCCACAAGTTCAAATACCATAGTCATTATTGACGCAAATTCAAAGGAGTGATTTTTTCCCGAAATTTTTCAAACCGCTGTAAAACCGACATTTTTCTACAGATTTTGAAAACTGTAAACGTTTGAAGATGTGTCCCGGAAAGAAAATTCGACCTTGAGGTTTGTTTGTCGCTCCCAGAATTGTGTCTCTAAAGATGTTCAATTAAAAACGACTTCTTACCTCTAAACCAGCATGAGCCTTGACCAAACCCAGGATTAAGACTAGAATTTGAATGGTGTCCAACAATCAATATTGATGTTAATACTATAGGAACCGTCCACCCATAAATGTGATTTAAAATGTACCAATGGCTTTCCTTTATTCTCCATCGATGTAACCTGGCAATATAAAGGGTAAATTTTAGCTTTAATTGAAGGCCATTCATGTTTTATGGATTTTTTTTTCTTATTTTGCATCCCTGATTTAACGAAATATTTCGCCACACTAAAAGTTTTAATAAAACTTGAGTATTTTCCTTACATTGTAACTTTTAAGACATTCGCCGTGACTGCGTTTAACCATGCAAAATATGCGATTATAGAAAAATAGACTAAAAATGCTGTAAAGAAAACTTTTATTTAATGTTTGCATTTAAAAAAAAATATTTGATTTTTACCTAATATAATACAGATTTCTTTATTGGTGTCGGTGATAACAGTTTGAATGGTCCCAAGAGTCACAAATAATATTGCCAGGCATGATATGCAAATGATTGTTACTTTATCCTAAAAAAGAATCGTTTTTAATTAATTAACTTAACACGTTCGTGACATCGTGTACCACTGGTGGTACATGTACAGTTTTTTAAAACCGCGCGAGTAAATAGTGCGGTAGTTTTTTTGTGGAAGTAATATAAAAACACGCACCGTGTACCACCGATGGCGCACAACCGCCAGAAAACAAATCGCAAATGTCACGAACGTGTTAAAAGGAACTAAAGCAAGTTAATACAGGTCCACATGCAGTTTGGTGCCATCGATATCAGGGTTTTTTTTTAGTAATTTGGGCTCGTTAATTCCGAATTTAGCAGTGGTTTGCTTGGATCAGCTCTGGTGTTTGAGATATGAGCTCTAATGTTTGAGGGGATACATTAATGTGTTACCTTTGTATCTGAAAAACTAGAGCTGATCCAGCCAAACCACTGCCAGATTCAGAATCAGTGACTCATGTTATAATCCAAAAAATATTCTAACATCGAGGGCACCAAAAGTGTTTTTGTCGGCCTGTGAAAGTACCATAAAAATCTAAAAATAAACCTTTCAGTTTTTTTTTGTTGGAAAAAAATCTAAAAGAAATTGATTTTTTGTTTAAAGTTACCTTACGAAGATTATATATTATTTACCTGTGTCTCTCTTAATGTTGGTATAAGGTAATAAACATATAACGTAGCACAAATGAAAATTACTGATATAAAACCTAGAATTCCTTTGACAAAAAACGTCCACGTATTACCGTCATTTTCTTCAAAGCATAAAAACGCAACACGTTCGGTTGTGTTGGAATTATTTATTGAGCCAACACAAAAGCTGTAATAAATTATTAAATTGTTATTTTTTCTGTTATAAAATTTGGATTTAGGAACAAAAAAAATCAATACTATTAAATCAAATATCTTAGATATAAAAATGCATCCAGAATGTGTAGAATAATAATAGCGCATTTAAAATTCGGCTTTTTTGGAGTGGCGTTAAATTTACACTAAATAAAATCGTTGTAAAATTTCTATTGTCAAGTTTCGCACAAAATCAGTTTGTACATGGAGACAAAAAATAGGATAGATTTCTACAAAAAATAGTAACATATGAGACAGTGGGCTTTTTTATAGCGATTGCTTAAAAATAGGGAATCCAATTTGGGACATAAAAGAACTTAGTTTTTGGTGCTTCTAAGAGCCGGGTCTATAGTTAATCTGTTTGACAACAAAATTTTTGGAGTCGATCTCAGTTCTTAGTTAGCCTTAAGGGTTAGAAAGTATGTAATTTATTTTAGTTGCAAATTTAACGCCACTCCAAAAAAGCCGAATTTTAAATGCGCTATTAATGGACATAGTTTTAAATTATTATTTTCTTTTTAGTGCTTTTTTTCTCTTTTCAGTTTTTTTTTAAAGTCGGTTTTATTTTTTTTAGAAATTTTTTTTTATTTCGAACGTTTTTAGTTTCAATTTTTAAGGTAAAATTACAAAGGGTTTGAGGGGATAAGTCCGCAGATGAGAAATATATAAAAGATTCTTCCAGATATTGTACTGAACACAATACAAAGAATTTTACTCGATATCCCAAGCAGGGAGGGGTTTGAAGGGGTAGGTTAACACGGGGGAAATATATATAAAAGAACCTTCCTTGTGTTGTACTGAACACAACGTAAAAACATAACAAAAGCTATAATTGCCAATCTGGCAATTATTGAAAAACTGTATGGTGATATTGGTATCAAAATTCGAACAGTTGTACCAAAATTCCACTTTGAAGTCAAACTTTCCAATAAGATTTTTTAAAATTTATTCCAATCGGATTTTGATGTATGGGAGTTTTATGTAGAATCATATCCTAAATAACTTTTGTTCTTGCACTTTTTTGATAAGATGCACCGTTTTTGAGATATTCAGAAAAAAAGTTTTCGTTCGTATGGGGGGGTACCCCCCCTAATGGTCCATTTTTGCCCATTAACGAACTTAGCCTCGCATTTTACGAAAAACGGATCTGTGCAAACTTTCAAGTCTCTAGCTCAATCCGTGCGCCCGCAATCCGCGCCACAGACGGACGGACATGCAAAATTAATTTTTTTTATCATTCTAAACACACTGGTGTAATTCATTTTTTTGTGCGATGGCGGGATCTTGGCGTTACAAACGGTAAGGCAAAGTTAATATACCCTTTGGTTTCACCATACGGGTATAAAAATGAGTTGGTGTCTGTCTGTCTGTCTGTCTGTTCCTCTTTCACGCAAAAACGGCTGAACCGATTGACTAGAAATTTGGCATGAGTGCCGGTGGTAGTTTTGGTTCCAACTTAGGCATACGAAAAAGTAGCGCGAGGGGTGGGAGGAGTAGGGGGAGGGTGTAAAGTGATTTCGAAACTTAGTTTTTGCGTTATGTTACTCTTTCGCGGGGACACTACTGAACCGATTGTCCTGAAATTTGGCATAGATGTTCGTCGCGGGTCCAGCCCCAACATAGACCCATTAAAAAGTAACCCGAGTGGTGGGTGGGTAAGGGGGGGGGGGGGGGGGGTAAAGTGATCTCGAAACTTAGCTCTTCCTCTAGGTTACCCTTTCGCGGGGAAACTACCGAGCCGATTGGCCTGAAGTTTAGCTCCAACATAGACCATAAAAAAAATTTGAAAAAACTTACCCCGGCAACGACGGGTATGCAAGCTAGTCTAATAAACTTCTATATGATTCTCACATGGAATATAAAAATGGACTTGAGTGTAAACCGAAAACGCCTTCCCCCTTTTTAATAGTAAAATTACAACAAAATTTCTTACAGTGTAGGCTAGAAGACAGTTTGTACTTTGAGAACTAGTTGCCCTTCGTCAGAGTCAGCTTTGTTGACTTCCGCTCTGGCCAATAGAATTTCTGTGGGTCTGTACTCAGAACTCGGATTGAATACTTATCCTCTTTGCGTTTTGCAAAGTTTATTTTCTTATTTCAAACACCCTTTTCATATAAATTTTGAACAGTGTATGTTTCCATACTTTCTACCCTGACCTAATTTTTTTATACAACTATTATTACATAGAATTCGACTTTCATGGCCGCACTTATTGTTTGTAAATAAACCGTAAAACTTATAGGCCGAATCTATTCATGAACATAATCTTATCTTATCAGATAAGTTTTAGCAAGTCGATTTGCACTTCGTTCACATGTGAATATCGAAATCGATCACATGTCAAATTCGGGGCAATATCGATTACTCAAAATTGGTTTAGCCTTATTTTAATGCAAAATCACACAAAATTTTACAACTCCATGAACAATTCTAAAAATATTACTCAAATGATATTTTGCGTAAAGTTTAATAACCTTTATACAAATTTTAATGAAGTTTTTTTTTCCAAAAAACTGATTACCTTTCCGGTTCAACAAGTATTCCAGCCTCGGTGAATTCCAAAAATCCATCTTCATCGATGGTAAAAGCGTCATCTGGATCTCGATCTGGTCGGATAAGATATTTCCCTATGTTACAATGAAGTAAAAGCGGGGCCGCATATGTCTTATTGTACCGGCAAAGTCGTTCTGATTCGCTAATTACTCCATCTTCATTACAGCAATCCGAATTTAGTGCTTGTACTTTAACCACACTGATAAGGCATAGTAGGACAACTAATAATTTTAACTTGGCCTCAATAAAATTCGTCATATTTTTTACAACTCTTATAGAAAATATGATTTGTTCAATATTGGAACATCAAAATACACTCTTATTACTGCGATTTCGATGATATAATATGAAACAATGATGGAAAATCACTTATGCTAAATCACTAAACGCTGTCCACGGTCAATATACGCCCTTTTGCGATCAAAAATAAAACTCATAATCAGTAACAGCGCACGATTGATAAACGATGTATTATGGTGCAAAATGTATATATATACTAGTACAAGTTGATTGAAAATTGACTTTTTCTAGTACGGACAATCGTTGACGCAAAGCTATAAGAATTGATAACAAAATAACCTCTTAACCAATCTTAATTCAATTGTCATCAAAATAAAAATAAAAATGATAAACACTAATTGACTGAGTTAAGAACGTAGAAAAACTTCATATTAGTACCTCGGATTATAAAACTGAAATTCTCTAAAATTACGAAATTTCCTATTTTTAATGCTTGATTGATATGAAAATTCTATTCTAGTCGCTCTTAAATCATAATCGTTTAGTTTAATCTATAAATCGATCAGAGAAGCTTCTTTTAAGTTCATTGACAACAATTTTAAAAAAATCTCCAGTTTGTACAAATATGACCTAACAGCATTGAAAGTCGCTGCTACATGCCTGCGACTTAAATGACGAAGAAAGATGTGAACCGCCAACGACGCGGACGGATAATTAATTAGGTAACGCGTAGCAAAAAAAGATTTTCGTGTTTGGGTTTCTTTCGTGGAACTTTAAAACTATTTCATCAAAATTTCAATGCTAAAAAGAGTTGGGCTAATGGGTAAAATTTTAGACTGAATTCTATCGAAACTCGATGAAATTTTCTCGAATTTCGATGGTATTCACCTTAAAGTGAAGTCTGAACTGTGAGCAGGCAGACGGACACTAAGATTGATATAAACTATATCAGAATTTATTCTTCGAAAATTAAAAAAAAACATCTAATGTATACTTTTTAATTGTTTTTTTACAGTTATTACACATGCTGAAATTTTATTCGAGATTCGAAATCAATGACGAAACTGGCGATCCATTAACCGATCATGATATGACGCAGATTCATTATTCCAAAATTACATCATTACAGGTAGCTATCCGAAAACAAGAAGATTTTTAAATAACTAAAATGCATTTTTTTGTAATTCCGATAGAGAGCAGCATTTGCAAAATTTCCAGATCTCAAACTTTTCGCCTTATCAAATGTGGCAAGTGTAGATACACGAACTGCACTGGAGAAACATTTCGGTGCGTTGGATGGGGACAGTTTAAAGAAAATTGCTTGCTTTTTAAATTTAGTTCCTGAGGAGCTCGCCGAACCGTTCACATGGCATCGTTTGGATGAGGAGTTTTTACGCGAACTATTGGTAATTTTTTTTAAATTCATAGGCCATAAATTCGATATCGCGACCACAAATTCATTTAATTGTTGCAATTTAAAGAAGCGATGTCCATTTTTCGACCTCTTGTGTTAATTAGAATTCGGTATGCGGATAATATTATTTTTAAAATTACTCTTACAGATTTCTCGACATGAACGTCGTGTTTCGCAATTGGATGCTTTGAATGAAATGCCATTGTATCCAACGGAGGACATAATTTGGGATGAAAATATTGTACCGACGGAATATTTCTCTGGTGAAGGATGTTTGGCTTTACCGAAATTAAATCTGCAATTTCTAACACTGCATGATTATTTGTTAAGAAATTTCAATTTATTTAGGCTCGAATCGACGTGTAAGTTTGATGTTTTGAAATTGGAAAAGCAAAGTTTTTATACAGTGTTTTATTTTTAGATGAAATT
Organism: Chrysopilus asiliformis; assembly: GCA_964034945.1. Taxonomy (NCBI): domain Eukaryota; kingdom Metazoa; phylum Arthropoda; class Insecta; order Diptera; family Rhagionidae; genus Chrysopilus; species Chrysopilus asiliformis. The sequence continues at coordinate 113,708,734 of OZ035960.1, forward strand.
CGACAGGATATCGAAGATGCTGTTAGTAGGATGCTGCCATGGTACGTATTATGTGATATTTGAAGTTTTGGTTATGGGCTGGCTATTAAAATCCGTCCTGTATTTGGGGAGTGGAGAGGGAATGGTACTACAGTAGTGACAGGGAAAGTAAGAATTCATGTGGCAATTTATTATGCAAAAAATATACATTTACCTGCGGCACAATTTTCCTATTTCAAAAGTTTGTACTCTGTATTGCAATTTTTTCAACTTTGTGTGCTTTTCTAGGCAATCCGAAGACCAGGACATAGTGTTTGGTGGCTGGGCAAGAATGGCTCTTCCTGTGGCTTCCTTTGCTGTCGTTGAAGTGGCAAAACCTCACATCGGTGAAAAGAAACCATCTCGGGTACGTGCAGATGTCGGCGTCACATTGAGTGTAAGAAAAGAAATCAAAGATGAATGGGAAAGTTTACGAAGACATGATGTCTGCTTTTTAATTTCGATAAAACCGACAAGACCTTTTGGTACGAAATACAATCCTAGAGAACCGTTTATACCCCAAGTGGGTTTGGTGAACGTTAGAGGTTGTGAAATAGAAGGAATGTTGGATGCGAACGGAAGAGTGATTGAAGATGGCCCCGAGCCGAGGCCTCAGTTGCCTGGAGAACAACGGGCGTACAGAGTTTGGTTGGATTGTAATCAATATCGTTTGGACATGGATTCGTTGCAGGAGGTAAGTTCTATACTTAAATTTTGGAAAATTTGTACCTTCTCACCCTGTGGAAATTAATTGTGCGCTCTAGCATTGTGACTAGATTCTTGCAGAGGAAGGAAAAAATTTACCAATTTTTTAAATTTATAAATTTTTTTCAGGGTGAACCGGATGTGTACGAAGGCTTCAACATCATAATGCGACGTAAGCCAAAGGAAAACAACTTCAAAGCCGTTCTTGAAACAATTCGGCATCTCATGAACACAGAATGCGTTGTACCTCCTTGGCTACATGATATTTTATTAGGTTACGGTGATCCTGGGGCGGCGCATTACAAGCGAATGCCAAATCAAGAGCGAGTTCTCGATTTTAATGACACATTCTTGGACAAGGATCACTTGGTTGAGTGTTTCCCCAGCTACGAAGTTGAATTTGAAGGAGACGAAGAAACTCTAGTGCCTCCATTCAAATTGACTTTTCAGGATGTTCCAAGCGAAGACGAAACAGATTCCCTGCGGGCGGCCATAACAGCCAAACCGTATGTGTTCTCTAATCGTGGTCCTTACGTGTTCAATACTCCCAAGAAGTAAACCTTAAAAATATTTTATTTTTATTTGAAAAAATATTTATAACAATTTTCCGTTAATTCAGAAACTCCGTTCGATTCACGCCAACACAAATCGAGGCAATTCGTGCTGGAATGCAACCAGGCCTAACTTTAGTCGTGGGACCACCTGGAACTGGTAAAACTGATGTAGCGGTGCAAATTATTTCCAATCTTTATCATAATCACCCGAACCAGCGAACGCTTATTGTTACACACTCGAATCAGGCACTAAATCAATTGTTTGAAAAGATTATGGCTTTGGATATCGATGAACGACATTTGCTGCGTTTGGGTCATGGAGAAGAGGCTCTCGAAACAGAAAAGGATTTTAGCAGGTGAGGAAAAAATTATTAAAATCATCATGATTTACTGCTAATTTCGTATGTTATTCTTTATAGATATGGTCGAGTGAATTATGTTCTTGCAAAGCGAATCGATCTTTTAGATCAAGTTCAAAGGCTACAAGAATCATTGGGTGTTCCCGGTGATAATGCATACACATGTGAGACAGCTGGCTACTTTTATTTATATCAGGTGAGACGAGTTTTCTTATGTAAGGGTCTACCATAGTGTGACGGCGATGTTAAACTGTTAAATTTGGATTCTGCATTTTCCTGGGTCCAATTTACTGCATAGGGTAGAGGAAGGGGGAAACGAAACGCATAATGAAACTCAATCCAAAATTACTAAAATAAATTTTTGCAGATCGTTGCTAGATGGGAGAAATTTCTGAAGCACCTGGAGCAAGTGAAGGATTCAACTGATGACTGGAAAAAATGTTTTGAAGAAGAATTCCCATTCCAGCGATTTTTCAACGATGCACCGCAACCACTGTTCAAAGAGAACACGTACTCCAGCTGTCTGGACATTGCGGAAGGATGTTTCCAACATATTTCACGGGTTTTCACAGAACTGGAAGAATTCCGAGCATTCGAACTGCTTCGGAGTGGCTTAGATCGATCGAAATATTTACTTGTGAAGGAAGCGAAAGTGATTGCAATGACTTGTACGCATGCTGCGTTGAAGCGAAAAGAATTGGTCAATTTAGGTTTCAAATACGACAACATTCTGATGGAAGAAGCAGCCCAAATTTTAGAAATCGAAACATTTATTCCGTTGTTGTTGCAAAATCCAATGGATGGATTTAATCGATTGAAACGTTGGATAATGATTGGTGATCATCATCAGCTGCCGCCGGTTATTAAAAATATGGCTTTTCAAAAGTATTCAAATATGGAGCAGTCGCTTTTTACACGACTTGTGCGTTTGGGTGTTCCAACAGTCGATTTGGATGGTCAAGGGCGTGCCAGGTCCAGGTAATTTGTTTGAAATTGAAAATTGAGCGTTACAAACTCTAAAAAAAATTTCTTTGCAGTATTTGCGCTTTGTACAAATGGAGATATAAATTACTGGATGATTTGAATCACATAAAATCGAAAAATGAGTATAAAAAGGCAAATCCAGGCTTTGCTTTCGAGTTTCAATTAATTAACGTTGAGGATTTCAATGGCACCGGCGAATCGGAACCGAATCCGTTCTTTTATCAGGTATTTTGGGCAGATTTTACAATTAGGAGCTTTCCATAAACAAAAACTTTTAGTCTACTCGGTTCCGCTTTTCACCTTTCCTCATTCGACAAAGTTTTTCGCGATTTTTTGAACCACCGCTACAATACCGTAGATCCCCTCTAAAATTTTGTGAACAGCTCCTAAACAGCTTTCGAATTTCAATCGTAAAATACAAAAAGTAAAGTTTTTCCTAAATATTTGAATGAATTGTCAATTTATATTCGATGTTTTTCTCAGAATTTAGCCGAAGCGGAATATATCGTTGCGGTTTACATGTATATGAGATTGCTGGGCTATCCAGCTGAAAAGATTTCGATCCTAACGACATACAACGGACAAAAACATTTAATTAGAGACGTGATCAACCTTAGATGTAGCCAAAATCCACTGATTGGATGGCCACATAAAGTCACAACAGTTGATAAATACCAGGGCCAGCAAAACGACTACATTTTAATATCTTTGGTTCGGACAAAAGCTGTTGGTCATTTACGAGATGTTAGACGTCTTATCGTGGCAATGAGTCGAGCTCGACTTGGCCTCTACATCTTTGGACGTGTTGCACTGTTTCGAAATTGCTTTGAACTTCAGCCGACATTCAAATTGGTAAAAAATAGTTTTTTTTTAATCTAAAATACATTTTTAACATTTTCCAAATTCCAGTTGACAAAACGCCCTCAAACGTTGAAACTAATGCCAACCGAATCGTATCCAGCGGATCGTGATTTAAGCAAACCAATAAATGAATCCGATTGGGTTGAAATTCCAAGTATGTCCCACATGGCGGAATTCGTTTACAAATTTTACATGGAAAAATTGGACACGATCAAGGAGCACATGCAGGAGAACTTGCAACAAATGTATGATGAAATGCCAGTGGAACGCACTAGTGAAGAGGAAAGTGTTGAAATGGTAGTTCAAGTGGAACCTACAGAGCCAAAAGAGCCGCAAAAAAGTGAAAAGGTGCCCCAAAAAACTGAAAAACCTGATTCAGCTTCGAAAAAATTCGTGGAAACTCCAATTCAAAATGAAATTGACGAACCACAAGATTTAGAAAATCATTAATTCGACAGGATTTTGATGGAAATGTTAGATTTTGTCGTTTTGTCAATCAAGAATGATTTTAATAGATTGGAAGATAAATTTGTTTTAATAAAAATACGTTTCTATAATATCTGAGTGATTTCAATGTTTTCTTCGACGGTTTGCGAACTAGTTTTTATAGTTTTTATAGATTTTCTTGCATATTTAAGTGAAAAAATTAACAACTTCCCAAGATTTATACAAAAACTTCCTTGCCCTTAAACAAATTAAATATATGTAAAAAGATTACACTCCATGGCGCTACAGTTTGTCAAAGATCTTGGCTCCTCGAAAATTTTCTTTCAGGCTTTTCTATCAGCACATAAAAAGATAGTTCAAGGTCGTAAATATCCAACGCTGTGCCTTTGGCGATAAGAACCGCGGGTTACGCGCAGTTACGCGGCTAAAATTCAGTTAAATTTTGAATAATAATCACTTTGGAATTTTGTTTCGATTAATATCTGCCTTGATTATTAAATTATTGAAGTTTGCTATGGAAACGAATGTATTGTATTGACATAACTTTATTAGCGTTTATATATTTTTTATCATGGCTGAAAAAGGAGTGGAAGGCTTACAGACTTTAGTCAAATACAATAACCCAGCGCTTGTGGTCAAGCATTCGGAAAAGAAAACTGCAGGAGATTTGGTAATGTAATAAAAAAAACATCGAAAATATTTTCATGTATTTATTGTGTTTTGATCAAAGCTGATTGATAAACCGCCACGGCCATCATCTGCAGGATCTGCTGTTGATCCAAAAAGGGAAACTGAAGAGATTTTAAATTCTATTCTTCCACCACGATGTTGGGAAGAAGAAGGTCAACTATGGACACAAACGGTAATCATTGTTTGAAGAGTTTGAAGTGTTCAATTTTTTTATTGGATTTTTTTCTGTGTTTTCAGGTCTCCAGTACGCCGGCTACCAGGCAAGATGTTATAAATTTGCAAGAAATGCTGGATGCAAGACTGCAGCAAACACAGGCTCGGGAAACGGGAATTTGTCCAGTTAGGAGGGAATTGTATTCCCAGTGTTTTGGTATTTTTTTAAATAAAAGTTAAAAAACAGATAATTACCGTTATGTGTTATTTTTAAAGAATTTTTTTGTTAGGGGCTATCCATAAAATATATCACGCTAATTATGGTCCCTTTCAACCTCCCCTCTGCTAAAAAAATTGGCTTTAATATAAATTTTTCTCAACAATTTCTTTTTAAATAATTTATAGATGAATTAATTCGACAAATCACGATTAATTGTACGGAACGAGGCTTATTGGCACTTCGAGTTCGTGATGAAATCGCAATGTCAATGGAAGCCTATGAAACTCTATATTGTAGTTCAGTTGCGTTTGGGATGAGGAAGGCTCTCCAGGCACAGGAAGAGAAAGAACAATTGCGGGACAGAGTAAAAAGTTTAGAAGCCGAAAAGGAAGCGCTCGAAGTCCTTATTAGCGATATGAAAGTTAAAACGGAGCAATCTGAACGACGGAATGCAGAATTACGAGCTTCAGAAGAGAAAAAATACGCTGAAGAAGTTAATTTCCTCAAAAAGACAAACGCCCAGCTTAAAGCGCAGTTAGAAGGAATTACAGCCCCTAAAAAATAAATCAACGAAATGTGAAAATGATGTTTTTTTAAATTCAAATGCAATACTTTTGTCTTGTGATAAGTTTTTTTTTAAATATAATAGACTGACTTTAAAAAAGAACATTTTATTCGTTTATTTACAAAAGACGATAAATTTTTTAGACTTTTCCAGTAAGTTCCGGTACTGCTTTGAACAAATCAGCCACGAGTCCAATATCAGAGACTTGGAAGATTGGAGCTTCTGGATCTTTATTGATGGCGACGATAGTTTTTGAATCCTTCATACCTGCCAAGTGTTGAATAGCCCCTGAGATGCCAACCGCAACGTAGAGTTCCTAGAATAGAAATTGATTAAATTTTAGAGAAACAGAAATAAAATCGATTTTTGTCAATTCTTCTGGATTCTCCACCTGTTTGTGATTTTAAAAGGACATTTTAAAATTAAAAAAACCCATTTTTTGACCGAAATTCGATTGCCCACAAAAACAAACTCACCGGTGCGACGATTTTCCCTGTTTGACCGATCTGTAAATCATTCGGAACGTAGCCAGCGTCAACTGCAGCTCTTGATGCACCCACAGCAGCGCCAAGTTTGTCTGCTAAATCGTAAAGGAGCTTGAAATTGTCCCCAGATTTAAGGCCACGACCACCCGAAATGACGACCTTCGCGCTGGCTAATTCAGGACGGTCAGACTTGGTGAGTTCTGCTGAAACGAACTCCGTCAGATCAGTTTTGTAATTCCCTTCTGGTGCCTTTTCGATGGCAGCGCTGCCTCCTGGCTTTGTCGCCTCAAAATTTGTACCACGAACGGTGATTACTTTCACCGGATCTTTTGATTTCAGGGTAAGAATGGCATTACCTGGGAGGAGTTATGTTATTTTTTTTGTTGTTGCGAAAATAAAGTATTTTTTAGTTACCAGCATAAATGGTTCGCACGAAAGTGTCCTCCGATTTAACATCAATTATGTCGGAAATCGGAGAAACGTCGAGCTTTGCAGCTATTCTAGGCAAAACATTTTTTCCAAATGATGTTGAACCAGCTAAAATATGCGTGAATTTCAATTGGTTTTGCAAAGCCAATACTAATGGTGTTAAGGATTCAGCAGTAAATCCTTTAAATGCGTCCGATTCAGCTACAAGAACCTTTGTTACGCCTTCTAGTTTTGAGACTGCCTCTGAAGCCTGAAAGTAATTTAAGTGTTTTTTTAGATGTGATTTTGCTTGTTATAGAACTTCATCGTAAAGTTAGTTGTTATTAATTTAAAAAAAAGGCTTGAAAGGAGACATGTCCTGGTTCCGAAGAATTTAAAAAGACATAAATTTAACAAACTATTTTTAAAATAGCACAAATTTTACTGACAAACCGTCCTTCAGTTAGATTAGATGAAATCGTAAAAGAGAGATTCATATTTGACCGTTGACCTAGAGATGATATAACTTTTTATGCCTGTTCCACAAATGGAAATACAAGTCTCCATTAATTGGGGGCACTTAAGAAGTGAAACTTACTGGAGCGCACTTTGTCCCTGCAACCAAAACTGTGACATCGCCTCCAATTTTTTTAGCTGCCGTTATTGTATTTTGTGTAACTGGATTTAAAGCCTCGTTGTTATGCTCGGCGATAACAAGGGTGCTTTTTAGGCGATGCAGCTGGAAATGAAAACGTCCTCAATGAAAAAATCAAATATCTTCACTAAATAAGGAAAAAAACATCACAGGAAATTTATTTTCTTACCACATTCGTACGGAAGGCATTTTTTGAAGCAGTGGAAAACATATTACCGCTGATTATGGACAAAATTATACAAATTCAGGAAAAATCTGCCACCGAACCGAGCAAAAGAGAAAATTGACAACCAACCAAAGGTCCAAAAGTCACCCAGTCAAGGGTGGGTTCACAGTAGATTTCATTCGTTCGTTTTTTCGCCTTGAAATCAAATGAAAAGTTTTGAGGCTCTCTAGCTCAATCTAGCTCAATGATTTTTATTTTACGAGATGAGTTTGTTAAATATTTTAAATTGTGATATTTTTTATAATTTATAGCTGTATATATCTTGTATGTATTCAAAAAGACTGTTTCTTACACAAAATTTAAAGTACCTCTATGATAAGACGACAAGTGGCCAATGACGCGATAATATAGATTAAAACCGAATAACTAATAGTACTATAAGGTCATTGGTCAAAAATTGTGTGGTCAACATCTCCCTAGCTCTGTTCCTCTTTGTAGATGTCCCTCGTGTATTTGTTAATCGAACTTAACGGAACTTAGTAGCGACATCTTAGATGGCGCGTTTTTTTTTTTTTGAAATATGACGGGAAAATATTAGCTAAACTTTTCAAATATTTTGAAATAAAATATTGTTTGAAGTGAATTAGATCTTTTTGACTCGCACAAATGTTCCTTAATTTGTTTTGAGGTTAAAAAATGGTTTTATTTTGGTCCAGAATCGTTTATGCGCGAGTACCATACCGAATCGGTTGATTATGGTACAAAACATCGGTTGGTTATGGTACAAAACAGAAGTTGGACCATTGTAGACCAAAAAACAAAACACAGACCCTATCACCGAATACGAAATGATTGGTGCGATCCGTTCAATGTTGTTGTTAGTGTTTTATACACACAAACAATATTGAATTTACGACTCGAACTAATCGTATCGTATTCAGTGATAGGGCTTCAGAGGGCCAGTTATTTGAGATTGGGCAGTGGTCCGTTTACATATCAAAGAAAGTAGAAATTATGTAAAATTCTAAACAGTTTCACTCTTAGAAAATGTTTGTCACAACGCGTCGTTTTCGAGAAATTCGAAAAAACGTCTACTTTTGTATAAACTTGACTTTACATTATCCGAGAGCCTTTATATGGAATTTCCTCTACACGACTGCAAAATATAATTAAATCGATTTCTGGCGCCGAAAGGTGTAAAAAAATAATACAGATACCGGGTTTAGTGCTTAACAGGGATAAAAATAAAACGCAACAAATCTGATTTCACAAACCTTTTATGTATTTTTCTTGATTTCTGTGAAATATAATATAATAAAAATATTTCATTTTTTTGCCACAATCCTAAATTGAATATTAATCGTGTGTATGTTTCGTTTGTGTTAATTTAAACTCGTGATACAAACAAAATAAAAAAAACATATTTTTTTAAATACACATTTTTGTTAAGACAACAATTTTTGTTTTGTAAAAACTATCAAATCAAGTAGCGAATGTTTAGTGAAAATGCTTTGAATTTCTTGTTTTGTATAATGCTATTGTAACTTTTTGTAATTTATTTACATTTATATTAATAGAATTTAAATGGTCTTATTTATCTAAAAAAAAAGTCAATTTAATTTTATTTCACTTTTGCTAGATTTAAATTTACTAAAATTTTAACATAATTAGCATACGGCCATCTAAAACATACTAAGAGCTTATAAAATATCTTCTTCCATCCTAGTTTAGATTTATGTTCTAAACATATTTAATAGCTAAATATTAGGCAAGATACATTACTAGAATATCATTTTTTGTTATCATTTTTGTTTACTTAGAGTTGCCCAAAAATTACAACTACAATTCAGTCTATAAATAATTTTTACAATATTTTTAAACTTAAAACAAACCGAAAAATAAGAGATTAAACACGAACACATAAAAATTTTAAACAAAATATTAATTTCTCACAAGCAATTTTCGTCATGTTTGATTTGTCAAAATTCAATTTTCAAATAAAAATCGTAAAACAATCATTTACTGATTTATTGGATGCACTTGGAGAGTACCTGGAAGTTAAGCTTTTTTGAAAAGTCAGACTAGAGCCCTTTTAATTTTGTCTAATGTTCTCTTTGATGCACTCTTCAAAAATAACAACATTAAATTTACGATTCGAACCAATCGTATCGTGTTCGGTGATAGGGCCTCTGATTTAAAAAATCGAGTGGATCAAAATTAGTATCGGCCTGTGCCAGAGAATAAATTCGGAATTTCTCTTGAAACTAACCGGTAAAAATTTATAACAATTTGAAATCATTGCATCCAAAAAAATCAGTAAATAGTAATAAATAAGATAATATTAACTAATATTACCAAAAAACAAAACACTTAGCATAATTATGTTAAAGAAAACTAATAAAAAATATAGTTGCCCCAAAAATAAAAAAAACAAAAAATAATCTCACAAATAAAGATGTGGTCATAAGAATAAAAAAGTTTTTTTTTTCAGTAAAGAAAAATAATTGCAAATTTGAAGAGATACCAAGTTGAATTGATTGGAATGTTGGATAAATTAATTACTGTCTATTACAAATTATAGCTGTCCTGGTGTAAAATTTGGTGGTATATTTGAAAAATTTACTATTAATATTTAAATTATTTCTAGATTTTTGTTTACTCAAATGTAACATTAAATGTTCGTATTTCCATTGGCTCGATTCGGATATCTGAAAGGCCTTTATTTGAATTATGTAGTCGTTTGATACCCGTTAATGCGGTACTATAAACACTTTCAACATTCAAATTACTGAATAGATTATTATCTGAGAATTTTCCTGTATCGTTACAGATTTGTATATAATTCCCAATATTACAATCGAAACCCTGCCGATGCATAACTAAAAGCGCCGAATGCGATGGAAATAGTGGTAATTGATCCTCAGTTAATGTGCGTAAATTAAGTAAATGTACATCACATGGAAATTGCTGTTTCAAAAACATTACCCTGTTTTTCAAGCTATCAACAATCGTATCCTCAATATTCTCAATGAAATAAATATTGGTTGGATAACGTAAATTATTACCTAAATGATTCGCTAATAGGCTAGGAACTTGATAAACATTCTCTAATTTTGTTGTTGTCTTTGTTGTTACATCCTCGATCATAAACCAAAATCGATGACGTGTCAAACGGCTATCTACGACACCTTCGCCCATACCACGATAATCATCGTATAATGTCCGACGATCGAGCATCACTTCCAGTTGGCCGGGCTCTAAGCTAGCGGCACCCTGGGCGTGTGTTGTCAGCAATATTAGACGAATTTTGGTATCCTGAATAAAAGCCGATGTGGTTATCGGAAAGTAATTCCCTTCAACACCAATCGATGGGATTTTAACGCGTCGCTGATATTGAAAACCATTCTGATCGGAGTAGAATTCCGGCACTTCGCCATTTTCAATTTCAGTTACGAATCGCATAAACATCTCCGTTTCACGATTTTTTGGTGGTGGCTCGAAGTCAATGTCGTTTTCAATGTAGATCGCCTGATCGAGGTACGTTCGAGTGTTGAAAATTCGCACTGTGTGAGCCAAGAATGGCCCGTAAATCACCGTCACATCACTGGCGATTGGTCCAGACGTGATGAGAATTCGAATATCCTCGTACTGTTCGAAAACATCTTTTTCGGCTTCACGCTGTTCGGGATCGGTCTTGAAAAGATACGCACCGGAATGGAATTGTGCGCTTTTGTACGCAGCAAACTTAATCGCACATTGAATGGGTTTACCAATGGATTTTTTCGTAACGGTTTTTAAAAATCCCGTCTTCTCATCGAATAAGAGTCGCATTTTGAAATTCTCCAATTGTATATCGCCGGGTTGTTTCTTTTTTATATTGAAACTCGTCTCTTGATCTTTATTGCTGCATTCATGGCAGTAGATTGTGGACATTTTATCCTTAGAGCTATCACTTTTCACAATTTTGTATTTAACAAGAGATAAGGGCGGCAGTTTGGCTACAAATAGAATTTCATATTGTTTCGTTGATACTTTGATTCGATCATTGTATACGATGTTGTTGTTGTTATCGTATTGATCCGTTAAATTCCATACCGGATTTATTTGGAAGCTGATCTCCGTGTCATCATCCGATAGGACTTTTATGTTCGCATTTAACGTTCTTATCAGAACCACTTCGAGACGTTCCTGTGCCAGCGAATTGAATAGAATTACTGGTGCGTATTTCAATTCATCCAAATTGATTGCCGTTTTTCGGGATATTTTATTGAAGCTATCGCGTTCGAGTTCGCTTAAAACAAATCCATGAGAATTGGTTCCGTTTTGTATGAGCAGCTCAATAGTTGATTCTTGCATTTTCACAACATCTTGAATACTTTCAAACAATCGAATTCCATAATCCCGCATAACAGCTGCCTTGGACGTTCCCGTAATAGCGTCATGATGTTGGAAAAGTCCCAAATTCCGTCTTGCTAAAATCATTTTCTCATAGTTCTTCTCAAATATCTTCAATGCATTGTGATTATTCTTCTGGCGTGCGTAATTAAATGCAATTGTAAAGAGAATCTCCGTCGATCGTAAATTGTGTTCCAAATCATTACTCAAAAGTTTGTAAAACGGTCTCGTTGTGAAATATCCCGACCAATATGCCGGACGTCCCTCGGAAAAGATATCCGAATAAACAAAGAAATCACCTTTCAATGTTGGGAATTTCTTGTAACGCTTTTTAATCTCCTTAAAATAATCTTTTGGCGTACCGAACGCAATTTCCGCCTTGTAAGTCTCCTTATTCGCGTTAATATGATCGATCAGCTTTTTGTAATTCGTGTATTGCTGTTCAACCTCTCGCTCCCGATTGTACCGGAAATCATCGCCAACCGGAATCAACGCGACATTATGTGGAAAAAGCGATGCTGTCCGGGAATACTGTTCGATAAGTAGTTGCGCTTTCTCGGCCACATTCTCATCGGTGATAAATTGCGCTTTGATTGAATATTCTGTGTATTCGCCTGGAATCTTACGGAAGTCAAAATTTAGACAAATGAATGGATGTGGACCGCATGAATGCTTGATGGAGTAGATATCAAATGGCATATTATGCGTCAGAAGGCTATACTGTTTCGTATCGGCGTTAAGATTATTCCAAAACGGTGACCACATAAAGTCGCCGTGCTGATGTTTAGCGAACCATTGCTTCCAGGCATAATGGATTCTTTGTATGATGGTGCCTTCGAATTCGCTGCCAGATAGCAGGTACGGCACGGTACTGCCATGGCCGAATGGATCAATTGACCAGCCGACTTCTGGTGTGATGTTGAGATTTGTTTTTACCCATTGGTGGCCTAAAAAAACACAATGAAGAAATCATTTTGGGAAGAAACATTTTTTTTATTTGAAAATGGGAAAAAATTAGATTAAAAAAAATACTTTTACGAGTTTGAGAAAACGATTATTTAGGGAAAATAAGACAAATTTTTCGCTTAGAATTTAGCCAATAAAAATCACTGAAGAAACCGAAAAATTACCGAAAAAATGACACTGGCTTACACTCTTTTTGATGCAGCCGATATTAAAGCTATTTTTGGACAATTTGGTATTGCTGATTCCGAATGTGGCAGTAATTTGGATGGTTTATCTCTAATTTTTGCGACACAGAGGTTCATCATATATTGTTGTTTTTTAAGATTAAAACCACCACTAAATATGCAAATGGTTGAAATAATTTCCTATGAGACGACTTTCAATTTAAGGGTAAATTTTTTGGAGATACCCAAAACTATTCGCCTGCGGCGCAGTTTTATCGAGACTTCATCTCTGTAGATTTAAAAAAATATGCTTGAGGCGCATTTACTTAACAAATCGATTTCGACTTCCTACATTTTTTTTACCAGCGGAGCAATTCGAAATAAAATACATTTATATATTTTTATCTCAATCATCACAAACAAAAATTGTGGAACACTCTTTCCTCTGATCGGTATTCTGACTTTTGATAAAAGACGGTGCCAGACAGAGGTTTTGCCTTGGGAGTCGCTTTGCCTTTGCTAGGACCTGCTAAAAGACTAACTTTTTTTTACTGGTTTCTTTTTTTAATATATATTTATGCCAGGAGTTTAGGCAAATTGCCTCTAATGCCGAAGCACAGCTCAACACATCATTCATTCAACCATTCATACAATCCATTCACACTCTGAATACTACTCATCACACTGCAACGAAGACTTGGCGCGACAGTACATAGCCTTCTCGTCCATTGTGTCCAGTTACAGAGGTTGGAGGAGTATTCAGGCGGTGGGAGGCAATGATCAAACTGGTCCGTGTTTAGGTCCATGAGCAGAAAAGTTCTAAATTCAAACCGAATTATTTTGCCCTGAGTGGTATTTGAACCACTGCTCTTTGGATCACAAGGCAAGCACTTAGCTGACTGAGCCATCCACGCCGCCATTCCTTCGCACACCCCTATCCATTTGTCCCGGATTTACAAAAGATATGGTCACCCTAATTATAAACCACCTAGTATATCTTGAAAACTCCAGCCGACCCAGCCAAACCACTGCCAGATTTGGAATTCGCAAGGCCAAATAGCCCAAAAATGACTAATATCGAGTGCACAAAAAAACTTTTCTTTTTCTGCAGGCCTGTATTATTGTAGAGTTCTTCTCCTTGACAGTACTTTCGAGGGTGGGATTGAGGTTCCTCAAAAGCGATAAATTCAGCTGACGGATTTAATGGAGAGGTTCTTAAACACTTTTTTTAATAAAAAAGAAAATCCAATATTGGCTCTCCATAGTCGTCGTATCAAAACTCATAAACTTTTCTTTTGTAGAACAAAATGCTCCAAATTTCAAACAAAACCCTTCTAATAGTATACAAAATTACCTTCAATCAACTGGTCTAACATAGCGTATAAATGAACATTAGCCTCGTCAGTCATCACCCAACCACCTGTCGTTATTTCCAGTCGCCCAGATTGTATGAGTTGTTTCAAAGCCTATCGATAAAAAAAAACAATAATAAAATTAAATGTGATTCCAAGTTTTCGCGGTTCGTAATTTTTATAAAACTCTTCTTAACGCGATTAAATAAAATTACTTAATAAATAAATAAAATTACTTAATAAATAAATAAAAAAAACTTACGCGCTGCTTTGTTGGATGGGCTTGATCCCACCATAGTTGTAAAAAACTGATTTCTGACCAAATGAAAGTCATATCTTTGTACTCTTGTAATTTCGTTACAATCAGATTAAGGATTTGCCTTGAATCTGATTGAAAATAATTGAGGAAAGTTTTCAGCCATCCTGGATCGTTGTGTGAATGTGGGACAACAATTATCTGGAAAGAAAAAAGTTTTAATTGACACACAGCAAATGAAAAAAATGTTGAAGTAATCGCAAACCTTCAAAGGTGGGCGTTTGGGGCTCTTCATTTGCTCTTCGTATCTTGTTTCAAAGGTTTTGTCCCAGTACTCCTTCGTTCTCATCCATTCAGGCTGTTGGAAACAAAATTCATTAGTTCTGTTTTCACAGTAAAAGATATGGCAGGATAGTGTGTCCCGAGAGTTGATTTTTGTGGGGGTAAATTTAGCTTAGATGATGAATTATTTGATATCTTTTACCGTTATCGAGATATTTCAGATTTTGTACAATAAAAATTCATATTTTTATGTAAATTAAGATTTTATTCGTTAGGTTATAGTGTAAATTGTGCAGAAGCGTAGATGTTTTATAAGAAAGTCATGTTTGGACAACACATGACTTTCTTATACATCATCTACGCTTCTGCATAATTTACACTATAACCTATAACCAGGGCACCAAAATCATGTATTCCGACGCGTCTCTGTCTTTCGACTTCGACGCAGCTTTTAACTCTTGACTTCGCCATATCAGCATCTTCAAATTTCCTGGAGTGACAGTCAGAATCACGTTTCGATTCATAGTGACGATTCCGCGAAATTTCAAGCTCCAGATATGACGAAGTCAAGAGTTAAAAGATGCGTCGAAGTCGAAAGACAGAGACGCGTCGGAATACATGATTGGTGCCCAGATATTTTTTGTTAAATCGATGCTAAAACTCGAATAAAGATGAATATAAGACTAGCAGACCCTTCGTTGCCAACTTAAAGTTTTTTGTGTAAATTTTAGAATGCCGAAAAACCATAAATAACTTAAAAACTTTTAGGAAAAAACGTTCTCCTTACAGGACCTTCCGTTTCGAATTTTGAAATTCCAACACCAGATTCGTGATAAGCAACCCTGAAAACCTCCCAAAGCCAGTTTTTTCGAGAAAAATTGGAAAAAGGACATTTGCGTTATCTTTACAAGGCTAAGAATTTTAAAAATCTAACACCGGACTCGCGATCAGTGACCTCGGAAACCCCTTATGCCGATTTTTTCGAGAAAAAAAATGGGAAAAAGATATTTTCGTTATCCTTACAGGACCTTCCGCTAAGAATTTTGAAAATCTAACACCGGATTTGCGATCAGCGACCCCGGAAACCCCCCTATGCCGATTTTTCCGGGAAAAAATGGGAAAAAGATATTTTCGTCATCTTTACAGGACTTTCTGTTTCGAATTTTGAAAATCTAACATAGCTAAAAACCTGCTCCTGGCAACGCAGATCATTTTTCATTAAAAATGCGTAAAAATCGGTCCAGCAGTTTTTGAGTTTTGTAATCTCAAACAGACAGACAAACAAACATCCATTTTTATACCCGTATGGTATGTATACCAAAGGGTATACTAACTTTGCCTTACCGTTTGTAACGCCAAGATCCCGTCATCACACACAAAAATGAATTACACCAGTGTGTTTAGAATGATAAAAAAAAATCGAATTTTGCATGTCCGTCCGTCTGTCTGTCCGTCTGTCTGTCCGCCCGTCTGTGGCGCGGATTGCGGGCGCACGGATTGAGCTAGAGACTTGAAATTTTGCACAGATCCGTTTTTTGTAAAATGCGAGGCTAAGTTCGTTAATGGGCAAAAATGGACCATTAGTGGGGGTGCCCCCCATACGAACGAAAACGTTTTTTGTAAATATCGCAAAAACGGTGCATCTCATCAAAAAAGTGCAAGAGCAAAAGTTATTTAGGATATGATTCTACATAAAACTTCCATACATCAAAATCCGATTGGAATAAATTTTAAAAAATCTTATTGGAAAGTTTGACTTCAAAGTGGAATTTTGGTACAACTGTTCGAATTTTGATACGAATATCACCATACGGGTTTTCAATAATTGCTAGATTGGCAATTATAGCTTTTGTTATGTTTTATATATACATAGATAAGGTGGTTTTATGGACATATTTTTATTGTAGTTTAAAAAATCCCGGAAGTGGCGTGTGTGACAAATAAAAATCTTAAACCACGAAATAAGAATTTATAAATATTTTCAAAATACCAACGGAATACGTTTAGCATATGTTGAGAAATTATGCATGTATACGAGATTTTCTTTATCGCAAATTTTATGGATGAGTTCAAATGGAGTTTTTTTTCTACAGCTTCGGTAATGACGCGCAAAATTTCCATTGGCGCAGTACCGACTAAACATTGAAAATTATACCATATACTATTATTAAATTATAAGGTTCACGGTGATTTTTAATCACAACAAATGGGAATTTTCTTCAAATCTCGATTGTTGCTGGTTGCATTTAGAATAAATTAATTCAAAATTTAAACTTTTACGATGGATTGAATCTTTTTGATGGGTTGAAGTTTGTTGCAATCATCAAACCTACTTAACAGGTTTTGACAATTTCCGAGTACAACAAACAAACAAAAAAAGAACACGAATTGAGTCAAAAATTGTCTATGAAAGCAGACGACGACGACGCGATGGTTTGTTTTTGTACATCTCAAATTTAAATTTGCTCATTCAAAGTCGCGATTCGGTTTTTTTTCTATTCGATATTTATTATATGCTTCACAGATCTTGGACAACAACAACAACAACAATAGGGACAGAGAAAAAAATCCCATATGAATATCTCCGAATTTATTGACGTAATGTTAGCTCACCTGAAAATCAAACTTTGTAAATTCATCCAATGTCGTAATGTTTGTATCTCGTACACCTAATTGATAGCATTTTTCCCATTTGTGACCGCCACCGTTGTTACTACTAGCCAAATTGCTGCTGACATTTTCTATAGAACTTCTAAAATGCTTTCGAGATTGATCTCCGTATTGTACCTTAGCTGCCACATCGCCAGTGATTTTTCCCTCAACATTTGATCTGCAAATAAAAAATCAATTTGAAAATTTATGCAAGTAGGTTTAAACAGGCAAAGAGTAAAACAATGGTTGACAATAAATCACTCACCTAGTACTGTGTATCTCTTTTGCTGTTGAAGGTTGACCAATTGAAATATAGTAGAGACATAAAAGTATCGTTATGAAGGCCGATAAAAGTCCGATGCATCTCGCTGAGCCTCTACGGAATATTTTCACCGACATAACTATTTCTTTTCTTGCGTTGCCGCATGTGAGTATCCGCGAATGGAATCAATGTTTGTGATAATAAGCCCACCACCCACAAAGTCGTTTTGTTGTTGTTGCTGCTGCTGCTGCTGCTGCTATTGGAACTGTTGTTGATTGTGTTTTTGTACTGGAGAAATACCCAAATTGCCAAGTATATCGCTATGGCGAAATTTGTTCATATAGATATGTTATGCTGACTGGCTAGTACTCGTATATATGATGAACAATACTCACTTTATTCAATTTTCTTAAATGATAATCAAGTATAACAGAAAATTAGTGTCTTCATATATACGTTTATGTGTAATAATAATGCTATCAAACCGAATTGCTTCAACTCAAAGATATTTGATCTATATTCTCATCAAGTATATCTTTTTTTTTGTTCTAGCAATATTCGTCATTCAGCAGGAAATTATATTCTTAACATATGGGCACAAAATGTTCAACGCTTAATGTTAGAAAAAAAACGTGTAAATATGCTGTCGCATATTGGCTATAAGTTAGACGTTTAATGTGTCGTCACATAGAAAGATATGATCTTAATTTATTTAATAGTCATTATTTAGGGGAAGGCTGGCCCAGTAACGTTGGACCATAACTAGGGGAACAATTCTGCGTACTTTTTCGCCAATTGTAATCAGGGGAATATTAAATATGGTAAATAATATTAAACTTTCTGTTATGGCGACAGCAGGTAAAAGGGTGGGCAAAAATCAAAATTGCTCTTGATTTGTTTAAACTGATTTCTAACGTTAAACAAAACAGTCCAGTGTAACAACAAACTGATTCATGATAACAAAATTAGTAGAATTAATGGACATTTGCCTCGACAGTCATCATTTTTGGGATTTTTAATTTCTTACAGTCTTATCGCTCCAAAAACAAAACCTGGGTTGGTCTTCCAACTGATGAGATACGTGACTCTGAAGCGCACAATGCACGAGCCAAATACACACATATGTGCGTTCTCGAAACTTTAAACTGAACTGATTTTTTTTTCTCGGAACCACGCATAGTTGCGTTCCGATGGGAAGTGAAAGTTGCGATTTTTTTAACATACTTTTGGCATAAAGCCAAGATTGTTGTAGCAGTGGAAGTTCTTTTCACCAAATGTGGTGAAAAGTAAATAAAACTTTTGTATTAACTTGTAATACACAATTTGTGTTAAACAATATTGCTTGCAAACCGAATATCTTTATTTAAAATAATAAACAATATGAAACCATTGGATGTGAACAACTTTTCAATGGCATGACTTTTTTATACAAAATATCAGTGGCGATGCGTCAGCAAAGAATGTTTACTAAACAGCATAGACATGGTTACACCCTAAAAAGTACAAATTTATTGCCTAGTAACAATATTATCACATTTTTTATAGTTTCAGTTTGTTTATATCCTTTTTTGACTGAGGAATATGTATGCTGTCTACCCTGACGCTTCGGCACTGCAAAATATAGATCCCTGTGCAATTCATACCATTTTCCGATGAATTTATATTATCCAGGGGTGTTGAGTCGTTCCGAAAAAACGCCCCAACTCCGACTCGCACTCCGCAGTCGCAAATTTTTAAAGGCCAACTCCAACTCTGGGCAGCAATCATGTATTTCGACGCGTCTCTGTCTCTCGACTTCGACGCCGCTTTTAACTCTTGACTTCGCCATATCAGCAGCTTCGTTTCGTTCGTAATTGTCCATTTTTGCCCATTAACACTCTAACTGCCACGTCAGTCAAAAAGACCTGACACCTAACTGTATACAACGGCCACAATGAAAATTATTAAAGTGTTCGCGGTTGCAACGATTTTTTATAGTTCCACACATTTTATGGTAATAAAATAACATTAATGCTACATTTACACGAATGACAAATTTGTCATTTTTTTCTTGTCATTATGTTAATTCCCGTGTAAATGGCATAATTTTTGTAATTTTTTCTGTCAGAAAATGTCAATCTCTCATAAAAGAATGAACTTGTCCATTCTTTTATGCCAGATTGTCATTCGTGCAAACGCAATATTAGTTATGACAAAAGTTGAATACTAAAGTTGTCATAACTAATATTGCGTTTGTACGAATGACAATCTGGCATAAAAGAATGGACAAGTTCATTCTTTTATGAGAGATTGACATTTTCTGACAGAAAAAATTACAAAAATTATGCCATTTACACGGGAATTAACATAATGACAAGAAAAAAATGACAAATTTGTCATTCGTGTAAATGTAGCATTAGGTATAATTTTGTTTCAATTTTTATTTCTCTTAGTGCGTTTTTGACTGACAACTAAATACAAGTAAACGTCGTTTTGCGCCGGTTCGATTTACGCCGATTCACAATTACGCCGGTTGGTGCCAGCGTGGGATTCCCCGTTTCGGCCGACAACAGACGACAGTAGGCGCCGCGATTCTAATAACAGACACACGTATTCATTTTACGCCGATTTTTTTTTGCGCCGGTGTCTCTCGGAGCGGAACCCCGGCGTAAAACGACGTTTCCCTGTATTCGAAAAAGGCTTAAAACTGTCGTGGCAGTTAGAGTGTTAAGGAACTTAGCCTAGCATTTTACGGAAAACGAATCTGCGTAAAATTTCAAGTCGCTAGCTCAATCCGTGCGCCCGCAATCCGCGCCACGGACAGACGGACGGACGGACATGGAAAATTTAATTTTTTTATCATTCTAAACACACTGGTGTAATTCATTTTTGTGTGTGATAACGGGATCGTGGCGTTACAAACGGTAAGGCAAATTTAATATACCCTAGACGAGGAAGTGGGGCGTCCCCCACTTCTTCGTCTTGCCTGTATTTTGACAGTTTCGTTCAGTCCCATGTTCATGCCCAATCTGTGTGTAAACATAGTCTTTGGTTTCACCATACGGGTATAAAAATGAAATGGAATGAATACAATTCGTTTTCCAGTAATTTTTATTTATTTTGAGGAAAAGCTCCATTTTTCAACGAGACCAAAAATATTAGAAAACAAAAGCTTCATTTTTGTAGAAGATAAAAGCTAATCTTAATATCAATTAATTAATAGACTAAAATGTAACTTAATTAACAATTTTAAAAAAGGTTTGAAAAGCGAATAATCGGGAATTTGTCTTTAAAAATAGGACAGCTTCTAGTATGTCTGGCTTCTTTCCGGCCCTTAAATCCGATCTTACGATTTGGGGGCTGAAAACCACCGCTCTACAGACCCCTGAGTCGGTGGCAATGGTGATGAAACCGGCATTTTAAACAATTTCAGAGTATTTTAGCAATTTCTTGCAAAAATGGATAAAATTTTTAGATGTTTTAGTTTAAAAACTAAACTATTTGAGGTTGAAAATTTCATTTTTTCGTCTATTCCGTTTAGTTTTGTAAGACTGTAGGAAAGAAATGTACACAATAATGAGAATATTAAAAAAAGTTGAAATTTTTTACTTTCTTACACGATTTAGAATAATAAATTGTTCTTTCTTAAATTGGTTTAACAATGCTTCGCTGGTTTAAATTGCCTTAGAATCAAAACCTTTGATCTAAATTTAGATTTCAAGAAAAATAAAAAAATTGACCGAAAAAATCATAGCTGTGGGCAACAAAAAAAAGCCTAAAGCCAGAAAAAGTTTTTTTTGTCAAAATATTATCTCGGTGTTTCCCTGCAATTAAAGCATTACGCCATGTAGAAAAAAAATGTCGTCGGTCATAAAGCACTAATGCTTTAAGTGTTCAAGGTCTTGTTTTATAGCAAACATTATTTTTTGTTTCTGACCAGATTTTTTTTTTACAAAGAGGATTACTATCAACTAAAACACAAATAACGATAGATAAGTTAGCCAAGAATGTTTGCAAAGCTGAGAGGTAATTGACAAAAAACACAAAATGTGTTAATAATGATGGGAAAATTGTTACCTTTAAATGTAAATCTTGTATTGAAAGAGTATTTATCTGTTGGTTTTTATCCAAACTAGGGACGAGAATCTCTATCGACATTTCTTTGTGATTAGGTGAAAGCAAATTTGTTACAAAATGTCGTTACAGAGTTTAGTTAAAATTTGATTCAATTTTTTTTCTTTTCGAAAGTCTAAAAATAGTCTAAAAATAGGCATTCTGTTTAAATATTGAAATTCTGTGCATAAACTGACGGAAGTCCATAAACCGGCGCGTTCATAAAGGACGGTTTCCTTGTTAACACTCTAACTGCCATGACAGTTTTAAGCCGTTTTCGAATATTTAGTTGTCAGTCAAAAAGGCACTAAGAGAAAAAAAAAATGAAACAAAATTATACCTAAATGTTATTTTATTACCATAAAAGGTGTGCAACTACAAAAAAAATCGTTGCGGTTGCAGCGAACACTTTAATAATTTTCATTGTGGCCGTTGTGTACAGTTAGGTGTCAGGTCTTTTTGACTGACGTGGCAGTTAGAGTGTTAAAGGCTGCGAAATATTTTTTTTTCAATTTTTAGTTCACGATATTGTAATAAAAAACCTTTTTTTTACTATATTTTACAAAAACCACTCTTGTGATGCAATTGTTGAACAATTTTAAAAGCACTCATGAAATCAAACCCACTTTAAAGAAATTACTCTATTTTCGGGCACAACAATGAAAAAAACATCCGATTTAATGACCTAATTAGAATAATTTCCGCTTTTTTTCATTGATGAAATAATCCAGAAACATGCGAAAAATGAAAAATGCTTTAAAAAAAGATATTTCTATTGTATCCAAAAAGGGCCCTTTGAATTCACATATGAATGGCGTTTAGAATGGTTTCATCAATCAAATATTCATAAAAGTGACATTTTGTATTTTTTATTTAGGAATTTTTTTTAATTGCACTCTATTAGTGCTCTATTACGGTTTTTTCATTATATTTGGTTATTTACAGACTTTTTAATCCAAATTGAAACTTTTATACATCAAAAAAAACAATTTTCACATCAAATTCATCAGTTTACAAATCAAATTCGTCTAAAAACATGTTAACCTGGAGTGGTATTCCGTAACTTGATTCAAGCGTTTGTTTCGAGTTAGAAGAAAAAGTGGTATTTGCTATCTCGGTTTCTCTCTGTCATTTAGTTCGATCTAAACAAAGACAGCGAATACTTCTTGTTCCTCTAACTCGAAACAAACGCTTGAAACAAGTTACGGAATATCCCTCCTTGTTTCCTTTTGTGTTGAATTTGATTTTCGTGAATATTTTCAAGCTCAATTACCATCGGGAAATCTTCATGAAAAAAAAATAGGTACTCTAGTCTTGTGTTACGAATATGTCACTATAAACAAATGCTTCCAGCGTACTTTTCTGGAAAAAAAGAAATCACCTGCGGCGCATTTAATTACAAAGATTTCGAAAAATCTTCCACGCGGCGCTGCGCAATTTGGTTTGTATTCTAAAAATAAATTAGCGTAATTTGGAAAAAAACGCGTAAGAGACAATTTTTGTTGCAAGCGCCCGTTTGGCTTTTCGAGTACTTTTGGATTATCTTCGGGCAACAAAAGCTTTCCTCTTCCCACTCCCTCCACCGATTATCTGTCACGGATTACTTATTTGTGCTTGATTTCAATCTCAGTGCTAAATGCAATGACAAATTGTAACTGCGTGCGTGTTTTGCAAAGGAAATAAGAAAAAATTTCGTCTGCGGCGCATTTTATCGACGATGACTGGTATTATTCGTAGAAAATGAATGGCACATGATTTTGACATGAGCACCAAAACTATCGTCTTTATCACCAGTAATTAGCTACCCCCATTCAGAAGAAACTGGTTTTGTGATTTTCGCAGGGGTGGGAGGGGTGGAGCGATTTCTAGTTGCATCATTGAACTGCCTGCCCTCCTCGCCAATCATCTAACTTTTTCGCAATTTTTTGTAAGGAGTTAAGACCCGCTGTTACACTGCTGCAAACTCTACCCGCTTCCTCTTGAATGTGTGACGTATTTTAAGGACAGCCCCTTGGGTACCAATCATGTATTCCGACGCGTCTCTGTCTTTCGACTTCGACGCAGCTTTTAACTCTTAACCGTCACTATGAATCGAAACGTGATTCTGACTATCACTCCAGGAAATTTGAAGCTGCTGACATGGCGAAGCAAAGAGTTAAAAGCTGCGTCGAAGTCGAAAGACAGAGACGCGTCGGAATACATGATTGGTGCCCAGGTTGGAGGACATATTTGGATGTTTTCACATCCGATAATTTCTTTTTTAAGTCTGTGATTTTTTTCGATTTTTGAAGTTAGCCTGAACTGCCTGAACGTTCGTCAAAATCTTAAACTTGTTTTAAGTTTCTGGAGCCGGCACTACAGCTTATGTCGAGTCTGAATCTCGTCTTTGACAAACCTTCATTGTTATTGTTAGTATTTACTCTTTAATTCTCCAATTCTAGACACTCAAAAGATTTTCTCTAATCAAAAGTTCTATTCAAAATGCAAATATCTCCTATAAAATGTTCGAATCAAATTAGTCCAAGTTTGTGTGAAAAAAGTGTTTTCTACAGAAAGTAAAAAGTTGAAACGAAAAGAAAAAACGATTTACTTGTGACAATTCACTTTTTATACGAATGACATTCGCACGTGGGTGACGATCTGCTCTTATACGATAAGTTCACAGACCTCAAAACAATTTCATGTTGCTGGATTTTCGACGAACGTTTACTTTTCTAAATTTAAAACGATCGGATGCTTTTTATGGAATTACTTGCCACAAAAGATTACTGATTGATAAACAATTTTGGTGATGTAAATGAAACCAGATTTTTCAGATGTTTCGGATTGTGTACTTACAGCTGATAGTTAAAATGCGCTCCACATCAGATATTGTTCAAGAGGAGTGTAAAAAAATTTTTGTTCTTTAAATGAAGTGTTTT
Source organism: Chrysopilus asiliformis (assembly GCA_964034945.1). NCBI lineage: Eukaryota > Metazoa > Arthropoda > Insecta > Diptera > Rhagionidae > Chrysopilus > Chrysopilus asiliformis. The sequence goes on from OZ035960.1 coordinate 113,733,346, forward strand.
TGAAGTGTTTCTTAATCGGGTTTTTTGATCATATATAAACAATGAGCCGCAGTTTTATGTCTTTTTTAGGAATGGAAGAAAGATTTTAGAAGCGAATAAGGAGCTGTCCATAAAATACGTCACATTAATTTCAGGATTTTTGAAACTTTTTCTCGTTCTTTTTTTTGCATAAAGTTTAGAACTACCGTCACAATTTGGTAAACCCCTCTTTCTCTCTCTCGGCACTGCAACCGGTTTCCGGTCTTGGCCGCAATGTCTCTCGCCAGAGGTCGCGGTCACGTGCAGATGTCCTACAGTTTTGCATCCCAATTCTCTTCGTGTCCTGGTGAACGCCGTCTGAGGTTGGGTTGAGGTCATTCTCGTCGCCTTGTTGTTAATAACTTACCGCAGAAGATTTTCCGAGCCGGGTCACTTTGACTCATTTGAGTGACATTAGCTGCGTTCCCAATCCATGAAAAACCTACTGCGGAGTACTGCGGAACGCTCGCATCTACACATCCTCTCATTCCGAATCTTAGGATTTGCTTGCAATCATTTAAAAGTGCGTTCCCGACAAAAATTACTGGCAAGTACTGCGCAGTAGTTTTTACATGGGTCGGGAACGCAGCTATTATCAGCCCACCGGAGTGTGTTAAGTCTCATAAGCTTGACTACGGGCACGTCCTGATATATCTCATAGACCTCACTCAGAAAAATGTCCAGGTCAACTTTTTGTCAGGTTAACTCTGACATTACAGAGGTGTCTGTAAGCCAGCTAGCGGTCAGAGTTAACCTATTTAAGGTCAACTCGTGCAGCTCCCAATGCCCTACTTCACCTGCTGGTGGCTTAATTTCAGAATTTCTCCGACCATAGGTCAACTCAGTTTTACTTGCCCACATGCAGGCGAACGCGCGCCTGCCCGAGGCCAATTACGCCGTATGTAGGTCGTCGAGTTAGCCTCCATATTTCTGAGTGCTCGTCATTGTAGAGTCTTCGGAAACGTCCTCCCTCATGTATGGGGCCAAAGATCCTTCTGAGTATCTTCTTCTGAAACGCGGACAAGAGGTCGATATTATATTTGCTTAGTACCTAAATCTCAGAGGAATACATGAGGACTGGCAGGATCACGGTCCTGTACAGTTGCAGTTTGGTTATTATAGTTAGGTTTTTCGACCTGAAGAGTTTTTAAGTTTTTATACTGGAAGCTGTAGTAGGTTTTGTTGGCTTTAAGCAGCCGTGCGCGGATTTCTTCATTTAGGTTTTTGTAGGCTGCTACTTTTGACCCTAAGTAGTTGAAGCTTCGTGCAACTTCAAGGTTGTTGTGATTTCCTACCCGTATACTTTGACCATAATCCGATGGTTGATTTGACGCTGACGATGCTACCACATACTTAGTTTTGCTTTCGTTTATGTAAACCCCTCCCCTTATTAAAACTGTGACGCATTTTAAGCACAACCCTTAATAGAAAAAGACTTTCAATTTTTGTACATAATTTGGAATTTTTGGAAAAAAAAATCTGTGGACTTTATTACTCAATGTTGAAACGTTTTTTGGTGCATCCAAACATTTTTGTCTAAAACTCACTCGCAATAGTGATTCAAACACAAAAAAATTCACGATTTCGACATGTGGGTTGGTCCACTCTAGCTTTTAACGCCTCATTTTACCTAGACCCTCTCGTGCAGCTGCACCCACGTACGACTTCTTCCTTGAGCCTCCCCGTTTTCGTACAGTAAAGTTTAGGGGTTCCTTCATTCCGCGAACAACAAGACTTTGGAACGATTAACCATCCGATGTGTTCCCTCCGGAGTATAACCCGCAGAAGTTCAAGGAGAACATAGACCGACATCTCCTTTTGTCCTTCCGACCATCCTGAGCTGTGCTTCGACATTAAAGGGTCTTCCCCTAAGGTCTGGCTGGAACTAAAAAAAAACCAAATCTCGTGCCGAAATGACACAGTAAAGTATAGTTTACAGTAATCCCTCCAACTCCGCGGTAGATACGTTCCACAAAAACAGCGCGCAAACCGAAACCGCGCACTGTGAACCCTACTTCGTATGAAATTTTGGGGTTAGAAACATGTTTTTTTTAACGAAAATTATAAAAAAAACCGCGCAGCTGCGAAATTTTTACCGCGCAGTTCGAAATTTTGGTATTAAAAACTTAACCGCGCAGTTACGAAACCGCGCAGTTAGAAACCGCGCAGTTGGAGGGATTACTGTATTTTCAACTTTAGCTGTTCTAACTTTGACGGGTCCACATCAAACTTTACTGCGGCGTTTCTGAACACACCTCAGGTGAAATAACGTACAAAAAAAAAAGTAAACTGCAATTTATTAATTTGACAAAAAAAAAATTGGAATTGGAAATATTTTTTTTTGTAATTTCTTATTTGTACAGCTGATAGCTAAAATGGTCGTGAAAACCACATTTTCTTAAAGGCCGCAGATTTACAAACAGCTTAGACGCTAAATACACAAAGTGGCTTCTGGCTTAAAACTAATATCAATACGTTATACAAACAAAGTCATTTTAAGCATGATTTTCATTTGAACAAGATTAGAATCACTGCTACGCTTTAATGAAACGAGATTAATAAAGAAAACATAATTTTTTTTTGTAAAATTTGTAAAGAGAGAGTTTTTAATTTCTGAATGCGGGGATTAAATGCTCATTACGCGGGTTTATGATGTCATCCATAAAATTGTATATTAACAAACCTTTAGCCGAGATAAATAGTGTATTAACCTTAAACAGCAGTTATGAAAAAAAAAATTTTTTTTGATGGCTAATAAGTTTTGCAACTTTTTGTTCAAAATATAATACTTAGTTGTGTTAGCGATCGAATTTGCTATATCGACTAAATTTCTATATTTTCGCTCAAATGGCCTTTACTGAAAACAACCAACAAACAAAATATGTAGGTATCAATAAAGAAATTATTTTTAGAGCTTTTAGTTGATGTTAATGACTTTTCTGAATGCGAGAAATTTTACTGATGGTAATATACATATGTGAATATACGATGAAATGCAAAGGGCTTTGTTATTTCTAAATATAGCGCTTTATTTATTTTTTTTAGTTCGTTTCGTATATACAAATTGAAATACAGTGAATTATGCTTGATTTTTTATGTTCCGTTCCGTAAGTGTAAGCAAATTGATAAAATTATTGAGAAGAATGTATGGAATTTTAGTATTTAGTTTAACTAAACAAAAATATGTAGCAGTAAATTGACCTAATTACCATTAATTTATATAAAAAAATCCCCTCAGCTGTTCGGATCTCCTTCCAGAACCATTAATTTATATAAAAAAAATCCCTAAGCTGCTCGGATCTCCTTCCAGAACCATTAATTTATATAAAAAAAATCCCTAAGCTGCTCGGATCTCCTTCCAGAACCATTGATTTATATATAAAAAAATCCCTAAGCTGCTCGGATCTCCTTCCAGAACCATTAATTTATATAAAAAAAATCCCTAAGCTGCTCGGATCTCCTTCCAGAACCATTAATTTATATAAAAAAATCCCCTCAGCTGTTCGGATCTCCTTCCAGAACCATTAATTTATATAAAAAAATCCATAAGCTGCTCGGATCTCCTTACAGAACCATTAATTTATATAAAAAAAATCCCTAAGCTGCTCGGATCTCCTTCCAGAACCATTGATTTATATATAAAAAAATCCCTAAGCTGCTCGGATCTCCTTCCAGAACCATCAATTTATATAAAAAAAATCCCTAAGCTGCTCGGATCTCCTTCCAGAAGTTTGTTTTTCCCACTTCCCGACAAGTCAGCGGGCTGAAATTTTTCATGAAGCTTCTAAATCCCGCAGACATTATGTGAAAAGTCTTAAATCGTGAAATTTCAATAACGGGGAGGATCTCTAGCTAAAAATAGGTGCCATGCCATAAAAATTTGTCAGGCTAAACACTTGATTTTTTAAATTACTCGCAGTAGGCAGTCCTTGAGCCTCCCCGTTTTCGTACAGTAAAGTTTAGGGGTTCCTTCATTCCGCGAACAACAAGACTTTGGAATGATTTACCATCCGATGTGTTCCCCCGGACTATAACCCGCAAAAGTTCAAGGAGAACATAAACCGACATCTCCTTTCGTTCTTCCGACCATCCTGAGCTGTGCTTCGGCATTAAAGGATCTTCCCCTAAGCTCTGGCTAGAACTATAAAAAAAGTAGGCTGTAAATTGTACAGGGACCTAGATTTCGTATAAGGCAGTCATGTGCTGTTCACATCAGATATTTTTTTCAGTAGTCTTATCTATAACAAAAGTTGGAGACAATAAAGTTTCCTAGAATTGTGTCTTTAACTGGAACTCGATATCTGAAACCGTTGTCGAGATATACCATTGTTTTAAAATATCATTTTTTAGCGGTTATCTCGAAAACCAACTGGTTTTTCGTGGTTCAGAGTATTAAAATAAATAGCATTCTCCACAATTTTGTTCTTTACAGGCTTTCAATCAAAATGTTTTTGACATCTTGAATGAAGTTTTAAAATTCAACCGAATATTAAGGTGCCGCTCCACATGAGAGTAAATACCGGCGAGAACCTCTCGATAGCAGCTACTCGCAAATGGACACGTCTCAGAGAGTCGCTCGAAGAAACTCGCAAAAACTCGCGAGCTAGTTTCTGCGAGCTGTCAAAAGTGAATCTACTGTCTAGTGGACACGCCTCCACTGAACTGTCGGAGAGTAACTCGCTAGATACGAACGGCGTTTGAATTTTGCGAGTCGCTCTCGAGAACTCGTCAAATCAAGATGTCAAAAAAATTCAAGATATTGTTCTTGAAAAGAGAAAAATCGCCGAAATTAACTCTCAAATAGACAACCTCGAGCGAGTAACTCTCGAGAGTTTTTGAGAGTTACTCGCGGATTTACTCTCATGTAGAGCGGCACCTTTAGAGGTAGAAATTTTTCATACTCACAATACTTTAGTAGACTACGTACTTCATATAAGAAAGTAAAAATGTTGAAGACAGAATTGTTAAAAATATGATTTCACATAATTTTTCCATGCATAAAAATTTAATTCGGTCACTTCTTCTTGCCAGCATGACAAGAAAACAGAACACTTTTTTTTAAAAAACCAGTGCGTGACTGAATAAGTTGATCTTACAGCCGTATTCTGGCGTTGTGATACTTAAGTCACAAGTCACAAGTCCATAGAATTTGAGGCTCTTGTGACCGAGTTGTGACTAGTGACCGTAGCTAGAATAAGGCTGTTAGTATCCACATGGCAATCACAATAAATAAAACATAATTTAATTCTAAGATATTTGCGGAGCGATCATAATTCTTGTATATCAATATCGGTATCCAATGAGCCGGCGATGTGAATTCTGTTGATTTTCATATGCATCTGATTGGTGGCTAGTCGATCTGTCTGATCAAATAACATTTTTTTCGATAGTTTCAGCCAGAACTTAGGGAAATGCCGAAGCACAGCTCAGGATGGTCAGAAAAACAAAGACATAACATTAATTAAAACCTCCAAAAATGTAAACAAAGCATAACGAAACCCAAGCAATAGAAAAACGATATGCGATTCATTCAATGTTTTTCGCCGGCAAATGTTTTGCAATGGAGATCCGGTGTTGGAGCTACAAAGACATAATTTAATCATAATAATTTGTTTCTTTTATTTATTTGTTTTTTGTGGGTTAAGGCGTCAATTAAAACCACCCATCATGCTGGATTTAAGTGCAACAATTATAATTTTGTGTGATTATTTCAACAATTTTTCTATGAAACAAACCTTGAAAAGGAAATAAATCTTGAATGTGGAAATCAAGATTAAGAAAATTGTAAGATTAGTCTCTTTCATCAAACGATTGAACTGATTTTGATCAAACGGTCATCGTTAGAGTGTTTTCAAGCTGTTTCTTCAAAACTTAAGTTTCTAACCAACATTTCTAATTTCTAGCTTAATTATTTTACGATTCTACGATTTATTTGACGATTCTACGAATTATTTGACGATTTATTATAGGCATCACAATGCCTATAATAAATCGTCAAATAATTCGTATAGATGATAATTGAATTCCGATAGAAATATGATTATAACAGACCTCCAGGTTAATTACCTTCAACTTTTTAATTTAATAGAGTTAATTGCTGATAATGTGGTTTGGCTATCTTGCAGTCAATGTTTCCACATAAAACACATTGCACTGTCAAATGGCGATTGTTTTATAATGAATTTGATGAGATTAAATTCAATACTAGTAGATAATGTAAAATAATCGTCAAATTACGGCAAAAACTCGATCCCGCATGATAACGTTTTTAGAAATAATCACGCGACGTATCTTTTTTTGCAAGAAAAACCTTCTAAAAGATTTATGGTAGATCGCAAGTCCTTGAAAACCGGTAAAAAAATCTGTTTGAAGTAAGAAATATGCTAAAAATCATTTTTGGGAAAGATAAAATGAGCGGTTTTTTACTTAAGTGGATTTTATAAGATATTGTGATTTGTGATTATGAAAAATTTCGACCTCTTAATTTCGCCTAAAGGTGCCGCTCCACATGAGAGTAAATGCCGGCGAGAACCTCTCGATAGCAGCTACTCGCAAATGGACACGTCTCAGAGAGTCGCTCGCAAAAACTCGCGAGCTGTCAAAAGTGATTCTACTGTCTAGTGGACACGCCTCCACTCTCAAATGGACAACCTCCTGCGAGTAACTCTCGAGAGTTTTTGAGAGTTACTCGCGTATTTATGATTCAACCACAATTGGGGCGGCAAGCGGCAGCGGCGGGCGGCATTTTTTTTGCACTTACGTAGCGCAACTAGAGCTGCTTTAATATAGCGGCAACGGCAGCGCACTTTTTCCGTCGCCGCCGAGTTTGAATCAAAGTCAAACTTGCCGCCGCCGCCCAAAATGTTTTCTGAAAACCACCACATTCGGCGCCACATTCTATGACGATTTTTCTTCGTTGTTTAGTGACAACCACCACATTCGGCGCCACATTCTATGCAGTTTTTTTGACGTTTTGATTTCCCAAGATGCCGACAACGGAGAAAAAATTAATCGAGTTCGTGAAAGGAAATCCAATGCTCTACGATTTGGCCCATCCTCAATATGCCGCCCGCCGTCGCCGCCTTCATTGTGGTTGACCTATTACTCTCATGTGGACCGGCACCTTAAGAAACATTTTCCGAGCACTCCTGAGTCGATTGGAGTTATATTACAAAAATGTCTTTCTGTCTGTCAGTCTGTGTACAAGATTTCTCAAACAAATGGAAAACCGCAGTTTTTTTTTCAAAATTTGAGGCTTTTTTGTGGAAAAATGCTTACATATTTATTCTCCAAAATATATGACGCCGATAAAAATTCACAAATTTAATGATAAGGAGTTGTTGCCAGACGTCTAGCCTATCATTTGATGTTTCTGATCTGACATTTTTGACCAGGATTTTACTGCTAGCGCCATCTATTGGAAAACGGCGGTTTTCCATTTGTATTTACAATCCAATAATAGAGCTAGGACCCATGAAATTTTACAGACATGTTTGGTCCTGGAATGCGACGCTCCTATCAACTTTGTGGGGAAATCCGTTAACCGGAAGTAACCAAAATGACGGTTTTTTTTAAAAATTGCAATCTGGTTTTTGTGTTATTTACTCCGAAACTAGGCGTTTTTTAGTAGTTTTACGTATGACCAAAGTTGGAGACAATAAAATTTCCTACATTTTTGTCCTTTATTAGAACTACGTATCTCAGGCCGTTATCGAGATATACCGTTATTTCGAAAAAAATCGGTTTTTTGCGATTTTCTCGAAAACTAACGAATTTTTGGTGGTTCAACATATGAGATGAATTGAAGAGAATGCTTTCCACAATTTTGTCTTTTACCGTTATCTGCCATCTTTTACCGTTATCGAGATATTATCATTAAAAATTAAAAAAATAGATTTTGCTTGTAAACTAACGATTTTTTGAAAAAAAATAACAGTTAAAAGTATAATTAATTTTTTTAAAATAAAAATTAATATTTTCATGTGAACTAATATTTTATTTATCTAATTTCTAGTGTAAATTGTGCAGAGACGTTGTTGTATGAAAAATTTGGAGCAATTTTGACACGGTTTACGCAATTGGGTAAACTATTCCCTAAGGAAGGTTTTCACCCACTAAAACTGACCCCTCTCCTTGCATGTAAACGCCTCATCTGCTGTCTCCTGAACCTTTGGAGCAATTTTAATGCGTGTTTCCAAGGCGATCTCTTCATCGAATCGACAGTCGCCTGTGTCTTACGACGGGCCTTGATTCTAGCATAACATGTTTAATAAATGACAGTATTTCATAAAGATTTGATAGAATTAATTGAAATTATTTCATAAAAATCTGATGGGGGTTTTATAAAGATTTTCCCATACTTTATCGGTAGTATTTCAGGTCGAAAATTCCCATGAAAACCAATACTTTTTGTACAGTGCGTTCTGTCTAATGGTCCGTAGCAATCATCGGTTCCAATCTAAAAAAAAAAAACGGTAGCACTCGGTAATATCGATTGAATATTTTATACAATAATAATAAGTAGCCCATATGAAAACTGATTAGTTGGGGGCACATGGTTGGCATTAAAAAGTGATAAACCAGTCGGTGAGTTCAACAAAGGAGATTAAAATACGCTTCACTGTGGAAAACAACATTCTTTCTAACACATGAGACAAGATACTATATGAAGCTGCATATTGCGATGATAACTAGAACTGGAAATGTGTTAAAAAGTGTAAGATTTTAAATGGCTTAGACTATTGTCAAGGTCGATGGAGAAACCATATCGAGACGCATTTTATTCTTTTTTGTTTGCATTTCCAACAAACCATTCCCACATTAGCTTCAGGTAGGTAAAGAGGTATAATGTGGCCATAAGAATAGAATAATCTTTACAGTTATTCATGTTGGGAAAGCATAAAAACGCTGACAGTTAGGTGTATAAATAAATTCAAGAAAACTTTACCCATACCTTTTACAGAGTTGCGGCGAAATCTTTAATTCCCAGTGTGTTTAAACAACATGAAAAAAAATATCCAAATAGTAAATTTTTGTTTTTCTATTTTTGCTCAAAAAGAAACTTTTTTGTATAGTAAAGTTGAGCTCGTTTCACTTTTCAAAAACACTTTTCAACGCGTTGTAATGAATTTTTTTGTTCTTCTTCAGCTGTCCATTTTTTTCGCTTGTGCTGAAACGGATGAAAGATTCACTTTATTGATTTTTCCGAGCACTTATCATCGCAGCAGACGTTATCACCTTGGATTCTATTCTAAACATAAAAAAAAACACTTTTTGTTCATTTGCTCCCTACACTTTTCTATGCTGCGAGTCTGTTGCTTTTTTGTCGCGGATCCTCAACATATCGCGTTTTTCTGGTTTATCCAGAGAAGAAGCCCCAAAATGTTGTAAAATATAAACCCACAATGATTAAACACACGGGAGAAACTAGCAAAACGTCCGATCGGCCTGACGACCCTGTCGGCTATTTCTAAGTACATTAGCGAAAGAACTTTAAAACTGCTTTGGAATGTACTTTTTAACAGCTTCACAAAAAGCTCATTCAAAAGTACTTTTTTCTCATCAACCATACGAAATTCAGGATTCAAACCAAGACTCAAGATATGACTTGCCGTGGCGCCGTGGCTAAAAAAGGAACTTTTGCGCGAACAAAGGACGTGGCGCCGCGGCTAAAAAAGGAACTTTTGCGCGTACAAAGGACGTGGCGCCGTGGCTTAAAAAGGAACTTTTGCGCGAACAAAGGACGTGGCGCCGCGGCTAAAAAAGGAACTTTTGCGCGTACAAAGGACGTGGCGCCGTGGCTAAAAAAGGAACTTTTGCTCGTACATATTAATTCGCGTTGGGACTGTACTTTTGACAATTCAGAACTTTGTTTCCAGAAATGTCAGAAAAGCATCTTCGACTGTCCAAAGATTTTTGAATTACAAAATGGCGTATTTTTTTTTTAGAAAGATGAGAAAAATTTCGGTTTTTTCTTTTTCCAGCTTTTGTAAATCACAATTTTCTACCTCCTGTGAAATTCACCACTCGTTATTCCATTCGTGCTGAGGTGACATGAATAAAAAAGAGATATATTTTTAAACTTCATTAAAATGCTGTAGCTGCCACAAAAAAAATGTATAGTTCAAGTTCGAGTATTAAATTTTGTAATTAGAGTAAAAACAATTCAATTTCCCTTTAATATATTAAAAAAACTAGCTTGCATACCCGTCGTTGCCGGGTTAAGTGTTTTCTATTTTTTTTTTTGATGGCCTATGTTGGAGCTAAACTTCAGGCCAATCGGCTCGGTAGTTTCCCCGCGAAAACCAAGTTTCGAAATCACTTTATCCCCTCCCCTTACTTCCCCCACCCCTCTCGCTACTTTTCCGTATGCCTATGTTGTAACCAGAACTACCACAGACACTCATGCCAAATTTCAAGTCAATCGGTTCAGCCGTTTTTGCGTGAAAGAGGAACAGACAGACAGACAGACAGACACCGACTCATTTTTATATATTAGTATGATTACCTTTTAAAAACACACATTTCAGATTTCAGTTTGAAAATAATTTTTTTTTTAAATGTTTGAACATTTGAATTCTTGCAAAAGCAAACATTTCTAATCCCAAACTGGCCGGAGTCGAGAATATTTCGCATATTTAGTCATGGTGTTTTAGTGGTTAATTAATTATAACGGTAAATTGAAAAAGTATTAATTTTTCCGGGACGTGTGGTCACTCTATTAATAGCTAAAGTAAATTAAGATAGGAAAATTGTCTTTTGTAGATTTTTATTGTAAGTTAATATCAATCAAACAAAATTAAATTTTGTTTTCCGAGAAAACTACAAATGATTGTGAGGATACTTTGTATCCAAACTAAATAAAAGCTTGTAAGATACAAAACGTTCATCTTTAATCCATATATTTACTGGTTCTCAACAAATAACCTTTTTTACACCCATTTGCGCGTACTATTTCTTATAAATTAAGTTATACTTAGCTTACTTCGTCTTAAAATACTTAGCGTATTATTCTTAAAAAATAAAGTTGTACTTAGCATACTTAGTTCCGTTTGCGCGTACTATTCGTAAAAAATAAAGTTGTACTTAGCGTTCTTAAGTAAATAGGTGAAATTCTGGGACTAAAATAATTCGTTTTGAGCCCAAAAAATTCAAATTTTAATTATAGATTATTATTATTTTATCCAATTACAACGACTAGTTCGTTTCAACAAAGCTTTGATATAATATAACTTTTAAAACGAATAAAAAAAAATTCCAAGGTACGATAATATATAAAGCATAGACGAATCTATAAGTAATGGCCCCCTTTATTCAAAAATCCCGCTCACCAATTTTAATCCATTTTCATTCCACTTGTGCCCTAAATTTCTACCCCATTCGGTATTCGAAAATTGCGCAGCCCTTCATTTTGTTGGAATCTATCCACCCTCGGTACAGTTATATGCATTGAGCTTCTTGTCTTCCACAAAATATCGATTTCCCCTCTGACACAGTCAGTCTTTCGCGAAGTCTGTGGAAAAGTGTTTGAAAAAGTTTCATTCCTGGTGAAAAAGTCCACACACCTGCTAAGAATTTATCAAAAAAATACCAGGAACCAAATTGGTTCACAGTATTTTACAATATATCAAAGTTTTCGCAGTAAAAAAGTAAAAAGATTTTGAGAGAAACTAAAATGCATCAGAACAGATTGGAATTGATAATTCAATCGTATAAGATTTGAATTTTACTTTTTTTCATTTTTCACCCCCCTGGAAAAATCTTCTAAATCGAATTTTTAATCAGAAAAATTCGGTGGTTCGATACGAAAGGATAAGAATTTTCTCTTGAAATTGGAAATTTTTGTATAAGGAAATTCAGCAAAAGAAAATAAAAAGTGGAGAATTGATTTCTAATAAAAACGGAGAAGAAAAATAAGTTTTTATAAATAAAAATCCTATCGTGGTTCGGTGTTGTAAATTATTTAAAAAAAAAGCATTTCCTTATGATCGGATCATTTTGGAATTTGTGTAGAGCGTGCCCATCAATGCCTGTAGATAAGGTAAGTGGTATAATTGTAAAATACCGTACCGTTAGTAATATGACATGAAAATATGATAAAATAAATTTTGGACTTCCGTCATATGATTTCACTGCAGTAGAAAAATTTCTACCCCACCGCATATGTCGTTGTTCCGTGCCGCTCCCTTCCCAGCTATATCCTTGCCATCCCTTCCATCTTCCGGTATTCCTCGATGCTGCTAACTACCACGTCCCACTTCACCCTATCCAACCGTTATTCGTTCCGCTATTGTGGTACCTATGCTTTTTTCCAGTCAAGTGTAGCATGCTTACAGGATGGCGGGGTGGCTATGTTGTGCAGGGATATGAGGGGGGGCGGATTGTATAGTTGGTACAGTATTACTCACCAATACTAAAACATGGTCTTTCTTTACTTGACCAAGGGTGGGTCGCCCTATAACATGCAATGAGAGCAAATACCTATGAACTCCGTCTTTTTTTGACTTCTTACCTCTGCTTTTTTTTGGTTTGTTCTTAGCTAAGAGATCAAATATCGTTATCGAGATATTCAGATTCCTTGATGTCGTCTTGCATAAGTGCTGAATGTTTTTTACACACCATTTTTATGATTTTTCGCCCTTAATTGTGCATGACTAAAGAACTCAATCCGTCTTGGAATCGGTCGTTTCCTTGAAGTTCTTAAGTTGATTTAATGGAAATCGATACCCTGGACTAAAAGCACTGCATATACGATTGACACATGCCAGATGACTGCCTTTTTTATGTTTCAAAAAATCTGGAGTGACTTCTTAATCGTCAGTTGGAGAATTTGACACATGAAATGAATATCGAGGAGCGGATTTAAAATTTTTTTTTTCTTGATACATTATTTGGTGAAATTACTTTGCGGCATCGAGTTAATGTCTTTTGAACGCAAGGCCAGAATTTATCGATTATATTAGAACATTTTCGCTTATATTCAGGAGTGATCACCATATTCTATTGCTGAGAAAATGTCGGTTCAGTTTATCGACCTTATATGTGGATGTCAATTTCATTTCAGGTTTTCTTTTTTTTCGTTTTTTTTTGCACGCGAAATAATCTTACACAATTATAAATCGATTAAATTTGGTATTATGTATGTTCAATAAATTTTGATAGTCTGCTGTTGCAATACCACTTGGGATTTTCATTTTTTCCTCGAGCTATTTTGGGTTTTGTGCGTCAGAATAAAATAATGAAATTTGTATTTTGACGGAAATTAATGGTTCTGAGTTGATAATTCGAACCGAATTATTTTGAGTTTTTATTCAGTATACTTAAATGTTGGATAACATGATTCTATGCACATTCAGCGGAATTGTTTTATGACTTATAAAATGAAAACGTTGGTCGTGCCATGGAAAAAAGAACTCTAAATGCCTAAAAGTAGGCTGAAAAATCCTGAAACGCCTGAACCTAGGCAATAAATTTTTGCTTAGGTTGAATAAGTCGCTTATAATACTGTTGGGTAAGTGAAATGTTCATTTTTTGCCGGTTGTGCTATTTTTTTTTTGATTTTGGGGAAAGCATCCAAGTCTACGATATATTTATATTTGACTGAATAATATGCTAATTTTCGGCTTTTCAAGCCACCCCCCATGTCCCAATTTTTTGTAAGACTGTGATATTTTTTATCATGAGTGGATCGACCGTTATTTAGTTTTTAATTTTTAACAGATATTTTTTGTGTGTTTGTATGTAATATCGCCGTCACACTACCGTAAAACTTCTAAATGTGTGATTTATTTTATAGTTCTCAATGAGATGCAACAAACCTTACAAACTATGAAATGTATTAATGGTTTGCAAGGTGAAACTAGGAGTGCGGGGTGCGGGGTGCGGGGAAGAAAATTATTACAAAGTAGTGATTTAACTATAAATGTCTGGCCCATTCAAAGAAAAATTGTTGTGGGCCCACTAAAAATGGCAATCCTCATTAAATCTTCTTTCCACTATCAAATATCTTTTTTGGAACTAATTTGGAAGACATTTTTTGAAGGAGGCGCTTTTGGTAAATCGTGTTCCACCCTATATTTGTCCTTGAATTATAAAAATTTGTGCTGAGTATTTTATTGGACACTAGCTTGCATATCCGTCGTTGTCGGGTTAAGTTTTTTCAATTTTTTATTGATGGTCTATGATCTATGTTGGAGCTAAAGTTCAGGCCAATCGGCTCGGTAGTTTCACCGCGAAAGAGTAACATAGCGCAAAAACTTAGTTTCAAAATCACTTTACCCCCTCCCCATACTCCCCCCACCCCTCGCACTACTTTTCCGTATGCCTATGTTGGAACCAGAACTACCAGAGACACTCATGCCAAATTTCAAGTCAATCGGTTCAGCCGTTTTTGCGTGAAAGATTGACAAACAGACAGACAGACAGACAGACAGACAGACAGCAACTCATTTTTATATATTAGTATGATTTGTCCGGTTTAGACAGATTTCCGGCTTATCCAGGTTCGTTCGCCCAATTGTAAGTTTAAGGCTTATCCAAGATCCAATTTAGACCGGTTTCACTGTATTGATTTTACATTCATTTAACGGCAATTAAGGTGTTTCATATTTAAAATAAACAGCATAATAATTTGTCTTCCTTTCTTTTTAGCTCCATTCGGAATACCGGAGTACGTATCGGTGGCATGAGTACACCGGGAATTCTAGGCCGGAAGTTGTACGAAGACCGCCGGTGCCTAATCAGTTTGGTAAGTGGATTTGATTGAAGGTTTCTATCAATCGATGTCATATTAGATTTATCATATATCCTAAAAACCACACTAAAACCCTTCATAAACGATCAAAAATTATCAAATTGTACAGATTTTCAATAATGTCAGATGCGATTTTTTTCACAAAATAAAAATTAAATTAAATTAAAACACACTATAGGCATTTGAAAAGAAAATATCTATATGAAAAGTATCTTAGAGAGAACAAAAGATCTTTTTGAATAATTTTCGTATTACTGATTTTTTATCCGATAATGTAATGAGACAAAAGCAACCATTCATGACTTCTTTTTTAAAAAAATGAACTGAATGTGATGTCGCATCGAAGAAAAACATTTCCAGAGCACATTAGTTTGTTTTGGCTGAGCTCCAAGAAATTTTAAATCAAGCGTTCCAGCCAAAATATGTATTTGATGTATTCAATTTGCTTTCCAATAAAGTACAGAAGTTTTTGTGTATTTTTTGTTTTCCTAAAATAATAAAAGGAAAAATGAGATATGGAGAAAAAGGCAAGCAATGATGCAAACTAAAATAGAAGATTTAAAAATTCGTAGTTTTTAAAGTATCTTTCACAAAAAAAAAACTTAAATCCTTAGAAGAGAACTTAGTTCTTATTTTTTTCCTAGTAACAAACAAAAGAAAATTTTTTCAACATCCCCTTCCGGGAACAAAAAGTTTCTTTAGGAAACACGGAAAATTTTTTGTTTCCTGTTGCGGACAATACGCATGGTTGACAAGGAAAAAACTTTGGTTCGGAGAGGGAAAGTTTGGCTCTACCAAACAAACGGAAATTATTTAACTCTTCGCCTGCGGCGCATTTCTTCCGAAAACTTTTAATTTTACGTTTTATTATTTCAAGAAATATTGCATTCGACGTATTTTTCTCAAGGAGTTTATAATAACTTTATATTCTATCGACTGCAGTCGGAAAAGGGGTCGCGCGAGAGAGAAAAATAACTGATGTAGGGCAGAGTCCTAGGGAATATTCCTTAAATGGACCCGAATTATTTAGAGGTAGGGCTCCTGGGGATTTTTTTGGGGTCGCTGAATCCGATTCTAGCATTAAAAAGTCTGTAAGGATAACGGGAGATCCTGATAGCATACCGTGATTATCCTTTTTCTTAAAATTTCCGGAAAAAACCTCATCTGGGAGTTTTTGGGGTCGCTGAATCCGAATCTGGCATTAAAAAGTCTGTAAGGATAACGGAAGATCCAAAAAGCATACCGTGATTATCCTTTTTCTTAAAATTTCCGGAAAAAACCTCATCTGGGAGTTTTTGGGGTCGCTGAATCCGAATCTGGTATTAAAAAGTCTGTAAGGATATCTCAAAGTCCAGGAAATTTTTTCGAAGCGTGGCGAAAAACAGACATCTTTCTGGATTTTAATCATACTAAATATATAAAAATGAGTTGGTGTCTGTCTGTCTGTCTGTCTGTTCCTCTTTCACGCAAAAACGGCTGAACCGATTGACTTGAAATTTGGCACGAATGTCTGTGGTAGTTCTGGTTCCAACATAGGCATACGGAAAAGTAGTTCGAGGGGTAGGGGGAGTAAGGGGAGGGGGTAAAGTGATTTCGAAACTTAGTTTTTGCGCTATGTTACCCTTTCGCGGGGAAACTACTGAACCGATTGGCTGAAATTTGGCATAGATGTTCGTCGGGGGTCCAGCCCCAACATAGACCCATTAAGAAGTAGCTTGAGTGGTGGGGGAATAAGGTGATCTCGAAACTTAGCTCTTCCTCTATGTTACCCTTTCGCGGGGAAACTACCGAGCCGATTGGCCTGAAGTTTAGCTCCAACATAGACCATAAAAATAAATTGAAAAAACTTAACCCGGCAACGACGGGTATGCAAGCTAGTTAAGAATAAATTTGTTTTTGTGTTAAAAATATTCAGTGGTTTTCTCATGGGCATAAATGGGTTAAAACTTATCTAATAACTTAACGAGAGTGTGTGGAATTTTTTTTTTTCGGCAAGTTATTATCCTTAACCTCACTTCCACCTATAATTATACGATGATGCTTACTTGCGAAAAGCCGATTGAAGGAAACTTATTAAACCCTAATAAGCACTAAAACACATTAATTACTTCTGTGACCTTTCGGAATTTACTTCGAAAAGACTTTTTGGTTCCGCATAATTAATCTTTATGTTGTGTTTTTTTTTTAGAAACAATTTGACATTTCGTACAATTGGAAAAATATTCATTAGTTGTGTTGTATGATTCGTAACTGACATTATTTTCAAACGAAATCGTTTAATCCGTTTTAAAGATAGTACTTATATGAAAGGTTTTATTGTAAACAAAGTTAATTGAAAAAAAAAATAAACCACAAAAATTCGATATACATAAATGCCAATGTGAATGCATTTTTCCCAAATTATGATCGGCCTCCAGATTTCATTTAATGAATTTAGAAAAAAAATCATGATAATACAATGTTTGTTGTTTAATTAATTTAAACAATAAAAAAAAAACTGAGGTTTCACTTCAATATGTGCAGCCAGCTCAACGGAACACTTTTTTTCTAAGTCAATGGAGGATGAGAAGCCAATCGCTGAAGGTGATAAATGCTAGCTAAATTTGAAATCTTCCTGCCCCTACTATTTATTCTAAAGACATGCAGTTTAAAAGTTTTTTTTTGATCAGTATATGTGTATCGTGATGAAATTGAGTATTAAGTTTCCCAGTATATACAAAATTATGCTAATCCCAAGAGTCCCTCTATTTTATATAAAATTATAAATTGTGCATATTATTAGATATTCGTAGATATATAAAACAGCTAAAATATTTGGTATTTCTATCGTGTTTATGATTAACTATAGCTTATAATTATAATCATAAAAGCTTTAAAATTATGATTCTTGTTATGATTTCGTATTGTTTTTTTTTTCTTCTTTGAATATTATGCTAGTTGATGTATGTTAAGATTAAACTATATTTCATTTCCTAAGGTCCTGTCAACGAACCGCCATTGCCAAGGCGGAAAAAATGCCCTGAGCTTGCATATAAAACCCATGAGTTTATTATTGGTGCAGAAGGTGGAATTCCAAATTTAAGAGGTGACGTCAACAATGTTACTCGCGCTAGGGTAAGTAAAAATCGAAAGGGTTTTTAAATTTTTATCAAATACATGAAAATTTCGTTGATTTTTAATAGTTTTCTTTACACAATAAATGAGTTTTTTGTCGTTTTTTTAATAAATTGATTTTATACACACACGATTTTCTTTGACTTAGAACAATGTTTATTTTTTTCACATTCAACGTGTATTTGTACACACATTTACAATTTATTTCAACAGTAAAACACCAACAATATTATTCAATCCTTGCACATGAATTTCACAATTTTACATATAAAATTAACTATTTTACAATTCAAATTAAGCACTTTCAAGTAAAGTTCAGCTTTTACAAGTAAAATTAATCATTTCACAAATCAAGCGTTTTTCTTTTGTAAAAATTTAGAGAATTAAAAAATATTGGGAAATTCCCTTACGGTCTCCTCGAAAGTATGCGAATCGGGAGAGTGTAGAGCAGGCAATTAATAATAGGGTCGGGTAGGATAAAGTGGTCCGTAGGGAGAAGTGGTCCACCACCATTTTTGTTAGTAATAGTGACATTAGAACAGAATATGCAACTCTCATCGGTTGCTCTTGATGACAGCTTGTTTTTTATTAGTCATTGAAGTGTGCAGACGTATATTTACTCACTCTCACAGACCAGTGCCAAAAAAACATTGTGAAAAGTTTTCACAAGTATTCACATTCAACCACATTTTGACGAATTCTTCATCAATTTCAATAAGGCAATTAAATCTAAAATGTTGTTTACATTATGAACTTTGTAAATCCACCGAATTTCTGCACTTTTTTCCACAATTGTTGAAGCAGCGTCATTCCGCGCAAAATACCGTTGGTAGGGAGAAGTGGTCCACGTTTGGTAGGGTGAAGTGGTCCACCCTGTCAATGTCATATTTCGTGTTTTCAAGTTTTTTTTATGAGTTATTTTGAGTGTTTCAAATCGTGGCCGAAAATCGATGCGAAGCTCGATGGTAACTTCTTCCGAAAATCGAGCTTAATTAGATTAGCAGAAAAAGCCGCCGGAAAACGAGGCTTAACAACTACACCGAAGAAACCAACACGAAAACAGACCAAACGCTCATTTGTTACTTTCGAATAAACCATATTTTTGATCAAACTTCATGATTATATTTTTATTTGCCATTTAATTTTATGTTTATGCGATTTCTGGAAAATTTTTGAGGATGGACCCCTTCTCCCTACCATTTTGAAAAACTAGAAAAATCAAAGTTTGCGATAAATGCCTAAAAATTAAATTTAATGTCAAAAAGTTGGCAATCTGTGAATGCGGAAAGTTAGCTTAGGTCCTGCGCTTGCGATTTGACTATCTTATCATGCAAAAATTCCAATTTTTGACCATTTTATGACCAATAATAAAAACGTGGACCACTTCACCCTACCTGACCCTACTTTTTACTCCTTCAATAAAAAATTTAAAAACTTACAACTAAGGAAAAACCACTAAAAAAATTCTAGAAGAATTTGATTTGTAAAAAGCTCAATTTGATTCGCAAAATAGTGTATTTGATGTGATAAAGTTTAAGTGAAAAAATGGTATTTAAATTCAGTTTCTTTACGTAATGCCATCGGAAATTAAGCACATTTTACGACTATATAAAAAGTGTAGAATATTTGTTAATAAAATTATCTTGTGTCTAAAGTTTTCCATAAATACTCATAAATTGTTAACCAGAGAAATTAATTCGCTCAGCTTTTTTTCACTGTTTAAAATTTCGAGATTTTTCATAAATACGAATTTTAATTCTTCACTTTTCCAATAACTCGCCTTATAGTGTGATACATTTTTCATTCTATTCATGTTGCATAGACCTAGAGTGCATTTTTTTTTAGCATAGAACATATTTTGATGACATTTAAAATGTGTCAATTACGTTGCAACAAGTGCACTTGAGGCCTTTTTAACGTTCAATGCAGACACCGTTAAAAGTTTTCATATTGATTTTAGGTCATCAATATTTATGTGGGTTCTCACGAATATATTTGCATTTTAAATGTTATAAAGCGAAAAATGATAAGCAATACCAAGAAAAGCTGAACTTTTTTTTTCAAATGTTTTTGACGATCCGTAAAATAATTTGCTCGTGGAAATTGTTCATACCGTAATTTAGGAGCACAATATTTGTAGATTTCTGTATATTTTTTTTGCCCAGAGCACTTTTTTTCAAAAGATTTCCACATAAAATCGCGTCTCGATAAAAAATAAATATTTTTCGGCAGATTTGCGGAGCAGGAAATTTTTTTTTTGTCTAATTGTGTTCTGGGGTGATTTTGTAAATCAATTACAACATCTTCGAATTTACCAGAACACAACAGTTTTTCACAAAATGTTTTAATGTTACACACTTATCGAATGTTACACACTTATTCTAAAATACACTACGTTTTCATAAAAGCACTTCTCATAAATGCATATTCCACTTCACTTTTCGGCGTCATTTTCACCTTCCGTGAAAAAAAAGTTCTGCGGCGCATTTTTTCTTGTTCTTAACAGTTAAGATTCTTACTCAATTTTTTTATACAAGTTTCAATTATGTGTCTCCACCACAGTCTTACGCATAATCTACACCGCCAACAAAAATAGTGAAAACATGTTAATTGTCTACGAAATATGTTATTCTATCGGGTCTTTCAATAAGGACATAACCATTTTGTATTTAAATAAAACACAGAATAATTGAGATATCGGGCTGAAATTTATTCCAGGTGTAGTGGACATGTTACATCTAAGTATGAAATTCGATGTCGTTCATATGGCCACCGCGAGCACGTTTGCTGATTGATTCTTTGGAGCCAATTTTCCACCACTCTTCTACACATATCGGCCGGAACGTTGGCAATTTCGCGTTCGATATTGTTCCTGAGCTCCTCTAACGTTGTTGGCTTGTTGGCCTAAACCAACGACTTAACATAACCCCATAAAAAGAAATCCAACGGCGTTAAATCGCATGAGCGAGGTGGCCATTCGACCGGACCATTTCTTGAGATTACGCGATTACCGAACTTCTCCTTCAATGGATCAATTGTTTGACCACTGGTTGGCATTGCTCGTTCGTGAACTTCACCATGATAAAAATGTAAACCTTGACTGACGGTTTAGCATTTCCAGATCATAAAAAAAGTTTTAGGGTGCGTTTTTATTAAAATACAAAATTGTTATGTCTTTATTGAAAGACCCTTTACCATTGATTCAAATTCAGCGCGTTCTATACATCGTTAAGTGTTGAAAATTTTGGAATCGGGATTATTGGGTCCAAAATAACGAAATTTGAACATCAGATTCGTGATCAGCGGTCCTCAAAGCCCCCTAATGTAATTTTTCCCGAAAAAAAATGGGAAATTTTTTTTTTGCGTTATCCGTATAGGACCTAAATGAATTTTGATACACCTGAAACCTAGCTGAATCACTTTCGCGTCCCCGAGAATCAAAAAAATTCATCCAAATCGGTCGAGGCGTTTTCAAAATAAAAGGGGATGTGCCTGAGAGGTACACCATATCGTGCTTTACGTAATAAAAAATTGGAAGAAGTTCCTGGATATGAAAAAGGACGAAAAATGCATTTCTTTTGCGGTTTTTTAGCCAAATGCAAAATTTTATAGTAGAACAATATGTCAATAGCAAAGCGGCAATACATCAATAAAAATATCGTGTTTGAAGATGAGATGTGCCTCTGAAGCACACTTCGTGGCTTTCAGGATTAAAAAAAACTTTCCCTTACTAGTTTTTTCATATAAAGTTCAATTTTTGTACACCCAGTGTTATCGATTGCAATGCCAATTTATTGTTTTAAAACAGAACTTTTGGTTCGTTATTTTCCACGCTACAATGCCTGCACAAAAATTTATATTTCCAAGTGATATCATTACCTACTTATTTCATCATTTTATTTTTAAACAAATGCACGCTTTAAACGTAGGGAAATTAAAATGAATACGTTGTGCATGCATAAAAATGTCAAAAGTACGACAAAAACGAAAGCAAAAAAAAAAATGAAATTTTATTAAAAATATCTAAAGCATTTTAATTCACTGTGTTTTATGTTATTAAAAAAAGATTTAACTAAATATTTTTTTTTTTGGAATAGGCAAATTGTAGTAATAAATTGATTTCTTTGAATTGAAATTTTTGTTTATTTTAGAAAGTTGCAATATTAGAGAAAAAATATCACAATAATGCCGATTTAAAAAGTTACACATGGGCTCAAAAAAGACAATAAAATTGATTGAATGTTCATTGATAACGATTGAAATTAATAAAATGGATCAGACCACTGAGCATGAAATGTATTCATTTTAATTTCAGTCCGATGAAAGGGGAATGCCTTCTAGGCGAAGTAAGTCTGAAGGTCCACCGGGCGTAGCTAATGGCAGGGCATATCCTATTCCTCCTTCTGTGAATGATGTCGCCGCTAAGGCAAATGGAAATCTTAAAGTACAGGTACTTTTTTTTATTTAATTATTTTATTTGTATATACGAGAATATGTTAATTTTTTTAAAAAATTATTTCTTGTAAATGGCATTGTAATATTTTGTCTATAACTTAATTATCCACAGAACCAAAATTTTGTAAATTTGTTAATTAAAAATCAATTTGATTATAATTTAATCTCTACCGTACAAAATATGTTTATAGTTTTTTCACAATTCCAAAAATTCTTGCGGACTTTCATCAGGCGCAGCTTGACTATCTTCCACTTTGTGTAATTAGGAGTTTTGTGAACGTGAATTTGGTACACGACTTGTACATTTTGTACCTGATCCAAATACTATTCACATTGGAATTATATGCGAACGACGCAAATAAAGCCTGCTAAGTACACTGTAGAAAATGAATTTGAATTTAAACCGAAAAATGGGGTAAAAACGGGGTAAATTTACAAAAAAGTCGTAAAATTTCGAAAAAAAATCAGAATTTACCTCGCACACCATTTAAGTTGTAAAATCACCCAAAAAAACATTAATCTTACACTAGAAATAGGGTAATTTTAAACCTTGCGTAAAATTTCGACCAATATTCATATTTTTACTCTCATTTTGGTGTAAAAACACGCTGACAGGGTATTTTTGCATTATTGAACGGACAATTTCATTATTTCACAATGCAGTTGACGGAAATTCGCTCTGGCTTGATGGAGTTATGTTGCCTTAACCTTATAATTCGCATAAGGTTTCTGGCATCGGAGTATAAATACTCGAATCGAGTTTTACTCCATCAAAATCCTGTAAGCCTGCGTGGAAACTGGTAAAACAGGCTCTGATGCCGGTGAGCCAGCTTCCATACAACAGGCCCATTATAGTTTTTCTGGGCAGACATGCCCGACCTGTTTGGGGGGAAATTTGGATGTGAAAGCATCTGCAAAAATAATGTAATTATTATTTTTTGTTTTTGCTGACCGTATAAGCCGAGAAATTCTAATACTATTTTCGGTTTAATTTTAAACAAAAAATGTCGTAAAATTACACCTTAAGACGCGGTTTTGCTACCAACTAGGAGGAAAATTACAACAAAAATGTGGTAATTTTAAACATCCATGTCGTAAAATTACACCCGTATTGTACTTTTACTTCTTATTTAGCTTAAATTTCCCCCGTAAAAGTGGCTTTTGTACGCCACAAAATGAGTAAAAATACATAGCTTTTAAGCCATTACGACTCGGTTTAATTTTACTACTATTATAGTAGGAAAATGGTTTCCTACTATTTTAGTGGTAAAATTACAATAAAATTTTCTAGAGTGTAGATTCAGTGGCCGCTAAAAGTTTCCTGAAATGTGCAATAAAAATCATAATCCTAACAACTAATAACCGTCACCGTATCGTGAAATTATGGGGCGTATTCTCATAATCGGTTTTAAACACACTTTTTGTTTAACATGAGGTTAAACTGACAGAAAACCATAGCAAACTGTCAGTTTAAACTCATGTTAAACAAAAACTGTGTTTAAAAACGATTAAGCCTAAACCACAATTACGCGTGCGTGCGTGCGGCATGATTTTGTTCTGGCATCTAGTAGTTGTCACCGCGTCTAAAAGTAGAGACTGAGCCTACTCTACGCGGCACGGACGCGGCAACGCATCTGAGCAACGCACAATTATACATTTACTCATATAAATGCGTAGTTTTTACTTTCACCGCGTGGGTGCCGCACGCACGCACGCGTAATTGTGGTTTAGGCTTTATGAATACGCCGCTATGTGTTCAGGAAAATTTCCACGCAATTGGGCAATTATTTTGTCACTTGAGGTAACAGAAATGGCAAAACAAGGTCACACAAAATCAGTAATCATTGGTCTATTCCTTCTCCCATTGACGGACAATGCTTGTCCTCGATCGTTTCCGAAGTCCTGCGGACAATAAACAAATTTCTATGTCCTCTTTGATGTTTATAAATGTTGCAGATTCTCGTTTATGCTTTGGTATGACAAATTTTCGACATGGTGTATAAAAGCTGACGTAATCTCTTGCTAATTTCTGCTCTAAACGATTTAAACTCATTAAATTGGGTTGAACGTTTTGATATAAACAAAATTTAAATTTTTAATTAATACATTATTCTTGAGAAAGATTCAATCATTTGTTTTTCTTTTAATTTCAGGCGGGTGAGTCTAGTGGACTATTCAAAAAGACAATTTCAAAATTGAGTACAGAATATCGACTGCAATTCGTTTGGCCACATGTGCGAAAAGCAATCAAAGGGGAATCTGCTGAGGACCTCCCTAGAAAATCCCTATCAATGGGTGCAATAAAATCATCCCAAACGAATGCAATACCAACAGTTCATAAAAAACGTACAGCAAATGAGAAAGAAGGTGCGACAATTCAGTCGCTAAAATCTGTGCAAAAATTCATTAAACAGAAATTTTTATATTTCTTTTGTCAAAATTTTTTTTACATTTATTATACTATAAATATTTGATATTTATAATCTTTTTAAATTGAGAGTCGTTACTTTATTATAATTATTAATTATTTATTAATTATATATATACCTTACATTTATTATTATGTATTGATTTTTTATTTAGTTTTGATTGATCGGAATTGAAAATGTTTATTCGTAAAAAAAAAAAATTTTTTTAAGTGTGTTTTTACTTAGCTTACATTTTATGCCAGGTACTCAAACTGTACTGCTGTTTTTTATGTACTTGTCACTAATTGAATAAAATTATTTCCATAATATTTAAACTATATAAAATGCTATAAAGAATATTTTTAAAGCTGATATTTAAATATCTTTGGAGTAATGTTTGAAAGTTTTGATGAGACTTCGATATTATATGTACGAATTCCGAATTGTATTTTAATTGAATTAAAATTCATTGATTGATTGGGTGCAGCTAAATAGCTACAGTATTTTTGGATATATTTTTTTATGCTTCTAATTGAGATATTTAGCAAATTTCGAAGTAGTTGTAAAAATTTAGTTGCCTTGTTGGGCTGTAAATCGCTCCTTTACACATATGCAATCTAGCTGCACTTAAGTTTTATTAACTTTTCTAAACAGTTATATATTCTGTTTACAAAATATTTCAGCTATTAGCACAAAAAAAAATTAAATGCGTTGTTTTTTTAAATTATAATTGCAGCCACCGTATTCGAGCTTGAACCTCTCGTCAATGATACTGAGGAGAAGAAAGTCGTTGAGAAGTAATTAATAGCCATTTTGTATTCTGTTATTGAAATATTTTAAATTTATTAAAAAATTTCGCTTATTTTTACTCTTTAAAACAAAATTAGACCAGCCTATCGGTCCTCGACACGACCATTTTCGCAGGCTTTGGAACAGGAAAGGCAAAATCAATTTTTAACTAGACAGGAGAATTTCGGCTTTAAGGAAGAAAAGGAAAAGCCAGTCGATGAAGGAACTGAGAGTAAAGTGATGGCCAATGGTACTAGCCAATATGGTGAGCAATGGTATAAGGATGTCATTGAACTTAGGAAGAAAGCTGGGGAATATAAGGTATTTTGCTAATAGTTTTTTTAAATAGAAAGTAAATTTTAATATTTTTAATTTTTTAGTGCCGCGGTTGGGGAATAGAAATCGATCCCGAGCTTTATAAAAAGCAAAAGGATCTCTGGGATCAAGTGTCTAGACGAAGCTCCTTGTCTGCCTTATCTTTAGCATCATCAGTTCATAGGTAAGTGTTGTAATATATCAATAAGGGTTGATTTTTTTTTTTTTTTAAATTGGGTAGTTTTCTATTTTAATATACCGAGAAAAATGGCAATAGGACGAAATTTTGGTTGCAATTTAAAAGATAGCATGAGAGATAGTATAACCTACTAGCTTGCATACCCGTCGTTGCCGGCTTAAGTTTTTTCAAATTTTTTTTTTAAATTTTTTTTATGGTCTTTGTTGGAGCTAAACTTCAGGCCAATTGGCTCGGTAGTTTCCCCGCGAAAGAGTAACATAGCTAAGTTTCGAGATCACTTTACGCCCTCCCCTTACTCCCCTACCTCTCGGACTACTTTTTAATGGGTCTATGTTGGGGCTGGACCCCCGACGAACATCTATGCCAAATTTCAGGCCCATCGGCTCGGTAGTTTCCTCGCGAAAGAGTAACATATCGCAAAAACTAAGTTTCGAAATCACTTTACCCCCTCCCCTTACTCCCCCCACCCCTCGCGCTACTTTTCCGTATGCCTATGTTGGAACCAGAACTACCACAGACACTCATGCCAAATTTCAAGTCAATCGGTTCAGCCGTTTTTGCGTGAAAGAGGAACAGACAAACAGACACACAGACACCAACCCATTTTTATATATTAGTATGATGACACTTTCTATAATGCTCTGAATCTAACGATGTGATTTCATTAAAATTGGTCCAGTAGTCTTTAAGAGATTTTTTTTCCTCAAAAATCGACTTCTAGCCTTGTATCTATATGTTAAATTAATATGATATAACAACAAGGTTAGCGCAATGGAAAAACGTCTTTTAAAAGTTTTTTATTGTTGCAATATAATTCGCATATCCAAAAATTTCTTTACCATTTTAGTGCAGATCATTTTTTTCGATTTCGATTTTCAGTTACATTTTTTGATGTTTGAACTCTAATAAATTTCATTAAACAAAAGTGTTTAAATTTTATGAATATGATTTTTTGCTACTTTGTAGACCAATTACGAAAGAGGAAAAAGAACAGGAAAACAATAAGAAAACATCACCAACTAAATATCCTCGGGGTAGAATTCCCGGTCAAGCACATATGATTGATAATAAAACTGTTCCTGATGGACCTATACTGCCAGCACGAGTGCAAACGATTCGTCATCATTTAGAACGGACCACTGGTCCTGGTATGCATTAAAATTACACGTCATTTTACTCTGTTTTTTAAAGTTAAAAAATCATTGAAAAAAATTACAGATGTTGAAGAGGGTGCCTTGCTTCCATCTCCAACACGGGAGAAACTTATGCCGACTATACCGAAATCGAAAGAACAAAATGAGGCTTATAGCTCACAGCGTGGTAGTCCTAAGAAAAGTGGCCCATCACGTCATGGAAGCCCTCAGAAGGGTAGCCCGCAAAAGGGTAGTCCAAAGAAAACCGTTAAAGGTAAGTAACGCTGATTTTAATGAAACTATGCAAATTAGCTTCTGCAAAACACAAAAAAATAATATTAGCAATAATCAAAGACAATTTTGCAATAGATTTTTTGTAATTATTTTCGTAGCCAAGGGAATATAGATATTTCTGAAAGAAGAAAATCCTACAAAATGATCACTAAGAATCGATGAATGTAAAAAAAAATATATTTCCGGTGTATTTGATTTGATCGCACTGCAGCTAACCAAAATATTTTTAAAAATTTTGTTTGTCAGTCTCCGTCCTATTTAAAAACCCGTTGTTTGTACGTAAGCGTTTTTACGTTGAATTAATACGAAATTTTAAATTAAAACTAATGCCGGTTAATATTGTAAATTGCTTTATTTCGGTAAATTATAATTCAGTTACCCTTGGATGCGTCTCTAACAATTGCGATGCGACTGTTCGCGATGGCGACTAAACAAAAAAGAGAGCGAGTAATCTGGAGTATTGCCAGATTACCATTTTAATAATAATGGCTTTGGCGTTAACACCCGTCTTCAGCCAATGCTGCTTTTACATCACAGTATTACGAAACCTGCAATGCTGCAATGTTTAAAGGCCTGCTACCTACAATGCTGCAATGTTTATGGTCTATGTTACACACGGCAACTTTAAGCGGCGACTTTTCTTAAGTATAGGCGAGAGAAGTGAGGGGCCACCGCTTCCCTCACTTCTCTCGCCTATACTTAAGAAAAGCCGCCGCTTAAAGTTGCCGTGTGTAACATAGGCCTAAATGCCTCGGCAACCTAGAAAACTTTAAATCTGCAGTTTTTTTAAATGCTGCGCAACCTAAAAGCAGCTACGTATGAATACTATGAATACGTATGAATACTAAGCTTGAAAAAGTAGCCACTGCACATTCGCTGTTTTTGTAAAGTTTTTAAGTAGATAAATTGTCTTAGTGTGGCGGGGTGGGTCGACTAATATACGACAAAGCTAGGGGAGAAAGGGGGATAAAAGGCCGGAGACTAGTATGTGGGATGCGGTTGGCCTGCAAATCGAGCCACTAACCGGCTTTGGTTAAAAAATGACCGTTATTGTAAGAAATATCTATATTCCCAAGGCAAATACCAATTAGAAAGTGAATTGGAATGTTATGGAAAAACGTGTGTAAAGAGTGTGTGACATATCCAAGTTGACGGCAAAAGTTTAGATACGAAAACATAAAAAAAAATCCACAAAAAATGAAGAGAACTGAAAATGATATGTAAATAATTAACACTTGTATAAAATATTAACGTTTAAGATTATCTAAATACACTGTATTTAACGAAAAGCACTAAAAATGTAAAATTTTACATATTTAAACGATGAAGAAGGATTTAACGACGACTATCGCATTTGGTGTTGGTAAAATAATTTTAACATTTCGGAACTACAATACATTTTCCATACAAGTTAGTTTTTATAAATTAGAAGAATAGAACAGTAGAATCAGCACAAATAGTGAAAATTCACGTGTCTAAATCCAAATAAAGCATTATTAGTGTTAGAAACTAAATCGAAGAAAAAAAAAACCCAAAAGAAAAATTTTTTGCGCTGTTTTAGGTCGTTCACAATCAGTCGGTCCGAGTGTTGTCGATAGTAATGAATCTCCGAAGCGTCAAATTCGATCAATTAGTACGGCTCCAAATGCAGCGACCGTTGCAAGCGCAGCCAAGGTTCAAAAGAAAACTCCAACTTCAACGCCAACAACTGCAGAACGAAGACCAAGACCCTGTAAGTGATTTTCCAAAAGCTCAAAAAAAAACACAAATTGTTTTGGAAAAACGGAGAAAAAATGAAACTTCCGATGATTTTTTCCAAATTTCAAGTTTGTTTTTTATAAAAAAATTTTAATGAACAACAATTAAACTATAGTTTTAGACAAACAAACAAACAAACAAACATAATTTACAATAATTGATAAGAAATGCGAGAAAAATTCTTTTTTAAAATTATTCAGGGCACTTAATTTCATGTTCAGATATTTGCTCTTCTTCTAATTTTTACAAATCCTTATTTATTCGTTTTACAATTTTGTTGAATTAATTTAATTTTGACATATTTAGTTTTTTTTTATCATTCGTAATGGGTATGCTCTAAATTAAATATAGCATGTATTACTATGCCGATTACCTGTTTTAATGTTAATATATTTATATTATAATATATATATCTATAATTAGAATCGAGCATTTATAACTTTTAATTTTCTTTAAAGACAAATAGTCAAATTGATGTTCTAGTTAGATACTGGAATATGTTCGTTTTGAAATTGAAAAGAAAAAAATTTGATGCGAATAATGACAAAAACAAAAAAAAATCGTTGATCCATACAAGTTTCCTAAAATCATTTAAAACAATAATACGAAAGAAATAACACTTTAGACAGTCGTGAATTCAAAGAAATACAGTTTATACTCGTGTAATCGTTTAATTAAAATAACAGCGAGCAAAAATCAAACCATATTAAATCGAACATCAAAAATATGTAACAAACTCCAATTATTCAGAAATATACAGCCTATGTAGTCTTTTGATTTAACATATATTTCTACAGTGTTTCCTATGTCAGATTTTAAAATATAAAACGAGCGAAACTTTATGTTTTTTCAATTTTAATTCTTAGGCGGTTCTTGTTAGATACATCTTTGGTTATTTTCATTTGAGTGAAGAAATAATACACGATTGTAGAACAAAAATTTTGGTTCTAGAAATTGAAAACGAGGGAGAATGTTTCAAAACGTAATATAAGCGAGGGCGTACACGGAGCAATTTTCGGTCATCAGCATGCCGCAACTTCACCAAATTGTAGGAAAGAAACGAGTGCGGCAAGAGGGGAAAAGTCGCCACTCGAAAAGTGTTCTTCACTTCATCTTTTACGCACACAAACGAAGTCGCTCGTGTAGCACGTCAGCATGCATGTGTGCGTAATTTCATTGAGTCAGTCGGTGCTTAGCCACCGACTCGTAAACATATCCCAAATAAACAAAAATTGAATGCAAATAGGGAAATCCCAATTGCAGGTAGTTTTATTTTTCAGGTAGGTAGGTAAATAACAAATTACCAGTCCTTATTCTTCGATTGTTGGCAGTTTCTATTTTGGCAATTGATGTTACTTCGGTGCTAGCTAGTAAGGGAATGAGCTGGAAATACAACACATATATGAGAACTACACACACATGAGCGATCGCTTGTTGTACACAAGTTTTTGCTACTAAAAAGTGAAGAAGCGTGTACGTCGGAAAGACATTTTGAGGACCAAAAGTTGCCGCGACGAGAAGAAGCGTGTGCGTTCGCACTAATGGTAGACAGACGTTAAAATGCCACATTAAAAGGAAAGGAGGGGTACAAGATAGGACATTATAAGGAAAGGAGTGTTACAAGATTTTAGTGGGCTAGAGATTTCCATAAACACAAAAAAATTTATTGGTGACAACTGGAACGAAAATTCTACAGCTGTCCAGGAGATAGTAGGAGAGGGGGTTAATTGTAGTGGGACGAATTTCAGTTTGCAGATTTTTCTTGAGATATGTGAAGTAAAATGTTTATCTTTTTTCTAATACGCACTCTTAAATTACTTTAAAATACTTTAATCTGTATTAATATGTGTTTACTGATTTCTGTTCAATGTCAGGGTGGATATTCAGAGGGAATTCGGTTAAAAAATTCGTCCTAAAACGTCTTCAAATTTTCAATAAATTCCAGTCGGGGATTCGGTTAAAAAATTCGTCCTAAAACGTCTACAAGGCTTTGGAATTTATTCCAGTCGGTGACAGTCTATTTTATAAAGACCGGTAAACTTGTTTTCTAGATCAGGGGTACCAAAGTTAGTTATTATGAACTAGCTTGCATACCCGTCGTTGCCCGGTTAAGTTTTTTGTCTAAGTTTTAGAATACGAAGAAAACCGGAAAGAACTTAAAAACTTTTTAATGGGTCTATGTTGGGGCTGGACCCCCGACGAACATCTGTGCTGAATTTCAGGCCAATCGGTTCAGTAGTTTCCCCGCGAAAGAGTAACATCGGTTTAGTAGTTTCCCCGCTCAAAAACTAAGTTTCGAAATCATTTTACCCTCTCCCCTTACTCCCCCACCCCTCGCGCTACTTTTCCCGACAAATATCAAGTCAATCGGTTCAGCCGTTTTTGCGTGAAAGAGGAATAGACAGACAGACAGACATCAACTCATTTTTATATATTAGTATGATTTGAAATTTTCGGTGATCGACTCTGACTTCA
The DNA here is from genome assembly GCA_964034945.1 of Chrysopilus asiliformis. NCBI lineage: Eukaryota > Metazoa > Arthropoda > Insecta > Diptera > Rhagionidae > Chrysopilus > Chrysopilus asiliformis. The sequence continues at coordinate 113,765,056 of OZ035960.1, forward strand.
GGATCGACTCTGACTTTTGGATCGACTAAAGTTATATTTAATTAATATCGCTTACAAGTTATATGTGAAAATCTGGAGTGTGGTCTTTAAAAATTTGCGCAGTCGGAGTTCGGACTTTTTTAGGATGATTCGACGACGTTGGTGACAACTTTCACTTACATCGTTTTTAGCGGGACATGACACCTTTATTCTGGTAAATAACCTGCGGCGCCTTGGTAAAAAAAATTACCGTCATTTCGTTGTTATTTTAACTGCTAAACACGTTTTCCGTTAAAAAAAAATCGCGTGAAAAGACGGCCGTGAAAAAAATACAGGGTTGGAATTTTTTTTTGGAAAATGGTTTCTTTTATGGTTTTAAAATCTGACTTAGGGAATCACAAATATACCAACTTTCTACTCATATATCTATTTCTCCTATAATACACTCGTCATCACTTGATCTATCTATCTATCTATCTAACTCTCTATATCTATCTATCAGCCGTTTTAGAAACAGAACAAACAGTCTAAACTATCTATCGCTCTCATTAATTTCATTAGTAGTGACAAAATTCATTAATTCGATGTATAACTATTTTTAGCAACCCTATCCACATCAATCCATTCCCGATCAAAAAGTAGTTCCTTACCTCCTAGTGGTAGAGCTCATTCAGCTCCTGGTACTCATCACATACAATTATCACAAAATGATACAAATAAGTCATCAACGGCCTCAAATATATCACAAGCGAACTTGCGTAAGACCAAATCCTCTAAACAGCCGAGGCCAAAGTCTGCAGTTGTCGTTAACGGGTTAAACAGTAACAGTGCCATTACAGAGTCTACGATATTGATAGACGGTCATAGATTGACTAAAGGTCAGGATGACAATAAATTGGCAGAAAGTGAGTAGCCACATATGTAACTAATGTAAAGTTTTATAAAAACAAATTTGTATTTAAACAAAACAAAAATTATCATAAATTTTATCTTAAGAAACAAGTAAACGTGTTTTTGATGTTGTGTTGTTGACAATCTTGTTGTTTGTAAACATTTTAACTGAGTTCTTCTTCTGTTTTTGTATATATATATATCAATTTTAACTATAAAGATGAAAAAAAAATTAGAGAATTACAAAAAAAAAAAGTTTAATAATAAAGAAAACGGCACTTCTCTTTACATTTTACTAAAATTTGATTAGAAAATTTTCTACTAATATTTACTATGTTTTACATTAAGTTTTATAATTTCAATTATTAATGTTATTTTAAACAAAACAATACTAACCAAATGCTTCTTTAATTTCAATACACATTCATATATAATGCACAACAAAAATTTCAGTACACATTTGTTAAAATACTGTTTTTTTTCAGTTTAAATTAATTACGTTGATTTATTGTAGTTGCATGCAATTTTTGGTTATTGAAAATCGCAACACTTTTTATTTTAAATATAATCGTATTTGGAAAATCAACCATTTTAAATATTTGAAAAAAAAAAAAATTCAATGAGTGAGGGTTAAAGATTTTGTATTGCCGAATGCAAAAAATTGCATTAATGTTTCTTTTTTTCTTTTGATAGATGATGAAACGCATCATGAAAAGGACGGTATAGTCATTACGAATAGCTGTAGTCCACAGCCGGTAGCTGAAATAGCCGAGCATATAGTGAAATCGCCCCCGGAGCCAACAAGGGTTAAGTCACCGGAACAAATAATTATGAGATCACCGGATCCGGTTAATTGGACTGTTCCATTAGATACAGGAAAAACATTTACCGTTACTCAAAATGTTAAAGAAGGTAAGTTTTAAAACTATAACTTTTGACCGTTTTCGAGAAAAGTCAGAGTTTTTGTTTTTGAATTCAAAGTTTTTTATACCTAGAGGTTGTCGATAAAATACGTTACACTTTTAAGGTATAATATTAAACATCATACGAAAAAGCACGACCAAGACTGAAAATCATCGTGACATATTTTATGGACAGCTCCTTATTTATTTATTTTTCAAAATCAGAATTTGTGCTAAAACCATTTTTGTATTCTAGGTGAAAATTTTAGTCGTCCTCAAAGTGAAGTAAAAGCATCAACACCAATTGAACGGCCACCCCCAGCACCACTATCAGCACCACCAGAATTAGCAGAACAAGCGAAAATGGAAGGTAATTCATTAATGATTTTTGAAAAACGTTTGAAAATCTGTTTAAAAAATATAGTCACGTCATAAAAATGAGTTGGTGTCTGTCTGTCTGTCTGTCTGTCTGTCTGTCTGCCTGTCTGTCTGTCTGTCTGCCTGTCTGTCTGTTCCTCTTTCACGCAAAAACGGCTTAACCGATTGACTTGAAATTTGGCATGCGTGTCTGTGGTAGTTCTGGTTCCAACATAGGCATACGGAAAAGTATCTCGAGGGGTGGGGGGAGTAAGGGGAGGGGGTAAAGTCATTTCCAAACTTAGTTTTCCCTCTATGTTACTCTTTCGCGGGGAAACTACTGAACCGATTGGCCTGAAATTTGGCATAGATGTTCGTCGGGGGTCCAGTCCCAACATATACCCATTAAAAAGTAGCCCGAGAAGTGGGGGAGTAAGGGGCGGAGGTAAACTGATCTCGAAACTTAGCTCTTTCTCTATGTTACCCTTTCGCGGGGAAACTACCGAGCCGATTGGCGTGAAGTTTAGCTCCAACATAGACATCAAAATAAAAAAATAAAAATTTGAAAAAACTTAACTCGGCAACGACGGGTATGCAAGCTAGTATTTAATAACTCGAGAATATGTTGATAGACTTATAAACCGTTAAAGCAAAAAATGTAGAAATTTTTAAATCCAAAGACTTTGTCAACAAATCTTAAAACCACTACTGAAAATTTTCCGAAAAAAAAACAAAAAAAAATGTTCTCCTACAGGACATTGGCAGCGCTCCCCGTCAAGTCGCTTTCGCACTAAAATTGATGGAACTCGCATCATTGGTTTAGTAGGTAACAGGGCAGGGGGTTGCAGGGCATGGGGTGGATATATTGAAGTGCGAAGGAATTTTTTTTAACGAATTACAAATTCAATGACGGCAATCCATTAAAAATTCCTTCAGCGATCTAGGATTCAGCAGGGGAGGGGGTTAAGATGAGGGGATAATTTTATAATTTGGTTGGTATTGTTTTGCAGAAAACCATATTCAAATCGTTCGAACGGGTCGAAAGTATTTAGGAAAGGAATTAAAAATTATGTGTACATTAGGGATTGTGTGTAAATACAACCTATTTTTCGATAATGTAAAAATGGTATTTTTTCTTCTATTTATAGCTTGGAAAGGTTCAGATCCTAGTGAAAAGGAATTAACAGATGTAGATTCGACTTCATTGAAGCCGATTGTGGTACCAGAGGTACGATACGACAAACCCGTGCCCGGCTCAACCCTTCGATGTTTAGATGATCCAACCTTCGATACTGATGCGTCCCGGGCAGGTGGCCCGCAAACAGGAGCAGCAGCTGATGTTTTGGAAAAGGCTCGTGACCGTTTCGATCGTTTCTGGGGCGGCAACAAGGAAGAAAGCGTTTGAAGCGTTTAAAAACGTGACTACGTTATATATATAAAAAAATAAGTAAAGAAATATCGCTAAACCAATGGCAGAACAATTTTGCTAGATAAAAAAAAACTGAGCTTTTTTCGATTTCGGTTTGAAACATCTTTTCCATCGGTTATTTGTAAATTTCAGGATTGCGGACAAAAGCGTATTTAACTCGGTTACTAAATGGGCTTTACCGATTGTTCACATTCGAAATGCTTTGATTGGCTGGCTTTTTTGGATATTTAAGTGTTAGCTTCATTTAAAAATGATTTGGAAATTTTATAGTTTAGTTTGAAAGAAAGGAATTTTTTGTAATTTTTACTTAAACAGTCATATGTTATTCGTGAATAAGATCAAAAATAATAAAAATATCCACAAAATCAATTTTTGAGTATAAACAAGGCCCGTCCACCTCAGCGGAGGAAGTACAAAACCTTTAATAGGACAAAATAAGAAATAGCAAAACCTTAAAAAAAAATTAAAAGCGCAAAGTAGATAACACAGCATTTATAAATTAATTCGTGATTTAAATAAATAAAATTACCTAATCTGCGATAAACGAATGTCAGTAACCGAGATAGAGAAAGAAAATCTGTCCATTGGGGGAAAATTTGAGGAAGAGATTCAGAATTTACGTAATCAAAATCCATAAATTGGTAATGACTTGAAACTAAAGCAAATGCTGGCTAATAAAATGTCTTTTCGGCTATAATTTTTCATCATATTTATCATACATAAAAGAATAACAAATTTTCTTATCAAATAATAACGATTTCCGAAAACGGTGATTATTCTTTACAACAATTTAAAAGTAATAAAAACAAGGATAGTAAACAACTACACATAAAGAGTGTTTAGAATTGATTGAATAGTGTAGCAGGCACTTAAGATAAACTTTTCATGGGTGATTTGATACATGTTTTCTATCACTGTTTATCAATATAGATTGTAAACAATTCTTTCGATAATAAAAAAAAAATGGTATACCAGACAGTTTTAGTGTAAGAAGCGATTAAAGGCATGTTAAGCACTGTTAAATGATAAAAACACAAACTCTAATGTCACAATTCTAAAAATGTTAAAATGTTTGTGTTGACTATTTAGTGGAGTTAGTCTGAGTTAATATGGAGAACTTGAGGGCGTTTTTTTTAAATTTTTTGGTAAAAAAATAGTTTTGAGATGTCATGGAACTTTATAAAGTGAAGCCTGTTTAAGCAGCCGAAAACCTGCCTAATCCGGAGAAACTCTAGTCCGGAGGTATATCTCTGAAATGAGGGAGGATCTCTGAATATCGGACCCCAAAAACGTACTTTCGATTTGGAGGTCTGCTAAAAAGACGTCTTTCGATTTTGACGTGGAAAAGAAATTTTTTTGGAGACTTGCAATGACTTTTCGTGGGATTCCCACAACTTGTAGCTGCGCCACTTGGTATCTCAAGAAACAATTTGTAACCGTGGTTACAAAAAAACCTTCAATTTAGGTTACATTTTGGTTACATTTTAGATGGTTTCCGAATAAACTCGCCAAAAACGGTTATTTTGAAACCTGCTTCTAAATAGGGTTTCTGAAACGTTTCTGAAAGGTTACAGAAACCAAATGTGAAACTTTTGACTTTTGCTACCATGGTTTAAAATACATTTCTTAACCGGAATGTAACCTCAAATTGTTACTTGGGTATGGGCATGTAATTTTTTAAACTGTGATAATGTCACTTGACGGCTGAAAATAATTTCTGTTTGTTGAAAGCAAAATCACATTTATACCCAAAACTCACTTGTCCGTTATTTTACAATCTAGAAATTTTGCAGGATATTTGCAGGGAGAAGGACAAAAATGAAGTGGAAAATTTTGACAAGTGCATTTAACAAATCTGACTCGAAAATTGCTCAACCTATTGAGCTGAAATTTTGAATAAGAGGTTGTCCATAAAATACGTCACACATTTAGAGAAGTGGGAGGTGGGAGTCTACTAGTATTCAAATCTGCCACTAGCAGTGTATCTTCTTTAGTGGCAGATATGTATCACACATGAAACATGCTAGTAGAGATTGTGAGTATGTGGAGGGTGTGGGAGGGAGGGGGAAGGCAATAACTAGCGTAACGTATTTTTTAGACAGTCCCAAATATCTAATAAAGGCAATTTATCATGAAATCATGTGTTTTCTTAGCTGGCCGTAAGTTTTTATCAAACTACTTTCGTAGAACATAACATTTAAATAAATCTGTTGTAAAAATATCAGTTGTGATCAACACAAAATTCTCTGCAGTATTCAGTTTCGGGAAAAATATGTAAAAAATAATATCTTTTTCAAATATCTCGAGAACTGTTAAAGATACGTAAAATCTGGTAAAGAAAAAAAGTAGTATAGCAACCTATCCGCGCACCAGTTTACAAGTTTACAAGAGAATAAATCGCCCGCTCCGATTCAACTTCCGACTCCTTATTTTTTTGCTTTTTGCATGAACCACATGCAAGAGGTTCTTATTCATCCTCTACACGGACAGGAAGGTAATTTCTTCGAAAGGGTGGCCAGGCTGGATTTTCCTGACAGGCCGTGTTACAGTAGAAAATTTTATTTCCTATAAATTTGGTTCTATGCATTTTTTTCATATTCTAACCTAAATTTTTTTTCCTTCCTATCCCTTCCTTTGCTATCTCCTAAATTTCTAAAGCAATTTCAATTATATTTCCTCGATAACTCTTCACTCATTGTACGTATGATGAAAATTCTGTAAAATTCAGATGTGAAAAATTCGGTTGAATATATTTGCATTGGTTGTGATAGAACAGCTGCTTAATAGATAAATAATTTTTGTAATATCTAATCACTGACTGCCAATATGAAAGCGTATCTCCCCTTTGAAGATAATATTTTCATCATAAAAATAATTGATTTCAAAATGTTGCTTTTTTAAACATTATTTTAGAAAGATTTATTTTTAAAATCATTTAAAAATAAATCTATGTGTCCGTTGAAAGCACAACCATATTTGTTCCTTTGAAATTTACTGAATTTTGCGATTCCTGATTGAGAGTTTATTGGGCACAATTTTTCACTAATTTTAAATTGCACAAGAATGGGGTTGCTAGCATTGAGCTCGTTGACAGTAGCTGGCAAGTATGACAAAAGTTGGAAGTTCCCAACTAGTTTGATGCTAGTTCAAAATGCTGCTAGTGAACTGGGCACTAGCCTAATGTCAACTGGAGATTACAGACATAATGTACATACGTTAGGGTGGTCCTCATGTTTCAACCTTTCATCGGCAGGGTTTCATACCCCCATCAAATCCGGGTCATTCGGAGGAATCATCCATAAATACAAATCTTTAGACCAGGGGCCATCTGTCGCTACCTTTACAATCAAAATTTATAACCACTGCAAATAAAAATACAGTTCAATGAAACACAACGGCAATGGCTTCACACGAACTAATTTAAAATTAAATGCGTCATGCTAATAATGCCCCGATTCCAACTCAAAGCACGATTCGTTTTATTCCTGCGATTCGAAGCCGCAACACACAAGCATTACAGCACACAATAAAAGGTCGATTATAGTGGCTACGCTGTTAAAGCCAATCTGTGTGATGAGCCAGCCGAGCCACTAGCTGATGATGCCTGCTTTAGACTCAGAGCTTCGAAAAAAAAACGATTTGTGAAATATGAACCACCCTAACATACGTTTAAATAAAAATTGCCCATGCAATGAATCAAAAATTAAACATTTTCGACAGAGAGAGATTACATTGACATTTATTTGCAAAATGTAGTTTAGCATTGAGTAAAAAATTAATAAATAGTCTCAGTATACGCCCACGCCGAAATAAAAAAAACTGTTTAATTGTTTAGAAATTGTATTGAATGCCAAAAATGCGAAATGTTCAACTTTTGTTGATCCTAGGAAGCATCGAATAAATGTGATTTATCTATTTGGTAGTAAAAAAAGACAATTTTAACAGAGCTTTGATAACTACCTCTAGTCAAAACTAGAAAAAACCAAAAAAAAAACCAAAAAAAAAAAAGAAACACTGACGTATTTGTATTAAAAAAATGCATTTTTTGGATCGAAAACATAATTTATTCATAGTATATGTTTCTTATATTAAGTTATGATTAAGATTCTAATGCTACATGACATGGTATGAAATTTGTTGCTCTAATATATAATCGTTATATCAAGTACTCATATATTATAATAAACGCGGTTGCAGAATGTGTAACACAATAAGCAGATAATTTATTTAGGTTATATTTTTACTTTTGTTATACACTTATAAAAAATATTTACTTAACATGAAAGAATATTTAAAAATAAAGAGATTAAAAGTATTTAAAACGCCTTAAATAAATCAATATTTTTTTTCTAATTTTTTATATTTAGAAATGTATTTAAATTTTAAAGAGAATCAAAAATAGATTTATCTTAATTAGGGTGTGATGGGAATTTTTCTTAAAATTTATGATATGGAAAATGATGTGTAATTTTTGTAAATGCCCCACATTATTTGCAATTGTTCATTTTTTTGTGGTAGGTGTTATTTTTCTAAAAAAAAAATTATTTACAAAACTGTCACAGATTAAAAAAACAACCACACAATGTTAAAATGAAGAAAGCCTTTTTTAAGTTTGATAAATTGTTCCAGTTGATATTTGTATTTCAGATATTATTAACGATAATAAAAAAATGATAAAAATAATGGATAAAACTTGAAATGAAATAATTAAAATGAATTAATCGACTAAGTAGATTATTTCCAATGAAATACAAGAAATAAAAAAATGAAAGCACATAATTATATTTATATGAATGTATGATTATAAAGCAAAAAAAGAAAACCAAGATACAATTTAATTGAGGACTTAAAACAATGATAAATGAATAAATTTTAAGCTTTATAAAAATAGAATCCAAGACAACAAGTAGTGAAATCAATATTAACTTAATAAATTAATAAAATAAAACCCATTTAATATATTTCAATATGCCGATGTTTTAAATAAATGCATACAAATCAAAAGCATCAGAATTGAGTTTTTTTTTCATCAATTATTTTATGTGTATTTATTTTCTTTGATTTAATTAGCCCGTTTTGGACCAGTCTTCGTATTCCATAATAGTAACTTTGATTCCTAAGTGGTAACAATAAGGCTCAAAGTAACTGGTCCAAAAATCGACCAGCGGACGTTAATGGGTTAAGAAATGTATAAAAATTTTACGTTAAACTTAAATTTTTTTTTACTGAAAACGGTATTATTAGTGCGAACGCACACGCTTCTTCTTGTCGCGGCAACTTTTAGTCCTCAAAATGCCTTTCCGACGTACACGCTTCTTCACTTTTTAGTAGCAAAAACTTGTGTACAACAAGCGATCGCTCATGTGTGTGTAGTTCTCATATATGTGTTGTATTTCCAGCTCATTCTTTACTAGCTTGCACCGAGGCAACATCAATTGCCAAAATAGAAACTGCCAACAATAGAAGAATAAGGACTGGTAATTTGTTATTTACCTACCTACCTGAAAAATAAAACTACCTGGAACTGGTATTTCACTATTTTCATTCAATTTTTGTTTATTTGGGATATGTTTACGAGTCGGTGGCTAAGCACCGACCGCCTCAATGAAATTACGCACACATGCATGCTGACGTGCTACACGAGCGACTTCGTTTGTGTGCGTAAAAGAAGATGAGAAGAACACTTTTCGAGTGGCAACTTTTCCCCTCTTGCCGCACTCGTTTCTTTCCTACAATTTGGTGAAGTTGCGGCATGCTGATGACCGAAAGTTGCTCCGTGTACGTCCTCGCTTAGAATCTTACATTCCCCTTGTCGTCTTTCCCAATACAAGTAGTTTTACGGTCCACCGCTTTACTCGACTAAAAAGTGATAGAGATTAGGGAATGTATTTTTTAGGGATCATTTGTTTAATATAAAAAAAACTGGATTTAGATTGCTTCAACGGTTGAAGAGATACAAGGCGAGGGGGCATGAAGGATGGGAAACTTTTACTTAGCGTTTGACAAAAATCGGTTCAGTCACTGTCCAGCTGTAAGCAAAAGTAAAACGAAGTGTTGGGGGAGCGGTTCGAAAGGTTAAAAATTTGGGTAATGTATTTTATGAACAGCCCCTAAATCTTTTTGAAAACGAAAACAGAAGTTATAAAACAATTGTAAAACCAAAGACCGAAAAATACCGAAGTCTTCTGTAGTAGATTGAAAATTTAAAGAACTTTAAAGGCCTGTGTCCACATGGAAGTTTATTTGCAGAAGTCGCTTCCAGAAGAGATTTCTGGTGTCACAACTTCTGGAAGTTCACTTGCAGTTAGTGTTTCCACGGAAAAAACTTCCAGAAGTCTCTGCTAGAAGCGACTTCTGCAAATAAACTTCCATGTGGACACAGGCCTTTAGACCCTTTTGAGGGCATCTAGCAAATTTGAATTCCCCACCCCAAATTTCGGAGGGCTGCCGCAAATTAAACCCTTCTTAAGTATCCTTTAAAGGAAGTGTTTTGGAAAACGAAGATTTGAAGACACTTTTTTATGAGACCGAATTTCAAGGGCCCCCAAAATCTCGAGGTTCTTTCAAAGGTTTGCTTTCCTCGGAAAAAAAAGTTTTTCTAAATGACTGTAATTGTTATTTTATATTATTTAGGCGTGCTGTAGTGAACCCGCCAAGTTCAACACGAGAAACAACTTAGGCCAATTTCAACGTCTGCCCGTCGTTTAAAAAAAAAAACAAAATAGCGACCGGCAGACGAATAAGATATCTAAAGGGTTAAAGAAATCTTTTAAACAAGATTATCTGTATTTCTGCTTTAAAAACTAAAAAGCAAGTCTTTTACAAAAATTTCGAATTTTTTGGGTGTTGTAAATACAGATAAGTGATTTCATAGTTTTTTTAAATCCTTGAAAATGTTTTGCATATAATTTATATAAAAATCATAAAACCCAAGGTAACATAATGATATTTACTCGCATGTAGTCGGATATGAATATTAGGGGTAGTGACTTACTGCTATTCCTTTTCATGTTAACTTTTCGACACTTTTGAAATTTGTCCACGCTGTTTATTTCAGACTGCTTGAACATTCACTTAATTTTACTGTTTTATAAAATTTCATAAAAATGGCACGCATTTCATTTTGTATTTCAGTTAAAGTTCGAGAATTTTTTTGTGGCATTAAAACTGATAATAAATTAAAATTCCAAAACACATACCAATATGAGCTTATGAATAAATTCTAGTTTAGTAACTCATTCAAGTATTCAAGTTTAGTAAAGGTAGCATTACCGTTGAATGGTGAATGAAGAATGGACCCAGCCTTTGCACCCCTATAGTGAATATTATTTTACATTTGCGTTGGGGTTTTTATAGCGCATGATGTAGCATTTGCGAATTCATTCCGGGTATAGGAGATGATGGTGATGTGATGAAACTTGGCCAAACTAATTAAGTTAATTAAGTTAATTATGCATTAAAGTGAATACCAGAGAGTGAAGTATGTATTTTCCTAAGAAATATCAACTAACGTTCTCCTATACCCATGCTTCTAATTGTACAAGTATGTATAGTTGAGTGTACTTGTATGAATTTACTTTAATCATCCGCAAGGATGTACTCGATTATTATTGTGGTTTGGGAGCAATGCTGCACAGAGTATTTAACTTTAATAAGAGGTTCATAACTTACACGAGTTTATTCAACAGTATTAAATTAGATTTTCACCAATATGTAAAATGATAAAGTTTTACATACACAAAAAAAATGCGAAAAAGTTTCAATTAAATTTCCCGTATTATTGTTGGAATACACTTTGCAATGTAGTCGGATATGAATATTTAAAAAAATTACAAATTAACGAATAGAAGAGGCAACTTTTTGAATATTCGCAAATCGATAACATAATGATCAAAAAACGTTAATTTTTTCTTTCAGGAAATAATTTAGACTCACTAGAGCAGGGGTGGGGAACCTATTTTCTGCCAAGGGCCATTTGGAAATTTATAACATCATTCGCGGGCCAGACAAATAATAATAGTTTTTTTAGTTTTTATTGTTCAACAAAAAAATAATCATGTGTCCATTTTTCTTGAAAAGACCGACATTCTGCATCCACTTTTCTTTTCTTTATACTCGCCATTTGTAGGATATATAAGTTTTAATTTCTAAATCACTCACGTTTGCGCACGAAGAACCAAAAAGAATGACGAACAGTCACGCATGTGCAACAAGGAAAAATTCACAATCCCCTCAGGAATTGCAAAATACGCCATAAAAAGTAGCCCGAGTGGTGGGGGGAGTGAGGGGAGGGGGTAAAGTCATCTCGAAACTTAGTTTTCCGTCTATGTTACTCTTCCGCGGGGAAACTACTGCACCGATTGGCCTGAAATTTGGCATAGATTTTCGTCGGGCGTCCAGCCCCAACATATACCCATTAAAAAGTAGCCCAAGAGATGGGGGGAGTGAGGGGAGGGGGTAAAGTCATCTCGAAACTTAGTTTTCGCTCTATGTTACCCTTTCGCGAGGAAACTACCGAGCCGATTGGCCTGAAGTTTAGCTCCAACATAGATTGGCCTGAAGTTTAGCTCCAACTGCCTATTCGTTTTCTTTAACATTACTACACTTTCTGTTGTTTAAAAACAATATATCTAGGAGAGAAAAATCAATTCTACGAATTCAAACGTTTCGACAAACATATCCACATGAAAAACCTATTACAAGTCCTTTTCACACTAGCTACAGTGCGGAAGTAAGTTTAGATTATCTAAAATATGTGAAAAGGATTTAGTTAAACATATAATAATATTTTTTTAGAAGTGCGAATGAAAAACTCGACTTTTTAGCAATATTGCACTTGATTGAAAATCATTTTCGATCATGTAAAGTATTTTCTTATTAAAATTTCAATACGTCATTGGATGGATTTGTCGCTGACAATGATTTGATCCAGAATTTTATTGTCAATTCAGTATTACCAGGAAAATTCATGTCAACCATATTATGCAACAAATTGTGACTACTATAAGCTGTTTTTTTTCTCATATAATTTGATAAAAGTCTTATTAGGCTTCCTTTAATCGCATCATATCTTTACTATTATGTTTCTAAGTTATCATTTCGTGACTAAATAAATAAAAAAATAATTCTTCTTTGACGAAGTAGAATAGGATTTCTCTTCTTCTGTTTGTTATAACAGGATAATAATAAATCTCAAGTCGTTGCGGCTCAGGTTTTATTCAAGATGTTTCTATATAACTTTATGCTATCTACAGTGGTATTAAGGTAAAGCGATTATTCATTTACATTGGTTTATATTGACTTAATTTTTATTTTATACTTACTATAATGAATGTTGCGAAGGAAATCACTTTTACTTTGGAAAATCATACTTATATATAAAAATGAGTTGGTGTCTGTATGTCTGTCTGTTCCTCTTTCACGCAAAAACGGCTGAACCGATTGACTTGAAATTTGGCATTAGTTCTGGTTCCAACATAGGCATACGGAAAAGTAGCGCGAGGGGTGGGGGGAGTAAGAGGAGGGGGTAAAGTGATTGCGAAACTTAGTTTTTGCGCTATGTCACTCTTTCGCGGGGAAACTACTGAACCGATTGACCTGAAATTTGGCATAGATGTTCGTAAGGGGTCCAGCCCCAACATAGATCCATTAAAAAGAGAGGTGAGGGAGTAAGGGGAGGGGGTAACGTGATCTCGAAACTTAACTCTTCCTCTATGTTACCCTTTCGCGGGGAAACTACCGAGCCGATTGGCCTGAAGTTTAGCTCCAACATAGACCAATAAAAAAAAAAATTGAAAAAAACTTAACCCGGCAACGACGGGTATGCAAGCTAGTATGTAATAAAAAATTTTTCGACTTCAGAACTATTTAATACGTTGGCTGCCGTGTGACCTACCGGTGGTTCAAATGCATACTTCACTCCGAAAAATGTCCAGGTCAACTTTTTGTCAGGTTAACTCTGACTTTACAGAGGTGTCTGTAAGCCAGCTAGCGGTCAGAGTTAACCTATCTAAGGTCAACTCGTGCAGCTCCCAATGCCCTACTTCACCTGCTGGTGGCTTAATTTCAGAATTTCTCCGACCACAGGTCAACTCAGTTTTACTTGCCCACATGCAGGCGAACGCGCGCCTGCCCGAGGCCAATTACGCCGTATGTAGGTCGTCGAGTTAGCCTCCATTTTTCTGAGTGTTGATTCTGTATCATTGCAGCACATTTTATGCTCATTGCAGCACATTTTGTGCTCATTGCAGCACATTTTATGCTCATTGCAGCACATTTTATACACAAGTACAACTATGAAACGATATTTACAGTTAGCCACTTTAATAATAGTTTTTTTTTTGCTAAAGCGTGGCGGTCAAACAAGCTGGCAGGATGCTTAAAACACTGCATAAAGTTGTATATTTGAGGTTATAATCTGTTTCTGGTATTTGAAATGCCGTTCCGTCACTTGCAAGTAGTACAATTTTTCCAATCGGAAACGCCTATTAATAAATAAAAATTCAAAATCTACAGATTTAAAAAAAACACTATTTTTTCTCTATTTGATATGATTCTTAAGAATTGAAATTTCTTTAAAACCGCACTGGAAACTGTGACAAAAAATTGCTATAGCATACTAATAAAGTTGCTAAACTCAATAAATCGCAAAAAAGTGCACAATCTATAGGTTCGCATGGGTGGATATTATAACCAAGCGAATAAATGATTAATTGAAAGCTGGTGAGTAACATGCAATCGACTAAATGACGTTTAATACTCTGACGCTTTTAATGTCCTTTTTGTTTCATGAAATTCTCTTTCCAGGAAAAAAAACTTCGTTCATAAAAGCCATATTATGAGTAGCATATTTAGTGATTAATGGAATTTACCGCCGTTTACACTTATTTAGCCTTATCAACTGAATTAAATTAAGATAAAGGGATATGAAGACGGTGAATCTATCAAAATATCGGAAATATTTTTCGAAATTCATTCATAATATTTTTCCTCGTGTGCTTATCGGAGGCAATCAATCGCAATTAAATCCGTAATTATTATCTAGGGAATCGACAATTTATACGATATGATGATGGGCGGAATAACCTCTGCAAATGCAGAAGTAATATCGCGTTAATCGATTGCAGTAGAAAAAATTCACTTTTTGGCTATCCGTGATGATTTTTCTATGAATTTGGCAAATTGTTAAAATCTTCATGGTTGTTTTTTTTTTTAAATTTTGTTAATAGCATATTATACAATGGTCAATTGACTTAACACATTCAGAGCGAGCGTCAAATTTTACCTGGAGGATATTAACCCAAACATATTGGCCTTTACCAATTTGCTGTTACTCACTTAGTAACAACTTACGGCGTGTGCGAAATGGTTTAATTGCATGCTAATTCTATCACGATTTTATTCATTTATCACAGCGTACTGGAAACTTCCCAATAAAAACTAGAATTCGAACCGAAATTAGCAAGCAATGAGCCGCGAAACGCCAAAGGATGTTACTAAGTTAGTTACAGCTCATTGGTAAGGGCCATTAACATTTTAGGTGTATGGTATCCGTATCTGCCACTATAAATGTATCTTATTTGGTGGCAGATGCGTGCCATACATCAAAAATGCTAGTAGGGAATACTATCTGTATTTTCTTGTATAGGGTCTTTCAATAAGGACATAACAATTGTGTATTTTAATAAAAACGCACCATAAAACTTTTTTTATGATCTGGCAGTGCTAAAACGTCAGTCAAGGTTTACATTTTTATCATGGTGAAGTTCACGAACGAGCTACGTTTGGAAATTATTAAAACTTACTACCGAAATTGTGAGTCGGTGGTCGCATTCGTGTAATCTCGAGAAATGGTCCGGTCGAATGGCCACCTCGCTCATGCGATTTAACGCCATTGGATTTCTTTTTATGGGGTTATGTTAAGTCGTTGGTTTATGCCAAGAAGCCAACAACGTTAGAGGAGCTCAGGAACAATATCGAACGCGAAATTGCCAACGTTCCGGCCGATATGTGGAAGAGTGGTGGAAAATTGGCTCCAAAGAATCAATTTGCAAACGTGCTCGCGGTGGCCACATGAACGACATCGAATTTCATACTTAAATGTAACATGTCCACTACACCTGGAATAAATTTCAGCCCGATATCTCAATTATTCTGTGTTTTATTTAAATACAAAATTTTTATGTCCTTATTGAAATTATACCAGTTTTGCCATAAAATTTTGCAAAACTTTTCCCTATTATGTATTTTTAAATGGATTTCTAATTTAAAACGGGTTTTTAAAAAATTATTTCTTTCACAGTTCAAAAAAATATTCATTATTTAATTTCTTATTTTTATACCTCGAGGTAATGTTGGTTTGAAATGTTTTTAACAGCTTTTACTTACTGAGAGTTTGTTTCGAAAATCCTTTATCAAATCGTTCTGTCAGATTATTTGTTCAAAAGTAATTATTGTTAAAATTAACAAAATATTTCTCTTTTGCACATTTACGACATTTACTAGTAGGAATTTCTACTATTTACTTCGAAAATAAAAATAAGGTAAAACTAAACAAAACAACTTTTGCATTCTTAATTAAAGTTAAGTAAAGTTTTAATAGC
The DNA here is from genome assembly GCA_964034945.1 of Chrysopilus asiliformis. Taxonomy (NCBI): domain Eukaryota; kingdom Metazoa; phylum Arthropoda; class Insecta; order Diptera; family Rhagionidae; genus Chrysopilus; species Chrysopilus asiliformis. The sequence continues at coordinate 113,781,216 of OZ035960.1, forward strand.
TTGAACTATTTTTGCCTATTTTGTTAAGGTTTACCTTCAAAACTCTTTTCCCAAGCAACAACCGGAAAGAAAATTTAATGAAGGGAAAAAGTTTGTAGGTTTTATTATAACTGATATTATACTTGTGTAATTAATTAGAGATAAAGGTCAATTTTATTCTTTCTTATCAATAAAAAACATTCAAAAATTTATTAATATACGCACAGGTTTTGGTAATTTTTTGTTTTGCAATCATGATGATACCTGTGTAAACTCCAGGTCGATGCTACGAAACAACTTTTTCTACGTAATATTAACTCATAGAGGAATACGGGATAGAATGGGCACAAGTTGGAACGTTCTCATGTGAAAAATTAGGATTGAAATAATTAGACATTTTTGACTATTTTTTTGTTTTTGTTAGGGGGTAGAATGGGCACAAGTTGGAACGGGGCAAGGGGAGGGGGCTTCGGTAGTGTGATGGCGGTATTAAGTGCGACACAAAAAACCGCGTAAAAGAGTGATAAGGAGGTGGGGGTCCTATTAAGGCAAAAATTAGTGTTATGTATTTAACGAACAGCTTTGAAGACCATAAATTTTAAATTAAAATCGGGAAATGTTCAGACTTGTTGTGTAAGTATGGGCGTACACGGAGCAACTTTCGGTCATCAGCATGCCGCAACTTCACCAAATTGTAGGAAAGAAGCGAGTGCGGCAAGAGGGGAAAAGTCGCCACTCGAAAAGTGTTCTTCTCGTCTTCTTTTACGCACACAAACGAAGTCGCTCGTGTAGCACGTCAGCATGCATGTGTGCGTAATTTCATTGAGTCAGTCGGTGCTTAGCCACCGACTCGTAAACATATCCCAAAAAAACAAAAATTGAATACAAATAGTGAAATCCCAATTGCAGGTAGTGTTATTTTTCAGGTAGGTAGGTAAATAACAAATTCCCAGTCCTTATTCTTCGATTGTTGGCAGTTTCAATTGTGGCAATTGATGTTGCCTCGGTGCTAGCTAGAAAGGGAATGAGCTGGAAATACAACACATATATGAGAACCACACACACATGAGCGATCGCTTGTTGTACACAAGTTTTTGCTACTAAAAAGTGAAGAAGCGTGTACGTCGGAAAGGCATTTTGAGGACCAAAAGTTGCCGCGACGAGATGAACCGTGTGCGTTGGCACTAACATAAACAAACTGCAGTTGTCGGATTTTTCTAAATACAAATAAACGTGGGACGGCGCTGTACGTTTGCTAAAAAGTGGAAGTTATTTGAAAAAAAAAAAATTTATTATATGGGGTTTTTGCGATTTCTTTATATGGAAGTTCTACTGATTTTAAATGAAGTCCATATTCTTACTACAAAATAGTTAAATTGACTTTTTCTCGCTGTCTGCTCAAACATCTGGCTTGAATTTTGGTAAGATTTCGAAACCGGGCATTGTTGTTCATCTGGATTTTGGACTAAACCCGAATTAAAATATTGAATTCACTAAAAATTTAAGGTACTTGAACCCAAAAATATCAACGTTGGAAACACTGCTTTTAATTCGAAAATCAAGCATTTTTATGGAGTTTTCTTTTTGGGGTTCGAAATTCCCCTATATCAAAACCACATCAAGTTGAAAAATTTTAAAAAGCCTTGAAAATCTTGTTGCATATCGTTAGATACCATTTCACCCCATGTTCCTTGACTACTTGAACAAGTTAAGGTAGACCAAAGTTTTATACCGCACAACCTTTTTCGTAGAACTAAAGTCCATTTTTTGACAATTTGCTAGATACATTTGAAATACACACAATTCCTTTATGCTGTACCTACACACATTTATGTGAGTGAATTCCAAAAATTCTGTGGGCGATAAAATAAAAAAAAAGCTTTTGGAAGTTATAATAACATGGACTAAGTTGAGTAATCATACTCCCATTGTTTGGTTGTCTTTAAATCCTCATATATGACTCTATATATACTCACAGATCTGGAAATGATATCATTTGAACCAAATTGTGCCAGTCGTCCATTTACTAAGCTAGCGAACGCAATTCACATTTCCTTAGACGTGACTTGATGACGTTGCCAAACAGTCGTCCTTTATCAGTTACGGGCAATACCTGTAGCTGCAAAAGACCAAAACCAAGTTAAGTGATATACGTATACTATCTTCGAATACGGAAACGCTGGCCGATAAATGGCTTGGGATCAAATGCCCATTTATGTTGGTAAAGTTTATTCTGTACAACATCTTCGGTGGTTATCATTGACGGTGGTGTCACAATCAGTTTGTGACGAGGAACAACAAAAAATCCGATAGCGTTGGAATTTTGTGAAGTGGGTCGAAGTGAACGTGAAAACAACATCCCCGGATTCGTCCTGTATTTTTTTTTTCCTGGTAGAAGGGTGTGGAAGACTTAACTGAATTGAGACACACCACTACAGATCGATTGGGATCGTCATTTAAAGGCTGCATCGATATAGTAGATTGGGGGTAATTCGGCCACCCCATCGCTTAACTTGACTCTTATCATTGCGATTAAAAGTAAATTAATTTTGATAAGGGTTAATCCATCAATATTTCGGTCGTGTATTGCACAAAAAATGTAATTGTTAATAATACCACGGCGAAGGCGATGGTAAATAGACCATAGCTCCTTTTGTTTTACTAATAATAAATTAAAAATAGCTTGTCAGAAGAAAGTTGGTCGGAAAAAAAACTGACAATCATAAAAAGAGGGGGAAGAAAACTTTAAAAAAAAACACCTCATAATAACTACATCATCAGGTGGTGCTGCTGTGTTTAAGGTGTGTTTTTACTCATTTGTTTGACATTGGCCTGACATGAATGGTCAGTAGCTCTGTGAACCACAAATAAATAGTTGCGTGAAACGAACACGAATACTGTATAGTTAATTCCCAGAATAGTTTAATTTAATTCAGAACAGTGCACATAAAATCTACTCGTTTTTATTTCCAAATCGCACCCAAATGTGATTTAAAAGTGTTAAATTTTTTCAAGTGTCGATTTAGCGGCTGACGAAATGATTTTACCACTTGTGAGCTTTAAAAACTAATTAAAATTTAACTAAATGTTGAAATTGCAATTAATTTATAATTTTGAAAAAGTCGATGAATCTTTTTTTAATATAGGACGAATGTTTTAATGTCTGTGTTATCTGCAATCGTTAAATCACTAATTAACGAAATTGATAGTTGCAGTCATCGGTTCCATTAATAAAAAAAAATCGAATAACATGAGACCGATAATTTGTGCACAAAGTCGGCTTTTATGTGTTTGCTTAGGACTTGGACTATTTGTCGGCGTTCGATGTGCTGTGGTGGGATCAGGTTAGTCAAAAAAAAAAAAAGTTTTTTTTTAAATTATTTTTGCTATTGGTGTTTGGATTTTTCCAGTCACAGGAAAGTTTAAACCTTTCAAGGATGATCTCTAAATGCTTTAAATTTTGGTAATATTCTGAATTATATTTAAAACGTTGACTGCCGAACAAATTTTACAAATATTTAAAGGAAATGTCAATAAATGTAGACCTGTAGAATGCATGTACGTATGTATGTATATATGAATATATGTATGTAGAATGTATGCATGTAGAATGTAGATGTAGAATGCTATGGAAAATAATTGCCAGGGCAATGAAACTTGTGCCATTTTTCGCTGGCTATAAAATGATAGCCATGGCAGTCAATGTGTTAAAACATTCAAGGAAAATCTGAATATGTTTAGTATAACATGAGAGCTTAAGATACTTTTATTGGTATTGCTAAAAAAAAACTCTTTATTGGGCCATTTAGTTGCTACAAAACAAAAAAACATACAGGGTATTCACAGTCCTCTTTTAAATTGCGAGTAATTTTACCGCTCGGTAATTCAGTCAAATTTAACAGATTTTTACCGAGACGGTAATTTGGTTCATGTAAAAATGAATTACCGGATTCGGTAATTGTATACATGCCTTGAGTCGTGTTTTCCGGCCCGGTTATTCGGTATCAAGAATCAACCACGAGTGGCGCTAGTAATGTTTTTAGTTGTCAAATTTTCTCGCTGGTTTTTTCTCATCGGACTACAATTTTTTTCAATTTTGATAGTCGTTCCCACAATAGAAATTCAAAAGAATACATCAAGCATGGATTTAAAGGTATGTGACATATTTTACAATCAAATTCGCAGTTCATGATTTGGTCACGTATCAAATAAAAGCGCTGTTCTCAAATCTGTGCTGTGGGATGTTCACAGCAGAATATTTTCAGTCTTTTAATATTACCAAAAATACCGAATACCGAAAATTAAAAGAGGATTGTGAATACCCTCACTGTATTTTTTTTGGGTCCTTCTTCAAGGATTTAATATTATGGTGTTTTTTTTGAGCCGCGTATGAAATGCAGCACAAATAAATAAATGCTGTTTTAAATAAATTGATAATATATTAGATTTAGTATACCGTTTGTAAGGCATCGAACCAATCGTCGGACACAAAAATGAATTACACCAGGGTTTTAGGACGACAAAACATTTTGATTATCACCGCCTGTCCGTCAGTCTGTCTGTCCGTCCGTCAGTCTGTCTGTTCATGAACACCATAGTTTTCTAAAGGATTAAGCTAGAGACTTCTCGTAAATAGCAAGGCTAAGTTCTTGAACGGGAAAATTCAGATCAGACATTCTCCCCTCTCCCATAGAAATTAAAGTGTTTTTTGCAAATCCCTCGAAAACGGTGAGTTGTATTGAAAAATGTATAAAGGTAAAATGTGTTAAGAATATGAGTCTACATTCAATCATCAACATGCAATCGTACCACCGCTCGCCTCTCTCCCACACAATTGGATTATCATACTAATATATAAAAATGAGTTGCTGTCTGTCTGTCTGTTCTTCTTTCACGCAAAAACGGCTGAACCGATTGATTTGAAATTTGGCATGAGTGTCTGTGATAGTTCTAGTTCCAACATAGGCATACGGAAAAGTAGCGCGAGGGGTGGGCAGAGTAAGGGGAGGGGGTAAAGTGATTTCGAAACTTAGTTTTTGCGCTATGTTACTTTTTCGCGGGGAAACTACTGAACCGATTGGCCTGAAATTTAGCATAGATGTTCGTCGGGGGTCAAGCCCCAACATAGACCCATTAAAAAGTAGCCCGAGAGGTGGGGGAGTAAGGGGAGGGGGTAAAGTGATCTCGAAACTTAACTCTTCCTCTATGTTACCCTTTCGCGGGATAACTACCGAGCCGATTGACCTGAAGTTTAGATTCAACATAGACCATCAAAAAAAAATTGAAAAAAATTTAACCCGGCAACGACGGGTATGCAAGCTAGTTTTAAATAAAAATTTTGTCTGTTCTTATGTAGATTATGTAACGATTGGCCCTTGACAATTGTAGTTTTTCTTATATTTTATAGGTCAAAACACCTCAGAGACAAGAAATTGTACTTCGACATCAAATCGATTAGATTCATGTGGCGTAAAATCAGCATGGACAGCTGAATCTTCATATATGGATCCAGTTTATTCATTGCAACAATGGAATACAACTGAGAACTCGACATTTTTGCTGGCGTTATCATATCCCGTCACAACAACGTCATTGATCTCGACCCCGACATTATCCTCAATTTCGGAAATGGACCATCCCGAAACACTCACTCTCTCATGGCAGCAAGCGTGCATAGTGGCACTATTCTTGCTGTTAATTTTGATTACTGTAATTGGAAATACTCTTGTAATATTGTCAGTATTAACAACCCGAAGATTAAGGACTATCACTAATTGCTTCGTGATGAACCTGGCGATTGCAGATTGGCTCGTTGGGACTTGTGTAATGCCACCCGCTGTCGTGCTGTATATTGTTGGTAAGTTGGTAAGTTTTTAGATGTCTCTAAATTGTTTCACATTTGTTGATTTTTTTCCTCTTCTTCTTTTTAATAATGAAACGCATTGTTGTAGAAATTTGGTGTCTTTTGGCTAACCATCCGCATCAACGTATGTATATATTAAGTGGTCCAATTTCGCTACTGAGTATCCTTAATAATGTTGCGTCATATTATAGACAGATGATGGCTTTCATATGTCAACGAACCATGTGTGGATAGGATATTGTTTCATAGGGCAAAGTTCTTTAAATCATTATAAATTAGATTCCTTATATATAATTACATCGTTTGTCTGTGGTGTACCAGCTCAAGTTGGTCTTTGACCTCTTCAAATTGAGGTTTCCAAAAAATGTCTTCCTCTACTGCTGAATTTCTTTATATGAAATTATTTGTAAGTGTTTTTTCTTCCAAAGAATTCCTTCTAGTAGCCGCTGCTAGGGCCGTTGTAATCTGCCACTGGTTCCTGTGCAGACTTTCAATTTTGGACCCTATATACAGATGTTTTTTGAGAAATTTTGATGTTTTTTGCAAGCCGAAGGAAAAAATTGAATAGAAATATTTAAAAAATCGTATTTTTTCTAAATATTTGGAGGTTCATGGAAAAAATGAAATTTGAAATCACGATTTTTTGATTAGTAAAATATGTTTTGCCAGAAAAAGTAACAGAACCAAGCGCCGCAGTCAAATGTTTTTCAGAAAATGGCGCTGTAAGGGAAAGTTTTTACTTGTCCAGGTCAAATTCGCATTTTTTGGCTTTTTGCGAATTTTCGTAGGGAGTCTAGAACCGCCGTCACACTACCGCAGACCCTCCCCCCTTAAATAAGTGACGTATTTTATATAAAGTCTTTTACAAAAAAAAAACATCATACACGGCAAACATGACTGTGGTTCGCCTTCATTCGTAGAGCAGCACTCTGCAGCCATGTGCACCAAGGGCAACTTCGAGGCTCAAATTGCCCTTTTATACATCGATTCTTCATGCTACCCGTTTCATTCTGGCTTGTACGCAAACTGCATACATACGCATATGAAAGAAATAATCTGTTTCAGCTTGCATATAACCCGTTCTGCTTCCACTTGTGCATTTTGCATACCATGGAGCTTTGCTGAGTTCTAAGTAAGGCCATTTATGCGAGAGATTTTTATTAGCTCAGTTGTCATTAGGACATTGACTGAAGCAGTGGTGTATTTCACACTGCTGAAAATCATGAAAAATTTAACACTGCTGAAAATCATGAAGCGTTCTGTCTCAAAAGACGACACGAATTTTGGACATGATTGTTTTCTTATTCGGTGTGATAACACAATGCAATGTTTACTATGATTTCAGGAAATTAAAACAATAAAAAAATACGATTTAAATAGGCATTTTCAGTCGTTTCATAAAATATCAATTGATCAAATTAATGTTTTTGATTTTATGAGATTATTATTATTTTCCGATTGTAATTCGGAAATTTCATATAAAAGTTTTTCATTATCAAAACTTTTTTTTAACGTAAAGTAAAACAATTAACAGTGTGTCAAAACCAAGCATAACGAAAAAGAGCTTTCAACAAAATTTGAACTTGGCTCGGAGAGTAAGCCATATAAACAAGTAAATCGCTTGTCAGTGGTAGTGGATGCCCGAGAACTTTCAAAGCTTGCCTGGCCCTGATCTAGAGAGTGGACAATGGGACGTTTAAAAATGGCCGCCAAGCTGAAAAACGAGCGCGAAAAACTTTGAAAATTTGATTCATTGTTAAAAATAATTGGCAAATAACTGAAACCGTGGTATCAAAAAAAAATAGGAAAGTCGTAGTTGTTTTAATAAATTGAAAGATTATTTACAGACTGTTCTAATCTGAAGAAAAATCTGTTCTAATTGTCGTAATAGACTGTTCTAATTGGAGTTAATAGGCTGTCCTACTCAGTAGATTGTAGTCTTTCTATAAAAACATTTTTTTAAAGCAAGTTTCGAAAAGCTTGATGGGTGAAAAAAAAGTTGAAATCCATTATCGACATCATTATCCAAAAAAGGAAAACAAGAATGTTAAAAACCACAATAAAAACGATTTTTTATCTAGTAACATACAATTGAAATTAAAACCTAAAAGGGATTGTTTTTTCCTAGAATGTTACGAATATTTTTTCGTATGTGTGTCCTTGGATTTTTCTTTCGTATAAAAGTACTCGTTTTTATGTTTTTTTTTCTCGAATTAAGTAAATAAATATCAATTTTTCTTGTGTTTTTTTTGTTCGTTTGCACAGGAAGTTGGCAATTTGGATGGATATTGTGTGACATATGGATATCACTTGACGTTTTATTGTGTACAGCATCAATATTGAGTTTATGCGCTATCAGCATAGATAGGTAAAGTATTCACATCTAAATATAGTCATATTTTTGAAAATTACTTAATTTTAAGTTAATTGGGATATTTGTCTAATTGAGTAAGTCATAATTGTTATGAGTTAAGCAGTTCTCCCAAAAAGTAATAAAATTCAAAATATAATGCATCCAATTGTAACCTGCGTTGGAGTAGTAAAATTCGCGTGACTTTGGTATATCGTGTTTAAATGTCGAAAGTCGGACAAAAATAATCCAAAAATCAATTTTTGTATACTTATTTTAAGTAAATTTTTTCCAACATAAATAAATTGTTGAACATTACGATAGCCTTTGGTGATTTATCAAATTATTTGTTGTATAAGGGCTTTGTCTTTGCTATAATCAGTCAATATTTGTTGATATTAGATAGATTTTTGATAACCCTAAAATAAACGATCGTATGACCGGATTTTAATCTAGCATTAGTGTTTTTTTTTGACAACATATAAATTGCGATTGACATACTCGTATATAAAATTATTGACCAACTGTACAGAAATATCGATTTTGGAAGAATCCGGAACACGTGTAGCAATATTTATTTATGACTGATGTTGAGAAAAGTATTAAGTTCCTAAAAAAAATACTGGTTTTTCCTCGTAGTAACCAATAGTACTTTCACAATATTTATATAAAAGTATCTCATTTGACCAACACGCGACTTTTTTATACTACTATCAAAAAACCAAAAAATTCGAATTTTTAAATTTTTTTTTGTAATTTTATTATTTAACAATGAATAATTTTTAAATTTTGTAGATATTTGGCGGTAATCCAACCTCTAACTTATTCTAAAAAGAGAAGATCGAAGCGTTTAGCATTACTGATGATTTTGGTTGTGTGGCTGGTGGCTGTTGCGATTACGTGTCCGCCATTTTTTGGATGGTATTTGAAAAAATGCTTAAATATTAATCACAATTTTCAATAAAACTATTAAACAAATTTAGGTATGAACAGGGTAGAAAATCAGCAAAAGAAGTGGAATGTCGATATAATCAGAATAAAGGATATGTAGTTTTTTCAGCGATGGGATCATTTTTCATTCCAATGACAGTTATGCTTTATGTTTATTTGAATATTGGCTGCGTCTTGACGTCTAGACGACATCGCATGACGTTGACTGAGGTGAGGCTACGTTTGAAGTTATTTAGGAGACATTTTTTTATTCAACAAAAATATTTTTTTTAGTTTTAATTTTGATTTTCCAACATTAATCGACTATCGTTTGAATTAGGATAGTTGGTTTCTTTTGTGACAAAATTAAAAAAAAATCAGAACCGATTTTAATGAAATTTTGCCATTAGGTTTAGAGTATTTATCCCTTTCTCCTCCCTTATCTTTGCAAACCGCTTCTCCTGATATCTACTGCAATTCCGAAGCGATTCGGATCTGGTTTTAAGCTTGTCCCACAATTGGAGCGATGCGGCGCGGCGCGGCGCGGCGCGGCGCGGTTAGCTCAGAGCGGCATAGTGACAGCCGCAGTCATTGAGCGCATCCAACTACCAGAGCGGCTCAGCATCGCTCTAGAGAGAAAAAGGTGCTCAGTTACTGAACGCAATCGCTACAGAGCGGCTCAACTGAGCAGCTCACATTTTTTCTGAGCGTAAAAGAACTCCGCTCAGTAGCTGAGCAAATATCAAATGAAGAATTACAGAACCTCAATTCATGTCTAAAAACGACGACGGAAATACATAAATGGTGTTATTTATAATATTTATAGTTATTTATGTTATTTATAATACGGGAAGCCTCATGGAAGTTCTTGCTGAGCAAACGGGAATGGAAATAGTCGGCGTTGCGGAAAATGTTGGCGAAAGAGTTCGGGAGTGTACTTCGGCATAGTCACCTCAAAATAATCCCGGTTTCTTTCGGGTGCCCCATTCCGGATTGGGGCGACTTCAACTGAAGTATTACACTCTTCAACCAAAAGTGAAATAGCTTCCAGATTTATCGTATCAGAAGCACAAATTTCTAACGTTACGGAGATAATTACATCGCGGTCCATCTTGAACAATAATTTCTTTCAATGACAGCTCATATATAAATGAGCGGTGCATTCAGGACACAAAATACTGCTCAGCTGAGCATTTTTTTGACAGCTGAGCTTCGCTCCAGAGCCGCTCTGGTAGTTGGATGCGCCCATTGTCTAAACCCCAATTACGCGGTGCGGATGCGGCGCGGTGACAGCTCAATTTGTGTTTCCATAACCTACAAATCGCAGAGAATTTGAAGATTATTAATTTTTCGGTTTCATTTTCCGTTTCAAATACGTTTTCAAAGTCCACTTGATAAAAATATTTGCTACAACACTCTTTCCATTTGAAAAAAATATTTGCTACAACACTCAGAATATGTAAATAACTGTTTGGAGATGGCAGACATAACATACCGAGCTTCCCGAATTCATATTAAACTACCATAATTCACCACTTGTGACATCTCTGTTCTGTCCCAAAGCGCCGCGCTGCTTTGCGCGTAATTGCGGTATAAACTTTAATCATTACAAAAGTAATCCTATTAGAAACATTTTAGCCCACTAATATCTACCCTCTCCGCTCTCTGATATGAAATCCCATAAATTTCATGTAACTTTTACAGTAAAAATGTTTCAAAACATGTCAAAAACACAACAAAAATATTATTGGCTGAAATTTGTTCGAAAAATCTATCAAATTGAAATTTATTTCATTTCTCTGTGGTTCTTATTTAAAATATTTCGAAATTGCAATAAAAGGGCGGTTTTTTTTTAAATTAGATTTCCCATTAAAAAACGAAACTTTTTTTTATATGTAAATTAGACGACTATAACGAAAAAGTGGTATACTGCACAAAAAAGTTGAAAAAAGATAAATGTGAATTTTTTTTTGTTGTTGTATGGCTTTGTAATATAAGATAAATTGTTAATATGTAGGAGTATTTAATAGAACAAGAATGAAATTGACAATTTTGTACGGTTTTCTTGTTTAAAATCCAATCCTTTCATATGAAACATAAAAGCCCCTTTTGCAGCAATTTAATCCTAAAAATAGAAATCCATGACGGATACTGAAACCACATACACATAATTAAATACTTGTATGGATTTCATCCCTTGACTTCTTTTGAATGACAAAAAAAGTTATGAATTATTGAATGGATGTTTGTAAAGATTTTCATTCTCTTGAATGCCAAATTCTGTGAATGCGATATTTCAAAAAGCATTACAAGTCAAATTATTAATAAAGTAGGAACATTATTTCTAATATACGTAGAGAAATCGTAAAAATTTTTCAAAGGGAATAAAATTTTAATAATCATAACAAAACTCAAAAGACATTGTAATATTTGATTTGTAATGTGAAAGAGAAATATTGCCAATTTTTTCAGAATGTTAAAAGAAAGATGCACGAAATTTTATTTCCTTTGAATTTCGTTGTAATAATATTTTTCCCAAAAGTGCATAAGTTTCGAAAAATTTCCAAAAAGACTGTTTTGTTTCCAAAAAAAAGTGTATGGGAGATAGCCAGTATAGCTAATGTTACATTTTCACGATTTTCGTATAAAAAAAATTTCAAGTCGCTAGCTAAACACGTTCTCGAGTTATTTAAGATATGTATAACGGACAGACCGACAGACAGATGCACGGACATCCTTATAATTTTGCCTAAATCGGAGAAAGTTTCTATCTGCCATCTTTCTCGAGTCGGTCTCTGGAAAGTAAAAATGGGCCGCAGGTGTAATTCCTTTTCACCTGCGGCATATTTTTACAATTTTAACCCTTAGATATAGATATGTTGTATATATGACCCCATCTTTGTATTGATCCAGAAATAATGTAGATCAGTAGCTGGGTCCAGCGTATGTGAAGTTATATTTTGCATATTTAGTGAATTGAAGAATCCGGGAAAAAATTTTAAACCCTTGGCACCGGCCGAGACAACATCCCCGTCTCAGCTAATACAGGATGTGTGGTCGCCCTAGTTTTATTAAAAAATCTGAAGTACGAAGAAGGTATTCAATAGTAATTTAACTATTGAAAAATTTTGGATGAATTGAAAACTTTCAATGGGAAAATAGTGATACTTTTCGCAAAATGGCTTTCACATTTGATTAAAGCAGAATATGATGAATCAACAATAAAACGATTCCAAGGCAACTAAAGGGAAGCCGTTTTTACGTTATGCGGGAAATAGAAAAACTTTCACAATTTATCGACTTTCGTGTGTGTTATATAATCGTGAATAAATAGGGGTTAATTTTCATATATCAGCCAAAAAGGATACGATCTTAATATTAGCATATAGTTTTGTTGCCTGTCTCAGCATAATATTTTGCTTAAATCTTTAATTCTTTGTAAGTCTGTCAACAGCATATGTTATCATGATTTTCTTGGTATATAATTTCAGGCATCGGAGAAGTCGCCGGATGTGGAGTTTGAGAAGTTTCCTTCGGAAGTCGATAATCTTCATAGCACACCCGAACAGAGCTCCTATAAACATTTCGAAACAGATATCAGCAGCCGGCATACCCTATATGAATTGGTCGAGATATCTAGATCATCATCAACAATACGATGTTCGACAATAACTTGCAAGTATGCGGAGAATAAGGGGAATCGACCGATACAAGCAATTCGATTTAGTCAAAGTCATACATCAATTTCAGAATCGAACGTTTCTGCTAGTAAATTGAAAGTTCAACATCAGAACCAGCAACAACAACAACAACAGCAACAAAATCTCGGGAATCATGAATCTCAGCATCAGCAACAGCAACAGCAAATTAATCCTGCTGGGAAATATCATCGAATACCGATGCGTATATCGACTTTAAAACGGGATACGAAAACTGCAAAAACCTTGACCATGGTCATGGGAGGTTTTATCGCCTGTTGGCTACCCTTTTTTATTTATTACCTTTTGATACCATTTATCCCCAAGGAGGCAGTTAGTGAGGGTCTTATGTCATTTCTTACTTGGCTCGGATGGATCAACTGTGCCATTAACCCGTTCATCTATGCCTTCTATAATGCTGACTTTCGTGCGGCATTCTGGAGATTAACATTTCGGAAAGTTTGCAAGAAGCAAAATCATCTATTGGTGTTCAATAACTAAACTCTGACATAATCCGGGCAAGAACGGAAAGATCAAATTCCATGGCCAGCCACGTAAAGATGGGAGCTAATGATAAATAACCCACATGGTCAAGTGGTATCATGTTTTTGATCGGGCGCCTTTAAGGAAACATTTAATTGAAACAAATTATTGGACCATTAATCTCATCTGTTTTCAACATATGCCTAGTTTCAATATAAATTGTAATTTATATATTCTTACAATGTAGAAACCATATAATATACTTGGCATTTATCTTTATATACTAGTAGAAATTATAAGATAAACACATAAATTTTGTTTTCTTCTTTTACACATTTTCTGACTGTCAGTAAAGGGCTGGTAATTAATTCAAATCCTGTACATGCAACGAAAAATTATGTGGTTGAGTTTATGAACTGTCCATAAAATATATTTAAGGGTGGGACGAATGCGGTCGGCAGCAGGGCGATAGCAAAATAAATGTTATATAAAAAATCGCGAAAACGCGTGAAGGCGAAGGGTTCGAAATTAAAAATAAGATGTGCTTTGTGGACACCTTCTTACATAAGTTGAAAAAAAAAGTAATGAAATGTTTTTTTAATAAGAGCTCTTTTTTTAAATTTTATACTTTTTAGTCTTTTAATCTATATCCTTGCCTCTGAAATACCGTTACGGACGTCTTGCCTCCAGAATCGAATTTTTAGCGATCTTAAAAACCCCCAGATGAGATTTTTTCCGGGAAATTTGAAGAAAAGGATAATCACGTTATCCTTACAGGACCTTCCGCTATCCTCACGGATTTCTTAACGAACGTTAGAATCGAATTCAAAAACCACCAGACGAGATTTTTTCCGGGAAATTTGAGGAAAATGATAGTCACGTTATCCGTATCGGAATTTCTGTTATTTTTACAGACTTCTTAACGTCAGAATCGGATTCAGTGGCCCCTAAGTTTTCCACCAAAAATGTTCTTGCTTCTTAGTGACTGTGGTAAGCAACCAATGTTTGCAATGTGCAGTAATGTTTCAAGGTTGAGGGGGGGTGGGGGAAGGGCTAAGGGGCAGATATAGGTCTATTACAACAAAATATTGTAGGAAATTATAAAAGTTCTGAAAATATATAAAATACTAGGGGCTGCGCCCCGAACCGCTTGGCGGTTCACCCCCTACATGATACGCGGCCTCCGCCCGCGCGTTTAATTTATCCTCCCCTTACTCCCTCACCTCTCGGGCTACTTTTTTTGGGCTATGTTGGGGCTGGACCCGCAACGAACATCTATGCCAAATTTCAGGCCAATCGGTTCAGTAGTTTCCCCGCGAAAGAGTGACATAGAGGGAAAACTAAGTTTCGAAATTACTTTACCCCCTCCCCTTACTCCCCCCCACCCCTCGCGCTACTTTTCCGTATGCCTATATGTTGGAACCAGAACTACCACAGATACTCATGCCAAATTTCAGGTCAATCGGTTCAGCCGTTTTTGCGTGAAGGAGGAACAGACAGACAGACAGACAGACACCAACTCATTTTTATATATTAGTATGATATGATGATTAAATTAAATTTATTAAAAGCAGTCAATAAATTTTTCAATTACATAATTTCATTTTTATTAAATTAAACGGGTAAATTGGACATGAACTATCTTTCTTGCCATTTTATATCTTTTTGTAAAAAGTTTTCACGTACTCTCGAGCTTCGGCTTTAAAAAAATTGATTGATTATCTGGCATGATTTTACATATATGTTTTTATATAAGAATATACCCAAAATTAAGATTTAATATTTCTAAAAGTATAAATCTGCCATAGAATTGGTTAGATGAATTAAAAACGGTACAGCATAATATAATATAATTTTCACTATGTATACGAATGCGTGTCGGTTGAAAAAAGGAAAAACTTATCAAGAATATTTCTATCCATAATTTCTTAAGAAAGTTGTGGGCTCGGGCTTACTGTAGTGCTACATTTCTCAAATATCCTTAGTGTAAATCCTCTTGACTGACAAATTTATGCAACTAAAATAAGTGTACCGAAAGAAAACAACAATAGGATGAAAGAACCCAACAACGCAACGGTCAGAAGAGAGCGAAAATCCCAGTAAAAAAGAAAATGTTGGCCCTTTATAATTTTCTATAATAAATCATCACAAAAGCTTTTTTGAGCACGAATGGTAAATAGGGATATCGGGAGGTTTCTGTTATTATGAGCAACAGACATTGTAAGAAGGCAACTATTGAAAACAGTTTTATTTTTTTTTTGTTATTAATATTTTGTGCTCAGCTCCTTTCAAGAAACGATTTTAATTTTAACTGGGGGAAAGATTTACTTTGGGGAAAACTTGAAAAGCCCTACTTTATAATAGGAAAATGTTTTGGGAGGGTCAAAGTAATTCCTTGGAAGCCGGTAAAAAGGAAACAATCAGCAGGCGTAAGTCCACTTTCCATGTCTGATGGTGTTAAATGATGAGTTTTTAAAAGAATCTATTTCAGGTCCGAAGTGATTCATTCTTAAAATGAAATTGAAGGACCGCAAGGGGTATTAGTTAGACAAGTGTTCGCCACATGTTGTGCCAATAAAACGCTTATCTTGGAAGTACTGATTCTCTCTGTCCATACAGATTTTCAGTAAAAATTCCCTGTAAAAAGCTGAAGTTATTTGTGTCTAAAACACCCTTAAAATCCGAAAATGTCTTATTTTCCTCAATCTTGATTTTCCAATTTTGACGATCCATTCTCACAAAATCATAAATAAGTGCGGTTACCTACATAATATTCCCACAAGCTAAATTGTTGAAAAGCTATCAATGAATTCTAAAGATTTCAATTTCTTCAAAACAAATCTTTGTTTAGGTGTTGAACAATCCAATTTGATGACTACTTAGTTAGTTATTTTACTCGGTGTGACTGAAACACGTGGCACCAGTGCCAATAAGGACGAGTAAAACACCAAAGCTTTGCTTGATTCAATCGAAATTTCAAAGGACTTATTCATGTTTCAAGATTTTGTTATTTTCTTCCTGGTGAATGGAAGAAATGTTTTTTTTCCGGCTGTTGGAAACTTCGATAAATCACCGAAAATTAATCGTTCCAATATCCGAAAAATTCAAAAGTTTGCTTTCAATTATTTATTTTTCTCGTTGGGAAAACTCAAGTATTGAAACATATCTTAGATTGATTGATCGATTGCTGAACTTGAGGTTATGTTGATGTCGTTAAATCGTCAATAGGACGCAATATTAATTATCAGCTTGTTGAATTATTAAAGATTTCTCTTAGGCTATAGAATGATGAACTTTATTTTATTGATGATAACAGATTTTCGTTCAAAATAGTATATCGATTTCATTTGTTATGAAATTGTGAAACGATTTGTGGAAGGATTCGATTTTGATTTAGTGTAAATCCTTTTCAGCACACTGAAGAATGCAAAGTTTCTTTTTGAAAAAGAAGTTGATGACGCCTTTTTGTTAAGGTGCCGCTCCACATAAGAGTAAATCCGCGAGTAACTCTCGAAAACTCTCGGGAGTTACTCGCTGGAGGTTGTCCATTTGAGAGTAAATTTCCGCGATTTTTCAATATCTTGACCAATATCTTGATTTTTTTGACATCTTGATTTGGCGAGTTCTCGAGAGCGACTCGCAAAATTCAAACGCCGTTCGTATCTGGCGAGTTACTCTCCGAGAGTTCAGTGGAGGCGTGTCCACTAGAGAGTAGAATCACTTTTGACAGCTCGCAGAAACCACGGCATAGAGACAACCAAGGTATGCCATAAACTCAAATCTGACGTTTCTTTGCAACGTCACTTGTGCCGATTAGTTCGTCAAGTTCAGAAGGAACATTGTTTTGTGGATGGTTATTTAAATTTTTGTGCGATCTAAATAAGATATTTGTCAATTAGTGGACTGATTGCATTAAATAGTGATCAATAAACATAAAAATTAATTTAAAAAAAGTCGGCACAAATGACGTCACACCTGACTATCAAAAGTTCATGACATACCTTGGTTGTCTCTATGCCGTGGCAGAAACTAGCTCGCGAGTTTTTGCGAGTTTCAGCGAGCGACTCTCAGAGACGTGTCCATTTCCGAGTAGCTTCTATCGAGAGGTTCTAGCAGGCATTTACTCTCATGTGGAGCGACACCTTTACACAAAAGACGAGTTCGAAACTTTCACAGGCAAAACCTGACAAGGGTTCTAAAAGGTGGAAGGTATTTTTTCTGTGTAAATTTGGAGCTAGTTTTTTTGTGTTTTTTGTATAACGAAATGGTGAAAGTAAAGAACAGTGGTTGTGCAGTATCAACAAAAAGAGGTAGGGGGGGGGGGGGGGGGGATTTAAAAACTAACAGAATTTCAAAGTTGAAAGCATGATTTTGAACCATAGACGCTCTCATATTTACATGGTTCCGAACACTAATCATAGGAAAAACAAGGCACAAGAACTCTTTAAACGGTTAACCACACAAAACACATTTTCAAAAAATCGATATTTAAAGTTGTGTTTTTTAACACGTTGGCTACCAGCCAAAAAAAACGCTTACTCCGCTAGTATACACTGGGAAAAAACGCAAAAATCATTTCTGTACTTTGTGAGTCACCAGTGAACACATGATCAATACAGACAAAAACGAACGAATCGAATAAAATATAACGGACAAAAAAAACCCCCTTTGTACCGCACGAGCGACTGCACTCAACCATGGAACTTGAGAAACTAACGGTAATGACAATAGTGTGTGTACACCGGTGACTCACATGGTAGCCAACGTGTTAATATGACAAAATTATTGGTTTTTCAGTGCCATTTCGTAGAGTTCAATTTCAATGGCTTTTATGGTGTTTAATTTTATATTTCACAGGTAAATTATGGCTTTTATGAAATTGATTTTACGGCCAGAACTCTCTGCGTTTTGTGCAATTAAACCTTCTAACCACATTTGCCTACTTATTTGTCATGCTGTGCAACATATTATCCAACACAGAGATTAATTTTACGAAGCAACAGTACAAGATAACATCTAGGGAAAAGTGGAGTATAATGAATGGATTCTGGTTTATATAATATTAGGGGTTAAAGGACGATGATGAAAAGTTTGTTAACACTGAAACAAGTACACAAAATTAGATGAGGTGAACTCAAAACAACCAATAAACTCAATTTTGTGGTGTTTGTGAAAATACTGTATTCGCATGTTCTGTATTTTTTGCTAGTTGTTCATCTGTTATTTATGCTGCTGTAAAAATATTATACTTTATTTAATTGTTTTTCAAAATATTTTTATTAAATTTTCTTATCACTTTTTAAGCAAAATTATATTTTCTTTTCTATGATGAAAATTTTTCTTGATAATGTTTGTTTTGTAAGGGAAAAATTTAGTCGAAGAACAACATTTTTGGAGATAAGCATTTTATACTTAAAAAAAAAATTAAACTAAGGGCTGCCCTAGTTCCCCCTCCCCCCATCTCTCGGGCTACTTTTTAATGGACGAACATCTATGCCAAATTTCAGGTCAATCGGTTCAGTAGTTTTCCCGCGAAAGAGTAACATAGCGCAAAAACTAAGTTTCGAAATCACTTTACCCCCTCCCCTTACTCCTTTCACCCCCCGCGCTACTTTTCCGTATGCCTATGTTGGAACCAGAACTACCACAGACACTCATGCCAAATTTCAAGTCAATCGGTTCAGCCGTTTTTGCGTGAAAGAGGAACGACAGACAGACAGACAGACAGCAACTCATTTTTATATATTAGTATGATGATTAGTATGATTTTGATTAAACTCATTTAATCTAATAACAGTAAATTTTGGCCCTTATCAACTTATTCAAAGTAAAAACCTTTAGTATTCAATACAAAGTACTTACCTTAATTTAGTAGATATATATTTTTATCTTTTGCCTAGGTAGAAAAAGGAAAAAATAAATTTTAGATAACTTCTGATCATCCTAATATACGTGTCTGTAAAACAGTCTCATTTGTGTGAAATTTTCGCCTGGAAAAAGTGTCGCCACAACACTTCCGACACGTAATCTATTCACACACATAAATTTGATTTTTCAACCGATTGATTTTCATTTCAGTTTTTCAATAAATCATTAGATGGTGACGGAAGACGCTTTTATCAACATCAAATCATCTTTTAGCCTTACCATAATACAAGTTACGTAATATAATAACAGCACAATATGCCATTTGGCGGCGTACCAAACTTATATCCATTTTTTAAACGAATCTCATTGTGAACGTGTCGTTCATTGTCGGCAATTTACTGGAAGAATCTTGAAGGCTAAAATTGGTATAATATAGAATGTTGCAAAAATATATAGGAAAGATATTATACTAGGAATTACGGAAATGATTCTGAAAAAGGTTTAAATTCACTGAAATAAAATAAAATCATTCACAATAATAACATTTTTTTTAATTTTCAATATTAATTATGCTATATGTATAATGAATAATGTTTCATTGTTTTGCATTGAAATTTTATAGTAAAATATTATGTAACATAAAAAAAATCATTTAAAAAAAAACATTTTAAACGTTTTTGGAGATTTCTTTACAAGTTTTTTGGTAATGTTTCATCACTGATTTCTTATAGTTCACTGGCGTTGAAAAATAATATTTGAAAAATTTATTAAAATATTTTTTACATTAACACATCATGGCTAAAATACACCTCTGAACTTTAACATTATGTTTTTTTTTAACAATCTATAACTTATTATTAACTAAAAACTATTTTTAGATAAAACTACCTTTTTATTTGATATCTACATTTTGTTATTTTTAATTACTATCCTTTTATATACATGACTAGATTAATGTTGGGTCTGTTATTTAATAGTGTTTGTGTTTAGTTTAGATTTTAAAAGCTTCTTTATTCACTTGATGGAATAATTTAAACATTTAAAAGCACTAGTTTTTCATTAACAACAATTCAAACTTTTTACCTTAAATTTTGTTTTGACTAGATGTGACAATACAGATGTTTAACTATGAATCATAGATTTCGCAGTGTTTCAGTTATGTGTATCTTCGATAGTTTTGACAAAAAAAATCCATTCAATATCCGTTTTTATAATGAGTTGAACTTAATTTAAACGGAACATCCGTTTATTGATTTGATTTTTAATCTCATATCTCTAAAACGAGATAACCAAGGGTACAAAGAATCTCGCAGATATGTTTGTATCTAAAATTTCACAAAATTCATAACGAAAACCAATTTTTAATTAGTTACAGAGTAGTCTAGTGGAAAAAGCATTCAGGTGGGATGGCCGCCTGCTAATTAGAAGTGGTTTTTATACCCGTATGGTGAAACCAAAGGGTATATTAGATTTGCCTTACCGTTTGTAACGCCAAGATCCCGTCATCGCACAAAAAAATGAATTACACCAGTGTGTTTAGAATGATAAAAATAATTGAATTTTGCATGTCCGTCCGTCCGTCTGTCTGTGGCGCGGATTGCGGGCGTACGGATTGAGCTAGAGACTTGAAATTTTACGCAGATTCGTTTTTCGTAAAATGCGAGGCCAAGTTCGTTTATGAGTAAAAATGGACCATTAGGTGGGGTACCCCCCATACGAACGAAAACGTTTTTTGCGAATATCTCAGAAACGGTGCATCTTATCAAAAAAGTGCAAAAACAAAAGTTATTTAACTCCCATACATCAAAATCCGATTGGAATAAATTTTAAAAAATCTTTTTGGAAAGTTTGACTTCAAAGTGGAATTTTGGCACAACTGCTCAAATTATGATACGAATATCACCATACTGGTTTTCAATAATTGCCAGATTGGCAATTATAGCTTCTGTTATGTTTATAACTGGTACTACTTTTCGCGCATGTGTGTAATAAAACTCTTTAGATCTGGCGAGAGTTATATTACACACATGTGCGAAAACAGATACCGGTTAGATGAACCATTTTGGCAAACTAAAGCGTGTGTGGCTGCCTTTAGAGTCCTAATTATTGCACTGATTGCCGGTACAAAAAATGAGCTATCTAGGGTGATCAAACGTCCTGGAATGGCCGGATTTAGACGTGCGGTGCCGGTGTTATGGAAACTAAACATTTGTTCTGGAGTATACAAAGTGAATATAATAAGAGCTGGACATGGAGGAATTTCCTGATTAATGGACAATCACGCTAATTTTCGGCCTTTCGAACACTTCTCCCTCCGGCAATCTATTTCGCGATTTTTTGCATAAAGTTTAGTACTGCCACCACACTACCGCAAGCGCCGACCCCCCATCCACAAGTGTGATGTATTGTATTTCATGGGCAGTACATACATTAAAAACATCTTCAAATTGATGACAGATATGTCTTATGTAAATAAAATAATAGTTATGTAAACAAAATAATAAGTTTATCAAGCTATATAAAGGATAACTTATACATCTCAATATAAAGGGTCTTTCAACAAGGACATAACAATTTTGTATTTTAATACAAACGCACCCTAAAACTTTTTTTATGATCTGGCAATGCTAAAACGTCAGTCAAGGTTTACGTTTTTATCATGGTGAAGTTCACGAACGAGCAACGTTTGGAAATTATTAAAACTTACTACCGAAATTCTGAGTCGGTGGTCGCAATCGTGTAATCTCGAGAAATGGTCCGGTCGAATGGCCACCTCGCTCATGCGATTTAACGCCGTTGGATTTATTTTTATGGGGCTATGTTAAGTCGTTGGTTTATGCGGAAACATATCTGTATTAAAGTAGGACCCCCCCCCCCCCTCAAAGTGTGACGCGCTTTTTGGACAGCCCCTAACAAATTAATTTAGATTTCCATTTTTAATTAAATTCATTAGAACAATACCATCCGAGTTTATTTTATTGAAAATTTGATGACGTAAATGCTTTTTCTTATATAGGTTTTTGAAAACTTTTGAATTGTATTTAGGCGATGAAAATATTCTGTTATTGGACGACTGTTTTTTGTTAGCTTCGTGGATAAATATCTAAATATTAGCTGCCTAAAATTTATCTACAGATACAACGTTAATTTATTTGTACTTACAAAAACAATAATTTATATTCATTTCACATATGATAATTACCGTCGAATAGACATCGTATTACTAGGAAATTGTCCTTTATTAGAATTTTTAAAGAAACGTTTGAATGTTAAACGCCAGAATGCTGCACGAAAATCAACACTATAAAAGGCATAAATGAATGGATTGATGGCGCTGTTGAACCAACCCAGCCATGTTAGAAATTCAGCTAAATTTGGACTAACCGAATCCGCAGAAATAAATGGTGTCACAAGATAATTAATGAAAAAGGGTAGCCAACACGCTATAAAACCACCAACAACAATACTAAGCGTTTGAGTGGTTTTATTCTCTCGCTTGAGCGATGTTATTCTATTTGATAAGGACTTTTGGTGAACACGAGTATTTCGGACACAGGTCTCATTATAGGAGGCGGCGGCTGTCGTGCTAGTCGCTGTGCTAGTCGCATTTTGCTGATGTCGAACACTTTGACGATGTTGTCCTACAGGATGATGGCCGGGATGGAGCTGCTGCTGCTGCTGCTGATGGTGTTGTGTTTGATGCTGACCCAACTGCCAATGATCATTGGCTGGTGATGAATTTTTTGCCGTTATTGATGACTGTCGTTTAAAGGAAGACGAACGTGATGCTGTCACGAGCTCGTAGTTACCATTTTTGTATTGTCTTGCGAGTTCATTATCACCAATTTGAAGTTGATGGTCCTTGGCCTCTTTGCCGCCGCCACCACCACCACCACCACCGCCACAGGACCCCTGATTTGACAGGGTGCGTGCCGCCTGCTGTTTCTTTTGATTAGGGCTGGTGTGATCCTGTTCGGAAGTGTCCTGTTCTGGCTCCAAATCCACATCAGCATTCTGATGGCGTTTGCATTTCTAAGTTGATTATGAAAGATATATCAGCCATAAATAAATCCATATATGAATTTGAGAGAGAGAAAAAAATCAAGTAGAAATCACAATTTTTTTTAGCAGAAATAAATAAATGAAAATTAATTCATGGCACAAGCAACATATATTTTGCATAATCGACATTTGCATAATATTACCACCCACATTATCAGCGACTTTAAAATTGCTCTTTATCTTCATATGTAGGTTAAAATATGTTTGCATGTACAGTTTAAATTTTTATGTCATTCTGTACATAATTATGTTTATTAAGTGAGAGGGTCGGTGTGTGTGTTCATGAAAGGGATAAGGATCCTGGGTGTATATTTGTGGGTGTGTTTTGTGTTTTACGTTTGTGGTGCTTCGATGAAAATTAACAAAACATGATATGTGGCGAATGAAATAATAGACACAGGCCAAGCCCACGTAAATCATGTCATCCTCGTTGTACTATATTTCATACAAGTGTTAGGCACACGAGTCTTGTAACACATTCTTATGGTTTATGTCTTTAAACAGTGAAACACAAATTGCCTGGCGTAATTGCACCAATAAAAATTTACCACAATTTTACAATTTACGAACACACTTTGGTTTTATTAATAAAAACGAAAAATAATTAACATATTCGGGTGTGAGATAATCATTAAAAAAGTTATTGTTTCGACGGCATTTTAACCGCTATGAAGATATTTAAGACATGCTGATTTAGTGTAAGCCATTCCTTAGCACCCATGAAGGATATATTCGTGAGTAATTCATTCTAAATCATTGTGTTATGATGAACATGGGATTATTTAATCTTTATAGCAAATCAAATGACTTGACAATTATTTTGAGGTGATTACAATGTAATAAAACCAGGAATTTAATTGTCAGTGAAATTTTCATGCAGAAACTCTAGCAATCTGTAGCGGGGGCCAATGCTTGCGCAATGCGGGGGGCTCCAAAAAGCGGACCTCTAATGTGATTTGTGCCATTCGGCTTGAAATATAGTGTACCTCGGTTCGTGAACTGAATCTGATTCTGAAAGGTGTTCATAAACTGAGGCGCTCACAAACCGCAACGTCTGTTCAGGAACCGAAGTTTTGTTTACAAATCGAAATTATGCTTCATAAATCGAGGCATTTTTTGTGTACAAAAGTAGAACCGAGACGT
Source organism: Chrysopilus asiliformis (assembly GCA_964034945.1). Taxonomy (NCBI): domain Eukaryota; kingdom Metazoa; phylum Arthropoda; class Insecta; order Diptera; family Rhagionidae; genus Chrysopilus; species Chrysopilus asiliformis. The sequence goes on from OZ035960.1 coordinate 113,805,592, forward strand.
TCAAAAACCAAAATTTCCACTGTATTAGAGCAAAGAGTCCCAACCGTTTTTCTTTTGCGACCCTGTTTTTTTTGAAATTTAGTATTTTAAAGTTATAAAAGGTTCCGTGACCCCTCGGTGGCAAGAATTAAAAAAATATATATATATATCTATCTCAGGTGAACAGCACATGACTTTTTTATACAAAATCTACATTCCTGCGCCATTTACACTATGGCTCGACAAGTAAAATATTAGCTTATATATAAAAATATGACTTTTTTACAAAATCTGCAATATGTCGATAACGGTAAAAGATATCGATTTGCGATAAAAGGCAAACATATTGAGAATTTAAATAGCTTCAATTCTTCTTTTAAAGGTTTTTTTTTTCGAAATTACATTAGGTTTCACTGTACACGCTAGACGTATAATACCTATTTATATGAATTTTGTATGGAATTTGATATTTACCTTATTATGTACTTCGATATCAGTCATATTGTCATGTCGAGAGGCAACAACGCACGAAATCCTTGCATAGACATAGATCATAACAGCCATTGGAATGAAAAAGGATCCCATAGCGGAGAATACAACGTAGCCCTCATTCTGGTTGTACCTGCATTCCGTTATATCATCTCGTCTACCTGGTTCATACCTATGAATATATAAATAGCAGAACATTACATTTCATACCGGCTACACATAATTACCATCTATACGAGTATTTCAGTGAAAGCATATAAAAGTAAAAAAGAATAAATGTAGGACATATGTTCCAAACACATATGCTCTTGTGTCGAGTGTTACGAGGGATGACAAACTTTTAAGAACAGAAAACTCTATCAAAGAAATTTTTAACTAGGAATTCAATTAAGACACAGAGAGGCTCTACGGCATAAATCAAATTATTTGCACACCTTGCGAGCTCTTTTAGAATCCTTCGGTGTGGTCCGGACACCGATTCAACAAGAAGACAATTTTTGGAGATTATTTTGACATTAGTTGAGTGTGACATTGATGTGATCTACTTTTGTAGGCATCAAAATTTCTAATAATAAGGCGCTAACTGAATTACTAAAAGCTTAATTTCTTTACTGAATAAATATGAAGTGATTTGACATAATAATGTGCAAGAGAAATAAGCTTTTATTGTATGTGTATAAGGGTTAGGATTCTGAAGATGGTACAACAAAGAAAAACTTTTGTTTTTGTAATATGTTGAGAACCGTTAGAGATAAATGTAGACAATTTTATTTCCTTTAAATTTTGTTATATTATTTTTTTCCAAAAGCGCATAGTTTTCCAAATTTGTCAAAGAAATATGTTTTTTCAAAAAAATTTGTATGGAAGCTAACGGTACTTTCCCAAAAGTTGATAGAAAATCACGATTTTTGTTAGAAAAAAGCTCAACGCGTTCTCGAGTTATTTAAGATACATACGTAAAACGGACAGACCGAGAGACAGATGCACGAACATCATCATAGTTTTGCCTGAGGCGGATTTCGTACGGATTTCCGAAGTTTCTATCTGCCCCCGTTCTCGAGTCGGTCTCCATCATAAAAAAGTACAATACTTTCCCTCAAATAGCAGAGGAAAGTAAAAATTATGGAATTTTGACTTACCATCCTAAAATTGGTGGACACGTGATCGCTAGGGCTAATGTCCAAACGACTAAAATCATAATCAAAGCCAGTCGTTTCGATCGCCTTTTCCTTGAATATGTTAAGGGTTGCGTAACCGCTAAATATCTGTCAAAAATAAATCAATAAATGAAACACTGACTGATATTATGCATAAATTTACATTACCTGTCAACACTTATCGCACATAAACTAAGAATTGAAGCAGTACAAAGAAGAACATCTAACGATATCCATATATCACAAAGTACCCAGCCTAGTTGCCATGTACCTGAAAGGGAATTATTAGAATAAAAATAAAAATGGTGAAAATCGAATTAAAACTGATCTAGTAGTTCAAAAAATCGCAATCGAAAGGGGCTCTGAAGAAGATATGGAGAGTATTTGAGTGGACTAGAAAAATTCTTAAGCGAGGGCGTACACGAAGCAACTTTCGGTCATCAGCATGCCGCAACCTCACCAAATTGAAGGAAAGAAACGAGTGCGGCAAGAGGGGAAAAGTCGCCACTCCAAAAGTGTTCTTCGCTTCATCTTTTACGCACACAAACGAAGTCGCTCGTGTAGCACGTCAGCATGCATGTGTGCGTAATTTCATTGAGTCAGTCGGTGCTTAGCCACCGACTCGTAAACATATCCCAAAAAAACAAAAATTGAATACAAATAGTGAAATCCCAATTGCAGGTAGTGTTATTTTTCAGGTAGGTAGGTAAATAACAAATTACCAGTCCTTATTCTTCGATTGTTGGCAGTTTCAATTGTGGCAATTGATGTTGCCTCGGTGCTAGCTAGAAAGGGAATGAGCTGGAAATACAACAAATATATGAGAACCACACACACATGAGCGATCGCTTGTTGTACACAAGTTTTTGCTACTAAAAAGTGAAGAAGCGTGTACGTCGGAAAGGCATTTTGAGGACCAAAAGTTGCCGCGACGCGAAGAAGCGTGTGCGTTCGCACTAACAGAGCGAATGTTTAATGGTGAAAACTGGATTCAAATACCATTAGCGGCTCAGGAGATAATAGGAAAGGGGGTAGGAAGAAAGGGGAATTTCGAAGTATTTTGAATACCATTTTGTAAGCAGTGACACTACAAAAAAAAAGTCATACAGAGTTGTCCCGCGATGGATTGATGACTTTTTGGTGTTTTTCCAGAATGCGTTTGTGTAAAACATTTTTTTATGTCCGAAAGTTTTAATTTAATGAATTTTGTGAAGGCTTCATAAGATTTATTGACAGTATTTCATAGATTTAATTTTAAAAGTATAGCAATATGCATGTAAAAAATACTCCCGGAAAATTCGTCAATTTTTATAAAATACTAGCAGACCCTACGTTGGCAGCTAAAAGTTTTTTGCATAAATTTTAGAATGCCAAAAAACCATAAATAACTTAAAAAGTTTTGGGAAAAAATGTTATCCTTGCAGGACCTTCCGTTTCGAATTTTGAAATTCCAACTCCAGATTCGTGATCAGCGACCCTAAAAACCCCCTTATGCCGATTTTTCCGGGGAAAAACGGGAAAAAGGATATTTATCCTTACAGGACCTTTCGTGTCGAATTTTGCAAATCTAATACCGGATTCGTGATCAGCGACCTCAAAAACCCCCTTATGCCGATTTTTCCGGGGAAAAACGGGAAAAAGGATATTTACGTTATCCTTGCAGGACCTTCCGTTTCGAATTTTGAAATTCCAACTCCAGATTCGTAATCAGTGACCCCAAAAACCCCATAATACCAATTTCTCCGGAGAAAATTGGAAAAAGGACATTTGCGTTATCCTTACAGGACTTTACGGTTAGAATTTTGGAATTCCAACACCGTATTCGTGATCAGCGACCCCAAAAACCCCATAATGGCAATTTTTCCGGGGGAAAATGGGAAAAGGATATTCGCGTTATCCTTACAGGACCTTTCGTTTCGAGTTTTGAAATTCCAACACCAGATTCGTGATCAGTGACCCCAAAAACCCCATAATGGCAATTTTTCCGGGGAAAAATGGGAAAAAGGACATTTGCCCTTACAGGACCTTCCATTTCAAATTTTGGAATTCCAACACCGGATTCGTGATCAGCGACCCCAAAAACACCCTAATGACGATTTTTCCCAGTAAAAACTGGAAAAAGGATATTTGCGTAATTCTTACAGGACTTTTCGTTTCGAATTTTGAAAATCTAATATCGGATTCGTGATCAGCGATCCCAAAATAATGCCAATTTTTCCGGGGAATAATGGGAAAAGGATATTCGCGTTATCCTTTCAGGAACTTCCGCGTCAGTTTTGCAAATCTAATACCGGATTCGTGATCAGCGACCCCAAAAACCCTATAATGCAAATTTTTCCGGGGAAAAATGGGAAAAATGATATTTTCGTTATCCTTACAGGACAATCCGTTTCGAATTTTGAAAATCTAATACCGAATTCGTGATCTGCGACCCCAAAAACCACATAATGCCAATTTTTCCGGGGAAAAATGGGAAAAAGGATAATTTCATTATCCTTAAAGGACCTTCCGTTTCGAATTTTGAAAATCTAATACCGGATTCGTGATCAGCGACCCCAAAAACCCAATAATGCAAATTTTTCCGGGAAAAAATGGCAAAAAGGATATTTTCATTATCCTTACAGGACCTTCGGTTTCGAATTTTGAAAATCTAATACCGGATTCGTGATCAGCGACCCAAAAACCCTATAATGCAAATTTTTCCGGGGAAAAATGGGAAAAAGGATATTTTCGTCATCCTTACAGGATCTTCCGTTTCGAATTTTGAAAATTCGTGAAGCGACCCCAAAAACCCCATAGTGCCAATTTTTCCGGGGAAAAATGGGAAAAAGGATATTTTCATTATCCTTACAGGACCTTCGGTTTCGAATTTTGAAAATCTAATACCGGATTCGTGATCAGCGACCCCAAAAACCCTATAATGCAAATTTTTCCGGGAAAAAATGGAAAAAAGGATATTTTCATTATCCTTACAGGACCTTCCGTTTCGAATTTTGAAAATCTAATACCGGATTCGTGATCAGCGACCCCAAAAACCCTATAATGTAAATTTTTCCGGGGAGAAATGGGAAAAAGGATATTTTCATTATCCTTACAGGACCTTCCGTTTAGAATTTTGAAAATCTAATACCGGATTCGTGATCAGCGACTCCAAAAACCCTATAATGCAAATTTTTCCGGGGAAAAATGGGAAAAAGGATATTTTCATTATCCTTACAGGACCTTCCGTTTCGAATTTTGAAAATCTACATAGCTAAAAACCTGCTCCTGGCAACGCAGATGATTTTGCAAAAAACCGCGTAAAAATCGGTCCAGTAGTTTTTGAGTTTTGTAATCTCAAACAAACAGACAGACAAACAGACAGACAGACAGACAAACAGACAAACATCCATTTTTATATATATAGATTGTTGAAGATTTTTGGTTATATTAAATTTTTTATGAATGTACTCTTTAATATTAAGTACATATCTAAAATTGTGTGCCAAAACAATGAGTGAGAACATTGACTTGTTTCGTGTTTGAAAGTAAATTCTGCTGAAACATAAGCAAAGCACATACTCGTAAAAATAACTTTTAAAGAATATTTTCGGGTAAACAACAATATTGCTCCTCAAGCTTCAACATATTTATGCATATCTAAGATAATATAAAGCTAGCAAAAGATTAAACATAGCTGTTGAAAAAAGCTTCATTCTTTAGTCTTGAGATGTTGATCTCTTGAATTAAAAGCTAGAGAAACATGTAGAAAATAAAATTATCTCAAGCTAATATAAAGTTAAGATGAAACTGAAAGTACGAGTCAAAAGGAATGTAGCGAGATATATTTATTGTTGAAAAAATATTACATATTTATGGTTAGAAGATTTCTTAGGATGGAATTTTTTTTCTTATGGTAATGGTATGTTAAAAAATTATTGGAATAAAACCAGTAGAGAAAATTCTGGCTGCCGCCCCGGTTCTATGACAAGTATTTACCAAAAACAAAACTCAGGGAATGTAATTTTTCATGTGTCAACAACACCAAATTCTACTTACTGCTGAACAGTGATGTATAATTTATGTATATTGTTGTTAGCATAAAATATTTCATGAGCCTAACCCCTAATTTTTTTTTTGTTACACTCGAACCTGGATAACTGGGATCTCACGAGACCGCGAGATTCCCCTTATAGATGTTCTCCCATTTACCCTAAATTCCACCTTTTGTTGAAAAACGCTCGGAACGAACTATTCATTCCAGTTAGACAGGTTTCCCACTTACCTAGGTCCCATTTATCCAGGTTCGACTGTATATAAATCGTATATATGATCAAATAAATCAAAGTCCCACACCTTAGTACATAGAAGGAATATTTTTAAGAGATTTTACCATGGAATATAACATTTTGTGTACTAAAAATCTATGATATCAACACCATATTAGCATTTTGGTATATGTCAAGTATCTGCAACTGAATAAGACACATTTGTTGCAGCAGATACGTGTCACACACCAAAAACCCTAATAGGGCAGTAATTGTTTGGAAAAATATTTTTGACTAAAAAACAAAAAATAAGAGATTGTTCAGAGGCTTGACATATCCCTTTACTATAGAGCAGGGGCCATCAAAGTAACTGTCGCTACCTTTACAATCAAAATTTATAACCACTACAAATAAAAATACAGTTCAATGAAACACAACCTTCCACGGCAATGGCTTGACACGAACTGATTTAAAATGAAATGCGTCATGCTAATAATGCCCCGATTCCAACGATTCGTTTTATTCCTGCGATCCGAAGTCGCAACACACAAGCATTACAGCACACAATAAAAGATCGATTATAGTGGCTACGCTGTTAAAGCCAATCTGTGTGATGAGCCAGCCGAACCACTAGCTGATGATCAGTGATCCCGTTTACACTACTATCGTAGTTTTACACTACTCTTTTGACATAATTTGACCTAACACTACTTACACTACTGAAAAACTCAAAACACTACCATTTCCGCCCTATAAAAAACGTGCTACAAAGAAAGTTAATTTCTAGATTTGAAAAGTTCATTTATCTGAGAAAAATTAAATAATATGTAATATGTAATTATTCAGACTTTTTATCTAATATATTTAAATACTTTAGGTATTCGCTATGAAAAAGTGACTGAATAAACGCACTCAGTTCTTGAACAAAGCGGACATATAATACTTAATTCCGTCCTTTAATTATAATTTTAAAAAATGTGATTTTTGTACAAATTTAAAAATGTACTGATATGATATGCAATACAACATTAGACGGTAACCTTCAAAATGTGTTGTCTCAATGAAACTCCAAATGACTGTTAAAAAAGTTGACACTACTGAAATCCCTCTGACACTACTATTTTTCGATCAGTAACACTCCGCTTTTCACTTTTGGGGTGGGAACCCTGCTGATGATGCCTGCTATAAAGGCTTAACTCCTGAAAGCTTTTGGGAAAAAATACATATACCCAAATTCAAAGAAAATAAAATTTCCTACATTTTTTCCTTTAAGGGTTTTCACGTATCTTTAACGGTTCTTGAGATATTTGAAAAAAAATATAGAGGAAAGTTTTGTGTTGATCACAACTGATATTTTTCTTCTCCACGACTGATATTTTTCTTCTCCACGACTCAGGTCAGTTTTGGACTGTGATACAAACGGATTTCCATTCTTTTTTAAAAAAAGTGTGTCAATTTTTAATTCTATTAAAACTCGATTATTTATTTAAAGTTCAATAAAAGAAAAACCCTTACCAAAGTCAATAAATAGGAGAATTACAATCGCAATGTGTTATCAATTTAGTTGAAGAGCGATTGGGTTATTTGTAATTCACTTAAGAATTAGTCAGAAGGCATCAGATGGATGGACACTGAATAAAGGAATATTGTATCTTTCTGATTGGGATGAAGAAGAAAATTGATTTACTTTTTGCAGAACAAAAGAGAAACTTTTTGAATTCGAAAAAAAGGTAGAAAGCTGTACTATATTTTTACTTCTGGTATGACTTATCTCGATCTGACCATTTAGAACAGGGGCCATCAAAGTAACTGTCGCTACCTTTACAATCAAAATTTATAACCACTACAAGTAAAAATACAGTTCAATGAAACACAACCTTCCACGGCAATGGCTTGACACGAACTGATTTAAAATAAAATGCGTCATGCTAAAAATGTCCCGATTCCAACTCAAAGCACGATTCGTTTTATTCCTGCGATCCGAAGTCGCAACACACAAGCATTACAGCACACAATAAAAGGTCGATTATAGTGGCTACGCTGTTAAAGCCAATCTGTGTGATGAGCCAGCCGAGCCACTAGCTGATGATGCCTGATTTAGAACCTACAGAATAAATATTTAAATTAGTTAATTTTTCATTTGTCTTGCCATTGTTCTTGTCAAATGAGTGAAGTGGAGTAATAAAAATTCTTTTATGGTATATGGAATTCAATTACACAAATTAAGTGGAATGTGCTTTCATCTTAGAATTAACCTTAAGCTAAAGCACAAAAAAAAAGCATTTCAACAACCTTTGAGATAATTTCGTTAAATCCTGTATGATGCCTTTAGCCATTTCCTTATGAATATATTAGGCATACAGGATACAATGTAGACATGTTTTTAAAACAATTCTTAAGAAAATAAAATTCGTCGCGTATTTTGAATAGCGTTCCTAGCGTTTGCAATTTTCGAAACTTGTTAGATACTCTTGCCAGAAATGTTTTGCTTTCGTTAAAAATCACTGATTGAGTTTTAAATTTTCCATTAAACATTTTAAACTATATGAAAGATATTTTTCTAAACTGGGATTCTCATACGAATCATATGGGATTATATTTATTAGATATAGTACACCGTTTGTAATGTACCGAATCATTCGTCAGGCAAAAAATCGTTTACACCAGGAGGTTTGGCATGACAAAAAAAAATTGAATCCGGTTTTTGCAAGATGCTGGCACAACCATTCAGACTACCAAAATTTTTTTTCGGCTTTCATATGTATTTCATTTTTTTATAATTAACTAGCTTGCATACCCGTCGTTGCCGGGTTAAGTTTTTTCAAATTTTTTTTTTGATGGCCTATGTTGGAGCTAAACTTCAGGGCAATCGGCTCGGTAGTTTCCCCGCGATATCACTTTACCCCCTCCCCTTACTCCCCCACCTCTCGGGCTACTTTTTAATGGGTCTATGTTGGGGCTGGACCCCCGATGAACATCTATGCCAAATTTCAGGCAATCGGTTCAGTAGTTTCCCCGCGAAAGAGTAACATAGTGCAAAAACTATGTTTCGAGATCACTTTACCCCCTCCCCTTACTCCCCCCTCCACCCACCCCTTACTCCCCCACCCCTCGCGCTACTTTTCCGTATACCTATGTTGGAACCAGAACTACCGCAGACACTCATGCCAAATTTCAAGTCAATCGGTTCATCCGTTTTTGCGTGAAAGAGGAACAGACAGACAGACAGACAGACGGACAGACAGACACCAACTCATTTTTATATATTAGTATGATAATAGGGCAATTCACTCTTGATCGTAGATAGTAAAATCGTAGATTGTACTGTACATCTACGATGGAAAAGTACAACGAAGCGTGAGCAGTGCTTTACTAGAGGTTGTGGGTTTTGTCGTAAATTTTTGACTATTTTATTTATTTTCTTTACCTAAATTGTTTAAAGCATTTTTTTAACTCTTAATTTATACTAAATCATATAAATAATTTAAATTACTTGCTTTTCCAAGTTGACATGTCACAAAATGATGCCTTAACCTCACTTTATTAGAAGTACGACAAAAACTACGATTTTACCATACCTTCGGGTGTGGTAGATTGTAGTTTTCGTCGTAAAAAAATTTGTATGGAGAACTGTCAAAAAACTACGATTTTATTTACGATTCTACGATTTTACGAGTTTACGATCAACTACGATAAAGAGTGAATAGCCCTAATATAAAGATTTTATAATAAACTTACCAATTAAATGAACGGCAACGGCTGGTGGCATAACAAATAGCCCGACTAAAAAATCCGCAATTGCTAAACTCATAACGAAACAATTTGTAACGGTACGTAGTCGTCTTGTTGTTATGACAGCCAATATAACTAATGTATTTCCTATAGTTGTTATCACAATAAAAACACAAAAAATGACAATTAAACATATTCCAGGCCATGTTATTTCAATTTGATGTTCAATCGCCCGAGACGTTTCAATTGGTTCGCTTGTTGAATTCTCGGTGGTTGCATAAAACATCTCATCTTGAAGGGTATCATTGACAAGGGATGATGGCGGCAATGTGCTACTGATATTTATCATCATTTTCCTTTCGTATTAAAATTTGTGTCGATAGGATGGTTTCACGTGCTCTTTTTGCATAAAGTATTTGTAGTGCTTCTTGTATTATTGTTGTCATTATTGTTGTTAAAATATTTAACTAGTAGCTATTTATAATTAACCTGGATTCTTGCTATTCATTGTAGTAATTAGCCAGAAGTTAATAAAATTATTATTCTAGAACTTGAGGTGAATGTTTTTAAATGATACACAATTAAGTTATGTTATTGGTTTTACGATGTTTCGAAGATATTACAATTCAAACTTTCCATTTTTCTGAAAGTAAATAAAGAAAAAAAATATATTTCATAAGGATAATTTCTATTTATTTTGCAAATAATTAATTAGTTTTTTTTTTGGTATTTATGGATAAGAAATTCTTGAAATTTTAATAATTTGTTTAATGTTTGACCTGAACTTTTTCAAGAATGTCTTAAAAAGTTCTTCAGCCCGAAAATCGATATTTTGGAAATGCGAGTGATAGGATATTAAGATAGCATGAATGGGAATTATTAAAATAGGCACACTTGATATTTTTTTCCTGTCTTTTAATCATTTTTTAAAATAAAGGGTCTTTCAACAAGGACATAACAATTTTGTATTTTAATAAAAACGCCCCCCAAACTTTTTTTATGATCTGGCAATGCTATAACGTCAGTCAAGGTTTACATTTTTATGGTGAAGTTCACGAGCGAGCAACGTTTGGAAATTAGTAAAACTTACTACCGAAATTGTGAGTCGGTGGTCGCAATCGTGTAATCTCGAGAAATGGTGTAATCTCGAGCTCATGCGATTTAACGCGGTTGGATTTCTTTTTATGGGGTTATGTTAAGTCGTTGGTTTATGCCAAGAAGTCAACAACGTTAGAGGAGCTCAGGAACAATATCGAACGCGAAATTGCCAAATTTCCGGCCGATATGTGTGGAAGAGTGGTGGAAAATTGGCTCCAAAGAATCAATCAGTGCAAACGTGCTCGTGGTGGCCATATGAACGACATCGAATTTCATATTTAAATCTAACATGTCCACTACACCTGGAAAAAATTTCAGACCGATATCTCAATTATTCTGTTGTTATGTCCTTGAAAGACCCGATACATGTAACACATATAAAAGTTTCTTACATAACAAAATTCCATATGGTGATAAATTGAAACTTACTATAAAAAAGTACTCAAAAACTCGAGAACTAATGGCGTATTCGATTGGCATACTATTTTTGCTCTAAAGTAGCTTGTTCCAAGAAATTGTATTCGACTGGGATTTTTGTATTCCTCGAAAAGGAGTTGAGTACTCGAGTGAAAAACGTGCTATGTTGGCGAGTACTAATGCGGCGGTCACACGGCGCTGTTTTACCAGCGATACTGGCTGTTTGGCTGTTAGCAGCCGTTTCAGTAGCACCGTGTGAACCCTAGTGCGTTGCTACTACCAGCAGCAGCGTGATGATTTTAGTAGCGCTAGTGGCTGTTGGTTTTTAGCAGCCGTCTAAGCAGCGCCATGTGAACCCTAGTGCGTTGCTACTACCAGCAGCAGCGTGATGATTTTAGTAGCGCTAGTGAAGTAGAGACCGTTCTACTTTGCCAGCGCTACTAGGAATCACGTAACCCTGTCACATGGTTTCTAAGCTGTCAAAAATCTGATAAGTGGTAAAGTTTGTTTATTGTAAGTTGTTATTTTACGTTTATTTATTTAAATTTGTGTGTTACGTTTCTTATTAAAAAAATCTCCCAGATTCAAATGTCAAACCACTGTTTTGCTACTTGCCAGCGCTACTAAAGTATAAATCGTGTGAACCCTCAGTACGCTGGCTGCTGTTTCTACTTGCCAGCGCTACTAACCAACAACAGCCAGCGGCTGGCAAAACAGCGTCGTGTGACCGCGGCATAAAAGAGCAGTTTTCTAGAAATTTCGCGTTATGTCGGATGTAGTAAGATTTGAATTGCTCTTTTGAGGTTATAAATTTTATCCTACTGAATATGAAATTCTTGATACATGCAAAACGCCTGGCTAGCGTTGAATACTGTGCTAATATTTTCCGTACACGAGAAGAAGAATTTTTGAAAAGGTAAAAAGTAAGAGCTGTACGCTGTTGTCAAGAGATGTTGCAAATACTTTTGCAAAACCGACTGATGTATAAAATATTTATCATAAAATATCACTGACTTATATATCACTGTGTCCATCAATGTGGAATATTTTCTTTTTTTTGCAAAAATTATTGACCGAGTTACTTGCATGTACACGAAATTCTTTCAGGCGTTTTTAATTTTCTGAAGCCTATAATTTCAAAGGAAACGCGTAATTGGAAAGTCTATTGAGAGAATTTAAAGGGCGTAAATAAAAGCAGAAATATTGGAAAATTTATTGAAAAAGTATTATTCTGTTTATCTTGAATTTAGAAAACAATAGCGTCGAGTAAATGAACAAATGAAAACTATTTGTTAGTTAAACGCACATGGGATACCCAACAATCTTCAGAGATATGTCTATAGCAATGGATTCAATAATAGTGGAAGCTGTGCAGTTCTAACAATATTTAAAATTCATTTCACTTGAAATTTTTTATTATTATAGATAATCGAAACTATATTAAATCGTTCTAGCATATTAAATACTTAATCACGAATGAAAATTCATATCCTTTGGTCATTTAAAAATATTGGGTTAATTTTTTGTCATCTAATAGTAGAAAGGATAGACCATTCTTACGAAAAACAGTCACTTTGTGTGAAAATTTCAATTAAAGGAATACATTCTTATCTACAAAATTAAAATTTCGTTAAAAGTTATCATCCTTACAAACCACAAAAAGGAAATTTCAAAAATAAATCACAGTAAGCAAAATATATGACTGTTTTTCAAGGTTAGACAGGGCAGCATTACCTTTTAAAGCATTTTTGGAGCCGTGGCCTGACTTTGTTTTACACTACATTTATACGAAAAAAAGACACTTTCTCCAAATGACCTAAATAATGTGTATCTGAAGATTTTGCCTGTGTGATTGTGAATTTATGTCTGTTCACAATAAAATTAATTTAAATTTTGATAATTGAACAAAAAGAACTGCTGTCAAAGTTAATTGGAAACATCATTTCATATTTATTTATTTTCAATTTTAGTTCAATTGAATAAAAGTGAAAACTTGGCAAAAAGTCTGTAAATCAGTAATAGTTCAAAAACTATTTTACTAATGAATACAAAGAATATAAAGTTTCATTTTAAATTACAAATTGAAATGAGATTTTTTACTGATGGTCCGACAACTCAACAAAGGAAAAGTTATGCACAAGGAAAAAAGATTCTCACGGAGAGAAGGATTGTATGGACCATTAAGAGACAGAAAATTACTTGACGCAGACTTAAGTCAATAAATTCAGACATAGAAAAATAACTAAATATGCGCCACAGGCGAAAATTTTCCAAGCAGTGACTCGATTATTATAATGAAGAGTCACACAGTCCAAAACGAACGCTAAAAACTGAATTTTTATGTTTTTTAATCAAATGTAACTGAAATAATCAAAACACCGCTAAAGATCAATGAGCCGCAGGCGAAAATGCTTAAGGTTTGTGCACTCTAAGTCAATATATTTAGAGAAAATTCTTACGCCCAGTCCCAGCTGATGCAGAATTTGTTTTGCTTGTTAAGTGATCGTTTTTCAGTGTTAAAGAAATTCTAACCTTGAATGAATAACTCCAGGATAAAAGTTTAGTTTCATGGAGCCTGTCCTGGAGTAGCGGAGAGAAGAGAGGTGTAGAGAGGGGGCGAAAGAAGAAAAAAAAGAGGAGAAACCAGGTTGGTGGTAGGAGAGAGGAGATGAGAGTGGAGACGGGAGAGAAGGGGAAACGGTCAAACATAATAATTTTAGTTTTCTTTTGAACCCATTCCGCAAATACGGTGACCATGTCCTCCGAAGTCACCCTATGTTTATTAAAATGGCAAACATTAAATTTGCCTATGTGTCAGCTATAAATAAAGCAACTTCAAGATGTTTTCACGTTGAAACGGAATTTAATTAACAAAAATAATAAATGAAAGTTATTTTTTTTTGGAGAATATCTAATCTGTAACACGAAACCTTAAAGTTTGAAAAGGCTACCAAATCAAATTAGGATGTGCTCTGCTCATCCATGGCGAAAAAGAACCATTTAAGCTTCAATAAAGCTTTAAAACGAATTTCCAAAATAATCTCTGAAATGGAACTTAATAAAAACGAAACGGTAGAAGAAGAAGACTGACTACAACCGAATCTTAACAAACAGGATTTTCTGATTTTTCACACTCTCTTTAGCACAGCTTTACGTTTAGCTGTACGTTTAGCCATGCCACTTAAATGGTTATTTTCCCCCCTAATAAAAAGGTATATACCTTATTTCCACAACAGAACCATTGACCGAAGTTTAAGCTAATTAGAACAATACGATTATGGAAGCAGCTATTATGCATAGCATTTAAGCAGAGAGAACAACATTTACCACATCAACTACCACCACCACCACCACCACCACCACCACCACCACCACTACCATTGCCTGGAGTATGGGATGGAGATTCGAACGTAACTTTTCCCTAATTAACAGCCAAACGACGGAGGTTTTATTTTTGCGGGCCTGAGATGTGAGCAAACAAAATGGGATGCTTTTACAATGGTTTTTTATACTACAATGGAGGGTGCAATGAGAAGTTGGGCTTAATATTCTTATCCTATATGTTGTCTCTATTCACCACATTTCACAAAATTAAATTAACCGCACGAAGTATCGTTTAATGCACTTAGACTTGGGTCAAACTTTTTTGTGGTCCTTGAAGCAGATGGTCGAATTGCCAACGTAACAGAAAATCCGAAATGTGGAAAATTACAACATTCAACAATTTATTCCCGGTTCATGGCTACTTCATAGTCGGACGTGAAATTTTTTAACCGAAATCTACTATAGGTAATTCTACTATAGAAAATCATATAAGATGCTCGAACGAAATTAACTATCACACTTTTAGTATACTTTTAGTTAATTTCACTTTACTGAATTTTCAGCAGTTTTTTCACTACACTTTAATATCTTGAATGACTTTTTGAGAATAAATAAATAGAATATTTTTAACTAAAAAAATATACAATCTATTTAAAGATACAATTTATTAAGTTTATTATTACGCTTTGCAACATAAAAATACCACTTCGTTTTATATTTTATTAGACTACAGATACCAAAACTGAATTCTATGATTTAAACGCAATGAAATTATTTAAGAGAAAAAAAATCTGCGAATACAACTCACGAGTGAGCTGTGGAGGTGACTAAAAATTTAATTTTTGCGGTTATTCGAAATTGACACGATTTTCTCAAAGAAAAATCAAAATTCTATTTATTAGCTTTTTTTGTCGCAAAGGTTTCGAATTTTCCTGAAATATTTGGAGCCATGTGTAGTCGGCATAGAGATGCGAATTGACATAAAGAGTTGAAATTTTAGATAGATAACTTTCTCATAAAAAGTGAGGTTAATGGCGAGTTTCACGAAACTTTTAGCGGCCACTAAATCGAGTTAGCAGGGGCTTTATCATGTATCTCGAATCGAAAATCAAATCGACTCGAACGCCATACTCGAAAACGAATTGCATTGGCATCGTGTAACACTTTCGTTTCGAGTAAAATGTACTGCCATAAGTTAATCGAAAACGAGAAACTTGCTGGTAACTTGGAAATTTCGTGGTTTTAGTGTCATTATTGAATAATTGTAAATAATTTGCTGTTAGTTTTTTGCGTTACCTTTTTTGTGAAATAAATGCCGGCCATTTAAAAAAAATTGAAATAAGAACCGGATAAAAGTGGGGAATGTGAAATAAGTGCCAGATAAAAGTGACGGAAGTGACGACAGCGTTTTCTATCCAAGAATAGTAAGAAAATTCAATTCATTTCGTTTAAAATCGTAAATAACTAAATATTATATGTTAGAGGCAACTTTTCCTTATTTTTTATAGATTTTCCAAGCAATTTAAATATGTTTTGCAAGAAATAAAATTCTTACATAAAAAAACATTGAAATTACTTTCCTTTCGAGTTTCATTTCCGGCGACTGAAAAGTATTCGAGCAAATTTCCGAAAATGAATGACAAATATTTGATCGAATTCGAGTTAGCTGATACCGCTTCAAACAATTCCGTGCATTTCATTTTCGATTCGAGTTCCCTGATAAGGCCACAGGCTTTTTTGCTCGAAATCAGCCCACAGTATTTTTAGCGGTCGCCAAAAATGTTGTGAAACCCGCAGGCAAAATCAAACCCTTTTTCCACACCACGCAAATGAAAGAATTTTATTCGGTTTTCTTGATAATGGTGCATCATTTCGAAAAATTTTTAAATACAAAAATTGTATGGAATATTATTTTACATAACCATACATTAAAATTCAATGTCTCTACTTTAAGGATAACATCGTCCAACTGCACCTTTATTTCAATTTCAATCCTATCAAAAGTTTATCAAACATGCGAAATCCTTTAATCAAAGAAAGTTTTCATACGCCGTCTATGCTAGATTTTCCGTAAAGCGATTATAAGCAATTTGGGTACATACTTGGTTTGCGGGTCGGTTGGATTTCATTAAACAAATGAAAACTTTTTTGGTTTATTGAGCAATTGTTTTCTTGAGTAATGACATTATCTTTTAATAAGGTAAGAATTTGAAAAAAATAAAAAAAAAGATATAGACAAACAAATACTAGCAAAGATGTTTGCTAGTTGAACCTTTTTACCGCAGACGTTTTAATATCGCTTCTTCATCTCGTGCTCCTTTTATGTACAAAGATAATTAAAAATTTATAAAAGCAAAGCTTATTCGAGTGTAATCTGAAATCTGAATAATTACCTACTTGTAAATTACAAAATATAAAGTATTTTGCTTCAAAAATAGTTTAATTACGGTTTAAAAATATTATAAGAGTAAAACTTTTTTTTCTAAATTTCTATCTTTATGTAAAAATAACGATTTTCATCCACCCTTAGTTTAGGAGTTCTGCCAACCGATTTAAAAGATTCTTTTATTTAATCAAAAGCTATCCCAATGTGGGTTGGCACAAAAATATAAACAGTAGTGAGTTATATTTCCGTGCATTATTTATTTGCTCTCAAATACTCGAAGTGATTTCCAACAAATTTTCAGGGACGAAGAAGCGTTTGCGCTGAGTTCCATCTTTGGGGAAATTTGTTAATATCCTGTAAGGACAGCGCGAATATTCTAATTTTTGATTGTTATTACTTGACATTATCGTTTAAATATAACGGTATTAATTAATTATAGGGACATTAATAATAAAGGGATTAGGGTGTTTCGTCATTGCATGAATGAAGTCATTAAAATGCGTTGCCGTTAATTTTGGTAGTAATTAATTGTTGAATTTGGTCGTAAAAGGTTATTTGTGATCTAACTTTTCTGCCCACCTTTCTGCCTACGCTAATTTAAAAGGTTTTCTCATGGTATTTGTATCCCTATATTACGCATATATAATATAAATTTGGTCAGCAAAGTAAGAGTTAAATTTCTGAGACCATAACAAATCATTGCCTACAATAAAAATGGATAAGGAAATTCAAGCTTTGTACGAAAGTAACAAAATTACGTTGCAGCCATATTTTGTTTGAAATATATATAACGTTCTTATAAATACGTTTATTACCCTGATAAGTGTACTCATGGCGAACGAATTTTGTGGGGGGCAAAACATTGCGGTGTTGCAGATTTTTAAAAAATCACACAGAACTCGATGAGAGTTATATGACGATCAACGGCAAAATATTGGGAATTTTATTGTTTTTTTTAGATCTGGGACTATAAGATAATATTTTGAAAAAAAGCTAATTTGAAATTGGCTACGCTCTCATCATTACTAAGTCGCTTTCATCTAGACGGAAACCGATTCCAGCTAGTGAATCCTATAAAAACAACAACCAAAATCTAAACTCGCTTCTTTCGCCACAATGAAAATTTAAGACAGAACAATGCTCTGTCTAGGTAACTCTAAAACCTTGTCTCGATTAGAAGAAAGCATTTGTTAGAAAGTTTTTGATGTTTTGGGCAAAAATGCTTGGAAAAAAGGCGCTGAGAAAAAATTCCTAGGTTGTCTACCGTAGCTCCGCCACTGCGACTTAATAACCACTTAATAACCGACTTAATAACCAGAGTGTGGTCAATCTGAAATTAGCTTTTGGCGTTATTTTTCAAAATATTTTTTTGTGATCTACAAAATAAGAACTGGAAATAAGTAAATGAAAAATCCCGCACAATACAAAAAAATTCAAATAGTTAGTGTACCGGACGCCAGTTTCTTTTCTCTTCAAGAAAGATCTCTTTTAATATCAAGGTTGAGAATCCCTGGTTTAACCGCCTGGTAACTAACGAACGGCTTGTATCAAAAAGATTTTTTTTTATTATAATAGCTCGCCTGATAATAGAATCGAATGATCGAGATCCTTACGGTAAATTTGTCTAGCTGGCGATTGTTCGATCAAAAAGCCTTTGTTTGCTCGATTCCTTTTTTGAACCGAGATGCGCAAAAAAAAAACGCAACGGATCACTCTTGGATAAAATTTTCGATCGGTCAGTCGTGACCACAACTCGCGTTAGTTTCTTGTACTTCTTCCTTCTTCGCGAAAAATTTTCTCGAATGGAAAAAAGGAACAGGAAGGTTCATAGACGTAAAGGATAAGTTTAAGGATTAAGGCAGGAACAAAGTGACGGGAATTTTGTGAAAGGATTTTGGGGAAAAGTGACGGACATTTTGTGAAAGGATTTTGGGGAAAAGTGACGAGAATTTTGTGAAAGGATTTGGGGAAAAGTGAAAGGGGATTTGATTGGAATATTCGGGAAAAGGGAAGTGAGGGAGATTTTGGACAAGGAGAGAAGTGTGACGGAAGAAGAGAAGTGAGGGAGTTTCTGGACAAGGAGAAAAGTGAAAGGAAATTGTGATGGGAGAAGGGAAGTGAGGGAGTTTCTGGACAAAGGAAAAGTGAAACAGAAGTGTGAAGGGAGCAGGATGACAAGTGGAGCAGAGAAGGAAGAAGAAGAGAAGAAACTCTTTAAAACATTAGCGGAGAGTCGCGGACTACAACAACTTGCAAGGTAAGTTTGCATTTAATCATGCTTAGATAAATTTAACATATGAGAGAGATGTGATGGCTCCGGTGGTGGGGATGGAGCATTGCGGAGTTGCGAGGGAGTGAGAGGTTGGCTTCAGTAATGGATCCGCCACGTTCAGTAGCATACCCGGCCCTTCTGGCCAAGATAGTTTAACCTTTTTGTCCATGTTCCAGTTGGAGGGAGCTAGCCGAGCTCCACTGGCCACCATAGTTCGTGCTTGGCATACCCATAGAGTAACTATAGAACCCCTCCGATAAGATTAGTTTATTTTCGAAGATTGACGTTTCGAACAGTCCATATTCAAAGAAGAACGACCATTTACCACACTTTAGTTATTAAATCGCTCTAGCCACCATTAGAGTTTCTGTTTAAGCTACAAACTTTTAACGCAAGCCAAAAAGTATCTCAAGCAGTTTTTTTTGTTATTACTGGTACAAAAATATGACGTATTAAGGCAAAATTTAAAGTCTAAAGAGAAAAGAAAATATTTATGTAGATGAAATTCGTTCGCAGAACGTGATTTTGAACAATAATACAAGTAGCCATAGAAAACTTTGATGAGTTGTGTAACTAACCTTTTTCAGACATTGAAAGGCATCTCACGAACTGTTTTTATTTCAAAAGTATTAGTTGTAGAGACCTAACCTGATAAGCATTGGGAATTTTCAGAAAATAAAATTTGTAAGACTAAAAAATAATTTTTTTTTCGGTCCTTCTCGCCACAATGAGGTTTTAATTCATAGTCAGCGGTCGCAATGCTAATTTCTCGATTTAAATATTCACCATCTGTCGCCGTTTCTATTGGTTCAGGATTTAATGTGAGTCTCGCTTATCTCTTGAAAATTACAACTCCTTGTAAAGATTTCCTTTTCATTTATTTCTATGTTTTTCTGGGTTCATTTAAAATATTATGAGAATAAGAAATAAGAATTACTTACAATTCAATTGCTATCTGAACAGAAATTAATTTCACTTAAAAAAAGGACACAAATTTCTTAAAATACACGGTTA
This sequence comes from Chrysopilus asiliformis, assembly GCA_964034945.1. Taxonomy (NCBI): domain Eukaryota; kingdom Metazoa; phylum Arthropoda; class Insecta; order Diptera; family Rhagionidae; genus Chrysopilus; species Chrysopilus asiliformis. Next base: position 113,825,707 of record OZ035960.1, read on the forward strand.
AAAATTTAAGGATTTATATGAATCAATTTTTGATTATCAACATCTTGTACACCAAATTTGTATCCACTCGCATATTTTTACTGACATTTGGTGTAAAATGTGAAAATATCACCAATTTTTTTTTATCAAATTTACACCTAACATTTATCAAAATTTTATAATGTTAATACTAATATGCGAATTGACAAAGGTGTAGAAGATCTGGAATATTCATATAAATAATTAAATTAACAGTGTAGGGTTCATGTAATCCTATCCATTTATTCATTTCTTCGCATAATAGGACCGGATTTTGGGCCTTTTAGCTGTGATTTGATCTCCTAAACCGCCAGAGGATGAAATTGAAACTAAAATGGTGTTGATTTCAATGGAAATATTTAATGAAATCTATTTTGTTATATCATTTGAAAATAAATCACTTTATGGACAATCATATTTAGATAGCCGAGAGTGCTAATAACAATTGTAATTGAATATCATTAAATTAAATTAAATTAAAGGCCATTAAATACACATTGGTCATGAATTTTATTGCGTTAATGACAATTACAAATGTAATTAATTTTGAAATTCGGATTTGTACTTGTTTACATGTATGTAAGTGTACACTGTGTTAAGAAAGTTTCACACTATTCATTGCAAAAACATTAGAATACCAAAAGTCTTAAATAACATTTGTTTTAAGGACATACTAATATTGTGCATTTACCACGATTAACCATGCTGCCCACCAATTTTCATGGATAATATTTGTTAAATGTCAAATTTAATTACTTCTCATCTGAAGACAATCGGGGTATCGTTAATGTTTTTGGTGCTACAGTCGGAAAACCATATTTCTGTGGTGCTCTAAAATTTCCAATGTTTCCAGAAACCTACTTTTTCCAAAAATGCGTACTATGCGAATCGCTAGTCGCAGGTACGAAATATTTTTATCAAAATTCAATCCTCAGCGATTAAAAAAAATGTATTGGAAATTGGACTTTTTCTCAAACTTTTGATGAAAAACTTCTTACAACCGAATTTTGATTTGGATGGGACGAATCTTGTAACCGAATTTTGATACATTTCCACATATCCTAAATTTGACTTGAAATTTGGAACACATACATACGTAATTTCGTTGATAAAACAATATGTAGAAAAACAAAATGGCGTGTTAGGGATCATGTTGTATAAATTAATTACGCCAAGTTACCCATCATGTGGGGTTGAAATAAAAGGGCTAGGAAAAAACAATAAACTCGTTTTTCGGACGTTGTCGGGAAAACATGCACGACGTTTTTTATTATCAAAATAGTATGAACGAAGCATTCGTCGTGTGAAATCTTAAATGAAAATATTCATAAATTCGTTTTTGAAAATTCGGAAAAAAATTTAGAAAAAATAGAAAAAAGCGTCTATTAACAAAATAGTTTTTAACAAATTCAAATTACAAAGCCTTACTGATGATTATAAAATATATTTTGTATGGATTCTCCTTAAATTTAAATTTTTAACTTGGAATATAAATTGTGCACAAATGCTTTGAATGCGAATAACTTTAATAGACAGAATTATTTGCAGAAATTTGTCAATGCGAATCCTTTTAGCTCAAGTTAAATACACTGAAATTATAGAAGATTTTTATTCAAAGCACCGCAGGCGATGTTTCACATTCACTCTGCATTCCTTAATTTCTCACGTTTTCACGTGAAAATTCCTTCGGATCTTTGTTGATGGCAGTACATTTCACAAAAGCAAAAGTTTTTTTCCTGCCGTTCTCTGTTGACTTTTTTTATAGAGCGACTTATGACGAATACGAATAGCGAAGGAAACGTTAAAAGCAGTGAATGTACAATTGATGGTGCAAAACTATGGCAACGTCAGGTATGTATTTGCGAGTATTTACTGCTGATGGTACAGCAGTCATGAAGAGGTGGATTTTTTTATTTCTATGCCATAAAAATCATGACATTGCTGATGTGTGTATACCTACTTACATCTATTAGAAACATCAAGGCAAGGAAGCTTGGGTAAGTCAAGGTTTTCATAAAAATACTACATCATTCCCTTATCTAAATAACTGAATTGCTAAGCAAAACCGTCGAACGGTGACAATTGTGGGAAAGGGATATGTTTCTTTATGAAAATACCCCTTTTCGGAATTGTTTTTTTAGTCGCTCATTAAATCGACTCACATTTGGTGGGCGGGGTAAGTATGAGGATGGTGCGCTTTAGCGCAAAAAAGCTCTAAAGAATATAAATTTCTTTGCACAGACAATAATTTTTTTTTATCAATCTGTGTATCTAAATAATGCATATATGTGATAAAAGTTTGAAAATTTGTAAATATTGAATAATTTATCATGTATCTCGAATCGAAAATCAAATCGACTCGAACGCCGTACTCGAAAACGAATTGCATTGGCATCACATGTAACACTTTCGTTTCGAGTAAAAAGTACTGCCATAAGTTAATCGAAAACGAGAAACTTGCTGGTAACTTGGAAACTTCGTGATTATATTTAGTGTCATTATTGAATAGTTGTAAATAATTTGCTGTTAGTTTTTTGCGTTACCTTTTTTGTGAAATAAATGCCGGCCATTAAAAAAAAATTGAAATAAGAACCGGATAAAAGTGGTGAATGTGAAATAAGTGCCAGATAAAAGTGACGGAAGTGATGACAGCGTTTTCTATCCAAGAATAGTAAGAAAATTCAATTCATTTCGTTTAAAATCGTAAATAACTAAATATTATATGTTAGAGGCAACTTTTCCTTATTTTTAATAGATTTTCCAAGCAATTTAAATATGTTTTTGAGAAATGATTTAAATTTTCCTTTCGAGTTTCATTTTCGGCGCCTGAAAATTGTTCGAGTAAATTTGCGAAAATGAATGACAGATATTTGATCGAATTCGAGTTAGCTGATACCGCTTCAAACAATTCCGTGCATTTCATTTTCGATTCGAGTTCCCCGATAAGGCCACTGGTTTTTGCCACAATTCTGTTGATTTGGTTGATAGTTTCAAGAAGCACGAATTTGTTGTTTGGGAACAGAATTACAGCCCAGAACCGGGGATTTACTATATTTGGAAGTTAGCTGGATTTTATGTCGACCGTTGGTGGTTGACATCTTTCTACGCCATTAAAGTTGCAATTACGAAGCTGTGACTTCCGATACTGTTCAGGCTCAGAATAACTTTTTGCAATATCTAGAAGTTTTACTCAATTCATTTGAAAGTTACTCAATTTCATTTGGAAATTGCCTGGTTTTTCCCGATTGTAAATCTACAAAGTTCATTCCGAGATAAGGTGGAAAGATATAAGGCCCTATCACAGAATCCGATACGAATGGTTCGAATCGTAAACTCAATGTTGTTGTTGGTATAAAACACTAACAACAACATTGAGTTTACGATTCGAACCATTCGTATCGGATTCTGTGATAGGGCCTATAATTTTTCTGGCACAAAATTTAAATGTCGGCCTTGTAATTAACCGTAATTAAGGATTTTTGTTGACAAACAATTTTTTTGTGAAAAAAACAAACTTTTTTCAAAATGTTTTTTTTAAACAAAACGCATAAAACACAGAAAAGGGATGAGTGTTTTAAACAATGAACATAACAATTTCGCACAGTTTTATTAAAGTTGAAGAAAATATTGTCAAGTAATTTCATTGCATCGTAAATCATTCGGAGTGAACGTGCTTTCATTCCTTAGTATTGTAGTTATATATTGAAATGTTGGCTCAAGTTGATTTTATGAGTTTAATTTGAAGTAAATCAAATTTTAAAACACTAATACGAGTATACTACACTAGTAGTAACCACAAAACCATAGGGACCTCAAAATGTCGAAATTTCATGTCTAATATCGTTGCTGTAGATATAAAGACGGAAGGCACGATATGGGAAATATCCTAGCAGTGTTATAAAGCTGCTATAATAGTAAACAATTCGATTATATCCTTCGGTTGATCCTGGTATTACTTAAGACATGGCTTGTGGGCAAAAGGTCATCTGTCGTCTGAAGTTGTTCACACGTAATTTATCTGACATTTAGTGTACTATGGATAATGTTGTGTTTTCTTTGAAAAGCTAACAAGGATACTGAATGAAACACCAAACCTTAAGTTACGACTAGAGAACGTGCTGGATTTAAAGAAACAGAACATAAGCTACGTCATACGTTAATATATCCTGCATATGAGTTTTTTCCTCGTCGTTTCGGCTATATAATCCGTGTGTGTGTTTGTAGTTTATTTTATTAAATGTAGAAAGATATGGCAGGCATAATAAATTTTTCGTCACTCTTGAGATGATTGCAGAAAACAGGTCCATTTCAATACTAAAATCCGCATTCATCCAATGGAAAATTTCCCCATAATATGCTGTGGTTATATTCTGTGGAAAATCGAGATCTGAGAGCACATAACAACAAACAAAAGTGTGAAACTTTGAAAAGCTTTCATTTTATTCAAAAATCCATTTATCTTTGATAATCCGATGTGTGCGAATGTTAAAAATGAAACAATAGATCTCTTCTTGAGGGCTGAATAGTCACACAATATTCAAGAAATTCTTCAAGTGTCCTAACTAGAAGATATACGGTTGCACAACAAATATACCATTCGAATTGATTCGTTCATGTTTGAAAGATATCGTAATATTATTACTTTTTATATTTTTTAGCACTTCTGGAAATATTTCAATACTTCTAGGGGGAGGACTTTTTCTTACCGCCTGGGGAATTCATTTTTCATACTCAGCCTGGATTATTGGTCTTTTTATACAATTTAACGCATGAAACATCACCAGAAGTAGATACAATGTTGAATTTTTCGTACTGAGGATAAGAGTGTAGGGTTTTATTTGGATAAATCTCAGTTCAATGAATTTCATAATAATATAAATATGAAATTGAACATCTTCTGAATGACTTTCACGTGATGGCTTTCAAATGTAGGTACATTAACGGTTGCCAAAGATCTTTTTAGTTTCCGAGAGATTTTCAAGGAATTGATTTTTTTTTAAATATTTTGAGAACCGTTATAGATACACAAAACTCGCTAAAGCAAAAAATGCGGAAGATTTTATATGCTTTAAATTGTGTTATATTCATTTTTCTCAAAAGCGTATAGATTACGAGAAGTTTTCAAAAAAACTGTATTTAAAAAAAGATGTATGGAAGGTATCCGTTGTATCAAATTTCAATACGCTATGTCAATGCGTTCTAGAGTTATTTAAGATACTTACAAAGGACAGACCGACAGACACATTCACGGACACCTTCATACAATAGTTTAGCCTTTTTCATAACTCTACCGAAAATGAGGTCTACTAATTCTTTTGGTTTCTCTTTTCGTACTGCGGGAAATAATTCTCCCATCTTAACGTTTCCCACCCCTTTCTTAAACTTTAAAAAATCATTTAGAATCAAAATTTTTAATTGTGAAAGCGACACCATGCGTGAGAACTGACGAGGGGGTAGCGGGGATTGTGGGGGGGGGGGGAGGTTTAAGAAAATGGGAAGGGAAGAGAGGGGGTGGCCTAAAAACACTAGATGTATTTTATTTACAGCCCCTAATATCAGAGAACAAATAATCTAGAGAATAATTTCTTAGAACAAATTTTTAGAGAAAATTTTTCCACTGTGAGATGAAGCAAGAGGATCCGATGTACCACGGAAAAAATTATCCATTCGATTCCTCCATCTCATTGAATAGATACGACGAGAAATGTTCTCTCTGCTTCGTGCTCCCTAGTCTAAAAGTAATTAACTTTTAGGCCGTAGCTAGTGAATGATAGGGACATTTTTCCCCCCTTCGAAGGGGAAATTTGTCAAAAATTTGTTCTAAGAATTTATTCTCTAGATTATTTGTTCTCTGCTAATATTACCTGCTCGAAGAGCAAAATCTGAGTCATAAAATTTAAATTCACCAACAAATTTTAAAGAATTTAATTTACGTATACTCAAGCTTAACATGATAATTAAATAAATTTTATCCATAAAAGAGATGTATTATGCTACATCGTCTGGATTTGATTTACTTAATTCAATCTAATTATTTTGTTGTAAACTTTGAAGAAGAATCACAAAAAGTTTACCTTAAATGTTAAATGTCGATTTTCTCATTTTGATGAATCATTGTTTTATGTATAACAAAAAAGATTTAAAAACAACGCAAAATGTGACATGTTGTATGTAAGCAATACAAGGAGCGTCTTAATTAATTTTCTTTAGAGTTCGGCCTATTGATTTTCTGTGGCGCCGAAAGTTTTTATGAAAAAGACATTGTTTACAAATTTGACTCTAGGCAAACAGGTTAAATGCCAATCCAATCGTCTAGTATCAAATATTTTTATGCCCTAAAGGTTAGATGGCGGTTTTTTTCTGGATTCTGTCAAGTGAAAAAAAAACTTTCTAAAATATAAAATGTTTCGAGATAATACATATTTACCCAAGACTGAACTGAATAAATTGCCTGGCAAACGATAGTTTATTTGCACATAAATTTTAACATTTTTTTGCGATACCTTTTACAAAATCTCAAATGTATCGAACGGCCTTCATAACAGGTTAAGAGTACGCAGTTTTGAGTCCTTGAGAAGGTTACCAAGAAACCGGACCAAAGTTAAGAAAAGAGGCAAAATGAAAAATGGTTGGGATTTTGTTGTAATAAATCACTATTGGATGAGAGAAATTGAAATTATTTCACATGGTATAAAAAAATTACTTTCTTAGTTATTATTAATATCACAGTTATCCATCATCGTTGCGTGCTGTAAAAAACCATTACGCCGAGATATATCTGGGAAACTGATCAACGAATGTTACACCTTTTTGCCGCAAACAAAATTAATCTCGACTAGATGTGTTAAGTGATTCTTCATTCTTGAATTTGGTACTCGACCGCACTGGTGTTTGAGCGTCCTACCTGAAGGATATTTCAACACCTCTCGTAATAAATCCTATAACGAAAATTTAGCATAGGGTGATGAATACTTTCAGTTACATAACTTAAATATTTTCGTATTCCTTTATCTGAGAGTACACTGAATTGTTTTACACAACGAAATATGCCGCTCAATAATTTCTTATAAAGATAATTCGCTCTCGCGAAACTACAATTTCGAACGCAAAACAAATATTCTTTTGGTTTAGGGGAAGTCAGGGCATATTCGGCCACAATGCTTGGCAACAATGGTAAATGTAAACGAACATCAATGCAATTCCAGGAACAATTTCTAGTTCTGTAAATACATAAAAAAAATTGTACCTGGACTAGGGTTATTTTGTTACGGTGTATTACATGGAATAATTGTTTGGGTACTAAAAAACAAACTGATGTACACAATCAAATCTAATGAGCCGCACTTGATTAATATATAATTGCAAATATATATGGGTCCAGAATTTTAGTTTCTATAACAAAAACCAACAGTAATATCTGCTATTCTTCCAAATTTTTTTCTGCTACCTTTGTAACCCATCTGTCCCCATCTGGAAGAAATACGTGGATATCACGGATGTAAGGGACACATAGGCTTACCTAGAGGTAGTTTAATCAAAAATATGTTGCGAAAGAAACTTACAGGTGACTTATTACATACAATTGTCGTAGTAGGTATAAAAAAACCACGTTATTGTGGGGGCAAAAATTTGTCATATAACGTTATCTTGCTCGATAATTCATAAATGCCTACACAAAGCCAAATCTGAAGTTTATGCTCAAATCCCTTTAGCAAATAAAGGAAATAAAACACAACAACAATAACAAGAAAAGTTAAGTAACAGGAATAAGAAAAGCTTTACCTCACCGGTGGACGTTTTTTTACGCTCGTTGTGTTTTGATATAATTCCGATATCAACGACTAGAAAAAATAAGCTCTTTGAATTTAAATAACTTTGGCCGGAAAACGTAACGGACCAACGGCGGCTGGCTGCTGTTCGGTGTCGCCTCTATCTGCGAGTGACTTAACAATCAAATATACATTTTTTGGGCCTAACAATACAGTATAGTATAGTGTGTACCTAACCAAATAACCACCGTCGCATATGTGCCATCCGGCATCCTTGGATGAATCGGATTTTGCACGCGCGACGGTTTGGCCCGTTGTCCCAACTTTATGTGAGTAGGAAATTTTAAATCCCTGAACGGCATAAATTTTCTTTTTTGTATAAAGTTTCATGGTGGCTCTTTCAGGTGCGAAAAAGGTAACGAACACAAGACACTGACAAACTTTGGGCGAATTCCGGCTTTTTCTCGTGTTCAATCGAAAAAAGGACTGAAACAACAACCAAAAGGAAATCTTGTTTTTTTTCGCTACCTACGATTCGAAAATATATAGAAGAATTGGAAGGATGGAAGGAAGGAAGACAAAAAAAAATCTTCTGCCGCATATTTGCATGTCTTTTAAACGACGATTTAGGATTCCCAGAGCATTCCTTAAATTTGGAGTCGCTTTAGAGAATGTCAGGTTACTAACAGGTATCGGGTTGTTTCTGTAGGCTGAGGTGGCAAGTAGAATGGTGTCAGGAACTTCTTGTCGTAAGTGTCCTTGTGTAGAGAAGAAAAGAGATTCTCTGCACTAGCCTAGATAAAATGAAATTTATCCCATTCTATATTTTCTATTGCAAAAAATCGAAGTTCATTTATCAACCCTCGGATAGGAAAAGAAGGTCCACCTATTGGAAAAAATGTAGGATTTCGGGTTATGGTTTTCACCCAGTAGGTGGACTTTTTTATATCTTCGATGAAAATTCTAGGCCCGACCAAAGCACAAAATTTGAGGAACTTAACCGGGTAGAGTTTTGTCGTAGAGTGTGACTCTATATACAGTGAAAGCTCCCTTTGCGGACATTTCCCATAAGCGAGCGTTGTTTGATTTAAATTTTGTTATATGCCCTTTTTCCCAAAAGTTACAGTAAAAAATGTAGAAGATTTGATATTATTTAAATTTTGTTGTATTCATTTTTTCCCAAAAACGCAAAGGTTGCGAGAAATTTTCAAAACAGCGTATTTAAAAAAAATTGTATGGGAGATACGCGTTATAGGTAACGTTACTTTTCCAAAGATAATAGAAAACTACGATTTTTGTAAGACTTTTTTACAAAAAAATTCAATTCGTTAGCTCAACGGGTTCTCGAGGTATTTAAGATACAAACAGACCAACAGACAGACTGACAGACCGACAGACCGACAGACCGACATACCGACATACCGACATACCGACAGACCGACTGACCGACAGACAGATGCGAAAGTCGAGTATTTTAGAATTTGTAATCTTTGGTGCAATTATATCCATCACTTATTTATCACTTATTTCTTTCACTTTAATATACGTGCATGAATTTTTGATTTGTTCGCTTTAAATTCGGGGGCCTTATCATGTATCTCGAATCGAAAATCAAATCGACTCGAACGCCATACTCGAAAATGAATTGCATTGGCATCATGTAACACTTTCGTTTCGAGTAAAGTGTACTGCCATAAATTAATCGAAAACGAGAAACTTGCTGGTAACTTGGAAGCTTCGTGATTATATTTAGTGTCATTATTGGTCATTATTGAATAGTTGTAAATAATTTGCTGTTAGTTTTTGGCGTTTCCTTTTTTGTGAAATAAATGCCGGCAATTTAAAAAAAATTGAAATAAGAACCGAATAAAAGTGGTGAATGTGAAATAAATGCCAGATAAAAGTGACGGAAGTGACGACAGCGTTTTCTATCCAAGAATAGTAAGAAAATTCAATTCATTTCGTTTATAATCGTAAATAACTAAATATTATATGTTAGAGGCAACTTTTCCTTATTTTTTATAGATTTTCCAAGCAATTTAAATATGTTTTGCAAGAAAAAAAATTCTTACATAAAAAAACATTGAAATTACTTAAATTTTCCTTTCGAGTTTCATTTTTGCGACTGAAAAGTGTTCGAGTAAATTTCCGAAAATGAATGACAAATATTTGATCGAATTCGAGTTAGCTGATACCGCTTCAAATAATTCCATGCATTTCATTTTCGATTCGAATTCCCTGATAAGGGCCCAGAGTCATACTAGAATTATATTTTATTGACTAATAAAGACATATTTATACTCTAAACTCTAAAAATGTCTTAATAATAAAATTAATTTGCACCCTCCTCTGTTAAATACTTTGTCCCGTGGGTGTCCGCATAGGGGAGCTTTCACTGTAAAAAAGTCTATAAAGGTAAGGTCCTGCTTGGAATTTGGAGCATTTTATTTTAAGGAATCATCAGCTATTATAATGGTTGTGTTAGAATGGGTGGATGTAGGGATGAGTTAACAACTAGAGGGACTTCCTTTGTGTGTCTACGCTTCTTTGTGTACACATAATATAATAATAAAAAAAAACAAACGAAGTTTTTTTTTCAGGTACTCGGGGATATGTAACTCACCACCATCGTACCCATCAACTATCTTAATTTTGTTTCGGTTCGGTCTGAGTGTTACGTTTTTACACCGATATTACCTACCCCCAAAATGTGTATTGGGATTGGCGAAATAATGTAATTTCTGTTGAACGAAAATTAGACCTCCGGAGTAAGGTTAAAGTGATGATAAATTTTACTCAAAGTGCCTTACACTAATTTAATTTGGGACCCTGTACGTATATTTATATAAGGATGAGCTTGTATTTGCTTTGGATTTAACCTTAAAAAATACATAACATTCATATAAATCGGATATGGTGAAAAAAAACGAAGAAAGAGCGTGTAAAAAATTGATAGGCGATGGTATGAACCCCGGAATTAGATAGAAATATATAAAATAGAAGTATGTATGTACGAGTATATGTAACAGGATGTAAAAATACAATTTGCAAATATAGCATGGTAACATTTTATTGCCATGTGACCATAAAGTATGAAGCAATGTGATTGTAATATACTACTATGTCTACAGTTACAAACAGAGATGACGATAGGTGGATGGGTTTTTACGCAGCACTTGTTGCTTCCGGTAACCCTACAAGTAGGAGATTGTAAAACTCGTCCAGGATATATGGCTATCATAGGTTTTATTGTTTTCTCGGACCAAATAGGGTTCGGCAATGAATTTATCTGGGTTATTATTGAGACAACAAATTGCTGCAATTTGAATTTATTTCCAAGCTTACAAAATTGAATTATCGCACAATAACTAAATTATTTTGTATCCTGGTGCTAAATTAGCTTTGATAAATTATGGTTTTTATTAAGTGAAAAATAGTATACTTTTGTGCATCTGACGATAGCAATTAATTAATTCTTTATTAAAAATTATTTTGAATTAATTTTGTTTTGTGTACGAAATGGTGAAGTATTTCTTTAAATTCTAGTATTTTTAAATAACAACATTATTAAAACTTATTTTTAATGAGATTTGTTATACAAATTACTTATTTTTAATTAGCTTGCATACCCGTCGGTGCCGGGTTAAGTTTTTTGTCTAAGTTTTAGAATACGAAGAAAACCGGAAAGACGAACATCTATGCCAAATTTCAGGCCAATCGGTTCAGTAGTTTCCCCGCGAAAGAGTAACATAGCCCAAAAACTAAGTTTCGAAATCACCTTACCCCCTCCCCTTACTCCCCCACCCCTCGCACTACTTTTCCGTATGCCTATGTTGGAACCAGAACTACCACAGACACTCATGCCAAATTTCAAGTCAATCGGTTCAGCCGTTTTTGCGTGAAAGAGGAACAGACAGACAGACAGACACCAACTCATTTTTATATATTAGTATGATGATAAGATTTGTTAAATGAATTTTCGAGTCGAAGCTGAAGCTGAAATCGACCTTCGACGTTGAAGTTAAGTTCGGCCGAAATCATAACAGAAGCCGCAACTTCTTATAACAAGCTATTTTTTCCAAATTTTGGCAAATATATAATAGGCCCTATCACAGAATCCGATACGAAGGGTTCGAATCGTAAACTCAATTTTGTTGTTGGTATAAAACACATTCGGCCAGTGTTTTTTGCCCGAACTTGACCGAAACTTCACTATTATTCAGAAAAATTCTGTCAAGCAGTGATATCTCCCCTTTTATCGCTGGTATCTTTTCTTATAAGAAGCTGGGAAAGCTGCGCCTGAAGAAGGTCAAAGCGTTCGAATCTAGAAACCGATTTCTAGATGGTTTTTATATATCCCCAACCCTACTGGGAGGAATTTTTTGGTTAAAAAAAAATTAGGGAATTTTGAAATATTTTTCGCGATTTTTCGTTCGTAGATCGGCTATAAAAACTAGTAATGTACCTACTATATAAAGCCGCATTTTTACCACCTAGATTTTAATGAAATTTCACGTACTTGTGTACCCTATTTTATGCAGGCCTTTATCTAAAATTCTATATGATTACGATGCAAAAAAAACTACATCATGCAGATTTCATTACCATCTTTCAGCAATTGCAGTTTCAAGTTTTTTTAAACTTTAATATAACTTTAATATAATAAACTACATTAACAAACAATTGTAAAGCAAATTAAAACAAACATAATTATATGGTTTTTATATTGTTGTAATCCAAAATAATGTTCTGTTATATCTTAGGGGCGAAGTGAATGCGAACACTTGCTTGGCATTGACTTTTTGCATGTCAACACACCATAAAACCAGCTAAACTAATGGGAAAGTTTTTTCTTAACACCACATACTATTCGTAATAAAAGTTTTCAGCAAAATTTTCAGACCACTTTAATAAGTTGAATTGTTTAGATTTAAGCAATATATTTTGTAGCTTTAATGGTGAAAGACAGACAAAATTACTTTTCGTATAATAGTGTCTAACCTTTGAATAAGAATTTATTTTTTGTTGACACATGACAATTTCCTCGACCATCATCAGCAGAATGGAGAGTAAAATAATTCAATTCTTTATTTATTTTGAGTTCTGACATATATATGAGAAAAACAAACATTTGCCATCATTGTGGTGTATTTTCAGAGAATGTATAGTAAAAATAAAAATGATGTTATCAATCCTTGGCTAATCACTCGTGAAAAATGAAAGAGTCCCCAAATATCGTATGTAACTTTTACCTGAAAAGCAAAAGCTTTTATTGTCGTTCTTTTGTGAAGACATCTGCCAGGACGATAAAAATCGTATATGAAACGTGATATGAGTAACAAGAAGATATTTCAGTCTTAAATATTTTAGGATTTTTAAAGAGAAGAAAACGGCGGTTGTAAAAACAGCATTAAAATAATTGCTGAAGACGATTCCATTAATTTTAAAATATTATGTTTTACGAACAACAATATTTGGAGACAATTGTATCGAATTTTGTATATTTTTTTGTATTTTTCACTCGTAATGGTTATAAATCTCTTGTAAAAAAGTTGATATCGGGTCTTTCAATAAGGACATAACAATTTTGTATTTAAATAAAACACAGAATAATTGAGATATTGGGGTGAAATTTATTCCAGGTGTAGTGGACATGTTACATTTAAATCTGTGTGGGTTGACCGTTACATAAATAACAAACATGTTACATTTAAGTATGAAATTCGATGTCGTTCATATGGCCGCCGCGAGCACGTTTGCTGATTGAGCCAATTTTTCACCACTCTGCCACACATATCGGCCGGAACGTTGGCAATTTCGCGTTCGATATTGTTCCTGAGCTCCTCTAACGTTGTAGGCTTGTTGGCATAAACCAACGACTTAACATAACCCCATAAAAAGAAATCCAACGGTGTTAAATCGCATGAGCGAGGTGGCCATTCGACCGGACCATTTCTCGAGATTACACGATTGCGACCACCGACTCAGAATTTCGGTAGTAAGTTTTAATAATTTCCAAACGTTGCTCGTTCGTGAACTTCACTATGATAAAAATGTAAACCTTGACTGACGTTTTAGCATTGCCAGATCATAAAAATAGTTTTAGGATGCGTTTTTATTAAAATACAAAATTGTTATGTCCTTATTGAAAGACCCTTTATAAGGGGAGATTTCAAAATGGTCGCATGGAGTGCGGTGAAAGTTCCAGATCTAGCTGAAATTTTGCAAATAGGCAGATATTTTATAATATGTCCGCCCACATTTAGGATTCGGTCCAAATTTTTAGTAGAACTGAGTCCTACATAATATTGGAGTCACTTCTAAAAAAATTTAAGCTATTCCATATCACAATATAGTATTGTTTCCCCGTCAGTTTAGAAATGTTTCCACGGATTCTACATTTGTTGGAATAAATACATTCTAGTCTCAGCATTATTTATATAATAATGATTCCGCGAAAACTAGGACTTGTTCCAATATTTATAGAATTCTGTGCAAAAAAATTAAGTAAGCGCGGTATTACACACGGCAACTTTCGGGCTTACTTAAGCCGATTTTCGGGAGAAACGACTGCGGAGGGAAAAGTTGCCACTCGAAATCATGGCTTATCGACAATCTGCATACATGCAAAGCGTGTGAACTGGTTTGGGAAAAGTAGTAGGCAGAAATCATTTCCGTTCTGACCAGGTAAAGATATTGGGAAGTATATGAGCAGCAGCAATTTCAATGGTTTGAGTCCACACACACACACATGTAAGCTTGTGTAGCATATGCAAACAGGATTGGCTTATTTAAGCCACAAATGTAAGCACATTGGCTTATTAAGCCCAAAAGTTGCCGGCTTACTTAAGCCAAGTGTGATACCGGACTAAAGAGTCCTATAATGGTTTTCCCATATATTATCCTATGCGGATTTTTTTCTGTGTGGGCAGCTGCAGCTTTTGTATATTGTTCAAATCCCATTTTTCCCGCCACCCATAAACCAAATTTCATATAGAAGATACAAACAATTACAAAAAGAACTGAGTGGCCTCGGACGAATCACAAAAAGATGGTCGTGTTACTTCCGCCTGATGACGGTTACAGACGACTCTCAATTTTGAAACAGGGCCCGTATTCGGGAACTCGTACCGAGTAAAATATTTGCCGAGGGCGACAAAAACGAACTCTTGAACTCGGAAACGGGCGATCTCTCTCAAAAGATAGTTTCAGATTCATATTGACCTCACTCGGCAGGCTAAACGTCACCGAGTTTTTACTCGCAAGAAATCGCTCGTTTCCGAGTTCAAGAATCGCTTTTTGTAGCACTCGGTAGAGATTTGACTCGGTACGAGTTCTAGAATAAGGCCCCTGGTCTCGTACACGTCTCGGACGTCCATTTGCGTGTCTACAAGTAAAAATCTCGGATGTAAAAGTATGCATCAAAATAAGGGCCGCTAAGCCGAAAAAGTGTTTTCTCAAGTATAATAAGAAAAGAGCCTGATAGAAAAACCAACACTGCCTGTTTTTTTAATTCCTCCATTCCATTTTTTTTTATAACCGATTGGCAAAATAAATGTTTAGATGGAACTGACTTTTATATGTGGAAAAAATCCGTTACACAAAAAATGGACCAACATTGCCGACTATATTTTTTCGAGATTCCCTTGCCATTTCCTAAAATAGTTCCACATAGCGTTCGGCTGAACGAATACATTTGATTCTCCTTGTAGTCAACTTTATAAAAAATTTATTTACTTTGATAACATCTTTTATACATTTTAACTGTATCCACATTCAAGCATCCGACGTATCCCCAAGGAACATCCATTTGAAATTGACTACGTCAAATTCATGAGTGAAGATGGCCACAGCCACTATCTGGATTACGAATCTTTTTGATATAAATATCCTCTACGCACACGAAAACGATGTAAATGATAAAAAAAACCTCAAAAACTTGTGTATTGATTGGATTTCCAGGTTAATGATTTTCAATTTACTAACATATTCTTTGAATTTTCTTGTTGTCCTGAAAAACCGAAAATTTTCTTTTCACTTACAATGTTTGTTGTAGTTTTACTGGGTGAGGACACATTCACTGGTGTGGTGAGAGGATAAAAAAAATGTTCTTCTTGGGAATATCAAATAAGAACATTAAGGGAACATCAACTACGTGTTCTAGTTTCTAATATGCTTGTATCAATTTAGGGACACCTTCTGCCTCGATGAGTAATATAAACGGGGAGTAGATATTCTTTTGCAATTTTCTCAACGTTCGCAAGAATCAGAACTTTTCATTTTTTTTTAGGTTTTAATCAAAGAAATGGTTGCTTGAGACGACTGAATTGAAGATATAGAGGACAGTGCTGACTTTTTCCATCTATCCTATACAAATTTATTTCTTTTTTGCCTATAACTGAAAACATGAAGTTTATTCTTAAAATCTGCACTTTGCTCCCTGAAGGATTGAATTGTAAAACAGGACATATTAAAATGTAGATAGATTCTGAGGTTTCATGTTCTTAGCTATAAAATATTTCGTAGTGTGGTGTGCCCGGACATTTAGATGTTTACCATGTTTAATTAAAGAACTTTCCGGTATTTTGGTTGTCATTAAAAATTTACATTAATGATGGTGCGGGTTGCATTAGTAATTTAACATTTCCCAGTACATTTCCAGGTAGTGAAAATATAATTTGAAACACTGTTTCCAAATCATAGCATCGGTTACGTGATATGCTAAGTGCTACACACAGAGAAAAAAAAGCAAGTTCAACTAATTTTATAATGGGGAATCGGAAATAGTTTCATTTCAATTACAAAAATAGTCAATTTAACCACAATATAGTATATTCTACTACTGAGTAGTTCAATTTATTATGAAAATATCCGATTTTGCTTATTTTTATATTTGAAATTAACTTTTTTAATAATAGTGACTATTCTCCATTATAAAATATTTAGAGTTAGTGTTTTTTCTCTGTGTGTACGATAGAAAATTGTGGTGACTAAATTTTGTCTTGCTAGTGAGCGGAAACAACATTGACTATTTTTGTCGCCTTTTAATATCTTGATTGTGACTGTGAATTGTTTGAAATTTTTTTTTGTAGATTTCCATGGGGTAGAAGGAAGATCTCATCCATTATATAAAAGGTTTGTCTATATTTATATATCTGTATGTTCGCTTAAAACTCGAGAACCACTGAACAGATGTCGGTGAAACTATCAGGGAAGATTACTGGCATCAAGGAGCAGGTTTTAGGCTATGGGTGAACTCAACTAAATGAAATTTTCAGAGATTGTTTACATTGATACCACTAAGAAATCAGAATTTTTTCCAAATTTTTCGAGAAGAAGGGGAGGCTGCCTGAAGCAGATTTCGTACTGATCAGAAAGTTTATGTCTGACCTTGTTCTCGAGTCGATCTCCGTCATGATTTCAATACTTTCCCCCTATAGCAGAGGAAAGCAATGTGGATCTGCATATTTGTTCAAAAACATCTAATTCTAGATTTTTTACAATTCGTGCGTCAAGGTAGAAACAAATTTGGTATGAGATCGCACACTTGCACACCCACCAAATATTTCTCCCCATGTTATTCAACCTTTATAAGTATTTTTTTAAAACCTATTTGGCTTCCAATTCCAATCATGTGGTCAAAGTCAAAATTTCTGAGTTTAAAACTTTAATTTACATATGTAACGTTGGGTCACGAGTGGGTTAAAATCTATGTCTATCAGATACTGAAATCAATCTGACGTCGGTTGGATTTCGATTTACAGATTACTCTCAATGAGAATATTTACAAGGGTTTATGCCTACCAGCAAACTTTGGAACCATTTTTTTTGGATTTTCTTAAAGTACGACATTTTGACATTTATCTTCCAAAATATTAAGTTGATCTGATGAAAATTCTCGAAGTTATGCGACTTATCATCCCCTTTCAGACGTTTAAGCATACTAAAAGTAAGGTGGAGTATGCTTAAACGACTGCGAGGGGGTGATAAATTGCTAGAAACATATGTCAATCTCCATAGTCGAATATATGGGGTCAGTGCTGCTACCCTACGGGGGTGGCGACCAGCCAATGGTCCGGGTACCTTCTGCTCGGTCCCCACTCCCAACTCCACCTTACTTTTAGTAGGCTTAAACCATATATATACTAGATCGCTCGATTTGCTGTCTCAAATGGTCCCATTTCAATCCAGTTCAGTGGATCAAAACGAGTCAAGTAAGAGCGAAATAACCGTATGAAAATAAATATAGTCCTCTCGTTTAAACCGTGAGCTGTCAAAGGAAAATATACTTTCGGAATGGTGTTGGCGCCTAAAGTCATTTGTTTGCGCCTAAAGTTAGTCTCAAACTTGTGAAATTTGAATTTCGCGGCAAACTAAATTTGAATTTCGCGACCTTATACAGTTCAGTGGATGCGTTCAAGTACGATAAAGAGGGAAATACTTTTGGGACAATTTTTCAGCAGAGCTATGTATGGTGACAGTTGTTCTATGTTATATAGTTATGTGGCTTAAACGTTTACGAGGGGGTGGGGAATGACCCTTCAACATATATTCCTCTTTATTCACGGTGATAATTGTTAGTGAGGCCATGTTATATGCTCTTGCAACAAACAGATACATAATAATAGTATGATTTTTATCTGTGTCCGTTGTCTGGTTGATCAACATTGTTGTGTTGCTAAACATGTTGTGCAACATGTGTCGCAACAATTTAGTGCTGCAACTTAGTGCTGTCTTCACGCCGGTTTTCTATTCCTTTAATGATATTACGATTATCTTTATTCTATATTTATAAGGATAACATGAACGAATGGAAATGAGATCAATATTTACGAAAATGGGAAGTTATTTAAGAAAATCTAAGTTAAGAGCACCTTTTCCACCATCCACCATCCATAGTTTGTGTGATATACATCTATAAAAGTGTATCGCCGCTTTCTCTTAACCCTGGACCCGTGTACTGGGCACTGAGTGCCCAGAACGATTTTCGAACCGAAATTAACCATATTTTTAATAAAGAATATGATGAAATGCAATATATTTCTGAAAGATACTGAAATTTGGAGTACAAAAACAAAAAAAAAATCCAAATTGCATATCTTCGGGGGGGTTGTGGAAGGTGTCAAAAAAAAGCGTAATATCGTGTACTTGGGCACTCAGTGCCCAAGTCAGTACATTTTGTATGAATTTTGTTTTTATTTTGATTACAGCTTTGGGTTTTTCCCCTTTTATGATTTTTCTTGTATGCAGATATTATATTGTATTGTTATATTATTTATATTATAATATTTATATTGTATTGTTGTCATGTATTGCATTTTCTTTCGTGGAGTACATGATTTGTTGGAGAAATCGAGTACCAGATTCGCGAGCTTACAAGGCGGTCTATATTCTCAGTCGATTTTTGCAAATTATATTTTCCCATTGTATTTCTACTTGTTTAACGAATAAACCAATTTTTATGGTTTTTAAACAAACCACCCATACATTTTCTATTGGAATTGCATCTGGGCACTGAGTGCCCAAGTACACGATAAATGGAAGTTTTATAGTACACGGGTCCAGGGTTAAACCGTTTTATTATCCATTTGTAGTATTTTTAGGCAAAAAGCATCATTTCCCTTTCTGGATTCATCGAAGTGAAAAGGTTATGTTATGTTTCCTTTTACAAATATACAAAATTAACTACCCCTGAGATACAATGGGCAGACTGAAGACAATTTTGGGTCATCCTTTTTTGAAGGAAAGTGTTTTTTTGCCTCACCCATCTTTACCTTTGAAATAAAGTTTGTGAATATCTGCAGATTTTTACGCAGAAGCCCTGAAGTTGTCAGTGGTCAAAGTCTCTATGAGGCGGTTTACAAAAACTGTAAGTCAAATAAATGGCAAAGAAAAATCATTGGGTTTTATGATTCCAATTCTTAATAATTCATGATGATGAATTATAAATTCGTAATTATGATCATCTGGGTTATTGTTTGCGGTAAATAAACCGCAAAACATTTTCGTGAAGGAATCGGTTCTTAAAAAATTGTTTGAAAAGCACATATGATAAAAATTAAATATGTAGAAACATGTTTCAATGGATAGAAAGGTCAAATGGTAAACCAAGAGACACATAAAAATTTTTTTTTTTTTTATTGTTATTTACAAGAGATTTTCTTATACTAATGCGATTTTCTTAGAATTTTTTAAAGTTATATTTAGTATGCCGCTTGTAACGTATCGTATGCCGCTTGTAACGTATCGGATATAAACATAACAAAAGCTATACTTGCCAATCTGGCAATTATTGAAAACCCGTATGGTGATTTAAGTGAATGGCGAACAGTTGTACCAAAATTCCTCTTTGAAGTCAAATTTTCCAATAAGATTTTTTAAAATTTGTTTCAATCGGATTTTGATGTATGGGAGTTTTATGTAGAATAATATCCTGAATAACTTTTGTTCTTGGATTTTTTTGATAAGATGCACCGTTTTTGAGATATTCACAAAAAATATTTTCGTTCGTATGGGGGGTACCCCCCCTAATGGTCCATTTTTGCTAATGAACGAACTTGACCTCGCAATCTACGAAAAACGGATCTGCGCAAAATTTCAAGTCTGTAGCTGAATCCGTGCGCCCGCAATCCGCACCACAGACAGACGGACGGACAGACGGACGGACAGACGGACGGACAGACGGACGGACGGACAGACAGACGGACGGACATGCTAAATTCAACTTTTTTCATCATTCTAAACACACTGGTGTAATTCATTTTTGAGTGTGATGACGGGATCTTGGCGTTACAAACGGTAAGGCAAAGTTAGTATACCCTTTGGTTTCACCATACGGGTATAAAAAACGAACTACACCAGGGAGTTTGGGGTGACAAAAGATTTTGATTTCTGCATGTCCGTTCGTCTGTCTATCCGTCGGTCTGTGTGTCCGTGAACAACATAACTTTCGAAAAGATTGAGCTAGAGACTTGAAATTTGGTATAGTTATGTTTCTCGTAAATGGCTAAGTCCTTGAATGGGCGAATCTAACAATTCCCCCTCACTCTTTACGAATTTATCGAAAACGGTGTACAGTATTGAAAAATTTATAAAGAGGAAATGTGTTTGGAATATGATTTTACATAACCGTTCTACACATCAAAATCCAATCGAACCAATTCTTCCCCCTATAGGAAAATTGATTTAATTCTACCCTCATATAAAGTATTTGACAATTGACCCTGGCAGTTTTTAACTTATTACGAGACACTCTTCAATTCAATTACATTTTTGATTATTTAAATACCACTCTGGCAGGAATTGAATTTAAAACGGTTGTATTCCATTGACATAAAGTAACGCAAAAAGCAAAAAGGACAATTTCTTTAACAATTATTGTTCTTTTCTTGATTCGGAGAAATTCCTATTAGCCCCCGAAATTCATATGAAAACCTCGTACATAATTTTCCCAGAGAGGAAACAAAAAGTGGATTTCTTGCAGACAAAACCAATTGTCTTTTAGGTACAAGACGTAATTTGTTTCACTTACATAAGTACGAATTGCTCAAATTTAATTTTATTTGATGAAAATGACCTCCAAATATTTTGTCACTGGGCAAAATCATGTTAAAAATATTTTCTTTTCCCAAAAATTTTTTTGTGAAATATTTGAGAATAAAAAAAAATCCAAACAATGTTTGGTCGGTCTCATAAAATATTTACAATGATTTTAATCATATTTATTTCATTGTCTAAGAATATTTTACTAAAATGGAAAAATGTTCGTGAGAAATCTTTTACAAAATATATTGTTATGCTTTGATATTTCAAGGACTGACTATAGAATATATGGATTTTCATAAAATATAGCCTTTTATCCCGGTGTTGTTTGCTAAAGCTCATATATAAGGATACGAAAATTCCTTCATTATCTTTGATTTTCCTTGAGATGCCTTTCCGAAAGGAAGCTTTATTTATTGCATAAGCAATCATCATATATTTATCGAATGTATATATGCGTTCGTATATCTTATCTACATTTTATATGATTTAAGGAATTTACATTTTATCAGAATTTTAAATCATTTCAGGCAGACTTTGGCAAACAGATAACTTTCTATGTTGGAAATACCTTAAGAGGCTTAAAATCAATTCTTTTCGTTTCATAATTTCATTCACCTGACACTGTAAAATACATAAATTTTTTGCGAAATTAGGTGAATGTTGAACTGATACTTTTTCGTAGATATTTAAGAAATTCGTGTAAACAATTTTCTAATACTTGTGTTAAGTGGATTTAAGTATTAAACGGGACCACATAAAATCTTGGTAATTCCGCGTAATATGTAGATTCTAAATGTATTTATAACAAATATTCAAAACAAAAGCCTACGATTTTACAGATTTTAGAGAAAAAATGCCGGTAATCTAGAGATTAAATTATTTACCTTACAAATTTTTGCTCATTTTGTAAACATGTAGGTAGTTTATTATTATTATTTTGTATTCCGGATGTTGCTTTGAAAAAGCACATATTCCGTCTGCCCCTTGTGTACTTCGCTTCAAGCCCTTTTTTCTGCTGTCTATTAAATAAGGGGCTTAATAGACGCAATTTTTTAATGTGTATCTAGGGAAAGGGCTCTTTGGAAATCTCGGATTTTTGCCTCTATCCCCATTCTTAAAAAACTCCTAATCTTTGTTTTTGAAATAAAACTTCAGTTTAAGTGAAATTTTACTCGAGTATTGAGCGGAAATATTTTGTTCGGAATATCATTTGCAAACATCATCACCCCCGTCGAACGACCCGCTTTTCCTACTATCTTGTAAAATAACGATCCAATTAGAGCGGAATTTTATATGAGCAACATGTATGGGGAATTCTTTGAAACTTTTTTATTTATTAATTCCCCAATTTATCCTGCTTGTGAAACCACTCTTCATTTTTACACGATTATTAAATGGAAGTGCCCTTTTTTTAAAAAAAAAATATTATTATACTTTGATTTTATATTTTTGTCTTTGAGTAAATTTTCTAGAAATGTACGAGTAAATAAAGATTAAGGATATGTAACTTCCAATGAATGCGAAGTTCTTGAAATCTGTAATCCGATGTTCAATATTGATTTCTTCTTATGGAATTTTTTTTTAAAACCAGTTACACAGGGATTATTGTGTAAATCAAAGTTTTTTCACGATACATTTAACTGCAGGTTGTATTTCCAGGTGCACATCCGACAGCTATACACTCAGAAAAATGGAGGCTAACTCGACGACCTATATACGGCGTAATTGGCCTCGGGCAGGAAAATTTAGCCTATGCGAGGCGCGCGTTCGCCTGCATGAGGGAAAGTAAAACTTGTGTTGACCTGTGGCCGGAGAAATTCTGAAATTAAGCCACGAAGTAGGGCATTGGGAGCTGCACGAGTTGACCTTAGATAGGCATTTCGAGGATGTAATGTCATGTAATGGAAATCTCTGTCAGCCAGCTAGAGGCCTGACAAAAAGTTGACCTGACATTTTTCTGAGTGTAGTTAGACTTTCTACCTATCTACCAATCAGAAATTTGAAATGCGTCCGTGCATAGAAAATCGTTAATTAGCTGGAAAACCTTTGATTTATTTCTTAATCCATTAGTTTACAGACTTTGGAGGGATATTGCTACACAATTTCTTAATTGAAGATGACGTGAAATGAGAAATAATTAACCATTGAAGATATAATTGGAATTGACAGAAACAATTTAATTATTTGGTTTTTTAGAATTTAATTAAGCTTTCACATTTTCGCTGGGTTTTTTTTAAAGAAACTTTTCAACCTCTTAGAAGTCAAATATTAGATGAAAAGCTGTTTGCTTTGGGCAATGTTTGATTTTGACAGGACTTAAAATTTGAATAAGGACTTAATTTAGTCCTTTATGTCACCATCGATCATCGTAAATTTTAAATATAAAGTGATTGATTTTCTTCTATTCAAAAAAAAATTATACTTGATCATGTCAGCTCATATGTTACATAGAAATGTCACAATGTAAAATTTTCGTAAAAAACAAATAAAAAAATAATAAAATGATATTTGATGTCTTATTACAATGAACGTTCTGATTTCAAATTCCATTTTCTTGAAAAAATCGGTCCCGCTCACACATACGCTCAGACATCCGCCCCCCCTCCCCTACCCACAAGCTTACTTTAAAAATAATCCTACACAGAATTTGAACCCGCCCAAAATTAAGACACAAATAAAGTTTTATATTCTAAAAAAACAAATTCAATTTGCTGTAAGAAAAATCGAGAAAAAAATTACATTTCGAGATTTAATATTTTTTGTATTTAACGTATTTTTTCACAAATTTCAAAAACAGATGGAAATATAATTTTATAAAATTGGATTTCTAAAGCAGATAAGAAAATAGGTTTCCAAAGAGGTAAAAAAAAGTCAAGCGGCAAAAATTTTATAAAAATTGAAGAATTCCAAATAAAGGTGCCGCTCCACATGAGAGTAAATGGCGGCGAGAACCTCTCTATAGCAGCTACTCGCAAATGAACACGTCTCTGAGAGTCCCTCGCAGAAATTCACAAAAACTCGCGAGCTAGTTTCTGCGAGCTGTCAAAAGTGATTCTAATTTCTAGTCGATACGCACCCACAGAACTCTCGGAGAGTTGCTCGCCACACACGAACGGCGTTTGAATTTCGCTAGTAACTCTCGAGAACTCGCCAAAGCAAGATGTCAAAAAAGTCAAGATATTGGTCTTGAAAAGAGAAAAATCGCGGAAATTTACTCTCAAATGGACAACCTCATGCGAGTAACTGTCGAGAGTTTTTGAGAGTTACTCGCGGATTTACTCTCATGTGGAGCGGCACCTTAAGGGAGAATAAAAATTCGAAATGAAGGACTTATGCAATTATTCAAACTTGTTTTTAGAGCTAAAAGTGATGACAGTATGATAAAAACAAATATCTACAGCCAAAATCTCGAAACTTTCTTTAGAACGATATCTTACACATAAAAATAATGATTACTCTGGATGTCATGCTATTAATTAACTCAAGCGTTTTAATACTTTACCAAAAAAAAAAATAATGCAAAAACGCATTTATAAATTTGAACGTCAAAGTTTTTCAATTATAAATTGGAGTGCGGCCAATTTAATAATAAAAATTTTCCGTCCAGTGTCGGTTTCCAAATAAATCACAAGATTTTCCCTTTGAGACTGTTTTTAGATTGATATCACTGGCAAAATAAATGATTGCAAGTTATTTTATCCAATATTGATATTTAGAATTGGTGGAAAATGTGATTATACATAGTCGGTATTTTTCAATTTCTAATTTTCCTTTGTTATAAATATATATGTTTAGGTTCCATCGAATTTTGGTATTTTTTTTAATTAGTCAAATTGTGAAATGTTTGATTTCGACACTTAACTTTCTTTTGCATGTTACGTAGTTTGCACAAATTTTAAAAATACAGACATCGATGGAAATGAATAAAATTGATAAACTGCTAATTGACAATTAAAAAGCCTTTCATAATATTTGATTACGTAAAAAAAGCGTTTTTTTAATCGTGAGAAATAAAATTTGTGTAACATATTTCCAAGCGTAATATCTATTAGTCATCAGAACTGTACTAAAAATAGAGTAATTTTCCAATAGCCATTTTTGAAATTTAATATACATGAGTTAGGGTAAAAGAGGTTGTTATGCTCGTGTCATCGAAGAGATCCCCAATTCATTTTATATGAGTACAATTTCAACCTTATGTCTTAAAGCGATTAGATAACACCGAATGTAAAATTTTAATATAAATACACCGGATTTATGTTAATATTGTACCTACAACTCCTTATGCGGTATCCCAAAATAATCATGAGGTAGGAAATTTCAATTAAAACATGATGCCGATTATAGTTTTAAGTTATTCAACACATGTTCTTAAGATGATGAATTTCTAGGTTTTCATTGTTCGGGAATATCCCTGAATTTCTTATTGTGGTTCGGATATAAGTATGTAAAAAATTCATTTCTTCCTGCAGGCATTTGGTAAAAAGTTTACATCAGCGTCTTCGTCTATTGGAAATTAGGGTAAAGTTATCTATTTTAATGGTGTAATCTCAAAAAGTGCTGTTTTATATGTCTTGTTAGCATATATATTTGCAAATAATGGGAAGTGATAATAGGAAAAACGAATTTCATCGGAAGAAAAAGAAAACTTTTAAGGACAAAAAAATATCTAATGTTTCCCTTGGGTTGGTCATATTCTTATGTCTTATCTGATCTGTTGTGTTGGGATATTGGGTGAGTATCACTATTTTAGCATAAGAAACATTGTAGAGTTTTAGGGATATTGCGGATTAAATATCTTATGACCTTAGGAAATCAATAAAACCAGACATCACGTATCACTGAAGTTCATTAGCATTTCCAATTATATTGGATTTTGTATTTTATTCGTAATTGGGTTATTAAAGGATTTACTAGATTTCCCAATATACAGATTTTACCAATCTTACATTACTATAAATTACTTTCGATGACCATTTATAGAGCAGACATTTGCATAAGTAAAAGTGACCATTTTGATTTGGTTTTTCGTTCTCTTTGCAATAGAAGTTATTTTTTTTTATTATACTAATCTTTTTTCTAAGGAATTTAAAAATATCTGTTGTGAACAGCACATGATTTTCCTCCGCAATATTTAAGTTTTCGGAAGAAATATGTAAAAAATAAAATTTTCTTAATTATCGCAAGAACTATCAGAGATCCGTAAAAACCGTTAAAGCAAAAAAAAAAATATGGGGAATTTTTTTTCCTTCAAACTGGGTTATCATACTAATATATATAAAAAAAAAAAATGAATTGGTGTCTGTCTGTCTGTCTGTCTATCTGTCTGTCTGTCTGTCTGTTTGTCTGTTCCTCTTTCACGCAAAAACGGCTGAACCGATTGGCCTGAAAATTGGCGTAGATGTTTGTCGAGGGTTCAGCGCCAACATAGACCCAGTAAAAAGTAGCCCGAGAGGTGAGGGAGTAAGGGGCGGGGGTAGAGTAATTGCGAAACTTAGTTTTCCCTCTATGTTACCCTTTCGCGGGGAAACTACCGAATCGATTGGCCTGAAATTTGGCATAGAAGTTCGTCGGGGGTCCAGCCTCAACATAGACCCCATAAAAGGAAGCCCGAAAGGTGGGGGAGTAAGGGGAGGGGGTAAAGTGATTTCGAAACTTAGTTCTTCTTGTATGTTACCCTTTCGCGGGGAAACTACCGAACCGATTGGCCTGAAGTTTAGCTCCAACAAATTAAACTTAACCCGCAACGACGGGTATGCAAGCTAGTACTATATATATTTTTTCTCGAAAGCGTATAGTTTTAGAGAAATTTTCTAAAAAGTGAGTTGGAAAAAATTTGTACTGAAGATACCTGGTATACTTAACGGTACTTTTCAAGAAATTGATAGAAAACTGCGATAAAAAATGTCAGGTCGCTAGGTCAATGCGTTCTCGAGTTCTTTAAGGTACGGGCAGATCGATAGACACATACACGGACATTTTTCCTGAAATAGAGAAATAACTTCATAAATTTTGAAATATAAATCGTTATTTCTTTTGGAATTCCATTTAGAATATTGAAATTTCAACACTAGATTCGTGATCAGTGACTCGAAAAACCCCCAAGGGACATTTTTGATCTCCAAAAACCCCCCAAGGGACGATTTTCAGCCGTTTTCGAGATAAATTTACATTATGTATGACTGTTAATATTATAAGAATTTAGATTTATATAACAATTTTGACTGAAAAATGTAAAATTTATATTAACATATTAACAAGAAAAAATACATTTGTTTTTATAAAAATTGATTTTTTAAACAATAAAGGAGCCGCTCCATTGCCATGACTTTTTCCCATGACAAAAAAATGCAGGAAACTAGAGCAAGATAGACTTATGTAGATCTAAAAAGGAATGACTGAATACAAGGTAAACGTTTTCCCTTCCAGTTTAACAACTTTATAGCAATCATAGCAAACCTTATGCTATGAATATAATGTTCAAATTGGCATGGTAACAAAGCTTTTGACTATGCATGCGAAGGGGAAAAAGCTTTTAAAATGACATTACGCTATAATAACAGTTTGAATGTGTCCGTGCTTACTATTCACTTACAGGGACAAATGTGATTGTAGTAGAAATCGCCATAACATCGCCATAAAATCGCCATAACAAAAGAGGGGAAATTATTTTTGCATTTGCCGACAAATTTTTGCAGTTGATTCTTATCTCCCTTTCTCGCCAAGGCATCTTCACATAAATGTGTCTCATTTTTTTTGTCATGGGAAAAAGTCATGGCAATGGAGCGGCTCCTTAATCCTCAATAAAACGACCGCCAACGGCAATATTAACCAAAACAAAATTGATTGTAATAAAATTAAAACTCCAATTTTATTTTAAGATTGTTTTTTATGTGCGAAAAATATGCAAGAAATATTTCCCTCTAAAGAATTACATCGTAGGGATAATAAAGAAAATCAAATGAGTATGGGTGTGCTGTGCTGCTGATGGGAGGACCAAAAAAGCGGGAAGTTCGAAAGTAAACTAAGATTACGAAACTTTTTGTTTATATTGGTTTTATATCGTCTGAATGAGTAAGATATGGTATCGTACCCAGCAACTACTTGAAAGCCAAAAAACGGGATACGGATGACAAACTTTCCGCCAACGTAACAAACATGGAACACAGGTGAAAGATATAACAGGTGGGATAAAAGGCCGTTGGAATAAAGGACATCAATATATTATGGGAGAATGAATGGAGTCCCTACTTTTGGTATAACCTTCCAACATTTTGTTTAACTTTGATTCTTGAAAGTGTTCGTTCACTCATGACCGAATTTCGGGGCACCTTTTGAACTTGGTTTGGCAAAAACGAATATCAAGCTTTCCATCATTTTGTAGCAAACAAATAAATTTGTCACCTATAGATGGATTGTTATGTGAATTTCAACAACGATTTTATATGGACTGTAAGTGGTAGTCGTGTTTTGTATTTTGTTTGTTCACGGTTATAAAATCAACAAAAATATTCTCTCATTCAAAGGAAGTGGTCTTACACCATTTCACATGATTTCAACAGAAACGAATAGACATCTTTGAACGTTTTGCTTTTAATTTTTTTTTCTTGCCATATACTTTTTACGATTTTGTCATCGGCCTGTAACAAGTCGACTTTTTTCTAAAATAAATTATAATCTCGTTTGTTTCCTGAGAAATTTCTTTAACTTTGAAGTGGGGAAGCCATAACGTTGCCACAATTTTACAACAAAAAAAAACCAACTCAAGGAACTGCTTTTATAATGTAATATCAAACAGAATCTACAAAATTAATACAATTTAGATAATTTATTGAAATAAAATCTTTTATCTATAAAATTTATTGGGAAATGTTATTCAATTAATTTACCACTTGAAATTTGAATGATTCTCTACCAATATTAGAATTGACTTTGTGTGTTCATAAGTACGAGGGCGGTTTGATAAGTCAGTGACTTTTTGAATGAAAAATATTTTTTTCGGCAAATAAGCGTTTTATTTCTCAACGTAGTCTCCTTGCAGCTCAATACATTTAGTCCAGCGTTTTTCCAATTTTTTTATTCCTTCCAAATAATAGGTTTTGTCAAGGTCCTCAAAATAGGCATTTGTTTCAGAGATGACCTCTTCATTGGACTCAAATCTCTTACCGCCCAGCCATTTTTTCAGGTTTGGAAACAGGAAGTAGTCGCAGGGGGCTAAATCTGGAGAATATGCTGGATGAGGTAGCAGTTCGTAGCCCAATTTATGGATTTTTGCCATGGTGACTAAACATGTGTGCACCCGTGCATTGTCTTGATGGAAGAGCACTTTTTTCTTCGTCAAATGGGGTCGTTTCTGCTTCAAATCTCGATCGAATCTGTCCAAAAGCTCTGAATAATATTCGCCGTTGACCGTTTTACCCTTTTGAAGGTAATCGATGTGAATGACACTGCGTGCGTCCCAAAAAACTGTAGCCATCACCTTGTCAAAAAACAGACCCACCTTGGCCTTCTTTGGTGCAGGTTCACCCGGAAAAACCCACTGTTTCGATTGTTCCTTGGTCTCTGGTGTGTTGTTTCGTCTACGGTAACAAAACGGCGCAAAAACTCGGTCGGATTGCGACTGAACATCGCCAAACACTCCTTTGAAGTGGTCACACGGTTGCGCTTGTGGTCGAGTGTGAGCAATCGCGGCACCCATCGCGCGGATAGCTTTTTCATATACAAATATTCATGTAAAATATTATGTACGCGTTCAGTTGAGATGCGTACAGCCTGAGCCATCTCACGCAGTTTCATTCTCCGATCGTCCAATATCATTCCATGGATTTTGTCGACGATTTCTGGCGTAACGACCTCTTTTGGGCGACCTGAACGTTTGGCGTCAATTGTACTGGTACGACCACAACGGAAGTCAGTAAATAATTTTTGATCATTGAAATTGATGGTGCAGATTCCCCATAGTATTTATCAAGCCTTTCTTTGGTTTCGTTGATGGATTTTTTACGTAAAAAATAATGCTTAATCAGCACACGAAATTCACTTTTTTCCATTTTCCTTAAAATTTACGAGATTGTTTGCTTTCAATGATTGTCAAACACAAACTAATTGTCGTAGCTTGCTCAAATTTTGACAGTAGTCTATTCAAAGATGTCAGTTGACGGGAGCAGTGTTGGATTTAAAGTTACTGCGCCGGAAATTCAAAAAGTCACTGACTTATCAAACCGCCCTCGTATCTTTTCATGACGATATTTTGACGCAATCAAAATACTGAAAAGTATTGGCTTCACCTGAAATAATTTTTATTCACAATTGAGTCGGTTCTTAGCAATACTTTGAGCTTCATTTGATATATTTTCAAAAGATTTAACAACTTTTCCCAACAGTTTTGTTATGGAGAAAGTTTTATTATAAAAATAGGGGAAATGTGGCTATTCTAGAATATCGAAATAAGACTCAAAAATCGATCTGTGCCCCGACTAACTGATTGATCGAATGATTCATCGTTGGCCAGCCCAAACCCCTGGAATTAGAAACCTGAAATTTGCACACGTAGGGCCTACTAAGTCGGGAATTTTCGAAATTCCGAAAAAAATTGCACATGTAGGGCCTACTAAGGCGGGAATTTTCGAAATTCCGCACCTGGGCACCAATCATGTATTCCGACGCGTCTTTCGACTTCGACGCAGCTTTTAACTCTTGACTTCGCCATATCTGCAGTTTGAAATTTCTCGGAATGGTCAATATGAATCCAAACGTGATTCCGACTGTCACTCCAGGAAATTTGAAGCTGATGATATGACGAAGTCAAGAGTTAAAAGCTGCGTCGAAGTCGAAAGACAGAGACGCATCGGAATACATGATTGCTGCCCAGCTTTCTTAAAACATTGGGGATATTCACTTAAACTGTTAACTTGACTGTTATCTTGGTAAAATAATACAAAATAATACTAAAGTCTATCCCCGAACCATAAACGCACTCTTAATGCACTAAAGGGTTAACGTAAAAGTTGAAAGTTTAGTCGCCGAAAGAAGATTTATCAAAGGATTTAATTTTTTTTTGTGGGTCTGTAAAATTCTTTATTGGAGGCGAGACACCTGCAGTTGTGCCACTCTGGTAAAACATGAATTTAACACGTTGGCTACCAGCCAAAAAAACGCTTACTCCGCTAGTATACACTGGGAAAAAACGCAAAAATCATTTCTGTACTTTGTGAACACAAGATCAATACAGACAAAAACGAACGAATCGAATAAAATATAACGGACAAAAAAAAACCCACCTTTGTACCGCACGAGCGACTGCACTCAACCATGGAACTTGAGAAACTGACGGTAATGACAATAGTGTATGTACACCGGTGACTCACATGGTAGCCAACGTGTTAAAAAAAAAAACAAAAGAAAAATCGAAATTTCTTATAAAAGTACACAGTTAAAAACGATACCCCAATCCTAACATTCAAAGTTGCGAATAATGTGAAATTATAAATAGTATGTGGTCCAGCGTAGTCCAAGAAACTTCGGTTTTAGCATTGCACTCTATTGGAATTATAAAAAAAAATTTATAACAATATGTTATTTTGAATGTTGTAATTATTGTGTGGTTGTGGACAAAAGAAAAATATAGTGGTAAAAAAAACAACAGGCGCTGGAATCTTCGCGAGATATGATCTGTTAATTTGAGGAATTTTGTCATAAGTCCAGAGTTACCCGCAGTTGTCCTATAGTTTAACACGTTGACGGACAGTTGCGGCTATAGCCGTCAAGTTCAAGTTCACTATGTGACATGACGGCAATAGCCGTCCAATACGAAACGGTCGTTTTTAGACACTGCGGCTGTAGCAGCACAAATGTGCATTTACCAGCGTACAAGTAGAAGCCTAGTGTCAATTTTCGAATTTCACTTGTTTCTACTGTCGAATTTCACTTGTTCGAATTTCACTTGTTTCTACTGTCCGTCAACGTGTTAACAAATGCAAGCATTTCGAGTGCTTGGGATGTAATATAAAGCCTTTATTATGTTGAAATAAGGCGTTACACGGGAAGAATTTTTGAAAGATATTATGATCTAAAAGTTTCGAATTTTCAAGTTTTGCTAAAAACAAAGATGTTTTTCAAGCCTTTCAAGACAAGTAGATATGAGAGTTTTTAATCACTGTGGATACAATGACAAAGTAATGCCAAGTAGGCAATTTGATCTGAAAAGGATTAAATTTGAACTAAATAATTTGTACAACAACAACATATTATGGTAGAATAATGCCCCGTGGTATTTAGTAAACCATACATATAGATAATTTCATGCCTCGCAGTAAAATTGAATTGATAACATGTCCCTTTATCTGTCTAACGGCCGTTTGAAGATAAGAGGCCAGTCTGAGGCCGGTCCAATAATAATAGGAAATATTGTGATGGTAAAAGGCAAGAGTTAACAAAAAAAGACAGCTCTCAATAAAGTGATGTGAGTTTTTAGATACTTTATTTTTCCATAAGCAAAATGGTGTAGTCCCATAAAAATAAAAATAAAATACCTTTTATTTTCGAGATTTTACAGTGATGTGGGTTCTCGCAAATATTCAGGACTCTTAATATAATGAAAGAATGTGGCACAAATAACAACCTGTTGATCAATAAAAGCTGTGTCGATTTTATAAATGAACGTAGTTTGAAATGGGTAGCATGCTTTATATATTTTGTGATATTATCTCCAAATATAGTAGAAAAAATGCCTTAATTTTTACCCTGACGAATTCATATGAAGGTTACACTTGTTATACATGCATAAATGAATCATATTAAGCATATAATATTATTACAATAATATAAAGGAAAGTCGGTTTTTTTGTGACAATTTTTTCTCAAAAACTGTATTAGTTTTAATAAAAGTTTAACATCTTTATGTTGTTTTATGCTGTTTTTCAAAGTTTCCCTTCATCCTAGACCTCTCTCCTTTTATCTCTTGAACCGGTAAAGGGATTCG
Source organism: Chrysopilus asiliformis (assembly GCA_964034945.1). NCBI lineage: Eukaryota > Metazoa > Arthropoda > Insecta > Diptera > Rhagionidae > Chrysopilus > Chrysopilus asiliformis. The sequence goes on from OZ035960.1 coordinate 113,859,019, forward strand.
GTTCCTGTCTTCATCAGTAGATAGATTACCCTTCATGGACATTTTTCACCCATCAATATCTACCTTCTCCCTTTTTTTTTTATAAAACCCCTTTCCTGCTTTTTCCTGCGATTTTAAATGAATTTGGGCGAGGGATCAGTCACTAGTACATACATACAAGTAATTATGTAGGATACAAGTGGCACTGAATTCAATAAAACGAAATCGTATTCGATAAGAAAATAAAGTTGAGTTTTAAGAATATTTCACGACTCACAGAGATCATTTATGGATATTTCTTGTAAGTTTTATATATTTCTTAAATTATTTATTTTCTCTTAAAAGCTTTTGCATTTTTGATGGATCAACTAAACGCTCCTCAAAAGAAATAATATAGAAAAAATAAAATCTTTTTTATTCTCATTGAGTAAAAGTTTTCGGTACCCTTCGAAATGACCTTCTTTATCTTTCGCGTGTTCAACCTTTGAATTTGCCTCCAGGGTTTATGGGAGATAGATTGGCCTTTATTTTCCTAATTTAATATTTACTAGATAAGGAATAGATAAGTATATCAATGAATTCTCTAATTGGTGTTGTACATTATTGTCCAGTTATCTTATTTACTAAAACTTAAAAATCCTAATCGGAATTTGGTGTTTACTCAAAAAGTGTTTTTTGCCCATTAAAGTAGATTTGCGGCAATCCTGGTGGAATGCTAATTCATAAATCTCCTAAATTTATTGCTTTATTTTGAGTAGGTAGTAGTAAAAATAGTAAAAAAAGTAGAATAAAATATAACGCTTAAACTAGAAGCTAAAGTAAATCTAAAATTAACACGTATTTGCTATTTTGCAAAAAAAAAATTCAGGAAAAATTATGAGGATATCCAGTCCATGCATCTGTTTGTCGGTCTGTGCGCTTTACATATCTTAAATAACTCGAGAACGCGTTGAGTTAGCCACTTGAAATTTTTTGTTAAATAATTTTACGAAAATTGTTGTTTTCTATCAAGTTTTGGAAAACTAACGGTAGCTATAACGGGAATCTCACATACATCTCTTTCGAAAAAAAAAAATTAAAGGATATAAAATTTCCCACATTTTACTGCTTTAAAGGTTAAACGGTTCTCAAAATATTTGAAAAAAAAATGCAGTTTTTTAAACATTTCTCTTAAACAATGGCCTTTTGCGAAAATATATATAATATGTAATTTTCACATACTTTTAAAAATAAACTCATTCTCCTTATTAGGGTTTGCCATTATGTTTTAAAAATGATTTCGGGCAAGTGGCCGCCGCGGCTGGCTCGAATAAATACCAGCCGAGAGGCCCAATTTTCGACCACTTTTTGCAGCAATTGGGGCCGTATGTCAGCAATAACGCACCGAATATTCTCTTCCAAGGCGTCAATAGTCTCGGGCTTATCTGCGTAGACAAGCGACCTCACATAACCCCACAAAAAATAGTCCAGCGGTGTTAAATCGCACGATCTTGGAGGCCACGCCACAGGCCCACGACGCGAGATAATGCGCTCACCAAAAGTTTCCTTCAATAAATTGATTGTTTCGTTGGCTGTATGGCATGTAGCGCCGTCTTGTTGGAACCAAAGGTCGTCCACATCAACATCCTTCAATTCAGGCACGAAAAAGTAATTAATCATGGCTCTATAGCGTTCCCCATTGACTGTAACATTATGGTTCATTTTTGAAGAAATATGGACCAATGATTCCCTCTGCCCATAGAGCACACCAAACAGTGACTTTTTGAGGATATAACGGCGTCTGAAGAATGGCTTGTGGATTTCGGGATCGGTGGCCATCTCGTTTTAAGCCCATTCACCGAACGTGCGATGCGCTTGATGGTCATTTGACGAAATGGCAAACCAAACTGAGCATAAATCAAGTGACAACTGCCAAAAAGACCAACTCCGAAAAAAGTAGTGCCAGATTGAAAACCACACGTCTAAAAAAACACCCTTTACTATCGTACTACCGCAGACCCCCCGCTTCCTCTAAATGTGAGACTGGGCTGCCCATACCCCTAAAACAATTTCTAGCTTGAGCTACATACAATAACACACCGTAATTTGCCATTAATTCGTCTGGAGTAAGACGGGTATCTGAAACAAAAGATAAATTTTGATGAATATTTCCATCATAGCTTCAGAATGTTCAGAGCCAAACTAGTAAAAATTCTTCATTCAAAAACTCAATTAAATTATGGATTTTTCCCTCAATGTTGATTCAACAACAAATTTTAACGCGTTTTTTTTCTGTGTTTTCCTTCACTCTCAATATTTATGTTTAAAAGTCAGTGGAAATATGATCGTCAATTAAATTTAAAATCTAATGAATATCAGACAAAAAAAAATTAACAAAAAAAGTTTTCCGTACAATATTTCAATAGCTAATTTAAGCTTTGCCCTCATTAGTTAATCTAAAGAGTGTAACAGAAACTATGCTGCGTGAAAACTTTTCAGTTCAATAGTGATGTGAATTTGAAATTTATTAAGAATATTTTCCTTGATTATTATGTAAATTCTATATAGAAATATGTAATAGTAGGTGTACAACACGACCTCACTTAAATTTAGTATTATATTATATACTAATGATAATCATTTATCTAACTAAATGGTGGCCTTATCACTTCTTGGAGGCTATATTACACTTGAAAAATATATTTAGACATAATATATTTACATTATGACTGAAATTTAAGGAAAATGCTGATGCATTGACGACCGACATGTGTATATTACAAAGAAAAAAATTATATTTATCATTTCTTCTTTTATAACACCTAAAAAAAACTTGGGTAAATGGAATATTTGTCAGGATGATGTGTGACTTAAACACGCTATAACTCAAGTAGACAAATGAAAGGTAAATAAATATAAACCCGAAAAACACCCTCAAAGAAAAAAAAATGAACGAATGAATTAGAGCCATTAGGTTCACTCAAATGCTTGCTATTAATCAGTTCATGTTGACCTTTCCACTTTTACTGGTCATATGTTATGTTTATATGCATATGTTTAGATGTTTACTGATGTTTATTTTCCTCTGCGTAGCTAAGAAGGATAGCATTGTATTCATGCTGGAGACCGACTCGAGGGCAGATATAAACTTTCTGATCAGTACGAAATCTGTTTTAGGCAAAATTATGAGGATATCCTTGCATCTGTCTATCGATATGTCCGTTTTACGTATTTTAAATAACTTGAGAACCCGTTGACCTGACGACTTGAAAATTGTTGCAGATGCGTTTTATTAAAGCCGTAATTTTTATCAACTTTTGGAAAAGTAAAGTTAACCTCCCACACAATTCTTTTGAAAAAAAAACACAGTTTTCTTTTCAAAATAACTTATGATATTTGGGTCTTTCTTAAAGCTTTCTTTGGTTTTCCATAAAATTTCGAATCCCTGCACCTCCCCTCTACGCTTTTTCATAAGGAAATTTTATACCGCAGACTCCCGTCTCACAGTTCCTTATGACTATTCTAATAAAACTTGCCGTTTTCGAGAAAATTGTATACATTTTTTGGCCTTGTCTTTTACACTAACTCTTATTACATAGATAGTGATTTTTCCCCAAGTTTGTATAACTCCACGATTTTTTTTAAGACCTCAAATTTTAAATATAATAACTTATATTAATATTCTAAATTGATTTGAAATCAGAGTTGCAAACCACAAGTTTTTTGAGTGTGGTTCAGTGTTTGTTCAAGAGTCGGATTTCTGGTTTTTGGCAGTGGTTTTGGTTCCTAAAATTTCAAAATTTGGTTCTGGTTTTTAAAATTTCAAAAATTTGGTTCTGGTTTTGGCTGCTTAGATTCCAAATATTTGGTTCTGGGCACCAATCATGTATTCCGACACGTCTCTGTCTTTCGATTTCGACGCAGCTTTTAACTCTTGACTTCGCCATATCTGCAGCTTGAAATTTCGCGGAATCATCACTATGAATCGAAACGTGATTCTGACTGTCACTCCAGGAAATTTGAAGCTGCTGATACGGCGAAGTCAAGAGTTAAAAGCTGCGTCGAAGTCGAAAGACAGAGACGTATCGGAATACATGATTGGTGCCCTGGTTTCTAAAGTTCGAAAAATTTGGAGTGATTCCGTCAAAATTTCAATGGTTCACTGGTTTTTGGTTCGGTTCAAAAAACCGTTTTTGCATCTCTGTTTAAAATAGAAATGATTACACTGTTCGGCTTCAGGATAAGAAAAAAAAACAATTAAAATCAAAGTCTAACTATAACAGCCTCCAAAAAAGTATTTTTTAAGCAACACGTGGTGTCGATTAAAAGGATTCCGCATTTCAATGACCATTTTTATGCAAAAATCCTTAACTGAATACTTGTCTATGATGAAAGAAACCATAAAATCAAGACAACTTGTTAACAACTCAGTTGTTACTACGAAAAGCGTCAGCAGGAGTTCCTAAAAAGAAAGTTTATCCTTAAATTAATGATTCTCGCTGTATAACTTTTGGTTCTACATTTAAATTATACAAAATAAGAGCAGTCCTCGGTAGGCCGAAGTGAAAATCTTTTCATAAATATTTATGCTTTGTACGTAAAATTATATTCAGGATAAAAGTTCACCATTTTTATGTTGTTGTTTCGGTTTTTTTTCTTTTTATTGATTTTTTTCTCTCTTCCACTATAGGATTTTTCAATTATTTTAAGGCGATTTGTAGAAATTTATTCAATTCCGTTACAGAATATTAAAGAGTAAAGATAGTCAAGCGTGAAAATTGATTTTTTTGTCAAACTAACATGCGCTTACTTTCAGATTCATAGGACAATAAAAATGTAGTATATAATAACATATTAGGGCAATTCACTCTTGATCGTAGATAGTAAAATCGTAGATTGTACTGTATATCTACGATGGAAAAGTACAACGAAGCGTGAGCAGCGCTTTACTAGAGGTTGTGGGTTTTGTCGTAAATTTTTGACACTTTTATTTATTTTCTTTACCTAAATTGTTTAAAGCATTTTTTAACTCTTAATTTATACTAAATCATATAAATACTTTAATTTACTTGCTTTTCCAATGTCCATTTTAGAGTTGGCACCAAGTTGACATGTCACAAAACATGCCTTACCCCTGGAGCACAATGAACGCAACCAAGGCGCAACCATCACGCATCCAAATGTCACTCACGAGTTTATTTCACAGAAATGCTTTTGAGTGAGCACAGTGAACGCATTGAACGCAACCATCGACGCAAAAGTTGCCAAACTTTGAACTTTAACGCAACAAGTCTGCGTTGACAGTTCATAAAGTAAGGTTGGGGAAATGTCGTTCGAGGAAAAATTGATAGCCATAGTGCAATAACATACAAATAACAAAGATAAAGATCAACAAAGCAAATTATCGCTTCAAAATTATCCATTTTTTATATATTTTTCTACTTTAGTTCACTTTTAATTTTTCTGTTGTGTGACAGTTCGAAGCGTCCTTAGTTGCGGCTTGGTTGCGTTCATTGTGCTCCAAGGGTTAACCTCACTTTATTAGAAGTACGACAAAAACTACGATTTTACCATACCTTCGGGTGTGGTAGATTGTAGTTTTCGTCGTAAAAAAATTTGTGTGGAGAACTGTCAAAAAACTACGATTTTATTTACGATTCTACGATTCTACGAGTTTACGATCAACTACGATAAAGAGTGAATATCCCTATTGTTTTCATAAAACTTCTCGACTTAACAGGAGAAAATATTGACTGATAATTTTAATCTTGTATTTTTTTATAGGTATCATAATTTGCCAGGTAGTTATTTGACTGCCATACCTTTGTTTGTTTTAAAAACCAGACGATTTTAAACTGAATAAATAATACAGACTGACATTTAGAAACTTTTTGGACGTTGTTTTGATTCGTTCCTATATAATTTAGGTGCTCTAAATCGAATGGCGTTTACAGATTTTGGCTATTATATGAGAGTTTTTACAAATTTGTATTAATTTTTGTTTTAAATTATACAAAACTTTTTCCATCTGTTTCGCTTGCTCTGAATTAGTATTTCTTATAGATTTTTTTTTGTGCTGAATCCGAATCTGGAACATAATAAACAAAATCATGTTAGGGAAAAAAGTTTTTCACATTTTTAGCTTCATATTTCGCGATAATTGAAATGAGAATTGAGACTCAAACATAAGAAAAAGTACAATTCCCAGAAGGCAATCGTCAAAAACTCTATATTATAAGAACGAACCGATTTTTTGTGGAAGTTTTTCATTTGTATTAGAAGGGAGGCGAAGGAATAGTCCGATTGACTTTTGATATATGGTAAAATCATATTCTAAACAAATTTTTTCCATAAATTTTCCGATATGACACGCCGTTTTCGAGAAAATCGCAAAAAACTTTATGTAAGATGGGGGGAAGAAGTGATTCAAGAAGTAAATTTTCCTGCAGGAACAAGTAGACAACTTTTACTCCATTTTTGAAGGGTAGTAGAAAGCTTTTGAATGCTTAGACTGACCAATAGGGCGCGAGATTGACAACATTCAAAATTCATCTACTTGGGTGCCCATTTTTTTTTTGGATGTGACGATATTTGATAAAATTGCGGACTTTGTCGTAATCAAACCAGGGCACCAATCATGTATTCCGACGCGTCTCTGTCTTTCGACTTCGACACAGCTTTTAACTCTTGACTTCGCCATATCTGCAGCTTGAAATTTCGCTGAATCGTCAGTATGAATCGAAACGTGATTCTGACTGTCACTCCAGGAAATTTGAAGCTGCTGATACGGCGAAGTCAAGAGTTAAAAGCTGCGTCGAAGTCGAAAGACAGAGACGCGTCGGAATACATGATTGCTGCCCTGGTAACCACAGGTGCGACAGCACTATTCGGACCGGACGACGCGAGCTAACATGGCAAGGGTTAAGAATCAGCAGTGGCAGCGTGACTACCGAAGGACGCGATATTTTTGAATCACCAAGGCACCTAGAACCAAAGAATGATTACCTCGTGCACTAATTCTCTGTACGACCTCGTCCCCCACCCCCTTTTTTGAAGTCGGCTCTGCCGGAGACTCCCTCCTCCCTACAAATTTCTCCATAAACAACAGGCCCACTTTTTTACGTATTTATCGAAAACGGTTTGCAATCCCAATTGAAGATCGGCTATTTTGGGTCATCGAAAGCTTTTAGAACGGTTTTAAAACGGTTTTCAAATAAATATTTTGCTTAAAATTTGTAATGCTCGACCGAAAAATCTTGGTTTCGGCTTGTTTCGGCCAAAAATTAGAGTTTCGGTTTCGGTCTCAAAACAAGTTTCGGTCGCGAGCACTAAAAATTTCTTGTAGAACATTTTTTTCAAGAAAAAAAATCGTGTCTTTTACTAGAAAAAAATTGTTGCCTAACTTCATCTGAGACATTTTCTTGATCTTGGCAATTGAAATCATTTCATACCACCATTTGGTGTTTGTACAAAACTTTAGTCTGTATTTATTTTCTGGCGACGAAATTTCAACAAAAAAAAGAAAAATCAAAGTAAAAGAATCATTGCTGTTAATATTTAATTTCGTGATTTTTTCAGACAAACAATTTGTTGCCAGATGGTTGTTTTTTTTTTGCTCTTTTGGAAAGAGCATCCCAAGAATATTTTCTTATTTTTCACATTCTTTGCTGTACAACACTGTGTTCTTTCGGTTATATTGCTCCTTGGATTTTCATTAAAATACCCCAAAAAAGCTTAAAATCGGAGAAGCAGTGTTCAGGCAACATGTTGTTATCTACTTAACATGGTGTACCACAGAGTTTGTTTACTTTTCTCTTAAATTGCCAGATCTCTATATAAATACATACTCTACATATATGTACGACATATGCGCGCACAAAGGACATATGTATAAAATTTGTTGCCATATTGTTTTTATAGATATAACTAAATAAGAATAGAAGGTTCCTTTACCGTCAAGTATATTATCAGCCACTTGCTTCGTTATTAAAACAAATCGATGCCTTTGCCAAGAAGCGTAGATTTAATATAAGGAATTTTTGTAAAACTTTTCCCATTGAAACTCATCTTCGTAAGAAAAAGGTTCCGGCAAAAATGTATTAAAGATATGTGGTATATATCAGAAGTTATCTAATTACATCGATAATAAAATATGGTGTAATAAATTTTTAATTTCTTAAAGCTGTAGATATATTACTTAGGGCACATTTTGATTGTAGCAAAATTACTATAATTTAAACAGAGATATAAAATTATAGAGATTGCTAATTACACTAATTTGTGCTGGTGGTGTCAAACCTGGGAAATTGAATTATCAGTCATTTTAATTGAATTTTAATATATGGTATAATTACATAAAACTGTATTTCAAACACTTTTTGACTCTACGAAATCTCAAAATTGACTTCAATGCTTTCAAGTAAATTGCAAATAAGTTTTATGTTTAAGTGGGAATCCAGAAAACATGGTGTTATTTTGTCGATTTACGAAATCGATTTTATGTGTTTTCTTTTTTAAGTTCGACTGTCACACCATTAGCTGGATTAATTTTTCATGACACTAAAAAAAAGCATTATATTAAATCAAAATACTTAAGTTTTTCAATTACGAATGGTGCCAGTTTTTTTATCTTTTTGAAAAACATTCCGTTTTGTGTCACTTTGGAAATAAATTACAAATGAACCTTGGGAAGTTTGAGAAAAGTTTTGTAATTGAAAGAATGAAAAATATGTGAAAGTGATTTCTTCTGATATTGATTTATATTAATTGAGGGAACAAAATATGATGTGAATAGTACATGACTTTCTTATACAAAATATGAGTTTCTGCGCAATTTTTAGCGGGATGAATAAAATATTAGTTCACAAAAAAATTATTAGTTTTTTTTTTCAATTGAAATCCCTCGATAATATTAAAACACATCGATTTACGATGAAAACCAAAAATGTTAGAGAATTTTAATACCTTGAAGAATTGAACCTGTTTTTTTTTCGAAAAACTGTTACTTTGCAAGCAATTCGTAAAAATATATTTTTACATTTTAATTAAAATATCTTAATAACGGTAAAAGACAGTGGATAACTGGAAAGAACAAAATTGTGGGAAATATTATTCTCTTAAATCCTATCCACACATTAAACCACCGAAAAACCGTTATTTTTCGTGGAAATCCCAAAAACTGTTGTCTTGAAATAATGGTAGGTATATATCCTTAACGGTTTTATATATCAAATTCTAGTACAAGACAAAAGTGTAGAAAATTTTACGGTCATCAACTTTTGTCATAAAATAGACTATTGGAAAACACAGAGGTTTGGAGTCAATCGCCAAAAACAAAATTGGGATTTTTAAAAAGCCACCATTTTAGTTACTTCCGATTAAAGTTGCAGAATCGTCCCAATCCAGGGGCTTTATCATGCATCTCGAATCGAAAATCAAATCGACTCGAACGCCGTACTCGAAAACGAATTGCATTGGCATCATGTAACACTTTCGTTTCGAGTAAAATGTACTGCCATAAATTAATCGAAAACGAGAAACTTGCTGGTAACTTGGAAACTTCGTGATTATATTTAGTGTCATTATTGAATAGTTGTAAATAATTTGCTGTTAGTTTTTTGCGTTACCTTTTTTGTGAAATAAATGCCGGCCATTAAAAAAAATTGAAATAAGAACCGGATAAAAGTGGTGAATGTGAAATAAGTGCCAGATAAAAGTGACGGAAGTGACGACAGCGTTTTCTATCCAAGAATAGTAAGAAAATTCAATTCATTTCGTTTAAAATCGTAAATAACTAAATATTATATGTTAGAGGCAACTTTTCCTTATTTTTAATAGATTTTCCAAGGAATTTAAATATGTTTTGCAAGAAATAAAATTCTTACATAAAAAAACATTGAAATTACTTAAATTTTCCTTTCGAGTTTCATTTCCGGCGACTGAAAAGTGTTCGAGCAAATTTCCGAAAATGAATGACAAATATTTGATCGAATTCGAGTTAGCTGATACCGATTCAAACATTTCATTTTCGATTCGAGTTCCCTGATAAGGCCCCAGGACCAAACATTTCATGGTAAAATTTTATGGTTTTAGGTCTAGTAGTGTTTGAGAAATCTTTTACACAGACTGACAAGTAGAAAGACATTTTTGAAATAACGTTACAATCCAAGTTTATTAAAATCCAAGTGCTTTAGAAATGTTTTTTCTGCAAAATGAATACATCGAAATTTTTTCATGAATACAATACCTTATTAAACTTCGTATAAGAAAGTAAAAATATGATAGAAGTTTTCTTTTATCAATTCGATTTCTTCTTTCAGCTTTTTCATTTATCAGCCCCTTGAATAGAATTATCGAAATCTTAGAAAGTTTTTAAATTAAAATCTTTTTATACTTGAAATTAGTTTTTTTTTGTTGGCCAATATCTGAAATTGGGAATTAGATTGATTGAAATAATCTTCTGTACTTTTATCACATATACAGTAGCAACAGCCTTAAATTCTTCTATAATTCGATTTTGCTCTCAATCAACTTAGGTTTAGGTTATCAGGGTTCGACTGTGTCACACCCTAGACTTTGCTACATTTATTGGTTTCTTTAAAGACAGTTATAGCTAGTTTGACCATATTTCTTTTGCGTCAATCAGCATTTCACTAAAATCATATCCGATAAAAAACGATTAAACTATGTGGTCTTGGTCGAAAAAATACGCCGCAGGATAAAAATATGTATTTTCCAGGAACCCACAGCATAAGGAGATTATGTTTTCCATATTTATTGATCTTGTGTTCTAACGTTTGATAAATTATAACATTAAATTGAATAATTCGGGACAAAACTTTAGTTTCTGGGACACCACGGAGCAACGTACCTAAATTTATATTGATAATGATGTATTGAAATGTGCAAAAAGTATTTTTTTTCTATTTTTACAATAGATGATTGTCTCGTACACGTGAATCTGGCATTCATTTCCTACCCACATATTTCGAGTATTACAACTAACAATTTTCGTCGAATTAATACCACATATCAGTATTTCGGCAATACCAAAAAGGCTTTATAGAGCGAGTATGTGGTTTACCATAGCAATTTCCACATAACGAGCAACTTGAGCAACCAAATATTATAACATATATACGGGAATTTTTATGGACTGAATCGACCAGAAATGCCGATCAACTATCGAAAAACTTGATATTTCCCTAGTGTAGACAATATCACGATAAAAGTAATCCCTGATTATATATTTGTTTTGGTATCTTTTTACATGAGGAGAGAAAAATAAATACTGATTTTTTTATATCACTGTAAATGACTCAATCTAAAAGTGAATCTTTAAGATTGTACCATAGTTTACCTTGTGTTAGCACTTGTGTATGAAAATAAGAGGAAAATAATTTACCTCAAAGAATTTTTCCACCCAGGCAAAAAAAATACGATTTTTGGGTCCGTTTACACTTACGATTTTTTCTTGAATTTCTCCGCGAATTTTATTCAGAAATTATTCAAACAATTTTATTCATCTTTCGCAGAATAAATTCACTTATGCGGCGCGGCGGTTACACGACGCTGTTATACCAGCCCTAGTGGCTGTTGGCTTTTAGCAGCCGTCTATAAGCAGCGCCGTGTGAACCCTAGTGCGTTGCTACTACCAGCAGCAGCGTGATGATTTTAGTAGCGCTAGTGAAGTAGAGACCGTTCAACTTTGCTAGCGCTACTAGGAATCACGTAACCCTGTCACATGGTTTCTAAGCTGTCAAAAGCCTGATAATTGGTAAAGTTTGTTTATTGGAAGTTGTTATTTTACGTTTATTTATTTAATTTTGTGTGTTTTCCTATAGAAAAAAAAAATAATATCACGGTATCATAGAAGCAAAGTGGAACGCAGACCAAATATTAAATTTTTTCGAAGTGTATCAAAAATACGAATATTTATGGGATGTTTTTTCAGCGTGTTACTTAAAAAGAGATGTAAAAAATGCGGCACTCATGAAAATCTCCCAGATTCAAATGTCAAACCACTGTTTTGCTACTAGCCAGCGCTACTAAAGTATAAATCGTGTGAACCCTCTCAGTACGCTGACTGTTGTTGCTACTAGCCAGCGCTACTAACCAACAGCAGCCAGCGGCTGGCAAAACAGCGTCGTGTGACTGCGGCATTAGCAAAAGAATTCAAAATTTGAATTTATTCCGCCGGTTTTAAATAAAAAAATTCGACTTTGGGTGTTTTTCAGGAATAAATTTCTGAATTTTGTGTCCCAGTGTAAACGATTGTACAGCATGAAGTTAGTGTCGAAAAATAAAATTCGCGGAATAAGGTGTCACATGTAAACGGTTGCTTAAAGATTTTTACTGATTATTGAGGGTTAAGAAAGTTAATTCTTATTAAAAAGGATTTCCTACATTTTTTTTTTAGAAAATATTTCAAGCTACAGAATGAAAATTCTTCATTTTATTATACTATCTCCGATACGCAACAACAAAAGCACATTCAAAGAAACTTTTTTCAAATTTTTTTAAATACCAGGCATTATTAATACTTATTGACCTCCCAACATGTTGCCTCTATCATAGCTGATAATTTTTTGTTCTATCGTGTAAATAGAAAAAAAAAGATATTGATTGGTGTAAAACGAGGTCATTTAAAAAAAAAAACAAATGTCTTTTCTATGAACGTATACAATAATCTTAAAATCCTTACAGATACACTCTGCTCTAACGAACCAATTGTGGACAGCCACATAAATGGACCACATTATTATCCCAGATGACCAATTCTGCAACATTCTGTACTAAAATTAAATAACTTTTTGAATGTCGTACCAAGTTGAAGATAATAAAGAAAATGTGTAGTTTGTGCACAATTTTTTAATTGGTATATTTTAAAGCCATGATATGAACACAATTGCGAAAGATAAACATAAAAATTGATTTTATTAAATTCAGATCTACAATTCTTTACAGCTGGTTCATGTCAAACAATTTTAAAATTTCTATGCTGTACTGTGCTTATTGTATTTAAACTTAAAGACATAGAAAGGTCAGTACAGACATAAAAAAGGAAAAATATTTTGATTGTTCTTTTGTTATTGCAGAAACCTAGCTTTCTTATATTTTATTTTATTTATGGATGCTGGCTGGTGTTAAATTTCAGATAAATGACATTGCAATGATAAATGTATTTGGTGTCACTGTACGTGCCCAGAATAAGGGAAAACAATTGAAAGATATATATTTATTTTTAGAATATTATATTAAAATTTCTGGGTTTCTGCGGTATTCTAAACATCGTATGCATTACCCTTGGAGCACAATGAACGCAACCAAGCCGCAACTAAGGACGCTTCGACCTGTCACGCAACGCAGTTCAGGAGCGGTTGAGCACAATAGAAGCGTCGTCTGTTGCGTTGTGAGACAAACACAGAAAAATTAAAAGTGAACTAAAGTAGAAAAATATATAAAAAATGGGAGATTTTGAAGCGATAATTTGCTTTGTTGATCTTTATCTTTGTTATTTGTATGTTATTGCACTATGGCTATCATTTTTCCAACCGCACTCTATGAACTGTCAACGCAGACTTGTTGCGTTAAAGTTCAAAGTTTGGCAACTTTTGCGTCGATGGTTGCGTATCGTTCAAGAAAACATTGATAGCTTTATTGCAATAACGCATTCACTGTGCGTACTCAAAAGCATTTCTGTGAAATAAACTCGTAAGTGATACTTGGATGCGTGATGGTTGCGGCTTGGGTGCGTTCATTGTGCTCTAAGGGTTAAACTGTTTTAAACACAAAAATGCGTTTTTACAATTTTTTAGGAATGGAGGTGGCGTCAAATATAGGTTCTGCCTGGGCGCCGCTTTGTCTTGGCAAGGATGTGTATAAGGTATAGGTAATACAGCGTGAAATCCCGTAATGCGACTGTAGATGGGGGAGGAAAGGAGTGATATTTTGGTGATCATCGAATATCGGTCTTCTAGAATTGGCCTTCAAACTTTCGGTTTCCGAAAAAAGATTTTTAAATATTCGGTCGTCCAGAAACGATTTAACAGATTGACTGCCATGGCTACCTTTTTTTTTTGATAGCCAGTGAAAATTGGCACTATGATTCATGAGCGGCCAATGCTATCATTCTCGATAGCTGGGTCTACAATCTATATGCATACATACATACATTCATACATACGTACATTCTACATACGTCTACATGTATTGGCATCTCCCTTACATTTTTGCAAAATTGGTCTGGCAGTCAATGTGTTAATGAAGGTTTTAATTTTTAAGCGACCCACGAAAGCTGTTCGGAGGTGGCCAAATTTTCTAGTTACCCCACTGAGTTGTGGCGATGGTTTTGAAGTTCCATTACACTTTGTTCTAAAATTTCTTGCAGCTTGCTCTAAAATTATTTTATTTTTTTAAGTAAAATTTTTTTTGGAGGAGAAATAGGGAATTTTTTTTGGCGATGGTGCCATTGAGTAATTTATTAGAATATTCTCTATACATTTTTCTCAATCTTATACACCAATATTTGCTAACCCAGTCGATATATATATATATGTTTTATAGAATCTCAGAAATCATATCAATTTACCAAACTTTGCAATTTACACTTCGTAATAAAAGAGCTAAGAGTCATCTTTGAAGTACACACTTCTATGCAGATTAAGAATAAAATATACTGTTGGTACAACAATGAGAAGAATTTCATATATATGTACATATTTTTATTACAATCTCTCATAAAATAAATTTAAAATTTAAAGGTTTTTTGCCCCATTCTGATCTCCTACACATCTAATCCAATTTTTGAATACCGAAAACATGCTCTTTATTGAAATTGGAACAAGAAAAGCTCCCTTTGGATTTGCACCCTGGCTGCCAAAGTGCGGTGCCTTTGACATGCTGAATTTATGGCATTATTTATGTTCCTCGAAGAATGTTTGGCGGAATTTTTATGCTTTTTAAATGGGTAGAGATTGTGCCGGATGCTCTTTTACATACTCAGCAGCACTTTCAAAATACTCAAATCTTTCATCCATTTGGCCTGTAAACTTTTCCTTCGCGTGGAAATTTTGATATTGTACTGAAATTGAAACATTTCCCTTTGCTGTACGTATTTGCATTTCATATATTTGAATTAAATGAGGAAATTTTTCATGCATACACACATATCTTTGGAGTCCTTCGTGTCTAAGAGAAATTCCTTACTTAATTGCAGTAATTTAAATCTTCTTTCTACCGAAATCGTGTGATTAACCTGACTTGGTATAAAACACCTTTATTGCATTTGCTTTCTGGTCAAATAGAATAAATCCTTCAAGAGGAAATAATTTATTACATTCTGACACTGTCTGTGATTTACCATAAAATATGTTGTAATAATAAAGTGATAAAAATAATTGCGGTTTATGAATTATAAAAGATTTTGTGGCTCTATCCTTGCGTATTGGGTCAATTCTCTGTCCGGACGTCGCCGTATTACTTCAAGCGTTTATTTATGTTCCACGGGGGGTTCATTTACTTCTTATTTTATCGCCTTCACATAAACTCAAATGGTCGCTATCTAATCATAAAAAAAACTTTCTAATAATTTTCAGTAGGTGAGTAATACATAAAAAGCAAAAAGCTTTCTTTGATTGGCCCTGGAATTCAAAAGTTTATGGATAGGATACTTAAATTCATAATATAGGTTGTAAAAGTTGTTTCCATTGTTACAACCATTGTTTGAAAAGTTTATTGTTTTTAAAAATACGTATTTGATTTTTAAACCCTACATAAATTTAGAGAAATTTGTTTGCACTAATTTTCGGTCTCGATTCGACATGAATTGCAATTTTTTAAATAATTGCGAAATTGCGATTTTTTTTCATGGGCTGCCATGAAACTGACACTTGCAGACATACTTTTTCGAGCATCTATGTGCAAGATTTACAAAAAAATCTGACAAATGCTGTCTCCACGGGACATTACAATAGCAGGCCATGAATAAAATTACAATTTTTCCCTAATGGAGTGATTTTTAGTAGTGATATAAACACCACATAAATGTTTCGATCTAGAAGTTCAAATTTCATCTAGATATTCAATTTTCGTTTATAGTAACACCATACTTTTAGGTAGCCCAATTATTTCACTAAATTCCTATAAAATTCTTTAATTCTAGATAGATGGAAATTAATGAACTCGTTTTTATTCGACGCACATACGGGCTATGAAATAACTTTTGTGTTGTGTCCACTTTGTGATATTAATATTTGTTCAAAACATTCACGATGCTCAACTAGACCCAGCCGAAATAAAGCTAGATAAAATCTCAAAATCCATATGTGTAATGAACACATCTTTCGTGAAAATACGTGCAACAGAATTTTTTTTTATTACGTGAACAAGAATGGAAGCGTTTTTATTTCTCTTAATTTTTGTAAAGGTCATGAGACAAAAATTTTTTTTTGCACAGAATTTTTTTTGGCTAAGTTTTTTTTTGCTTATTACGTTGTGCTAACGCATGCCTTTGATACTAATTTCATAAAAATTGTGTTGTCTTAAGACTGAATAATGTTGACAAAACATAACACTATCATAGTACCAATAAAAAAAATTCTTTTTTTCTGAACTGTACGAGACGTGGTAAATGTTATATCTATACGAGGGTAATTCGAAAATTTTGGAATTTTTTAAAAAATATTTACTACTAGTTACAACGAAGTGTGAATACCTCTATTATTTAAAAATATAGATGTGGTGGCTGTGTTATGCTAGTATCAGACTTGGCTACTTTAACTGCGAGGCATGATGTTTGTAGCCCTCTGCAACTCAGAGAATTGCGCAGCTTTTGAAACAGCCGCAGTATTTTGAAATGCTGCGCAACCTAAAAAACAGGTACGTGTGAACACTAAAATTGAAAAGTAGCCGCTGCCAGAAAAAGTTTCATCTGATTGTAACTTTTGCGGCGCTACTTTGTTAGAACCAGAAGTACCAGCAAAAATTTACATTTTGAATCGGATCTTTCACTTTTCTTAACTTATTTAAGGGGAAAATGTGTCTTTTGCTTATTTTCCAACAACTTTGTCTGATCAGGCTAGTACGGCGTTTGTCGAACAAAACTGCGAATCGTGTAAGATTGCAAGCTGTCCGGTAGCACAGTACAAAAGCAGCGCAGTAAAAGACACTAGGATTAATTCATCATAAATATATAGTATATCGGAAGAAGCCTATGACTGTGTTTACATTAGGACTCACTTTGAGGCGGCACGTCTTTCGCTCCGGCCAAGTGAGGGTGAGGAACGCAGTGGGCAGGGAAACCAAAAACAGCGAACGAAGTTTAGATTCACTTAAAATTATCTGTCGCAAACCGGTTTTTGAGTCTGGTCGTTGAAACCTATGTCTTTAGTTTTGTTCATGAAACCGGTTTAGTGAATCCAGATGAAGCGAACCGTGTGCACACGGCAGAAAAATGACGAAAGACGTGCCGCCTCAAAGTGAATCCCAATGTAAACACAGTCTATGTCAACAAGTCCGATTCTTTTCGCCAAGAATTCTGTGCAATAAACCCGTGCAGCTTAACGAAATATGACAAATTTACTTAAATGTTCACGTGAAAAGGCTATCATATGATAAAAGAGATTACCATCTCTTTAAATATCTTAAATATTTAGGTCTTTGATAAAGTATTACAAATAAGTATAATCGATTTTATTGTACAGATACCGAGATTAAAAGTGATTTTTCATGGAGGTTTTAAGGAGGTTTGGCCAATAAACTCGTATTTACATTTCCCATGAAGGTTATAAATAATAAATTGTACCTAATATATGGGCAAAAAAAACCTATATATCGAACCGGATAAAATATTCACCAAAGAGGAATTTCCTGCCACGGAAACAAAAATTCGAGAATTTCTTTTTCCTAAAAATACAACAGTTTATGGCAAAAAAATCTCAATTAAAAGTTTGATTAACTTTTTCGATTTACTTGCATCCCCTTTTCATTTCTTTCGATTTTTTAAAACACGAGGCATTTCCCGCGGGGAAAATCCATATTAATTTGAATTGTCTCAGAGAGTCCTAACTCCCTCCAAAAAGGACAGCAATTCTTCTATAATTCCATAACTGAGGATTGCTTTAATTCTCATAATTAGAAAAAAATCATCTTTTCGTATTAACTTTACTTCAGACGATTATAATCTGAATTTAATGGGCATTAATAACATTTATGTTCTTCAGTTCATAATCCCCAATTAGGAAATCTTTGTGTTTCCGTAAAAGCGGATATCATTTTCACACTTTCTGAAGATGTTACACTGTATTAAAATGTAACTAATCTGTGTTTTAATAAGTAATAATTAAAATAGCTTATAATGATCGCCAGGGGGCTTACAAGTTCGGGCTTTGCGAACGTTTATGTAGCATTGTTTGAAATATAGAGCACGGTTTCCCAACCTATATGTATGAAATATCGCTATGTAGGCGATGAGTTTTTTTCAAATAAAATCTCTTATGAACTTAGGAAAGTGATGAATCTGGGAAAAAACTAATGAAGCGTTGATTTGTTTTAGAGAAAAATGTCAACTTAAGGCTTTCCTCCATTACCATGACTTCTGTAACTGCAAAAAAATGCAGAAAACTAGAGCAAGATAGACTTATGTAGATCTAAAAAGGAATGACTGAATACAAGTTAAACGCTATCCCTCCCAGTTTTACAATTTTATAGCAATCATATTAAACCTTATGCTATGGATATAATGTTCAAATTGGCATGGTAACAAAGCTTTTGACTATGCATGCGAAGGAGAAAAATGACATCACGCTATAATAACAGTTTGAATGTGTCCGTGCTTACTATTCACTTACAGGGACAATGTGTGATTGGTGTAGAAATCGCCATAAAATCGCCATAAAATCGCCATAAAATCGCCATAAAAAAACAGGGGAAATTATTCTTGCAGTTGCCGACAAATTTTTGCAGTTGATTCTTATCTCCCTTTCTCGTCAACGTATCTTCACATAAATGTGTCTCTATTTTTTTGCAGTTGCCGAAGTCATGGTAATGGAGGGCGGCCTTTAAACGATTTTTTACTAAAATAATTTTATATTTAACTTTCAACGAACGAACTTTCGCCTGCGGCGCATTTGTCTAACAGGATATTACCATTCGTCTTATTTGTTTTTGAAAGCTTCACCTGCGGCGCATTTTTTCAGAATGAATTAACAATAATATATCAACCATAGTCGGAAAGAGGGGTTATCGATTTTTTTATAACTCAAAATTTCAAAAAAAAGGTAATAGAAAAAAGGGTGGGAATTAATGCTGTAATATTCGTAATGCAAATAAATAGCCGAGGAAAAAATTGATTGCATCAGCGTAAAAAAATTTTTCTGAAAAAAAAAACTCATAGATAAAATTTGTCGTAAGGAAACTTGCTGTTTCTCGTTTCGATGATTTATCCTGTAAGTGAGTTTTTATTTCGATGAGTTTGGATTTCGGGGAATTTTTCGGTGAGTTTTGGATCAAACTAATGACCTTGAACTTTGTTTTTCACGGCACGTTCAACATTTGACCTTTATTCCGGTGGCCACGTAAACTTGTGTGTCGATTAAGCAAGAGACTTGAGTTAATTAAAAAAAAAGTCGAGTTTGTTAAAGGTGAACCCCCCTCCTCCTCCACCTCCCCCTCCCACATTCCATTAAACACAAACGAAGTGGATTTCTCGAAAACGGTACGTCATTCGAAAAGACCATTTAGGCAAAAAGTGTGGGGACGAGACGAAATCTCCATAAACTCCGTGAAAAACTAAAATAAAATGATGTGGGAATGATAGCGTTTATATAGCCAGTCCTTTATCGAGAAGATTGATTTTTTAAATGTTTTTTGTCGAAATTACCGCTAATGACATAATTAAAAACCAAGAAATATAAATTGAATCGTGGTCACTTGTTCAAAAATGTTAATGTTATAATATGGAAAAAATTAATATTTCATGAATTTCACAGTACTTGTTGTCTAATAAAAATTTATCTGTCTAGAAATGGGTTTTACAAGGAAATTTTCTTATGTTGTCCATTGATTTATTATCAAATATGTAAAAGCTACACGTACGGTCAATTTATCGGCCCTACATGTCATTATTAATAAATTACCGAAATAAATGCCAAAGAATCTAATAATAAATTGGGGATGAGGAGCAGTTGGATCACATGGCTTTGAATAACACAGAAAAAAAATGTAATAAGGGCGTGTCATGAGACTTGAAGGAATTTAGTTAATTTATGAATCTAATGCGAGGTCATGTCCTTAAATTCAGTCAGCACTTATCTGATATTAATGACGAGAATTGGAAGGAAGTGTTAAAGAAAAAAAACCGTTGGAGCCGCTTCTTACAAGCGTGAGAAGATTTTCGCAAAGGATAATGTCGTAATTTAAATTTGAACTCACAGATTAATCGGCATATGAATAAACTATGCATGTTGAAATTTTTGGGTCTTACAGGATGTTATAACTCCATTAAGATTAGTTAACGTGAATTTGAATCATAATTTTATTACGATATCCACTTGTAGGAGAAAATTTCTTCAGATATTATTCTTGGGGCTTGACGTCTTTAATTTCATTAGCACATATTATACACAAATTATTACGTGTTGTTGAAGCGCGTGAATGTAATTACATTACATTATCATTATTATTGATCGTGTTAATGTCACATCAAATTCCATTCCATATACAAATATATCAATTTTTTCCCCCTTCGCAAATAAAAAATAAATCATCAAATCTATTTCAAAATGTGGGAAATGCTATATTTAATATACATGTGGGTATAAAGCTGCGAGACAACCGATAATCAAAGTAATCAATTAGGTGGCTCTGTAACGATATTACATGAATAATGGTAAATAAGTGTTTTATTACTTGGAAAGAACAGGCTATCGATTTTATATAATGACTGAGATTTTCCTACTGTGGTAATACCTCCACTTCACATCTTCATAAAATTATATCCAAAATTATTTGTCTTCCTTGTTTGTATTTCGGTTTTACTTAATAACTCCTTTTGAAATCACTTCTGATATGGCCGAAGCCGATTAATCGATCGGACTCTATTTTTCAATAATATCTTTTTTCTTTTTTATTCCAATAAACACTATTTCTACAAATTTTGTCCGTCATTGTCTATTTTTAAATTTAATTTATTTAACCCTTCGATTCCCGAGTGCAAACAATTTTTTTTTACTGAACCCAAAAATCATGTGTTTTAAAATATTGATTTTTGTCAAGAAGCCGGCCAGTTAGGAGGCTGAGAAATGTCACTCGGTGGTTTTTGGGGTCGCTGATTATGAATTTGGTGTTTGATAATTTGGCCTGGAAACGACGGTTATGCTAGCCAGTTATTTTATAAAATCAATTTTTATATCATACTTCATCATACTAATACAGTAGAATCCCGATAATTCGTACCCCGATAATTCGTATATCCCGCTAATTCGTATGAATTTGCTGGTCCCTTGAAAAAAATCCCGATAATTCGTACTCCCATAATTCGTATATCCCGCTAATTCGTATGAATTTGCTGGTCCATTGAAATACGAATTATCGGGATTCTACTGTATATAAAAATGAGTTGGTGTATGTCTGTCTGTCTGTTCCTCTTTCACGCAAAAATGGCTGAACCGATTGACTTGAAATTTGGCATGAGTGTCTGTGGTAGTTCTGGTTCCAACATAGGCATACGGAAAAGTAGCGCGCGAGGGGTGGGGGGAGTAAGGGGAGGGGGTAAAGTGAGTTAGAAACTTATTTTTTGCGCTATGTTACTCCTTCGCGGGGAAACTACTGAACCGATTGGCCTGAGATATTGCATAGATGTTCGTCGGGGGTCCAGCCCTAACATAGACCCATTAAAAAGTAGCCCGAGAGGTGGGGGAGTAAGGGGAGGGGGTAAAGTCATCTCGAAACTTAGCTCTTCCTCTATGTTACTCTTTCGCGGGGAAACTACCGAGCTGATTAGCCTGAAGTATAGCTCCAACATATACCATCAAAAAAAAATGAATTTTTTTGATGGTCTATGTTGGTATGTTGGTTTCGCCGGGCGAAACCGGTAATGGGCAATAACCTATTCTTTCAAAATCTATTGTCAAATTTTTCCCGATATTTCTCAGTATAGATAGATAACTTAAACGCGCGGCCGGAGGTCGCGTATAATGTGGGGGGTGAACCGCGAAGCGGTTCGGGGTTCAGCCCCTAGTAAAACTATAAAAAAGTGGATCTACTAGAAAATCTACTAAATGTATGGCAGGTACCTGTTTTAGCTACGCCACTTTTCCAAAAATTGATAGAAAACTACGATTTTCGTAAAATTCATTTACAAAAAATTTCAAGTCGCTAGCTCAACGCGTTCTCGAGTTGTTTACCACAATTTTCATGATTTTTCAATAAAATCAAGGTAAGATTTCAAGTTTTCCGAAAGAATATTACCTTGCATCGTTTTTTTTTGTAAATTTTACGACTTTTAGAAATACTTTTATCAAGGTATGCTAGCTTGCATACCCGTCGTTGCCGGGTTAAGTTTTTTGTCTAAGTTTTAGAATACGAGGAAAACCGGAAAGAACTTAAAAACTTTTTAATGGGTCTATGTTGGGGCTGGAGCCGCGGCGAACATCTATGCCAAATTTCAGGCCAATCGGTTCAGTAGTTTCCCCGCGAAAGAGTAACATAGCGCAAAAACTAAGTTTCGAAATCACTTTACCCACTCCCCTTCCTCCCCTACCCCTCGCGCTACTTTACCGTATGCCTATGTTGGAACCAGAACTACCACAGACACCCATGCCAAATTTCAAGTCAATCGGTTCAGCCGTTTTTACGTGAAAAAGGAACAGACAGACAGATGGACAGACACCAACTCATTTTTATATATTAGTATGATGATGAATGCCGGAGAAAAGGGTCGTCGATTCTTAATAACTACAAACTTCGAAAGAAGAGTTGCCGCGAAAGAAAATTTTCGGGCACCGGAAAAACATAAAAAAAAATTTTGTTTTTGAATATTTTATTTAAAAAATGTACTAAAAAGGAGGAAATGTTTAGGCCTTGCGTATCAAAAATATAAGCGAGATAAAAGCATAAAAAAACTAAAACATATTTATGTCGCTTTTATTTCTGATGCACAACGCCCAAACATTTATTAAAATTTTTTAATAAAAGCTTTTTTAAATCTTTTTTCTTACAATATTAAAGTTGATAGATTTAATAAAGTGAATAAATTTTCCACACGGACAAATCTTGTGAATGTGCTAAAAATAAATGTGCAAATATTTTTGAAAAGTGCTTAAAGAGAAACAATTATTCCCACCTACGATCAGGCGCACCTGCCAATAAAAACATTCTTAACATATTAAACACTTAACTCTTCACATTACCGAAGTCTATGGTCTGGAAGGCATAATGGTTTATATTTGATTTTAATTTCGTTTCGAAGAATCTAATTTGTTACAAAAATTGGTTGAATCCATAAAATTTCGAAAAAAGGAAAATTATGGCTTCCGCAGTTAATGAAAAAGATTTCATTGTATTGAATTGCGTAGTAAATCTTAATCTTTATATAAACAAATACATAGGCCTGAATTTTGACTGCATTTAAAAGAAATTAACTTTATTGGCTGGGAGGATTGTTCAGAAGAAGTTGAGGTTTTACGATTGGATTTATTTTTTATTTATATGGAAGCAGGTGGTACGCATCTACATACATACGTGATTACGCCACATATAATCGAAATACATTATTTTAAATTAGATTCGGCAGAAAAACTAGTAATTAGTGGTGTCTGAAATCGAAATTCTATGAATATGTTGTTATATATCACTACTGGATACCTGAGGTAGACGTCTAATTACCTTTCTTATAAATTAGTGCGAAAACTCCTGAATTTATTTTGATGCGGTTTTTGCCTTCATTTCAGCTTGATAATATGGCCAAATAGTTAGTCTATCTATTACTTTGCTAATGATCTTTCTATTTATTTCTTATCTACTTTTTTCACTAAATCTATTGCTTTTTTGACCATTTAATGGCCTTGAAAGGGCAAGGATTGTGTTTACCAGAATTAAAATCTTTTGATATACAAATAAATGCTGATTCACGTTAAATCACCAGATCATGGTGATAAAAAAATTTATTTTTGCAAAGTAATCATAAGATTTTTAAATTGTTTTGGGTTGAATAATAAATTATGTAAATCTTCGGACCTGCATTTTAAAACACACGCTTCTCTTATGTTGTCTTCTTTTAATTAAATTCCATTAAATGTGAAGAAGTAATGAAATTTCATATTAATTTGTGATTTAAATCAGGCAACCCCATGAAAATGTATTTTTATCTACTTTTGGAATTAATGGTTTTAAATGTTATTGACCTTAGGGCCTATGGCTAAGTTCCATCAGGATTTTTACCCTTTTAAACAAAGTAAACAAAGTTTGTTTCAGAAATTAGCTTACCTTAAGCTAACCAATAACAAACATTTTTTCAATCTTTTATTTCACGTTTTTCATCGAAGGATTAAATTTACTTAGGATAGGCAATTCAGTGAAGATATATATTTTCTTTTAAAAATCTCGTGAAATAATTCGCGTTTTCAAAGCGACTAGGATGAATTATCCTTATTTAATGTTTAGAATAAATTAAAATCAGCTCAAAAAACTAATTAAAATTAATTTTATTGCATAATTCCCTCGATTTCGCGTAATATTCATTTAATATTCATGATGAGAAGCCTGTAAATCGTATAATTGTATAACATAAATCCTAGGAATAAACAGCAAAAAAATCAATGTTTAATATTACGATTTTTATGTAAGTACGAGTGTTTTCTCAATAAATGACTTTTTTAATAATCGTAATATTTATGCTCTTCAACAAATCACATCCTCGCAATTTTTAAATTCAAATAAAAACTTGAAAAATGTCTGTCACATTTGATATTAATGGGAAATTCCTTTACAAGTCCTTGCATATAAATAATTTATGACACACAAATCTTTATTTAGTCTTTCTTACACTCAGAAAAAATGAAGCCAAGTCAAATCTGGCCTGTAGCAAGCAGACCGAGTTATCCATATTGCCTACATTTTCGTAAAACCAATTTGAGGTTAACCCGTGCAGCTGTCATACATCTTCGTAAAACCTATTTGAGGTCAACTCGTGCAGCTGCCCTACTTTACTTGCGGCCGGATATATTTTCAAATTTTTCCCACCACAAATTGACACATTTTTACTTTTCCTAGAGTAAGTACACGCATAGGCTAAATTTTCCTGCAGGAAGACTTTGGAATGACTTATCATCCGATGTGTTCCCCTCAAACTATAACCTGCAGAAGTTCAAGGAGAACATAAACCGACATCTCCTTTCGTTCTTCCGACCATCCTGAGCTGTGTTTCGGCATTAAAGGGTCTTTCTCTAAGCTCTGGCTGAAACTATAAAAAAAGCTAATTATGCCGTACGCAATTCGACGACTTTTATACAATTTTTTTGAGTGTATGTTACTGAGATTTAACACCATCATAACTTATTTAATCAACTCAAATCAATTCAAGTAGATTTGTTTTGACTTGTTCATAAATCGGAATACAGAAAATGTATAACACCGAAACCTGTATAAGCTGAAAACCTAAGCCGGAAACCTAAGCCGCAAACCTAAGCCGGTCTAAGGAGGAAACATTTTCTTACCCCGTGCGAGATACAAGTTTCAATGTATTATGCTCTTTACATAACAGCTCTTGAAAACTTAAATCGGACTTCTTTAACACGTTGACTGCCGAATCAATTTTGCAAATATTTAATGAAAATTCTATTAAATGTAGAATGTAGACCTGGCTATCGAAAATAATAGCCCTGATGAAACTTAGTGACATTTTCCACTGGCTATCAAAAATGATAGCCATGGCAGTCAATGTGTTAAATTTTTTAATATAATTCAAATCAATTGAAAAATCAAAATTATTAACAAAAATTTGCAAGATCGACTTCTACCAAAAACAGTGGGTTTTGATGAAAAAATAACACATTCGTTGCCCAGCTATTTCTATAATTAATGATCGTAAAACTACAACGAGCCTCTTTTTTTAAAAGGAAAGTCCCAGTTGGGAAATTAATTAATGACCAACAAGGAGAAGATTAGTTATTTTCTAGTTATTTTTCAACTGAGATTTTCCTTTTAACCAATAAAGCTCGCCATACTAAGTCCACTTCAGATTTGGTTAAATCTATTCATTGCCTACCGTGCAAAACTGCCCTGCGTATGAAATAGACGTGTGTAACACGAATTTGATTTTTTCGAATTAATGCCAGGCTTTTGGGCCCTTGGGCACCAGTTGTGCGACGCAGTGGAAACAAAAATTGTGGAACGAACGACGAGAACAATTCTGACATTTGAATATAACTTAATTAATCGCAAATCAGGAAGAGTCTTTAGGGTATCCAGTAAAGTAACGGATATAATGTTTTGACAACCGGCAGTCTCCGATATTATGACATTTTCGGAATTGGCATCTTAATATTTGGTATGAAAGATTTGTAATTTCCTTTTAATTATATTTTCTTAATTGCTTTAACACATTGACTGCCATGGCTATCATTTTTGATAGCCAGTGAAAATTGGCACTATGATTCATGAGCGGCCAAGGCTATCATTTTCGATAGATGGGTCTACAATCTACATGCATACATACATATATTCATACATACGTACATTCTACATATGTCTACCTACATGTATTGGCATCTCCCTTACATTTTTTGCAAAATTGGTCTGGCAGTCAATGTGTTAAATATAACTCCATTTAATGTATTTGACATTAAAAAGGAAATTAATTTCGAAGAAAAAACAAAATGTTTCTTTGAAATTAGAAAATCATTGGAATTAATATATATGGGTTAGCTAGAATTTTATTATTCTGGATTGTCCTTTGTGTGCGATCTTTCACATAGCGCCATTAGTCCAATGTTGAAGCCTAGAATTTCCGAATAAAAGCACCATTTTTCCTTACAATACACGAATATTTCAACAATTACACAAACAGATGAAATTACTTCTCATTTACAAGAGCCATAATTATAACTATTTACGTAATTGCCAAACCATCTGCGTATTTTGAAAAGAAATTGGAAGAGTTAGCTACATTGGAACTTATAAAAAAAACAATTTTCTTGAAACATTCATCACCACCCATTAAATAGAAAGAATGAAGGGCGGGCTAGATATATTCTCGCAGGGAGTCAATTTCAGTATATTTTCGTCTTATTTCATGGATTCTTATGACAATATTTCGGTGTAAAACTAGGATATGACTGAGAAAAAGGAAAATAAGAACTGTTGAAAAAATGCAAAATGTATAAAAAACTGGAAAATGTGCAGTATGGGCCAAGGCGTTAGCATAAAGGATAATCAATTTTTAATAATTTTACAGTAGTTTCGATTAACATCTTGGTTAAAAGTATATGTTTTTAACTAATTGTTGAAGACAACAGGTTTCTAAATGTTTCTTTTCCTAAAATATACCTTTTATAGGGTTTTTAGTATTTTTCAAATTTTCTTGGATTGTACCCTTGCAAATTTTCTTATTCAATATGAAACTTTAAAGATATTTCATTTACTCAAACAGGTGATTTCTTTGGCAAATTTTAACAATATTTGTAATATGGCTCTTATCTGGCAACTCCTGGTAGTATTTAACAAAAATGCCTTGTTTTTTCTTTCTTTTGAGAGCTTGCGGTAAATCTAGGGTGACCAAAACTGTATTTTTTTAATATAATTGTATTGGAAATACCCTTTATAGCTAACGTTATTTTTCCAAAAGTTTATAGAAACTACGATTTTCGTAAAGCAAAAAATGTCAAGTTGCTAGGCCAACGCAACGCGTTCACGAGTTAAGCCTAAACCACAATTACGCGTGCGTGCGGCATTATTTAGTTCTGGTATCTAGTATAGTTGTCACCGCGTCTAAAAGTAGAGACTGAGCCTACTCTACGCGGCACGGACGCGGCAACGCGTCTGAGTAACGCGCAATTATACATTTACTCATATAAACGCGTAGTTTTTACTTTTACCGCGTGGGTGCCGCACGCACGCACGCGTAATTGTGGTTTAGGCTTTATTTAAGATACACACAAATATAGGCTTTCCCGACGGATGCCAATTGAAAATTTACTCCAATGATTTATTTTATTATTTTTAAAGGAACTTTTTTAGTCGGAGGTTTTTCAAAGTTATTAATTTTTCTTATGTTCAGTTTTGGAATTTCTCTAATTTTTAAGTTCAACTAGATTTAAAGAGAATGTTTTCGCACAAAAATTACGCTCTCAAAATAGTTTTTTTTTATACAAAACTATTATTTTGAACGGATTTTTTTTGTAAACTTGATGATCAGTGTTGTGAATTTACGCGTAAACAAAAAATCTTTACATTTTTCCGTAAAAATTAGTAAACAATAATTGTTAACGTAAACAATATAAAGAATCGTGAATAATGTAAACAATTGTAAACCAACAGCACTTTTATGTCAAAAGCAATTTCTGAGTTTTGTTATGTAAGTAAACAACAAATAACCACAATAATTGTTAACGTAAACAATATAAAGAATCGTGAATAATGTAAACAATTGTAAACCAACAGCTCCAATTTCTGAGTTATGTAAGTAAACAACAAATATTGAACGTGTTTAGTTTTATGTTGTCAGTAGTTTCAAGTCTGGGTCAGATGAATTTTTGGGTTTGTTTAAAAAAATAAATATAATTAAATAAATGGGATATCTAAAGGCAGTTGTTACGTTCACATTACTACAACGAATAATTTTTCAATATAAAGCTTAAGGTCCCGTTTACACCTGCGATTTTTTCTTGAATTTTATTCAGAATTTGTTCGCCGAATTTTATTTATCTATCTTAGAATAAAATCACTTAGCCAAGGTTGTCAAAATTTGAATTTATTAAAAATAAAAATCTTCAACCCAATTGTTTACATTCTTAACATTATTTACTATGATTTTAGGCCTGGAAGTAATTAATTTTTTACAAGTAAACAATTAAGTAAAGTACGCTTTGTAAAGCATCTGCACAACACTGACGATGCTTTATCACGGTATTATTTTGCTAATTTTTGCATGCCTTTTATTAGTAACATTTTTTAGTAAACCAAAAGAAGAACTAGAAAAACTTTATTACTAGTATACCAAAGAAAACAATTTTCCTTTATCTTTCATCATTTCATAATGTCTATGCAAATAAAATTCTCAGAGTAAGGACACGTAACAAATGTGAAATTTTTCGTATAAAAATTTATACGAAATTTAGTGGAAATATTCTGATAAAAATCCAAATTTACTTCCTAACATGATGGCGACAAAAACATTTATTAAAATTTAAAGTCTGAATCACGAATTTTTAATGAGGTTAGGAATTACAAAGCTTTAATCATGGAAAATTGCAAAAAAAAAATGCTCCAAAATATGATGTACGTTTACATACCTGTCTTTCTTTTAAAATTTTCTTTCGATTTTCAACGGCAATGGAAAAGATTTCAGCTGGTTTCGATGAAAAGTTCTATCAAGTTTTTACATATTAACGAGCAAATATGTTTTAATAGCACACATTCAGCATATGTAATTCTTTACATTAACACTATGGCAATGATGTATGCCAGCGGTATTATCTTAACAAAACGTAAATATTGGTGAGAACAGATTCAACAAAAATATTGAAAAAAAAAGAATCTTACAGCTATATACTGGAAAAATTTAGAGAAGTATTCATCATATAAACACTCTTATTGGCTGTATAAATATTTACAAAGCTAACAAAAGGAAGCAATCACTGCAACCACACTTTCCGGTTTATTTTTACTCACAGTGTATTAACCAACGTCGAGAAAACACAAGTATTCACCATAGAATAGAAATACTACTTATGCAGCATCATCTAACATACTAGGAAAATAGTGACGCTATTACGTTTATTTGAAGTTAAATTAGCCACTATAAAATCACCACTTTATCTATGCAATTACATGTTGTACGGTCTGATAGAATCATAGCCGTTTATGCAATGACACGGATTTTACAACATATTTCGTACATGTTACAGTAGAGAATCACATCTGATTTAACACACCAGATACACGAAAATTTAACATGCAGATATTGGCAACTTTCCGACTTGTTGATTTCTATAGATTTCCAATGAATTCCCTAATCACACTTGACTCGGTTAATAGCACAAAGCACTTGCACTGTCAGCGATATGGAAAGCGCAACATTTGCAGACACTTAACCACCACCAGCCGCACTGGGGTTTGCTATTAAAGGATATGCCACCCCTTGAGAAGAATTACTCATCAGTATTCGTGGATGTGTGTGTGTATATTACAGAATTCTCGGGATCATTGATTCACCTCATCACACCTTTGATTGTTCGATGCTTCTCAAGACTTTTGCTAGCAAGTGGTACGAACGCCACGAGGACGTGTTTAGAACTGTGCTCGGTTCTGGGAACCAAAGACTAAAGCTCCTCAACTTTCCAGTGGCTGCTAATTTCTGGCGTCATGTACGGGTACGGATTGTAAAGCAAAGCAAAGTAAGGCAGCCACAGCACTACTTGGAAGCTCATAAATGGTCCTCAATGTACCATCCTTGGGATACCATCGCGAGCGTCGGCGCATAGAATCACTTCTAGTTTTCCAACAGCCTAATAACTCTGTTCTGTGTAGTAATAGCCATTGTGGGTTGGCGTGAGGTTTTTCCTTTTCGTTTCTTTTCAATTTTTGCTGCGGGCTTTTATCAAGTCTATGCAGTTTTCTGAATGCTCGGCATATCCTCAGACTAATTCCTAGCGTTTCTTTCCATTGTCAGCTCCACCACAATATATGTAAACGTGTTCCACTTCACAAATACGTTGTGATCCAGATTTTTTCCTTCTTACTCAAAACTTGTGATGGCCAGCACTTAAGCAGAGACTTATCACATTTAACGGACCATTTCCAAGTAGCAAACTGATTAAATTACCTTCCACTTATATTTTTTTATGGAAAGTTTGCAGGCACTGAAAATTTACACGGACTTTTGGGTTAAGATAAAATGCCTTTAATTTTTCGGTTGTTTAAAGGAGTTTTTTTCACGTTTCTATTATAAAGTGGTGGAAAATGAGGGTATAAAAGTGTACGGGAATTGTGAAAATAAGAATTTATTGATATATTTTCAAAAAAAAAAAAAAATCAACAGGAAAGGTGAAAATAACGTAGCCTTAAAAATTCAGAATGATTACATATTCGGAAGGCCGTGAGGAAAATCGTGGCTATTTGATGGAAATAATTGTGCCAATTTTAGATTTAAATCTAATAGGATAAGATTTTATGATTCGGAATTCGTGATTTGAAAAATTGTATAAAAAATCATCACTTTATGGACATTTTAGAATTTCTTAGATTCTAAAATGTAAATATTTTTACTTTAGATTTAGTATACTGTTTGTAACGCTTAGAAGCAATCGTCGGGCATAAAAATGAACTACACCAGGGTGGGTGGGATGACTGAAATTCCGCATGTCCGTTCGTCTGTCTGCTGTACTGCTGTTTTACAATGAAAACTAATAAATAAATAATATAGAAAATATAAAAAATAAGTATTTCTTTATAAAAATATAAAAATTAAACGTCTTATAGCAGTCTAGACTGATGGTGTCATTCACACTAAGCAGTAATTTGGATTACAGAATACAATAAATCCATGAATTTTGAATTTTGAATTTCGGCTTTAAAAAGCTTTCCTTGCAAAAAAAACATTATGTACGAAATTATCTTTTGCTTAACTGGGTACATAAAAAATGTTGTAAATTAAATAAAAGAAATATTTTCTCTTGAAACCCCTCAAAGTCGTATGTTAATCGAAAAATGTAAATTTCCCTGAAAAATATATTAAATATTCTTCAGCAAAATTGTCTGGTAACCATAGACACTGGAATAATATCTTACGGAAAGGAAAAAAATAAATAAAAAAATGAAAGTTTAAAAAACCCTTCAATTAAGTAAAAAGGAACAACGTAAACCGAGACTAAAGAACAATCTGGGAATATGTCCATTAAGTATTTTACGAAAGAGGGTAAATGTAAAGGTACTTACTTTAAAAAAACAAATGGGAGGGAAATGGACAGGACATTCACACTTTAATGCTTTTATGTTATGTGAATGGAAGATAATTTGGCCGCATAATTGACGCTCCGCTTCTAGTAATTACATGAATGAAATTAGATTTTATATCAGATTTGTTTCACCCGTGGGTATACATAACTCGATTTCTTTTTATACAAATGTGTATGTGTCGCTTATAGCTTTTATAAAAAAAGAAGAAGAAGGAAACCAATAAAACCGGGAAAATTATTGTCGAACGGGTAAAATCACATTCTGAACTACGGTTTTTAAAAGAATTTACACATGAGTGTGGGTGCTCAAAATAATGTCTTCAGAATAAGGTTTAACATTAATTCCATAATAGCTTTATTACTTACTCTCGTAAAACGTTAACTTCAAGGTATTTTCAATTTGTTTTTACTCACTGGCTGTAGATTTTAAGTATATTTTAAGCACTCTTGACATATTTTATAGGTCACTGAGTGCCTTTTATTAAACTTATTGGTTTTTTTTTAGATTAAAACATTATTATTTTTTGATTGACACAAAATACATTGAACCCTCGATATTGTAAACCCTCAGTACTGTATACCCCTCGATAGTTTGTACACTTAATTTTGTTTAAAGTCATACTCACAAGCAAACCTACGGAAGTGTCACTCTCCGATTTTAATGAAACTTTTTGCTTTTAATGAAATACATTTTCTTTGTGACTTGTGCTGCCTGCAAGCCATTGCCCCCAGAGAAGCATCACTGGGTATCAAAAATGATAGCCATGGCAGTGAATGTGTTAACTGGCAAATCTAGGTCCGTTTTATCTTTATCGGGAATAAGCTACTGTTTGTTTCAGATTGTGGGCTGAAACCGTCATCTAATTTTACTTTTACGAGTGCGGAGAAAGCTAAGTCAAGGTAACCGACGATTTTTGATGGCTCTATTCGCTTTTAGTTTTACTAAAAACATACTGTCATTGGAAATAAAAATTTGATGGAAATTCGAACATAAGAAAAGCTGAACAGGCACTAGAACAGGCACCAGAACAGGCACTAGAACAGGCCAAATGTTTATAGAAAATTTTCCATTTTTAAGGGTGGGGGGGGGGGGGTGGCGTGGGGGGCGGGTGAGTGGGGGGGGGGGAATGAGTAGACTGAATAGATTTTCCAATAAAACCGTATTCTAAATTTTACGATTCAACTCATTGTTTTCGAGAAAAGCCCAAAACCGATTTCATTTGAGAGAAGGGAAGAAAATGGTTCGATTTTGCTGGTTCAAGAACTTAGCTATGATGTTCACAAGAAATGCAACTGTACAAGATTTCAAGTCTCTAGTTCAATCCTTTCGAAAGTTATGGTGTTCACGGACGGACAGACTGACAGACGGACGGACATGCGGAAATCAAAATCTTTTGTCATCCCCAACACGCTGTAGTTCATTTTTGTGTCCGATGATTGGTTCGATTCGTTACAAACGGTATACGAAAACTAATATACTTCGATGTGATATAGCATATACAGAATAAATAGAAGTAAGTTAAAAGCGTATATTATAAAAGTCAGAGAAAAAACAAGGCAAAGTTCGTATTTTACGTGTTATTCTAAGAACGAATTAATTGAAAAGACGATTTATTTCTTTTAACAAAGACATCAATAATATGTGTTTTTTTTTTAATTTTTTTTATTTCTATAAAAGTGTACAATAGTGTGTTTCGATTATTAATGTGCAAATGCGAAATATCATAAAAATAGAGCGAAAAAAAAATCTTTGAAGCCCTCTTTTGACAAATTATAAGTACAGTAATCCCTCCAACTGCGCGGTAGATACGTTCCACAAAAAGGGCGCGCAAACCGAAACCGCGCACTGTGAACCCTACTTCGTATGAAATTTTGGGGTTAGAAACATGTTTTTTTTAACGAAAATTATAAAAAAAAAAACCGCGCAGCTGCGAAATTTTTACCGCGCAGTTTGAAATTTTGATATTAAATACTTAACCGAGCAGTTGCGCAACCACGCAGTTAGAAACCTCGCAGTGGGAGGGATTACTGTAGTTTAATTTTAAAAATATCACCTTATTTGATCCCAAGATATTTTAATATCATTTCAGAATTTTTTATTTGTATTAATTTCCTAGAATCCATTACCAAACAGCATTAAAAGTATTTGAAGCAACTTTTGCAAAATAAATAGATTTTTGTTCTATGCTGTACTAATTTATGCTGTCTTCTTTTAAATCTACAATATTCTAGCGAATCAGTATTATTTCATCATAAAATGACAGCATCTAATTTTCTTATTAATATTCAGCCGCATAAAATTCAAAAGACGTTGCCTCGGATCTGGAAAATCAAGGTTTAAATATTTACAATACTTAAATTTATTAACAACTTTGTTATTCAAATTACCTCACATTGTCGCCATTCTCAGCATTTTCACCAATTTTGTGGGTAAAATATTTTTTAATAGATATAGACCTTATCGAAAAGTTTTTCCAACAGTCTATTTGTTTGTAAGCTTCCAATTTGAAGGCAGCGGGCGATTGTAGAAAAAAAAACCGCCTCATTCTATTTTGTGGTGTTTCGGAGTTTTCCATTTTTGCTTCACCCGATAAAAATGAAATCAAAACGGAATTGGCAGATTTCAACATGGATTAAACGCTGTTGTTTTTTTGTGTTTAAGTGAATTGTAACAATACTACTGAAGAATAATTTAGTGACAAACACTTGCAGTTGATAAATTGTGTCTGATGGTGAACATTTTAGTTTTCCTTGTGCCATGACAAAGCAATCCTTCGGGACGCTCATGTAAATGCTATAAAGAAGGACTTTGCCAAAATTTATTTAACTTTGAAAGTAAAACAAGAGATTTAATGAAAAGTTTACGTTGAATTCCTGTAATGTGTTTGTTCGCGGACGACGAAATATTCTCACATTTTGAGTTTCAAGGAATTACACCACACAGCATATGAATTTAATCTAAATTTAGTGTCACTAACTATGCAATGAAAAGGGTTATTATTCTTTGTTGTTCGGTACAAACAAAATGCTTAAAATTATTTGGAAGTTATGAGAAACTTTTTTTTAGAAACAATATTTCAAATTAAAGTTACTTTCATATGAACACAGAATTAATATCAAGTAACATGGTTTAACATTAATTAATCTTTTTATAAATTCTTGGTAGAATTTTACTTGTAGACATGTCAGATGTGACCCACATTAAGAGTGTTTATTTAGTTTAAAGAAATTTTGATAAAACTCGTCACTATTTTCTTTATCATATCTTAAGTCGATTTTCGGGCGAAGCCAAAGTCATCTGTATTTGCATTTACTGACAGATCACTTTGGCTTAAGATGTTTTGCATTTTTGCCACATATATCTGTGGCAACAAGTCATAAGGGCCTAAGTCTGTTTTTAGGCTAAGCCAAATTGCTCTGTCTATTAAAGTAAATACAGATCTTTTTATCTTGATCTGAAAATCGACTTAGGCTCTTATGACTTGTTGCCACAGATATGATTTATTTTAAATTCAAATTTAATTTTTTTTAAATTGACTTGAAATAAATGAAATTATAACATATTAATAGAACAGTGCACCGGAAAATATCCTCCTTTTTTACTATATTTCTTACTAGCTTGCATACCCGTCGTTGCCGGGTTAAGTTTTTTCAATTTTTTTTTATTTTTTTTTATGGTCTATGTTGGAACTAAACTTCAGGCCAATCGGCTCGGTAGTTTCCCCGCGAAAGGGTAACATAGAGGAAGAGCTAAGTTTCGAGATGACTTTACCCCCTCCCCTTACTCCCCCATCTCTCGGGCTACTTTTTAATGGATCTATGTTGGGGCTGGACCCTCGACGAACATCTATGCCACATTTCAAGTCAATCGGTTCAGCCATTTTTGCGTGAAAGAGGAACAGACAGACAGACACCAACTCATTTTTATATATTAGTATTAGTATTGATAGCATGGCTAAGTTCTTGAAGGGCGCAAAATTGGGAGCAAAAGTTTGAAACGAGACCTAAGTAGATGCTAATTTATGGCTAAGTAGACGAACTTGAGGGTTCAAAATCCGCAATTCAGAGGTCCCGGTAGGTTTTGCAGATAAATTACTTAACTCATTAACCCTGGACCCGTGTACTGGGCACTGAGTGCCCAGAACGATTTTCGAACCGAAATTAACCATATTTTTAATAAAGAATATGATGAAATGCAATATATTTCTGAAAGATACTGAAATTTAGAGTACAAAAACAAAAAAAAAATCCAAATTACATATCTTCGGGGGGGTTGTGGAAGGTGTCAAAAAAAAAGCGTAATATCGTGTACTTGGGCACTCAGTGCCCAAGTCAGTACATTTTGTATGAATTTTGTTTTTATTTTGATTACAGCTTTGGGTTTTTCCCCTTTTATGATTTTTCTTGTATGCAGATATTATATTGTATTGTTATATTATTTATATTATAATATTTATATTGTATTGTTGTCATGTATTGCATTTTCTTTCGTGGAGTACATGATTTGTTGGAGAAATCGAGTACCAGATTCGCGAGCTTACAAGGTGGTCTATATTCTCAGTCGATTTTTGCAAATTATATTTTCCCATTGTATTTCTACTTGTTTAACGAATAAACCAATTTTTATGGTTTCTAAACAAACCAGCCATACATTTTCTATTGGAATTGCATCTGGGCACTGAGTGCCCAAGTACACGATAAATGGAAGTTTTATAGTACACGGGTCCAGGGTTAAAAATCGGAGAAAAAACCCATTTTTTCATGCAACAAAACTTTGGATGTGTTTTAGCAAAATACCGTTTATTGTATGGAAGAACTGTCAACGAAACATAAAAGTGTTAGAACGGTTTGCCAAGTGATGTCACGTCGCTGCCTACGAAGTGGTTAAAAGGTAATCCCTAAAATTTCGGTCAGCATATAAAGAATTATCAAGAATTTCTATTTTTGATGGTCCACCGATTACCTATGAATTTAGAATCTGGAGTGATTGAATTAAAACTTTTTAACCTTTGATTTTATACATGAAAAAATCTGAGAACTGATAAAAAGGCAATAGCATAATACCAATACTGCTTTAAAATGAATAAATATATGTATTTTTTCATCCAAGTATATTTAAACATTCTCAATGCTTGAAGTAAATCTTATTTCTGTTTTTCTACACGTACTCATACGCGATTTGAATAAATTGGTGTCAATTGTACTTATAACTGTCTTAAAATCAAACAACGAAAACGTCTTTTCCATTTTGTTTTTGTTTCTTTCTTCATCCATTCTAAGAACATTTTAAGAACTCAATTTAATGTTGTTAAAAGCACCAACTGTTTACTTTTGTACATCTCCCAAAAGCCTTAAGCCTATTTCTATCCTTAAAATTGCCATTTTAAAAGGAGTACATAAAAACGCGACGACCTAATCGAATGGAAGATTTGCTTGTCACCAGACCTAAGATAAATGCGTTTTTCATAAAACCGAATCAAAAAAAAAAACAATACAATTCGTATAAACGTCGGGAATAATTTTCTATTAGGTTTATTGCCGCTTATGTACTTTTTGTGTTCATGTCTAGTTAATTGAATTTATAGAATCAATCGAACAGTTTCAAAATTTCACTTAGGATCAATTGCGAATACAATTTAAAATTGCCGACGATTTCAAATGAAATCTTACGTTGGTTTTCTTTGTTGCAGAGTTCTGCATTTGCCCAAATTTATCAATTCTTTTTGAAACAAATTGATGTTGTACATAATTTAATAGCGAACTCGATTAGTTTAACATCTCTGACATTTTTTCAAAAGATTGGCATATTTTGGATTTAAAATCCTGTGTGTAGTCTAATTTTACCGAAAGTTAAATCTTTAATGCAGAAACAAATTTTTCGAAACCGATATTATACATTGGGCTCTATTCTATAATAATAAAATATTATTTTATAAAAAACTAGCTTGCATACCCGTCGTTGCCGGGTTAAGTTTTTTGTTTAAGTTTTAGAATACGAAGAAAACCGGAAAGAACTTAAAAACTTTTTAATGGGTCTATGTTGGGGCTGGACCCCCGAGGAACATCTATGCCAAATTTCAGGCCAATCGGTTCAGTAGTTTCCCCGCGAAAGAGTAACATAGCGCAAAAACTAAGTTTCGAAATCACTTTACCACCTCCCCTTACTCACCCCACCCCTCGCGCTACTTTTTCGTATGCCTATGTTGGAACCAGAACTACCACAGACACCCATGCCAAATTTCAAGTCAATCGGTTCACCGTTTTTGCGTGAAAGAGGAACAGACAGACACCAACTCATTTTTATATATTAGTATGATGATTACAGAATAGAGCCCATTAATTGATTTGTTGAATATTTCTGTGGCAACAAGTCATAGGAGCCTAAGTCGATTTTGAGATCAAGATAAAAAGATCTGTATTTACTTTAATAGACAGAACAATTTGGCTTAGCCTAAAAACAGACTTAGGCCCCTATGACTTGTTGCCACAGATTTGTCAGAGATGGTGCCTAAAATTTCGAAAATTTTGGTTTCGGTTTCTTAAATTTCAAAAATATGGTTTTGGTTTCCAAAATTCCAAAAATTTATTTCTGATTTTGTTTTCTAAAATTACAAAAATCTAGTTTTGGTTCGCTGAATTTTTAATGGTTTATGGTTTTGCTTCATACATAAGATTGGTAGAGGGCATGTGGAATGTTTTTGGTACTAGATTAACATAAAAGAAAGTGCTGGATGCAAAAGTCTGGTCGAAAACAGAAAATATTAAGAATTTTTTGATCTCAAAAATTCAAATTTGAAATGAACGGAATCACTAGTAAAATTCCTGGTTTTTGGTTTGGTTCAACAATTTTTTTTTAGAAATGGTTTGGTTCTGGTCCATTCAGACATCTATTTTTCAGAGCGGGTCGGTTTATGTTTCGGTTCTGGTTCATTCAAATTTCAATAATTTAGTGGTTTTTGGTTCAGTTCAAAAAACCGGCGTGCATTTATGATTTTTTAATTGAAATGTAATTACAATAAATCCACTAAAAGCAATTATATTGCTGATGATAATCACTTTATTAATATGTTGAATCGTATTTAATTTTATTTGTTGTTACTTTTTTCCAGGAAGAATGAATTCCCCTTGATTTCATTGGAATTTAATAGACTTGTACCTGATTATTTAACAGGTAAGCACATATGTACAATTGTATGATATTTTCGAGAACACGATACCTATGAGCGATTGTATCGAATTTTAATACAAAACAACCCATTTAAGCATAACGAGCATATATCGAAAGACAATTATGTTGGGTCGCAGGTGTATTGCAGTTACAATTCGTTGGTTAATTGGAATAGCTCTTGGCTTGGCGTGAATTCACATTTATTTTACACGAAGGGATGGTGGTAGCGTTGAACTCTGAAATTAATTAAAATAGCAGGCGCTAAGGGTGTTCATTATGTAAACATTAAATGCCCGTTTATGTTGTTTTCTAGCGACAAACAAAAGAAATGTCGCAACGCTTTCGATAGTAAATACATTGCATATAAGCAGAAATCTATACCAAGTCATGATCCTCAATCCATATCTTCATCCCAATACTATTGAAACTGTCAGTTTTTGCAAGAGTGAAAAGATTGCTTAAATCTGATTGGCATAAAGTGATAATAGACGTGGAGCGAAAAAAGATAAGTACAATTTAACTTTAGGTGTATTTGACATTTCTTAAGTTACTTTCTTAACATAAAAGAAGCATTCCCACATTTCTGTTGGTAAAGTTCATCGGTGTTGCTGAACAAGATTAAGTACATCTCGGTAACAATGAATATGTAAATGTCATTTTACTTAGAAGAATACCCAGATTTTTGCTAAAATTTATTATTGTCAGGTAGATAATGAGTAAATTTCAATAAGATTCGTCTCGCTCTCGGTGTTTTATTTATCTAATTAGGTTTTTCTCTTTAACTGCTGTATTGAATTTAATGTATTTTAACATTTATTAATTAAGTTAGAATTTAATTTAGAACAGTCTGCAAGTTATATCTTTTTAATAGGTTTTTAGAGGTTGATAAGGAAAAAGCAAAAACGTTTTCTAAGTATTTATATTCAGATACGTGGGTTAAAAAATCGTAGTGATATGTACCGAAAATTCATGCAAGCTGAAAATTTTAGGGTCCTCAATGCGGGGGAGAGGAACGGAGAAAAAGAAAACCAATCCAATAAAAACCTAACCGTTGAACTGATTTGAATTATAGAGGCGCTTCAAATAAAATAAATGTCGGGGAGAATGTAGTGCGGGATAAGAATAGGAGAAGAGCCCCCATCTCTATAAAAAGGAAATTCGTTTAAAATGTATATTTTAACCACACACAACAGGTGTGTTGTTTAGTGGTAGATACGTGCAATTTTTCAAGAAATCTAAAAATTAAATAGGAAGGAGGAGGGTGGTATTTCTTTTTTGAAATTGAGAGGCTCTTAACACACATCAACACGATTTTTGAGTTTTAACAACTTGACTATAGTAAATATTCACTTTTGCG
Organism: Chrysopilus asiliformis; assembly: GCA_964034945.1. Lineage (NCBI taxonomy): Eukaryota > Metazoa > Arthropoda > Insecta > Diptera > Rhagionidae > Chrysopilus > Chrysopilus asiliformis. Next base: position 113,899,673 of record OZ035960.1, read on the forward strand.
CTGAAATTTTGCTATAGATTTTGGCAAATGTCTATTATTGTTCTACTTATTCCTATTTTAACTTCCTCACCCAGAAACTAAATAATAGAAACAATTACCAAATTTTTCAAATCAAAACTTTATTTTTAAGGAAGCTGTGAAAGCCAAGGCTCAGCTGACGCGTTTCGAACCAGCCACGGCAAATTAAAATAAAATAAGAAATAAAATAAACGAACCAATTATATTAGATCAATTAAATACACGAAAACCTTCAGAAAAACCTCGACAAATTAACTTATATCCACGAAATCCGTGAAAATTTCCAAAGTACCGGAAAAAAAGCCACACAAAAAAAACAATAAAAAGTTGAATTTGAATTTTTACATTAATTTGAATTTACCGCTCACTATTCGTCAAGTAAAATTTTATGACTGCACACTATATTCGCGGGACTGAACGAAGAAAAGTTTATTGTGTGGTTGTGTTGTAAAAAATAGCCAACGTGAAAACCAACCGTATTTCCTGTTCTGACTGCGCAATTTTCTGTGCGTAAAAAATATCGGAGCTTCTCGTTTTTTGTATTCGATAAAAGCTTTAAAGGGGCTTATGCTAACTAATAATGTTTTTTTTAAACTTACAAGTGTTTCAATACTGGGAATTTGTACTGTTTTTGCATCAATAAGAAATTAGGGGTTGTTTCATGTTCTTTTTTTTTGATCGACTGACTAGTCACAGGGCAAAAATTTTTAAGAGTCTTGTCTGAGTCATTTGGGGTTACTGAGACCGCATCTGACAGCAGTAGAACACGCTTAAATGGACAACGATTTTTGTCTTGATTTACTTGCATGTTATGCATTTAAGCGTGTAAATTTTTATGTAACTTTGGAATTTTTGAACTTTAAAATATGCTCCCAAGAACGGGGACAGAGAGAAAATCGTTCCTTTTAACGGTTTTTACGTACAGTGAGTGGAAAAAGTCATCGTACGGCTATTAAAACAACCAAAAAATATGGGCTAATTTACCGTTAGTATTTGATTGGGTATCCATTAGATCGAATTACTGCTTGAAGTCGCCTGGGCATCGATTCTACCAACTTCCGGGTCACTTCCGGGGTTATTTTTGCCCAATTCTTCTTGCAACACCGCCTTAAGCGTTTTCCCGCTAGTAATAGTGTGGCTGCTGATTTTATTGTCAAGCAAGTCCCAAAAATGTTCAAGGGGGTTTACATCAGGAGAATGGGCTGGCGTTTAGAAATATTTGGGAGTGTTGTAGAGCAGCCATAAGCGTGTATTGAGTGATCTATGCTTCGGATCGTTATCCTACATAAACACAAACGTGTCCTTAGTCCCATTTCTTCAGCGCTAGCATGTTAATTTTGTTTTAATTTGTCAATATACACCTACTGGTCCATAACTTCATCAATAAAATGCAGCCCCCGCCGCGCTCATGCCGCCCCATACCCTGACTCCATGCTTGAGGTTTTCCTTTTGAAACTCCATATTCTTTTTTCCTTCGTGTCTCAAAAAGTAGAGCTGAAACAGCCTTTCATGAAGTTTTATTAGTTTAACTCTTCCTTTCATGAAGTTTACTTTAAAATTAAAATAAAACGAATTTTCATTGAAATGGCACATTTATTATTTTAGAATTGTATGGTATTTATATAAATTTTAAAAGTTTTATTCTTGTACAGGTAAAATAGTGAATAACTATACAAAGTCTTCACATAAATTTTCGTTTTCTTCGCTGACTTTAGTTGTATGATTATTACTAGGACTTAGTGAATTTCGAGGCATTAATGGTACTGGAAATGTATTATTGGTCACAGGTAACGAGTAATTACTTTTATACTGCTGAGCTCTCTGCTTACAGAAACCAAATCTATAATTAAAAAGAAAAAAAAATTAAAATAGGGGTTGTCCATAAAATCCATCACGGAAATTCTCGGTTTTTCGAACCTCCCGCCTTCGGGACGCTTTTTTGCGTTAAGTTTAGTTTAGTAACGCCATCACACTACCACAAACCTCCCCCCCCCCCAGAAAGTGTGACGTATTTTATGGACAGCCCCTTATTTATGTTATACTAGCTTGCATACCCGTCGTTGCCGGGTTAAGTTTTTTCAAAATTTTTCTTTGATGGTCTATGTTGGAGCTAAACTTCAGGCCAATCGGCTCGGTAGTTTCCCCGCGAAAGGGTAACATAAAGGAAGAGCTAAGTTTCGAAATCACTTTACCCCCTCCCCTTAGTCCCCCCACCCCTCACGCTACTTTTCCGTATACCTATGTTGGAACCAGAACTACCACAGACACTCATGCCAAATTTCAAGTCAATCGGTTTAGCCGTTTTTGCGTGAAAGAGGAACAGACAGACAGACAGACAGATAGACAGACAGACAGACAGCCAGACAGACAGACAGACACCAACTCATTTTTATATATTAGTATGATATGATTGGATTGTTTTTATTTAAATTCTGACCTGGACAGCAGCATATAGACATCACGACGATATTGAGAAGTAAGTATTGCATACAGATATGGATCAGCACATGAATTAAGCGGATAGAAAAATACTAAAAGAATTTTTGACTTGGTGACGTTAATTAATGGATATCCTGCTAACGCCGTTAGTCCGAAAAACGCAATTGGCGCCCAACACGAGAAATTTGTGAATACCTGAAATAATAAAATGTTAGTACAATTATTCTATATTTAACTATTAAGATAATAACAAGAAGGGCCATTTTCTTAGCGACTGTCATTTCTCCTGTTGAAGCATTCCTTGCTGCTCTCCTTGTCTCCTTACCAAGTGAAAAATATATTTGGGCATAGCATATCGCTATCACAAAAAAAGCAGCACCATTTATTCCAAGAACAGCAACTAAATAAATCACATCCCAGGAATCTCTAGCCTCCATCGGAAGGCAAATACTATAAAAAAATAGGATAAATTTTAAATTGGGCAAAACGAAAATCAAAAATACATGAAGTTTTTTTTTGTTTGATTTTCGCATGAGATGACATAAAAAATAAGCTTATCGTTTCAAGTAGATAATATCCGTTGAATATGCTATTAAAAGTTTATGTGATTATCACGAATATATATTTTCTTTTGCGTAGGTAAATTTTGATAGAATACGAGATATTTTTCGTCAAAGTCTAACTATAGCTTTTAAGTAAGGTGATGCTTAATATTTTTCAGAGTTTATAGGACCTCAAAAAGTCTGATTACCCCCTAAAACTGATTTTTTATTATTAATTAAGTTAGAATTTAATTACTTCTATCTACAAAAATTAATTTCAAGTCTTTTTTTATAAATATAAAAAATTAGAAATTGGACCCGGCTTCGCCCGGCTAAAAGCGTGAGTAGAACAAAATCTAAGAAAACAAAATTCAATTGGCAATAAATTAAATAGAATAAGTTGTCCGTGCTTTTCTTTAAAAGATTCGGATTTTCTTTACCCCCTGCCCTTACTCCCCCACCTCTCGGGCTACTTTTTAATGGGTCTATGTTGGGGCTGGACCCCCGACGAACATCTATGCCAAATTTCAGGCCAATCGGTTCAGTAGTTTCCCCGCGAAAGAATAACATAGCGCAAAAACTAAGTTTCGAGATCACTTTACCCCCTCCCCTTACTTCCCCCACCCCTCGCGCTACTTTTACGTATGCCTGTGTTGGAACCAGAACTACCACAGACACTCATGCCAAATTTCAAGACAATCGGTTCAGCCGTTTTTCCGTGAAAGAGGAACAGGCAGACAGACAGACACCAACTCATTTTTAGTATGATTAGTGTAGGAAGTTTTAGATGAAGTTTTTTCATGATTTTTATTATAAATAATGAATTAACGACGTTTACACCTAACATTTTATTCGATGAATATTATTCTGTAACACTTGCACAATTTACATTACGACACAAAATTCTGAAATTTATTCCTGAAATACGCCGAACTGGAATTTTTTCACATTAAATTACCGGAATAAATTCGAATTTTACCAACTTTTGCCAACTAAATATATTCTGCGATAGATGAATGAAATTCGCGCAGTAAATTCCGAATAAAATTCGGGGAGATATTTTAAAAAAATCGTAAATGTGCGTAAGGATCCACTTTCCATCATTTTTAGCTTTTCTGGCACCCAATGTATAGCCCACATTTACTATTCAGAAAGGTTCTATTAGAATTACTCAAAATTAAACATTATTAACAGTAGTTATGTCAATTATATTAAGAAGTATTTAGAAGTGTTAACCATTTGCTTTTAGCTGAAACAGAATCCCAAACTCTTAATGCCACCGAAAAAAAAATGGCAGAGACCACTGCGGGCCACATCAATAAGTTTGCGGCTGAGCTTCTCCAAAACCCTCAGTAGAATTTCTGCCGATTATTTCCCGACAGCTGCCAATCCTTTTCCCACCAATACTTTTTAAATACAAGTAAAAAAACGCCTTTCAAATAAAGGGTCTTTCAAAATAAGGACATAACAATTTTGTATTTTAATAAAAACGCACCCTAAAACTTTTTTTTAAGATCTGGCAATGCTAAAACGTCAGTCAAGGTTTACATTTTTATCATGGTGAAGTTCACGAACAAGCAACGTTTGGAAATTATTAAAACTTACTACCGAAATTCTGAGTCGGTGGTCGCAATCGTGTAATCTCGAGAAATGGTCCGGTCGAATGGCCACCTCGCTCATGCGATTTAACGCCGTTGGATTTCTTTTTATGGGGTTATGTTAAGTCGTTTGTTTATGCCAACAAGCCAACAACGTTAGAGGAGCTCAGGAACAATATCGAACGCGAAATTGCCAACGTTCCGGGCGATATGTGTGGAAGAGTGGTGGAAAATTGGCTCCAAAGAATCAATCAGCAAACGTGCTCGCGGTGGCCATATAAATTATTAGTAGTATTGTATACTCTCGTCAAAAACGACACAACTATCAAAATCAGGATGTAAGATGTTTTACTCGCTTAGTCAAAGCCTGTGTACTACAGGGTGCGCCATCTGTTCCTCCGGTATGTAAACATTGAATAACTTCGCCATTTGTCAACCGATTTGCTTTCCTAGACACGTTTTGGAAACGTCAAACCAGTACAATTTTAACCATGAACCGCTTCACACCGAAAGAACGCGCCGAAATAGTGACGATGTACATTGAAAATAGTCGTTCAATTTTGGATGCAAGTTTTAATGACCGACGAGGCACATTTCACTCCCTCTGGCGGTGTTAATAAACAAAATTGCCGCATTTGGGCGACAGAAAATCCTCACGAGATTCATGAAATACCATTGCATGATCGAAAAGTGACTGTTTGGGCCGGCGTGTGCGCAAAAACCATCATTGGGCCATTTTTCTTCAATGAAGGTGAAACAGTTAATGGTAATCGATATCGGTGGATGTTGGCACATTTTGTGTGTCCGAAAATGCGTGAAAAAGGTCTGACTGACTTCTGGTTTCAGCAAGACGGGGCGCCATGCCACACAGCGGACCAAACAATACGGTTTTTGCAACAAAAATTCCCTAGACGTGTGATATCGAAAAGAGGCGATATTGACTGGCCACCAAGATCCCCTGATTTAACCCCCCCAGACTTCTTTTTGTGGGGTTATTTGAAGAGTAAAGTTTACGCCAGCAACCCGAAGACCATTGATGAGCTCAAGACCAATATTCGTGCCGAAATAGCTGCCATACCGACGGAGATGCTCGAAGAAGTGATGGAAAATGCCCGAAAAAGAGCACAGTTTGCGGTGGCCAATAAAGGTGGTCATTTGATCGATGTTGTTTTCAAAAAGTAGTCCACATAAATTGTAAAGGATTGAACTAAATAAAAAAACACAATTTTTTGCAATCTATTGTTTCTTTAAAAAGTTATTCAACATTCTCATACCGGAGGAACAGATGGCGCACCCTGTATAATAAATTAAGGGCAAATAAAATACTATTTCTAATTTTAAATCTGAACCACGAGTTTTCTTTGCCTAACGTTTCAAGCTCGAGCTGCCCAGGCAAGAGTAACACCTCAAATTTCTACTATTACATTGTAATTCTTCAGAATTATAACATATATTATGAGCACGTGCGTTACATTATACGCAGAAATTGTTAAATCATATAAGATTCAGTCATATTAGTACATTATAAACTTAATTATTGCCTTTTAACGCGAAATATTACACCTAATATAATATACAATGTAGTCCAATTAGTAAGATTAATTTAACATTAAATTACTTGCCTGGTTGATGAATAATTACTGATGCCGAATAATGGAAACGATGACATAAATGATGAGTATATCCATCCAGCAATCATTGTGTATGTTGCCGGTTTTATTTTAATTCTTTTATTAAGATAGATTGCATTGGTTATGGCAAACCACCGCTCTAATGTAATTACTGTTAATGTGAAAACCGACAAATGACTAGCAAAAACAGTTAAAAATCCTGCCACTTTACAACCAGGTCCTAAAATATACATTCGAAAATGATTAACTTCTGATCAAATGCACAATAATATTGATTTAATTTAAAATACCAACCATATTGCCAATCGAAAGCATAATTAAAATACTCTCCCATTGAGTGGGCATCGATGGATGCCAAAAGCAATAAATACAACCCCATGCACAGGTCCGCAAATGCCAGATTACTCATTAGGAATTTCGGTACGGAGCCATCCGATCTGAAAAATAATGAAAGAATTTCTAGAGCAATGTTCGGCACAAATAAAAAAATTTTCAATCAAACCTATTCGATAGAAGCACAACCAGCACAGCCACATTTCCAAAAACAGCTAAGAGAACCACCACCCACACAGACGCCCTAAGCCAATTGGAGCCCATAACATCTTCGCAAGGGTTGAGAGCATCCGGTATTGGAAAACAACTGACGCTTATTTTACTACAAAAAAAATTTCCCTCAAATTTTTACCAGCACCAATTTTATAAATTTTATTTCGTATTACTTTTGAGTTAAATTTCCACACATACCGTCGAGTCTGTTGTTCTGGCTTACGTCCGCTGTTGTATCTTGAAATTCTCCGAAATCTTCATTAGGCGCGAATTCCTCTTCGATGTCTTCTTCATCGTCCTTGACGAGAACTATTGGTGATCCTGTGATAGCCTGTATGTAAGTTGTTGTATCGTCATGTACGCCGGTCGAATTTGATTGCTGTGACGACTCATCAAAGTGGCTGGAAAAATTTGATTTTAGTTCAAATTAGAATTTGGACCTGGCTTCGCCCGGCTAAAAGTGTAAATACGGTAAAATCTAGGAAAACCAAACTCAGTTGGGTATAAATCAGATAGTCTAGAGCAGTGCTTCTTAAGGTAAGGATACACGACGAGAGACTTTGGTCTCTGAGACCAAAAATTTCGCCTCTGGATACAAAGAGACCTGTGTATACACTTCGGAGAACGGGGATTTGTACCCTAGACCCTAGAGACTTGATACTTGGAGACAAATCTCCGGTCTCTGAAGTGTATACACAGGTCTCTTTGTATCCAGAGGCGAAATTTTTGGTCTCAGAAAGTCTCTCGTCGTGTATCCTTACCCTTAACCTTGTTGGAGGTACTGCTCCCCACCAGTTTCATATGCGCGTTCACCGAACCTTTCTTAACACGTTGGCTACCGTGTGAGTCACCGGTGATCGCAGCGTGTCACCCACAGGGACAATGTGAGTCACCGGTGTACACACACTATTGTCATTACCGTCAGTTTCTCAAGTTCCATGGTTGAGTGCAGTCGCTCGTGCGGTACAAAGGGGGTTTTTTTTGTGGAGGATATTTCATGTGAAAAATTTGTTGTGGTAAGTTTTTTCCGTTATATTTTATTCGATTCGTTCGTTTTTGTCTGTATTGATCTTGTGTTCACTGGTGACTCACAAAGTACAGAAATGATTTTTGCGTTTTTTCCCAGTGTATACTAGCGGAGTAAGCGTTTTTTTGTCTGGTAGGCAACGTGTTAATTGGAAAAATAAAATATGATTTTTTCAAATTCAAAACATAGGTATATATTTATACATAGGTGCACAAAATGAACAAAACCATTAAAGAACAAATAACATGATTTTCACATAAAAACAAAAAGTCTGTGTTTTGATCTCCGCTGAACCCCGGAGACTGACTCACCGAACCCCTGGGGTTCGATCGAACCCAGGTTAAGAACCACTGATGTAAAGGGTAATGGGGGATCGCTGATCTCGAATCCGTTGTCCGTTTTTCGATAGCTCTCACGGTTTGGCCAGGGCGCCTGGGGTCGCCTCAAAAAATTGTCCTAGCTCAAAATGGACAACAAATTTCGATTTCTCGTCGCCCAAAACCCCTAAAATCCAATAGATTTCACTGAAACTTGGTGTAAACCTAGAGATGGCGGTCCTTGTATTTTTTTTGTGGAAGAGGTATTTAAAAATAACGGAAAATTAACAAAATTTGAAAAAAAAACGGGTTGAAAACCTCATTTTTGAAGCAGAAAATTATTTTTAGAACATTATATGTTTCAGTATTTATTTATCAAAAATTCATTGCGCGAAAACAGATCTAATGTTCTGCCTTAATATTGAACTTGGCTACATACGTTTCTCAGATCACGTACGAATATATCATTGGGGATTACCTAAAATAATGTTGTTCACTGCTGAAATCAATATTAAGGTTTTGTTGCATTGCACGTTTTCGACGTTGTAGAATTGACTTGGATGGAATCAATGAAGATCTGATAAAAGTTTCCTCCTTTTGCTACAAAAAAAAATATAAAAAAGAAACAATTCATATATCCTAGATCAACATAATATGCTATGAATTTAATATACTTCTATACAGGCCTTTTGTAAATTTTCCAGATAACGTAAACGTTGGGCATGTCTATAAGGATCATGTCTGGAAGGAAATTTAAACGCACAACAATGAAACGAATGCGTTAGCCAAGCTACTTGAAGATTCTGTAATATTCAAAAATAAAATACGATATCGCACGTGTGTGAAGAAATAAAAAAAAAACAGCACACCTTAAAATTATAAATGGAGGGAATAGTTTTCAAGGAATGTGTATTTTGTACTCGTAGTACTTCTAAATCTTGAAGCCCATTTGATGGCAAATCCACGATGGCGGTGTTGGATAAATCCCTAAAAAAACAATATTGAGATACTAAAAATATCTCAATGAGGAATCGATAAATATGTATATCTTTACAATTCTTGAAGATTTGAAACTCCGACGAATGCCGATGGGTTAATATATCGAAGATTACTGTTCCCCGTAAAACTTCTGAAAATATGAAAAAGAAAAAGCTGTTAACTTTATTAAGACGCATTCTTTGCTAATAGCAATCAAACAATTTAGCTATTTCTGATCCCTGGAAAGCCGAATCTTCTATTAATGTCAACGCATTATTATCCAGAATCCTATCAAAAGATAATCAGTATTTTTTTCATCATTAAAATGTCTCTTATGGGTATTTTGGGTAAAAATCTTACAATTGTTCAGTCTTTATTCTCACAGATTTCGATTCTATTCGAGAGATTTGATTCCCCTCCAGATCTCTGCATATTAATTTATTTAAATTAGTTAAAGCCTAAGATTTTTAAGGTTTTTTTTCACATTCAAATATACTTACATCATATGAAAAATAATATCCGTTGATACGAAAGCGAAATTTGGGACTTTAACGAGCCCACTGTAATTTATCCTTCTGAAAAATAGGAAAAAAAACATCAATTGATTTAAAAAAATCATTACAATTAATTTTTAATAGTTTTCTGAAGCAGTGACCAAAGAAATATATAAGACATATTCTGAATTTATGTGGCAATTGGTTGGTGAGTTGTCTAAAAATACAGGACTGTGGACCAGTCGATGTCATCTTCAAGTATTTTGAAGACATTTTCGAAAGAAAAAACCCCATAAATAACATTTTTTGCTACTTCTGAGAAAATAACACATCCTTAAAGGACCTTCGGGTAAAAATGTCTTGTAATTTTTACTTTAATATTCGCATAACCTTACGGGACCTTAACGACATTATCTGTACAGAACCTTAACAATTGCTTGTTTGGCCCTAAAAATATTTTGGCAATAATTTGTAAAAATTGAAGAAATTTTCGCGCTCATTTTCAAATAACAGATTTAGATCTCCAAGAATACAGACTTTCTACTCATTAGCGTGTATTCATAGAGTGTGCTCACATTTGGATGTGGTGTGTTTCGTTACGTGCCCAAGTGAAAAACAGATGAAGTGCGGGACTGGTAGGGGTGAGGCACGTAGGATATGACGAACGAAACTAAAAATTTCGGATGTGCTGGGCTGTGATTGGTTGAGCTGAAAGCGGTTCGCGAGGGATGCGGGGGGGGGAGGGGGGGGGGGGGGTAAGGGGAGGGGGTAAAGTGATTTCGAAACTTAGTTTTGGCGCTATGTTACTCTTTCGCGGGGAAACTACTGAACCGATTGGCCTGAAATTTGGCATAGATATTCCTCGAGGGTCCAGCCCCAACATAGACCCATTAAAAAGTCGCCCGAGAGGTGGGGGGAGTAAGGGGAGGGGGTAAAGTCATCTCGAAACTTAGCTCTTCCTCTGTGTTACTCTTTCGCGGGGAAACTACTGAACCGATTGGCCTGAAGTTTAGCTCCAACATAGACCATCGTCTCGAATCACAGGTTTTGTTAAACACGAGTTTAAACTGACAGTTTGCTTTTTTGTCAGTTTGATGTCATGTTTAGCAAAACTTCTGTTTTAAAACGACTATGAATACGCGCCAATGAGGTTAAGTTCTCTACTCATCAAAAGCTGTTAAAATTATCATTTTATGTGGTGACGTTATAAATAATAATATTTTCACCACATAATAATGTTGGTACCTAATTTATTTCGAGTGTTTCTCAGAGCATATAAATCCGTGGTTCCCAAACTTTTTCAGTTGACGCCCCCGTTGAACACTTATCAAACAGCTGACGCCCCCCTTTTTTGAAAACCTGTCAAACCTCCGTGGTTCTATTCTAATGTTTTGAGTTAAAAATCCACACACACTTTTACTGTCCATTTAAATTATTTATTTCTCTTTCAATTATCCATTTCAATTATTTATTTTTAAAAAACTGAAAAAATAGAAAATTGTTCGGATGGGTGACACTGTTTTTGTTTCACTAAAATCTGAATATTAGGTCTGACGTATTCTTTTATTTGTTTAACCCTTTCGGTATTTTGATGCCATATGGCATCATGCTAAAAAATTTTAATTGTCTTATTATTTATTTATTTTCAACACTCTATTCTCATTCAGTGCACCATTAAGTGCATTTTTGACCCAATTTTGATTTTTTGAGTAAAAAGCTGGACCACAGTGGACGTATTTGAAAAAAATTAAAATTTTTAATTTTTTTTTCCAAATTTTTTTTTTGTTTTAAATGAATACTAATAGCTTAAAAATCATTAATTTGTATACAGAGTATTTTTAAAACCCACAGAAAAAAACATGTACCGAAAGGGTTAATAGCTTAAAAATTTTAGTCAATCGACAAGACGATAACCATATCTTGAAATGTTAATTTCAAATTTCTTCACGCCTACCGTCCATAGCTCTACGTCCCCCAAGTAGGGATGCAACATCGTTCTTAAAACCTTGATATATCGAAAATCGATGTTTTTTTTAAGGCGACATCGATGTCAAAAAACATCGTCCTGAAAACATCGATACCTCGATGTTTTTCCGATGTTTTGAAAAAGTTCAATTTAATAAATAATTTAGCCACCTGGCGGATGCTCTATTGTGGGTGGAGTGCACCCAGGTAGAATTTACACGGTTTTAATTCTTCTTATACGTTGAACCACCAAAAATCCGTTAGTTTTCGAGATATTCGCAAAAAACTATTTTTTTTAAATACCGGCATATCTTTATAATGGCTTGAGATACTAGTAAAAGACATAAATGTAGCAAATTTGATTGGCCCTTACCAATGAGCTGTTACTAACTTAGTAACAACTTAAAGCATATACAAATCGGTCTAATTGCATGCTAATTCTAGTACGTTTTCAGTCATTTATCACAGCGAATTGGAAACTTTCCAAAAAAAACTAAAATTCGAACCGAAATTAGCAAGCATTTAGCCCGTTTCGCACACACCAAAAGCCGCTACTAAGTTAGTTACAGCTCATTGGTAAGGACCATTGTCTCCAAATCTTGTAATACATAAGACTACTGGAAAATGGTTAGTTTTGGAAAAAAATCGCAAAAAACGAAATCGTAGTTTTTAAAGAGCCGTCGTTTTGGTTACTTCCGGTTCACGGATTTCCACATCAGGACCAAACTTCTCTGTAAAATTTCATGGCTAGCTCTGGTATTTTTTGCGAAATCTTGTAGAAAGATGAAACCGAAAATTGATACCAAAGAAAATTTAAACAAATCTTTAAGTAGAGTGGCTATATTAAATCTATCTAAAAACTAGTCCCTCTAGTCCTAAAATTAGTTTCTCTACTAATTTTATGAAGAGTAATGTTCTAACATCGTGGATAGCAACATCGATACCTCGATATATCGGCCTGTTCAACATCGAGGTTAAAACTCGATATTTTTCAACGATACCTCGATGTTTGCAAAAAACTGGCATCCCTACCCCCAAGGCCGTGGCCCCACGCCCCCCAGTTTGGGAACCACGGATACGGAACCTTAACGACATTATCTGTAAATCGCCAATAGAGACCAAATACAAAATTTCCATCGATCAAATTCCAATTAAAGGTCATTTCACTTAAATTTCAATAGACAAGATTCATTAAGTACTTAAAACTTTGATTATTTAACGATTAATTTTTGGCGGTTTTAACTTTGTGTTCATTTGCCCACACAATTTCATCTTAATGTCATAGCCCTTTTGTATTTGAAAAGTTTTCTGTCAGACACTGTTTTTGCTCGAATACAAAATTTCTTCGCCCTAAACAAACCATAATTTCCGATAGACTTCATAAAATTTTGGGTCATAATTGGATTAATTGGTATTTACATTCGAAAGCAAAGTTGAGGTAATTAAGCGGATTAATTGACTTTGCTATTTGCAAAAATACTTTTCTCAAAGCACTGAACCATACTAATTTGAAATGGTGGAGTGTATAAATCTCATAACTTGCAAGACACACTAACAAATCTAGGTGCTAATTTTTACTGGGCGACAAAAAAGATGAAAAACCATCAAAATGTTTCTCCACAAGCAAGCATTAATATTTCAAATTTCTAAATTGCGTTCAGAATTTTTTAATACCCAGCTTCCATCTCTATACTCGTATATGCATATATTCAGTTTAGTATGTAACGCTAGAGTTTAAAAACAGTTGTCAGAATGATGGTATGAACCATTTTCGTTAAAGTGATAATTCTTTAAAATAACACAAATTCGTTTAAACGGCAGAATTTCTGTTAATTTTCATTCAACTGGATTTGTGGATATTGCAACAATTTTTGAATTTTAATTCAGTGCTGGTAGACTTCTTTTGTAGCAAATACTATCAAATTTAATCATTTATCGTTTACCTAATCGATTTTTTAAGAAATCAGCAGATAATTAAGTCATGAATGTCATGCATAGCTAAAGTGTTAGCATAATGTTCCCACGTAATACTCAAAATTTGAATTCATTTTCGGGGAACTTGAATTTTGTTAAAAACAACCGGATTTTTTCTTGTACTGGAATTTCACTTTAATTTTTTTCGAAAAATTACTGTATTTTATTTTTCTTTGCTATAGAGAAGAAGTATTTGATGTTTTTCCATCTGAAATACGTTAAAAATATAAACAACAAGCTTTTAAGTTCAAGTTTCCTTTGTGAAAAGAAAAGCAAGGTAAAATCATATTAATGGTAAAGAACATTATTCTGAAAGATTTAATCTTTGATATAATCTGACACTTATTTCATTTATCTCCCTCAAAATTTCATTTATCTCCCTTAAACTCCCACAAAAGTTTTTGATTATTTTTCGTTTTTTTTTAGTAGCCTTACTGCCCAAACATCATTCGTTTATTTTTAGACATTATTTAAGTACTTTTTTTATTTTAAAATTTCGGGTTTCTATTTCAGGTTTGTAAAAAAATGTTAAAGGTGATGGCCCAATAGATGCTTTACTTGCTTCGCTTGCTTTGCTTTGCTCAAATGCTTCAGGCGATCAAAGCAAGCAAAGCTACTCTAGGCCCAATGTACGCTTTGCTATGAACGCTTTGACATATTGAATTTATATAATCTGAGTGTAAAAAAAGTTTGTGCAAACATTTTAACAATAAAAATAAATTTATAAAGCACTAGGAGCTGCGCCCCGAACCCCGAAGCGGTTCACCCCCTCCCCCTCATGATACCCGGCGTTTTCTCGCGAAAGACTAACACAGAGGGAATACTAAGTTTTGAGATGACTTTACCCCCTCCCCTTACTCCCTCACCTCTCGGGCTACTTTTTAATGGGTCTATGTTGGGACTGGACCCCCGACGAACATCTATGCCAAATTTCAGGCCAATCGGTTCAGTATGTTCCCCGCGAAAGAGTAACATAGCGCAAAAACTAAGTTTCGAAATCACTCTACCCCCTCCCCTTACGCCCCTCACCCCTCGCGCTGCTTTTCCGTATGCCTATGTTGGAACCAGAACTACCACAGACACTCATGCCAAATTTCAAGTCAATCGGTTCAGCCGTTTTTGCGTGAAAGAGGAACAGGCAGACAGACAGACAGAAAGACAGACACCAACTCATTTTTATATATTAGTATGATTTATAATGCATTTTGTCTGCTATTTGTGTTTTATTCCATCGATTAAGTGAAAAATTAAATTGTCAGAACTGTCAAAGCGCATAAAGCAAAGCGTCGAATTGAGAATTGCTCAAATCGAAGATTTGCTTGCTTCGCTTTGCTTTAAGCGCTTTTGTATTGGGCCAGCTCCCATAAGGAAACACGGAGTTCAATTCAGCTGTCAAAGCGAGTAAAGCAAGCAAAGCTTCTATTGGGCCATCACCTTAATAAAAGGAACATCATTTTATGACGAAAAATATTAAAGCAATCAAACATTACTTTCGATATTTGACACCTTTTGACAAAATATATAGGTTAAAAATCTATTTTTATTTATCTTAAGATTTAGTGGCACTCAACGCGAATATAGAAATCACCGCCACCGGGAAACCTTTAAATCGTAGGCATTTTCTTTCATTTTCCACAACAATTTCGTAAGATTTCCTATTCGCTATGTTCTCCCCATAAAAACGTGCCGATTCGCTCACTACACCCCTAGAATTATAGACGCCTTTGTTTTTCAAAATCATCAAATACGCAAGGTTACAATTTATCAAATAATTTTTAAAGTCAAGTGAAGAAAAATACTAAAATCATTGAACTTACATTGTCTTAACAGTTTTTGAAATATCAGTAAAAACATCTTTGGATAAATACGATAGTTTTGGAGCATGTGAAATATATCTATAAAAAAAACAAATACGTTAACCGCTTTTTCAAACTATGTATTTTGCCGTAAACTCACATAGTCCTTAAATTTGCAATTGAAGAAAACGCATATGCCTGTATCTTTTCTAAGTCATCTAGGTCCGTTAAGCTACTGAAATATAAATGTAAAAAATACATTAAATTGTAAAAAAAAACCATGGAGAATTTAATAGAATTTCGTTCTTCTTACATATCACGAAGGTTTTCTGAATAAACTTTCAGACCTGTGGTGCGTAGAATTTGTAATCCTGCCGACGCTATTGTCAATCGTTGCATTTCTGTATGAAGTTTCTGCGGAATCCTTAGTAAAGCCTCCCCCTCGCATCGGCACTCGAGTTCACTCTGTAACGAATTTAATATGAATAATTCATGACTGGTAACTAAATCTAGGTACGTATATAAAACATCGGAAAAAAATATATTAACAACATTTTTGGTATTCAACTGAGTTCAAATAAAGTTCATTTCTTTACTTTATCCTGTTTGCAGTCCCAGACATGTCCCAATATAGCAAAAAAAAATAATTTGAAAACCACAAAATTTACACATACATATCTTTATGTACATAACACTCATATCGGACCATTTTTTACACTTTGTAAAATATCTGAGTTCGAAAATGCGAAATTATATTTATTAACCTCAGAATCCATTTATTGAACAAGAAATTTTCGTCTTTACACAATCATTTATGTATTTTATTTTGCATTTATTTATCTACTTACTCGTCAATAAAAACTGACCATTTTAGCAATATAGACGTTGAAAAAACAATAAAGTTTAAGAAAATATTCCTTTATACTTAAATATGGAGAAAAAAAAATCGTTTATAGACCAGCAATGAATTTTTAGGTATTTTTTTTGTAAATTTTTAAATAAAATGTTTAACGATCAAAATTCATTTGCGAAAATTTGAAATCTCAGAATTTTGGGAACGTGTTGACCTAGCGGCTTGAATTTTTTTGTAAATGAGTTTTACAAAAATCGTAGTTTTCTATTAACTTTTGGTAATGCCGCGGTCACACGACACTATTTTGCCAGCCGCTGGCTGCTGTTGCTACTTGCCAGCGCTACTAAGCTGTTGGTTAGTAGCGCTGGCAAGTAGCAACAGCAGCCAGCGTACTGAGAAAGTTCACACGATTTATACTTTAGTAGCGCTGGCTAGTAGCAAAACAGTGGTTTGAAATTTTAATCTGGGCGATTTTTTAAATAATAAACCTAACACACAAATTTAAATAAATAAATGTAAAATAACAACTTCCAATAAACAAACTTTACCACTTAACAGACTTTTAACAGCTCAGAAACCATGTGACAGGGTTACGTGATCCCTAGTAGCGCTGGCAAAGTAGAACGGTCTCTACTTCACTAGCGCTACTAAAATCATCACGCTGCTGCTGGTAGTAGCAACGCACTAGGGTTCACACGGTGCTGCTGAAACGGCTGCTAACAGCCAAACAGCCACTAGCGCTGGCAAAACAGTGTCGTGTGACCGCCGCATAAAGGAACGATAGCTTAAACGGGTACCTCTTTTACAATATTTTTGAAAAAATACCGTTTTTTGAAAAGTTCTCGTAACCTATGCGCTTTTGGGAAAAAATGTATATCAAAACATTTAAAGGATATAAAATTTTCTATATTTTTTGGTTTAACGGTTTTTTTTTCGCATCTCTAAAGGTAAGGATACACGACGAGAAACTTTGGTCTCTGAGACCAAAAATTTCGCCTCTGGATACAAAGAGACCTGTGTATACACTTCGGAGACCGGAGATTTATCTCCAAGTACAAGTCTCTCGGGTCTCTTGGGAGACTTAAGTCTCTTGCCGTGTAGCTACTAATGAGAGAGTCTCTTTAATGCGTCTCCGGTCTTCAAAACGTTTTGATATCTATCTCTTGGTCTCCGGAGATGACTTTTGACATTTCAGGAAATTGTTTTGTGGGAACGAGAATTTGTTTCGTTGTTTTGAGATTAAAGGTCAGTTTTTATAAAGAAAAAAAGTGTTTTTACTTATTTTATATTTTAGATTAGTGATATTGTTGTTATGCTTGGAGACGAGATACCTGCGTCTTGTATGCACTCCAGAGACTTTGCTTTGAGAGACTTTTTAGTAAAGGTCTCCGGAGATCTATTTTTTGATCTCCAGACTTAAATGTCTCTGAACGTGTATACACTTTGGAGATTTTTGCCTTTTGTACCCTGGAGACCAGAGACCAAAGTCTCTCATCGTGTATCCTTACCTTAACGGTTCTTAGAGATACAAAAGATATTTTAAAAAATCAGTTTTTTGAAAATTTCTCGAAAATTATGCGCTTTTGGAAATAAAGCCTATTGTGTAACCAAATTCAAACAAAATAACATTTCCCGCATTTTTTGCATGAACGGTTTTTACGCATCTTAAACGGTTCTCGAGGTATTTGAAAAAATTAATATTTTTTGCATATTTTTTCCGATGCTAAATATTGCAGGAGATAGTTTTGTGTTGATCACAACTGATATTTTTTCCCTGTGTTCAAGAACCGAAATTTTGTCCATCAGCCAAAGAATTTTTTATTTCTAATGTAAGTTTGAAAACGGAGGTCTCGCTGTATTCACTACTATAATTTTCACCAGGGGTTCCCAACCTTATTTCTCTCGTGGCTCCCTTTCTTGAAATTTAGAATTATAAAATGATCACCGACCCCCTATCCGACTATGGTGGATCGATTATAAGCTTGTTGTAAAACTCCTCATTAAAAATGCGTCGTAGGCAAATTTTTTTTCAAAGAAGCCGACGCACGGTGAAACATTTTAAAAGAAATGCACGCAGGAGACCAATTTCAACGTTTAAAGTGAAGTTAAAACTTTAATTTTGTTGAAAAAACAACCAAATGGATGTTCGTTTCTTAAATATTCGTTTTTTTAATAGTTTTATTACTCTTTCAATTTCATAAAAAGATCGTAGCGCATATCGCGCGTCTCCCTGAAAATATATTTAACAATCCACTGGTCGGTCAACCCTGATATGAAAACATTTCAAATTGCAAGTAAAATTTTGTGTTTTTTTGAAAATGATATTTTATTTTATGATTTCCCAATTTGCATTCATCAAGGAATTATTTCATTTTTGTTTTTTGACAAAACGTTTTCTAAAATCATTGAACTTTGTACTGTGTCTACTTTCAAAGATTTCTTTTTTTTTTTGAATAATCCCGCGAAATAAAAATGTTCTAAAACGAAATCACGATCAAAGGTTGGAATCCAAAATAGGGCTAGGATCAAACCCAGAATAAACAAAACGTGTCAGTAGCTTCCAGTTTAAATCCCGGCCATGATAGTTCCACGTTTAAAACACCATTCTCCAAATTCCATTCTTGTTACACTAGTGGAAAGGTTAAGTTCAAAAAAATCTCGAGGAGAAAAATTAGGAAACGGCACGTGGTAAGAAAAGAAAATTGGTTAAATACAGTGAAATAGTTCAAGTTTCGTTTTTTTTTAAAATAGTGGGTTGGAAGATAAAACCGAAAAATTGAAAGTGTAAATTTTGGGGAAAAATTAGTGGCCAGGATAAAAATTCCATCGATCGCAGGATTATAAGTGCGATTCGGTTCCGAAACTTTCGCTTTTCTGGTGGCCCTAAAAAGAAAAAGTGAAAACCCCAAATTTCCACCACACGTGTCGTGAAAAATTTCGATACAGAAAATTATCGATTGATTCGATTAAAGTTCGATCTTTGGTAAAATACCATTCATTTCATAACGGGTTTGATGAATTACCGTTAGTATCGTCCGGAAAGATAGTCTTGAGAAGAAGTTTCCGGTGAATTTTCCTGGAAAATCGTCGTTTTTCGGAAACATCTTAAAGCTGAAAGTTCATAAAAAAAAAAAGGGAATTAGCTAACCCCAGTGAATTGGATACCATTCGTAGCAGAGAGGCGAAGGGGGTCTACGAAGCGTAGCCCAGAGCCCATCGCTGAAGTAAAGAGAAGAGGGAAAGGAGCAACGATTGTTGCAAGCGCCTGGCGAAATTTACTTTCTCCTACAGTAACGCGGACGCGATCAAGTAAAATCCGGCGGAGTGGGTCAGCGAGGGAGAAGACACACCACATCGATCCATCTTCAATCACCATTGTTTCATCATTTTATTACTTTCTTTTATTGTCATTTAAAAATTAAAATCATCGGATGACAAATTTAGACAACATTGAGGCAAAGGAAAGTTTCGTTCCAAGTTTTCTATCAGCTAGGACCAATTGTAATTTTTGTATTTTAGTTTTCTTTTAGCCAAAATCATCCAATTAAAGGAGTTTTTATGATCCGGTGAAAGGACTTGTGCGCACAATCTTCTCATCGAGGAATTCAAGTAACAAAACATAATTCAATTAACGCATTTTCAACATTTAAGTGAGTACCGATTTTCTTTTTATTTATGCAATTGATCTGGCTGAGATAAATATAAAAAAAACTAGACAAATATAAAACAACGAAACATCGATTGTCTAAATTTATTTTATGGTGATTTTCTTTGTCATTTTTTTTTTAATTACACGAAATATTATTAAGACGTGAAGTTAAACGGTTTTAACGAACCATTAAATTGCTATCATTTTTGTTAAATATTGTTAGCGTTCTATTTTTGCATTTAAACAAGATTTTCTTTCTTGAATAAAATATTGTATCTGGCTAAATTATAAGTTTCTTTTGGTTGATTGAGATACGGAGACATTGACCCTCGTATTTTCTTTGGGTTTCCTTTTTCGCTATAGATCTGGGCAGGAAATCAGAACAAAAGCTTTCCGAGAGCGGATGTGGAACGATAGAGGTCGCTGCAAGCGGCAAGAATGTCCCGATCATTTTTGAATATTTTAACGTGTTAGAAATTTATTAAGATGTGTTGTTAGTTTATTTTGTTGAGAGTGATGTGATTGGGAATTTTCTCACGGACGGACAAGGCTGAGGCAAGAAGGGCTGTGTTTTCCTGAAATAGAAAGGAGCATAATTTGTACGATTTACATTGTTTTTTTTTTATTCAAGATTTTCTTCTTTTCTCCATAACCTTCGATCAGTAGTTCAACACTTTCAATTGTCTTTCTATTCAATATTAGTACAAATTATGAGTCTAATAGTAGTGATAGATGATGAGACAGGTACAAATGGAATCAGTTAAATTTTCAGTTATGTTCGCGCTTTTTCCTCTGGCAAAAACCCACCCCGAACCGACGAGTTCAAGCCGGCAAAATATAACGTACCTGGCCAGCAGGGAAAAAGACAGAAGCCAAGGGTGCTCAACATCCAAAAGCTACCCTTGCGTTCGAATTTTTTGGGAGTTTAAAAATTTCTAAAAACATCTAAACCATAACATAACAGATGGCGCCCAAGAGTGGTAAAACAGCAAGTAGATAGTTTCCGTCTTAGCGTATTTGCGCGGATGGAGCTAAAGGGTTAAACTTGTAGATTATTTCAGGAAAACAGTCCACAAATACATCTTCTTTTCATTTATTGTTTTTTTTGAGTTAAATTATTCTGGTGAGAAGGGTTTTAGAAACTTGTCTCCTGTCCAGCTCATGGGTATCTTGAGTTTTGAGTCTGGAGAAAGCGGAAAGAACACCAGCTCATCCGAGAAGATAGTTAAGAAATTTGAGGTGTTATCCTATGATTGAGGAATCTCTAACATAGTTGCTTTATCGTAGTCTCGTTGGTAAAGCATAGTAGCGCCAAAAGATTGTCTTTAACAAAGTAATAGAATTTTTGAATTTCTGCTCCTGTCCTAATCATGGAAATGATGTAGAGTCTGAGAGAGAAATTTGGAAATTCGAAAATCAAGTATGCAAGGGTTTTTTGAATAATCGTGAGTCTCGTTCGGTTAAACATATTCTCTTTGCAGAGCTTGAGAGAGTCAATGATAAAGTAAAGAATTTTTTCCGATTTTTTTTTTTGAAGTTCAGCGGAATAGAAATAGTTAGAAATCAGTCTTGTCCTGAAATGAAGAAATTACTGGTCACATCACATCTCATTTATGGAATATTTGTTTAGTACAGAGCGATTTTTGTAAAGACTAGTAGAATTAATACAATTCAAACTAGGCTGTTAAAAGTTTTTTGTTGTTAAAGATTATCTGAAGATAATTTATATCTAAAAAGAAAGAAGTCTATAAAAGACACTGTTCTTTTTAAATTGGTTGTGGTAAAAGTTTAGTAAGAGTTTATTGTTTGTAATAGGTAGTTTATATATATTTTTTTTTGGTCAGAAGTCTGGTTAAAATATTCTCTTGATAAGGTTATTAAGAAAATAGTGGTTCGGAGGTATTATAAGGAACTTTCGACAATTATAGTCATTCCAATATATTAAAAATTTTGGCGTCGCATTAAAAAAATCTAGCGATGGTGATCACAAGAAAACAAGCTAAGAATATTGTTGTGAAAGGCAGAGGACGGGGAAGAGGAAGGAAATTAGTTTTAACCCCGTACCCTGACGCGGAAGAAAGATTGGTTAGTAGTGATGAGTCTGAGGAAAGAGAAAGTACAGAAGGTGCGTATTCGGACAACGTCGGCCAAACTCCAATGTCATCCAGGCTTGGCGGTTTAGGATTTGGGGCGAATCGGTTTCTGGACAATAGTAATTACTCGGCTCAAATACCTGCAATAAACACAAACGAAAGATTTCAAGATTTTGAGTTAGGTGCGATGGGGAATAGGATTAGAGAAAGAGAAGTTTCGGGTGCTGGCGACAAACACGGCAAAGGAATATCAGAGGATATGGAACGCTCATTTATACAGGATATCCTTGATTCAGGAAGAGAAATTCCGAGTCTGTCTGGATTTTCTGGGGGACCGAAAAGGGTAACATTTGAATTAGACCCGGGAAGATCACGATACGATATGGGAAATAGTATAGGGACTATTCCAAAAGTTAGAAAAAGTTACTCCAATTTCGATTCGGGAGAAGAAGTTTTAAAAGCTGCACAAGGTTTGGCACAAACGTATAAAAAACAACAAGAGCATTCTCTGGGGGATGATTACTTTCAGAGGGAACGAGGTGCTAAATCGGAACAACGGCCATCGAACGTCGGTCATATAAGAAGTCAATCTGAAACAGGCAGTGGGGAGAAACATAGAAATGAACTTTTAAGACTTTTGGAAGATATAGCAAAATTAAGGTTAGGCGAGTTAGAGTCCAATACATTGAGTCAAAATTCTCAATCGGACAGAACCACCTATGTTCCGACAGATTCGCAAAGAAGAGATAGGAATGATAACCAACAATTCCATAGGGGAAATTTGCGCGAGTCGTTTATTTCGGATGAAGGTCAAGGGATACATGATGATTGGTTAAGAGGGGGAGGTCAAATTTCGCGACGACCGCCACGAACCAACATGGAAGTAAAACTGCACAAATGGGGTTTTAAGTTCGATGGGTCTTCACCGATTTTATCTGTCGAAGATTTTGTCTTCCGAGTAGAAAAGTTAGCTTTATCCCACGGATACACGTCCGATCAAATTGTCAGTTATTTTCACGTTCTGTTGAAGGGCACTGCGGAAGCTTGGTATTGGCGGTTTGTCCGTCAAAATCAAAATATAAACTGGGGGATATTGAAGAATGCGTTGGTCAAACAATTCCGTAAATCCACGTCTGATTATGAGATCCTACGGCTCATTATGGACAGAAGACAAGAGGTGAACGAATCGTTTGATAGTTACTTTGAGCGAATAATGTCTGAATACGCCCGAATGGTAAATCCGATGCCAGAGACAGATTTAATAAAAATAATTGTGAATAATATTCAACCCAAGATTGGTCAGTTGGTATTTTCGCAAAATGCGTATAATTTAGACCATTTGAGGGATATTTGTCGAAAGGCTGAAAAATACCAGGCGCGAAAATCAAATAGCTTACAAACGGCGTTTACGGCAGGTCCAAGGAGACAGGTCAGTGAGCTTGTAGAGAATACGGAATTGGAAGACGGTTACTTTCAAAATTCAGTTGAAGCGCTAGAAAAATTTAAAAAAGACACACATAACAAGATAGATACATCGCGGTATAAGTGCTGGAATTGCGATACATTAGGGCATTCGTTTTGGGAGTGTCCCAGCACTATACGAAATTTATTCTGCTATAAGTGTGGAATGAAAGAAGTAACTTGTCGAAGTTGCACCAATTGTGCTTCGGGAAATCACAGACGGGCCGAGAGGATAATGGGGGAAACTCGACCCGAAAATTCACAACCCCGACATTAGTAGAGTTAGGTTCACAAACTTCCCCTCCTAGAGATCCACCTAAGTTTACTATTTTAAAAAAGAAAAGCAAGGATGTAACCACACAGACTTGCCAGAATATGTCTTTCCAGCAACGTGTTCAAAATTACGAAAAAGTTAGATCACGAGTTTTCTCAGAAGAAATTTCTTCTATAAAACCTAACACTTTTGTTGAAAAATTAAGAAAAAAATTTCGAGAACGAAAATTAATGTATAGAGAAGTAGCGGAAGCGATGCTAAATTTAAAGGTAGATAATCGGCCTTATGCCAAAGTTAAGATTAATAATAAAGAGATTCTAGGTTTGCTCGATAGTGGAGCCTCGATAAGTTGTATTGGGAAAAAGGGTATAGAATTGTTAGACATAGAAAATTTAAAATACACTAAGTTTAGCAGTAGGGTACAGACCGCTGATGGACATCCTCAAAATGTTATAGGCAAAATAAAAATTCCTGTTCACTATAAAGAAAATACAAAGGAAGTAGAGTTTTACATCGTCCCTTCGTTGGCACAAGCGTTATATTTGGGGGTTAATTTCTGGAGATATTTTCAGATAGCACCAGAAATAATATCAGAAGTTTCTTCTCCACCGGAAATAATATCAGAAACAGTAGATCCGAACTCGCATATTTTATCACAAAGTGAGCAAAATCAGTTAGATGAAATAATATCTCAGTTTCCATCTTTTGAGAGAGAGGGTTTAGGTCGTACACACATGGAGGAACATTCAATTGATATAGGAGAGGCAAAACCTATCAAACAACGCCATTTTCCGGTATCGCCTGCGATCCAACACCTTATCAACGAAGAGATAGATCGAATGTTGGGACTGGGAGTAATAGAGGAGAGTTCGAGCGCTTGGAGCTCACCGGTAGTCTTAGTTCGGAAACCGGGCAAAAATCGAGTATGTCTTGACTCTCGTTTATTAAATGAGGTAACAAAAAAGGACGCATACCCTTTGCAAAACATCGAAGGTTTGTTAAGTCGATTGGCGGACACAAAATACATAAGTAGCATAGATCTCAAAGATGCCTATTGGCAGGTGCCTTTAGATAAACAGTCTAGGGAAATGACGGCTTTTACAGTACCGGGCAGGCCCCTTTATCAGTTTGTAGTCATGCCTTTTGGCCTCTGCAATTCTGGACAACGTTTAGCAAGGCTCATGGACAAAGTGATACCACATAGGCTTCGGAATAAAGTATTTGTTTACTTAGATGATTTGCTGGTTATGTCGGCGACTTTGGAGGAAATGTTCAAATTGTTGAGAGAAGTGGCCGAACGTATTAGATTAGCGGGATTGACCATAAATCTCCGGAAGTCGAGGTTTTGTTTTAAAGAATTGCGATATCTCGGATACGTAGTGGGAGGAGGTTGCCTCAAAGTCGACACCGAGAAAGTCGCAGCGATAGCAAATTTTCCGACACCAACTACCATAAAACAAACACGTCGATTTCTGGGGATGGCTGGGTGGTACCGCCGATTTATTCAAAACTATTCAACCTTGTCTGCTCCAATTTCGGATTGTCTTAAAAAGACGAAAAAATTTGTATTTTCTTCAGAAGCTCTCGAATCCTTCAACAAGTTGAAAACAGCATTGACGTCCGCGCCAGTATTAGTGCACGCTGATTATAGTAAGCACTTTTACATACAATGTGATGCCTCTAATTTAGGTATTGGCGGAGTTCTGTTTCAACTTGATGAGGATAAGCAGGAGAGACCGATAGCGTATATATCGCAAAAATTAACATCAACGCAAAAAAATTATTCAGTCACCGAACTAGAATGTTTGGCCGCTGTAGTAAGTGTGAAAAAATTCCGTCCTTACGTAGAAGGACATCCATTTACACTTATTACGGACCATGCCAGTTTGAAGTGGCTGATGAGTCAGAAGGACTTATGTGGAAGGTTAGCCAGATGGAGTCTTAAACTCCAGGGTTTTGATTTTAAAATCCAACATTGTAAAGGGTCGATGAACGGAGTCGCAGATGCACTATCGCGAGCGTTTATAGAAAGTATAGGGAGTGTATCTAAAGATCTTATGACGGAGATAGATTTAGCCTCCGATGAATTCAAATCGGAAGAATATACAAATTTGATTCACGCAGTTCAAGAGAACAGCGAAAAATTGCCCGATTTGAATGTGTCGGATGGCTTGGTCTTTAAAAAAGCGTTTCAAGATGACCCCACACAGGATCGTAGTTGGAGACTATGGATTCCATCTGGGCTGACCCAAGCTGTAATACTGACGGCTCATCAGCCACCTCAAGCTGCGCATGGGGGCATAGGTAAAACATTGAATAGACTGCAAAGCAAATACTACTGGCCAAATATGTCCAGCCAA
Source organism: Chrysopilus asiliformis (assembly GCA_964034945.1). NCBI lineage: Eukaryota > Metazoa > Arthropoda > Insecta > Diptera > Rhagionidae > Chrysopilus > Chrysopilus asiliformis. The sequence continues at coordinate 113,925,688 of OZ035960.1, forward strand.
GTTCGAGAGGTAGTAAACAATTGTAATGTTTGCAAACAAGTCAAATCACCGAATTTTATAATGAAACCGGAAACGGGAAAGAGAATTTTACCAGAACGCCCATGGCAGCGGTTGTATATGGACTTTTTGGGTCCGTACCCTAGGTCTCGTCAAGGAAATACTATGTTGTTCCTGGTTCTAGACCACTTTTCTAAATTTCCGTTAGCAAAACCTTTGGCTCAGGCAAATTCAAAGAACACAGTCAAGTATTTGAATGAGATTTTCAGTGTATTTGGGGTCCCCGAAGAAATTTTCACAGATAATGGAAAGCAATTTACCTCGAATTATTTTCAAGACTTTTTAAAATCGTATGGCATAAAGCACATAAAAACAGCCGTGTATTCTCCACAGGCCAATGCCTCGGAGAGATTGAACCGATCGATTATTGCTTCCATTAGAGCATATCTCGAGGACGACCAAAGGCACTGGGACACTCATTTAAATCAGATTATGATGTCACTGAGAAGCTCTATCCATACTTCAATTGGCATGTCACCTTATCAGGCGATTTTTGGTAGTAATATGGTGAACCACGGTTCAGAATATGAGCTGCTTAAAAAACTCGATGTGTTGCAGGACGGAAATATTCAAATCAAATCAGGGACGGATAAGATGGGTTTAATTAGAGCTAACATATCCAAACAGTTAGAAGAGACACAGCAGAATATTACCAACAGATATAACTTACGAGCTAGGAACGTATCCTTTTTACCAGGACAGGAACTCTACAGGCGACAATTCGTTCTTAGTGACGCAAGCAAACATTTTAATGCGAAGTTGAGTAAGAAATTTGTTAAAGCACGAATCAAGAACAAAATTTCCAAAAATCTCTACCAGGTTGAGGATATGCAAGGAAAATCTGTGGGAGTATTCCATGCTAAAGATTTGCGATCTTAAAACGAATTGCCCGGCTAACTTAGTCGATAGAGCATGAGACTAATCTCAGGGTGGGACAGCCCCACGTTGGTAATCGCAATTTCAAGTAGCCACTTTTCAAAATATTTATTTTCACCGGAGTCTCAATAAATCTTTTGCCCTGTACTGTGTCTACTTTCAAAGATTTCTTTTTTTTTTTGAATAATCCCGCGAAATAAAAATGTTCTAAAACGAAATCACGATCAAAGGTTGGAATCCAAAATAGGGCTAGGATCAAACCCAGAATAAACAAAACGTGTCAGTAGCTTCCAGTTTAAATCCCGGCCATGATAGTTCCACGTTTAAAACACCATTCTCCAAATTCCATTCTTGTTACACTAGTGGAAAGGTTAAGTTCAAAAAAATCTCGAGGAGAAAAATTAGGAAACGGCACGTGGTAAGAAAAGAAAATTGGTTAAATACAGTGAAATAGTTCAAGTTTCGTTTTTTTTTAAAATAGTGGGTTGGAAGATAAAACCGAAAAATTGAAAGTGTAAATTTTGGGGAAAAATTAGTGGCCAGGATAAAAATTCCATCGATCGCAGGATTATAAGTGCGATTCGGTTCCGAAACTTTCGCTTTTCTGGTGGCCCTAAAAAGAAAAAGTGAAAACCCCAAATTTCCACCACACGTGTCGTGAAAAATTTCGATACAGAAAATTATCGATTGATTCGATTAAAGTTCGATCTTTGGTAAAATACCATTCATTTCATAACGGGTTTGATGAATTACCGTTAGTATCGTCCGGAAAGATAGTCTTGAGAAGAAGTTTCCGGTGAATTTTCCTGGAAAATCGTCGTTTTTCGGAAACATCTTAAAGCTGAAAGTTCATAAAAAAAAAAAGGGAATTAGCTAACCCCAGTGAATTGGATACCATTCGTAGCAGAGAGGCGAAGGGGGTCTACGAAGCGTAGCCCAGAGCCCATCGCTGAAGTAAAGAGAAGAGGGAAAGGAGCAACGATTGTTGCAAGCGCCTGGCGAAATTTACTTTCTCCTACAGTAACGCGGACGCGATCAAGTAAAATCCGGCGGAGTGGGTCAGCGAGGGAGAAGACACACCACATCGATCCATCTTCAATCACCATTGTTTCATCATTTTATTACTTTCTTTTATTGTCATTTAAAAATTAAAATCATCGGATGACAAATTTAGACAACATTGAGGCAAAGGAAAGTTTCGTTCCAAGTTTTCTATCAGCTAGGACCAATTCTAATTTTTGTATTTTAGTTTTCTTTTAGCCAAAATCATCCAATTAAAGGAGTTTTTATGATCCGGTGAAAGGACTTGTGCGCACAATCTTCTCATCGAGGAATTCAAGTAACAAAACATAATTCAATTAACGCATTTTCAACATTTAAGTGAGTACCGATTTTCTTTTTATTTATGCAATTGATCTGGCTGAGATAAATATAAAAAAAACTAGACAAATATAAAACAACGAAACATCGATTGTCTAAATTTATTTTATGGTGATTTTCTTTGTCATTTTTTTTTTAATTACACGAAATATTATTAAGACGTGAAGTTAAACGGTTTTAACGAACCATTAAATTGCTATCATTTTTGTTAAATATTGTTAGCGTTCTATTTTTGCATTTAAACAAGATTTTCTTTCTTGAATAAAATATTGTATCTGGCTAAATTATAAGTTTCTTTTGGTTGATTGAGATACGGAGACATTGACCCTCGTATTTTCTTTGGGTTTCCTTTTTCGCTATAGATCTGGGCAGGAAATCAGAACAAAAGCTTTCCGAGAGCGGATGTGGAACGATAGAGGTCGCTGCAAGCGGCAAGAATGTCCCGATCATTTTTGAATATTTTAACGTGTTAGAAATTTATTAAGATGTGTTGTTAGTTTATTTTGTTGAGAGTGATGTGATTGGGAATTTTCTCACGGACGGACAAGGCTGAGGCAAGAAGGGCTGTGTTTTCCTGAAATAGAAAGGAGCATAATTTGTACGATTTACATTGTTTTTTTTTTATTCAAGATTTTCTTCTTTTCTCCATAACCTTCGATCAGTAGTTCAACACTTTCAATTGTCTTTCTATTCAATATTAGTACAAATTATGAGTCTAATAGTAGTGATAGATGATGAGACAGGTACAAATGGAATCAGTTAAATTTTCAGTTATGTTCGCGCTTTTTCCTCTGGCAAAAACCCACCCCGAACCGACGAGTTCAAGCCGGCAAAATATAACGTACCTGGCCAGCAGGGAAAAAGACAGAAGCCAAGGGTGCTCAACATCCAAAAGCTACCCTTGCGTTCGAATTTTTTGGGAGTTTAAAAATTTCTAAAAACACGTAAACCATAACATAACAACTTGTAAAACGCATTGATGAAGAAGTTTTTTTTTTAATTTTCCTAAAAGGAAATTTAATGCAAAGTCCTTGTAGCGGAAAACATCATTTCTCTGTTGGAATGATTAATCATTGTTGTTTTGGAACACATTCGTCTCTAGCATAAATGCCAAATAGAATTTATTATAAACGAACATACAATAAGATACGGCATTTTATGTAGAATATAAACTCACACTCATATTTTCTATAAAAAAGAGAAAGGACTGAAATCCCATCAAACCTTTTTTTTAGTTTTTGTTGCTGGGGTCAATTCGTTTGATGATTGTTTGATTTGTTTGAGACTAAGGTTTTCTACTATAATTTTTTGTTTTTTTTTTTCAATATGAAAATTTAATCAAATCCAATCTCACACTGGATAAAAAAAATCGATTCTTTTTCGGAATTCTACGAATGGAGACTAAAGCTTAGAAAGCGATGAAGATGAAAACGAAGACAATTTCATGCCTTGTGAATGTGAATGACTCGCCTGCCGAAGACAGTTTTTATACACATTTTACACACAATAAAATGTTTACGTATTCTAAAGCTAAAAATTGCTTGGTGGCGAAGAATTGAATTGCCAGCCAGACGTTAAAACTACTATACTTAAAATTTTTTGCTGCAAATGTTTGAAAAAAAAACTTATATTCAGTCTTAAAATCTTAAAATTGGAGTTTGTTTTTCAATTCTAGTTATTTATTCGAAATTTGGCATGAGTGTCTGTGGTAGTTCTGGTTCCAACATAGGCATACGGAAAAGTAACGCAAGGGGTGGGGGAGTAAGGGGAGGGGGTAAAGTGATTTCGAAACTTAGTTTTTGCGCTATGTTACTCTTTCGCGGGGAAACTACTGAACCGATTGGCCTGAAATTTGGTATAGATGTTCGTCGGGGGTCCAGCCCCAACATAGACATATTAAAAAGTAGCCCAAGAGGTGGGGGAGTAAGGGGAGGGGGTAAATTCATCTCGAAACTTAGTTCTTCCTCTATGTTACCCTTTCGCGGGGAAACTACCGAGCCCATTGGCCTGAAGTTTAGCTCCAACATAGACCTTCAAAAAAAAAAAATTGAAAAAACTTGACCCGGCAACGACGGGTATGCAAGCTAGTTTTCTATAAAAATTCGGTCGGTTTTCATTCGGTCTGGACTCTGGAATTTGTAGCTTTTCTTATGTTTCTAGGGCAAAAAATTGCAGCATTTCAAATCAAACGATTTTTTTTAAATTACCTCTAAACCAGTTGTTGTATTCCAACAGTGGCACATCCATCCTTGCTTTGGTGCAGCAGTCGCAGCTGGTGAAAAGTCAGTTGCAGCCGCCCCATTGGAACCGATTTGAGGAAATGTAGTAGAAGAATTGGCAATTATCACAGCCGATATAATCGGAAACGAGAGTATCCATAATATTAACATTAGGAACGTCTCCACGCCAGAAGCTCCTACATCCTTTCTACCTTCAAAATTGCAAGCGATTGATGTGGATAGATGATTGCAAGATGTCTTCTTCATTTCAATCATATCTTTAAATCGATGCAAGTATTGGTATGTCTCATAAAGCAACACTTTCGCACTTTCATTTTATTTTCATTTCAACACTTTTTTTTTTGATTTCACAAATATTATATTATTGTTTTGAAAAGAAATTGATATCGCCACGAATAAAGGTTGACACTGGCTTCAGTTCCATTATTTATAAAACTTTATTTACACACCGAAATATCGCCGGAATCTGTACCTACTTTAGATATCAGTGGCAATTGGAGTAGGTGCAAGTCCAAAATTAGTAATGCTAACAATTTATCTCACATTTTTATTTGCTATTCTGTCGTTTTATGTATTTTTAGTATCGCTACAGAACATAAACCACATTTGAAATGATAACAAAGTTTTAATTGTACAGCGCCGCTACGAGATCAAAGGTAAAACATGGGAATAAATGCAATGTAAGTAAAATTAGCTTAAATGTTTGTATTCAAATAAAAAAACAAACGGTTTGCGTTCTTTTTTTTTTTAAGAAGTTTAATCTTTCAATAGATTTTCACACCGTGCGAGATTTTGTCCTTACTAGAAATATTTAAAGTAAATGTTAGTCTTTAATATCTGTGGTTACAAGGTCGAAAGTCAATTTTATTTACAAGCGACTTGTAACTGATAACTAGTGCAAGATTGAGGATGAGTATCGTTCCACTAAGTTATAAGAAAGAACATTTAATAGCCACATTTTTCATATATCAGGCAAAAATATCGAAATTAAATTTTATTCACGTAAATGACAAACATTCCATTTACTCGCATCACATTAAAAACTTACATCAGATCTATATAAATTTTTCACCCATTAAACAAACTGTGCGTTATTATCTACACATAAAAGAAAGGTCTTTATCTGATATCAAGCGTAAAAATTGAATTACGTAATAGATGCATTCGACAAGGACGTCGTACCATGGTTTGTAAGTAAATTTTTAAGTTTTTTGAGGGAGAAAAGAAAGAAAAATATAGAACTAAAATAACCTTAAAGGTGCCGCTCCACATGAGAGTAAATGCCGGCGAGAACCTCTCGATAGCAGCTACTATCAAATGCACACGTCTCTGAGAGTCGCTCGCAGAAACTTGCAAAAACTCGCGAGCTAGTTTCTGCGAGCTGTCAAAAGTGATTCTACTCTCTAGTGGACACGCCTCCACTGAACTCTCGGAGAGTAACTCGCCAGATACGAACGGCGTTTGAATTTTCCGAGTCGCTCTCGAGAACTCGCCAAATCAAGATGTCAAAAAAATCAAGATATTGGTCAAGATATTGAAAAATCGCGTAAATTAATTCTCAAATGGACAACCTCCTGAGAGAAACTCTCGAGAGTTTTTGAGAGTTACTCGCGTATTTACTCACATGTGGGGCGGCACCTTAAAGGTTTTGCTCTTATTCTGTACTAGGAATTCTCTGCAATCATTTACCATTTATAAAAGACTAGCTTACATATCCGTAATTGCCGGGTTAAAGTTTTTTGCATAAGTTTTTTTTTACACAAAAAAATATAGAAATAACTGAATTTTCAAATTCTAACACCAGATTCGTGATCAGCGGTGCCAAAAAGCCCATATTGCCAGTTTTTTCGATATGAAATTGGCAAAAACATTTTTGCGTTATCCTTGCAGTATCTTCCGTTTTGAATTTGAAAATTCTACCACCAAATTCTACCACCAAAATACAGGTAGGATGAATCCTCAAAAATCAATGCTTTCTAACACCAACCCCTTACTCACACTTCGTTTGGATTTCTTCGTTTGGTGAATATTGTGGCAGGCCAAGACCAGAAACCGCTTGAAGCTACAAAGAGGAAGCAGAAAAGATAAAACGACGTATTAAAATTGGAAGAGCGGTATGAATTTTAATGTATGGAAAATTATGCAAATTCCAATTCTAAATACTTTTTGTTTTTATAAGTTTATTGATATAACAAGAGAAATCTGCAAAAAAAAACTCTGTGAAGTGCTGCTACCCATTAACAGCGGAAGCCAACGTGACAGATTAGATAAGTGTTTCCCAGGACTTTTTTCCCCTACGTATTAGAGACTTTGAGGATTTTAAGATTAATATCGAAAGAGAAATATGAGATATTGATAAATACTCTTTCCAATCTTTATTCGTATAAAAACCAATGATTTTAATTTAAAACAAATCCAGTAATCTATAGGGTTAAAATTGATCTCATATACCTATTTTTAATATTTCTTATCTTAACCCCCTAAAAAAAATCGTGGAACCCCTAAGGGATATTAAAAAAGTTTTATGTAAAATATTTTTAATGAACATCAAAGAATCCTAAAGTATTTCAACAATCCACAATTCAACGGATCAAAAAAATTATTAGAAGGGAGCTGAAAAAAGCCATAAAATATTTAGGGTATTGCTTAAAATAGTTTTAAAGGTATGAAGTTCAATACCAAAAATCCAAAACACAAAATCTATTCCCGATACACATCCCACAATCTATTAGTTGAACATTTTCCTATAGATTTAATTATAATTTTGTGTAATTAACCACAAATAGCACTAAAGTTGGAACCTTTTGTTAGCAACTCATACATGCTATGTTTGTATGAAAAAAATTGCTTCTTAAAAATAAAAAAGCGGTCTATACACCTAAAATTATTTTAAAAAATTTGCAAGAAAAACTTTTGTGATAATTTTTGAAAAATCAGAAAAGACAATTGTTTCAAGATTTACGAAATTAAGTTTAAGTTGAAAAAAGGTCCACATTGCACGGAGAGATCTATTTCTGAATTCAAGAAAATAAGGAATGATTCTCATCCAAGAATACGTTTATCAATTCAAGAAAATTTGGGTCAAATGTATTTTTGACATTTTGACTAATATCGAAAATATGTCTAAAATTAAAAAAAAGCATTTGATATAAAACATAAATGTCTTGAAAAAAAAAACCATTTTCTCATGTTGAGAATTCAATTCTAAGGTAAGAAATAAATGCGCAATTTAAGAAAATAAAAAAACTCGAGAACTTAATAAGAAAGGAAATTCTCTTGTCCATGTGGCCAACAAAAGTGCGAAAATATAAAACCTTTTTGGAGATGTAAAAAAACATCAAGTTATTTTTTGCTTTTTCCAAAAACCAGAACCAAATTTTTGAAATTTGAAAAACCAAATTCAGGACGAAATTTTTAAATTTAACCAAATTCAAGACGAAATTTTTAAACTCTCAAAAACTCTTGAGAGTTACTCGCAGGATGTTGTCCATTTGAGAGTTAATTTCGGCGATTTTTCTATCGCTACTAGCGAAATCGAGTTTCTAGCTTCTAGCGTTCTCGAGAGCTACTAGCGAAATTCAAACGCTGTTCGTATCTGGCGAGCTACTCTCCGAGAGTTCAGTGGAGGCGTGTCCACTAGAGAGTAGAATCACTTCTGCTCGCAGAAACTAGCTCGCGAGTTTTTGCGAGTTTCTGCGAACGACTCTCAGAGACGTGTCCATTTGCGAGTAGCTGCTATCGAGAGGTTCTCACCGGCATTTACTCTCATGTGGACCGGCACCTTTAAGCAGGGTTTAGACGAAGCGAGTAACTCGCTGCAAGTAGACGTAAATACACGCGATTTGAGCTAGTGTGCGACGCTCGCATATGTGTGAGAATACTCGCTGCTCTCTCAAAAATAATAGAAAGCCATTCTATTTTTCTAGCAAGTAAAAACCAATACAACAACATGGAACCGTGTAGACAAGAGGTGGTTTTATGTGTGTGTGTTTCGGTTCATTTTATATTTTAAGGAAAAAACGACACGGATATAAAAAACTCGTCGGCAACAAACAGTTTCAGGTCGAAATTCGCAAATTTTTCCAAAAAAAAGAGTCGTGATATTTTTTCTCAGAAAATTTTAGGTTATGTTTTCCTTCGGCTGTCATTCTACTTGCAACGATTTACTCGCATCGTGTAAACGAAGCAAACTACTTGCCTCTCTTTACTCGCAGCGAGTCACTCGCTGTGTATAAACCCTGCTTTAGGAACCAAAACCAAAAACCAAAAATTTAATTAACGCTTGAACCAAAACCGAAGCACACTCAAAAAACTTTGGGTTAGCATCTCTATTTAAAAAAAACGGATTTTTTTCACCAATAATTTTAATACAATTCATCTATTTAAGTCCAGACATGGAAATAAATACATTACATAACTGATAAAAGACCTATCAAATATCCAACGTATTGTCTTATTACTAATTTACGATAGAAACAGTGGCTAAAAGTACGATCGTAAATTAATTTGTTATAAGAAAAACCATCCACATCAAGTCTAAAAATAAAAATGTGATAAGCCTTGAGGAGAATTGATAAATTATATTTGTTTCTCCCTGAAACAACAGAAGTAATGTGAAAAAAAAACAATCTTGTCACAAAAATACATTTTTTTAAGAAGGAAAAGTTAATTTATAGGATTATCAGAAAGACAAAGTCATTAATATCATAATGACTATTTCTCAGTAAGATTTCTGACACTATTTTTAGTATTTTGGTCATTTTAGCCAAATTTTTTTAATTACCAGATTTTGTGGAATTTTTGTAATCTATGCGAATATTGGTTTAGGTGAAAGCAATTGCGGATACTTTATTGTTCATTTTTTTGGCATATCGATTTTAACTTAAAAATGTTTTAAAGTTGTTGTAGATCATGAGTGCTTTTTGCATTCATAAAAAATTCGCAGAAGGGACCAAAATATCGAGACTTCATTATCCGCTTTTCTGTCTGAATGCTCAATAAATCGCACGTCAATAAATTCAGCCTCAGAAAAAAGGGTGAAAATTGAATGCAAATCTACAAAATTGAATCAATAGAATTTTAAAGAAATATTATTTAAAAAAACAAACACCCGACTGATCAAAAAACAACTAAAATAAGTAAAACGTTTTTAAACAAGTAAAAACGTTTTGTAAATTTTAGTAAGGATCCTTCAGTAATGGTAAAAGAAAATCTTTAATCGCACTGTTAAGTTTCCATTTGGGAGCTCAACAGGACCTTGAATTTTTGCGTGTCCCTTACTTGGAGACGGGGCCAGGGGAAGGGGAAACGAATATAATGAAACTTTCAAATGGGTGGTAGAGGAATTTCCCAACAATTGACGAAAGCGGATAAGAGGAGAGTGGTGGCATTTGATGGGTATTCGTTATTTTCGACCTTTTATTTGATCCACGCAAAAATATATATTTTTTACATACGCGATTTTGACAAAATGGTACCTCTAGTCCACTATTTTGTTACTTTCTTCTGCTATAGATGGAAAAATGTAAACTATATTTGACTATTATCAAAAAAAAACTCCTTAAGTGCTACTATTGGATGCATTTTAAAACAACGTTACATTTCCAAAGGGTCTCCAAACAAATTTTGTTCTTGCTTAAATTTTCAAATATGACAAAACACGAAAAAAGCGAGAAATTTTCCATAAAACACTTATTTTACAAATCGGTGCTTCTTTTTCTTTGTAGCAACATTACAAATAACATCTGAAATTATAATGAATACAATCTTGAACTACACAAGTGACAAGAACGAAATGTTTTGTTTTTCATATATTTAGACACTCGTAAAACTTCCAAAGAAATGAATTTTATGCCTGACAGATAAAAAGAATTTCGTTTTCTAATGTATGTCCTCTGAAATGTATCTTTTTTTTAAATAAAATAGTCAAAGAGATGCTGCTGTCTCCATCAGGTGTGTGAAGGTACATAAAAGCTTGACAGCATACTAAAATGTATATTCCCTATAATAGTCATTTATTGAAAATACCTTCCATATTGCGTGTCAAATAGCTTTTACATTTTTTGTAGACATTTGCTGCGGCATAAAACCATTAAAGAGTGTTATTTTAGTATTTTGTGGTTTATTGCTTGATTAACTTATATACTTTTACCAAAACGATCTTTTGAAAATAATTGAAAAGAAAATTTTTCAAATCATGTGATGATAAGGATCCAAGACTTATAAATATTTAAAACTAGCTTGCATACCCGTCGTTGCCGGGTTAAGTTTTTTTCAATTTTTTTTTATGGTCTATGTTGGAGCTAAACTTCAGGCCAATCGGCTTGGTAGTTTCCCCGCGAAAGGGTAACATTGAGGGAAATCTAAGTTTTGAGATTACTTTACCCCCTCCCCTTACTCCCCCCACTACTCAGGCTACTTTTTAATGGGCCTATGTTGCGGCTGGACTCCCGACGAACATCTATGGCAGATTTCAGGCCAATCGGTTCAGTAGTTTCCCCGCGAAAAAATAACATAGCGCAAAAACTAAGTTTCGAAATCACTTTACCCCCTCCCCTTACTCTCCCCACCCCTCGCGCTATTTTTCCGTACACTCAGAAAAATGTCCAGGTCAACTTTTTGTCAGGTTAACTTTGACCGCTAACTGGCTTACAGAGGTTTCCATTACATGACATTACATCCTCAATATGCCTATCTAAGGTCAACTCGTGCAGCTCCCAATGCCCTACTTCACCTGCTGGTGGCTTAATTTCAGAATTTCTCCGACCACAGGTCAACACAGTTTTACTTTCCCTCATGCAGGAGAACGCGCGCCTGCCCGAGGCCAATTACGCCGTATGTAGGTCGTCGAGTTAGCCTCAATTTTTCTGAGTGTATGCCTATGTTGGAACCAGAACTACCACAGACACTTAAGGCAAATTTCAAGTCAATCGGTTCAGCCGTTTTTGCGTGAAAGAGGAACAGACAGACAGACAGACAGACACCAACTCATTTTTATATATTAGTATGAGTATATGAGTATATGATGATATATGTGTTATTTAAGAAATTTCAAGATTGCGGAGTAAAAAAAAATTGCCACATAATTCAATGTCATCTTGAATATTCAACCATATGTTAGGTTTCCTTGGATATAATAACTAACTGTAAGAAATGTTGGAAAAGGAAAACCCATTCAAATTTCGTGAAATCAATTCGCGATGGTGTAAAAATGTATAATAAAATTTAAGCTTATTCGAGCTTGATAATAAATATAATTGAATCGCAGTTTATCACAGAAATCCCCTTTTTGCAATTGTGAATATCGAATTCAAATCCATTAACCCACCACATAAAGGACGAAACAGAAGAAGTGAAAGAGTTTCAAATAAAATCCACAAATATCAAAAATTATAATATAGACTGAACTTTTTGAAAATCGAACCCTTGTCAATATTTGGATAACCAACTTTGTGGTTTTAAAACAAAATACATACTTTTTTAAAGCTGCATGTTTCGTGTTGTGGAGGGGAGGGGAGGGGGGTTTCATGTATTTTTTGAAAATACATCAAAATTTTCAGTCATACAAGGTATACCTATAAAAATGGAACCCTAAAAGATTACCTAAATTCCATAATAACAAAAGCTATCACTAATATCGTACTGTCACCAAGTAAAGGTCTGTAAATTCATCAAATCAGTATAAAAATACTGATTTGATGAAATTTTTATTTTATATTTCCATGAGATTAAATAAAATTTGTGACAAACTTTTCCAAAAGGGTCGAATTAAACTTATTTCTAATATAAATTACTTTGAATCTCAAGTTTTTCTTTCATTATTTGTGATTGCAAATTGAGGTTTGAAGCAACTTACCCTCAATTGGGAAAGTTATTACATGGTACAATGCGTTTACTTGTTTGATTTTTAGATCAATTTATGGATGGTTTCAAACCCTATAATTTATCAAAACTAAGCCACAAACTTCAGAAAAAGCCATCCGCCTTCATTAATGACAAACGAAGAATTTTCTTTGCTCATGGGAAAATTACAAGACTAACACATCAGAATTTTCATTTTAACTTGTGTAGGGTAAGGTACGGCGCCGCTCCTTACGGAAAAACGCTAGGAAATTCTCATTTTTCAAAACTCCCATGTGATTTTAAGTTATATGGGAGTTATATATAAGTTATATGGACAGGGCACCAATCATGTATTTCGACGGGTCTCTGTCTTTCGACTTCGATGCAGCTTTTAACTCTTGACTTCGCCATATCAACAGCTTCAAATTTGCTGGAGTATGCTGTAAACTTTTGATAGTCAGGTGTGACGTCATTTGTGCCGACTTTTTTTAATTAATTTTTATGTTTATTGATCACTATTTAATGCAATCAGTCTACTAATTTACAAATATCTTATTTAAATCGCACAAATTAAAAAAAAAACCATCCAGAATACAAAATTCCTTCTGCACTTGACGAACTAATCGGCACAAGTGACGTAGCAACGAAATGTCAGATTTGAGTTTACAGCATACCTTGGTTGTCTGTATGCCGTGGTCAGAATCACGTTTCGATTCATAGTGACGATTCCGCGAAATTTCAAGCTGCAGATATGGCGAAGTCAAGAGTTAAAAGCTGCGTCAAAGTCGAAAGACAGAGACGCGTCGGAATACATGATTGGTGCCCAGGTTCATAATTTATTCTGCGGATTTTATTCATGCAGAATAAATTCACTTAGCAAAAGTTGTCAGAATTTGAATTTAAAGCGGCGGTTTTTTATGAAAAAGATTAAGTTCGGGTGTCTTTCAGGAATAAAATCCTGAATTTTATGGCATAGTGTAAATGGTTGTGCAACATGAATCTAATGTGGAAGAACAAAATTCGCGGAATAATTCGCGGTGTATATTTCGGTACTATATAATTTGAATGAGGTATAGGACTAATATTAAACGCACTGATCTAAACGTATTTATCTTCATTAAATTTCTGTTGTAGATTAAGATATTTTGTAGATTCAAAAAGTTAAGCGAGCCAAAAGCATTTATTAAAAAATTAATACTAACTGAAATAACCGAAGTATTGTTTTTCAGTCTCATAGTTTTTGAGATAAAAAAAATCGTTAAACTGAAGGGCACACGGTATTTTCTTTACAATTTTCTTAAAATCATAATATGAAATCATACTAATATATAAAAATGAGTCGGTGTCTGTCTGTCTGTTTGTTCCTCTTTCACGCAAAAACGTCTGAACCGATTGACTTGAAATTTGGCATGAGTGTCTGTGGTAGTTCTGGTTCCAACATAGGCGTACGGAAAAGTAGCGCGAGGGGTGGGGGGAGTAAGGGGAGGGGGTAAAGTGATCTCGAAACTTAGCTCTTCCTCTATGTAACCCTTTCGCGGGGAAACTACCGAGCCGATTGGCCTGAAGTTTAGCTCCAACATAGACCATCAAAAAAAAAATTTGAAAAAACTTAACCCGGCAACGACGGGTATGCAAGCTAGTAATCGATAAAAACCAAATTCGTTTAGAATAAAATTTTTCATATATTTTCTACTAGCTTGCATACCCGTCGTTGCCGGGTTAAGCTTTTTGTCTAAGTTTTAGAGTACGAAGAAAACCGGAAAGAACTTAAAAACTGGGGCTGGACCACTGACGAATATCTATGCCAAATTTCAGGCCAATCGGTTCAGTAGTTTCCCCGCGAAAGAGTAACATAGCACAAAAACGAAGTTTCGAAATCACTTTACCCCCTCCCCTTACTCCCCCCACCTCTCGCGCTTCTTTTTCGTATGCCTATGTTGGAACCAGAACTACCACAGACACTCATGCCAAATTTCAAGTCAATCGGTTCAGCTGTTTTTGCGTGAAAGAGGAACAGACAAACAGACAGACAGACACCAACTCATTTTTATATATTAGTATGATGTATCGTTTCGTTTAAATTTCACATGAGGGAATTGTTCCACTTAATAAATATGTATAATAGAAAATTCTCAACCGAGATAAACTGAAACATTGTTCAGCAACCGAAGCATTTTTTGGGGTTAAAGGAATGCCAGGCACTGAATCTTTTATGAACCAAGACTTTGTTTTGTATTTCTCCTTCACTCCCGCTGTATTTCCACCTCCCCCTCCCTCCTCCTGCTTCATCCCTCCAGTCTACAGTTAATAAAATACGAAAGTCATAATTTTTCTGGTCTATTAATTAGTCTTCAAAAAAGGAAAATAGCCTAATTCAATGAAGGAATTTATCATATTATTCTGTCTTATTTTAATTCCTCGAGAAAAAAAGGAAATCGAGAACAATTTTCCCTAATCGATCTGTAATTAAGGAAATTTAATTCTTTTAACGAAAATTATGGCCGAACAATTTTTTTAAACATCCATTAAGTCATCGCTTTTATCATTTTGATTGTTATGCAGTTGAGAATATGATAAACTGAATACATCTCCATTTAGTAATTGACATATGAAATTTGAGAAAAAACAATAAGGAGTCACAATCAGGTGATATTATTGGGAACTTCACAAGCGGATTTCTTTCCCAATAGAAACAACAACAAAAATTGGTCCATAAAAGGTCGTTGCATAGCGAAAAAAAGGTTTCCTCCCACAATGACGGGATGAAACCTGAGAAGTGTGCAAAGAGATTAAATAAATAAGGTGAAAAGATTTGTTCATGGTGATTCTGTTTGTCAAAATTGTAGCATGAAAAATCAACCCTCCAAGGGAATTACCAAATTAAGTTACCGAAACACCAACTATTTGTGTTACTTTAAGTTCAAATCCTAATGGGTTGCTTAACTTTTAGTGTAATAAGACACCTCACAGTTTAACTTTGATGTTACAGTACTTTTACTATCGTCCAAAACTTCTAATTCAATGAAGTTAACACACAATGGGCTGCCATAGGGGTTTGTATTTGTATTGAATCGACCCCAATAACAAAACTATATTTTCCCTTTACCTTCGAGACCGAAAGAATTGAACCCGGATATGTACACAAATCGAATCCAACAGGTGGTTCTTTCATCACCGATAAAGTTTATTTTATGATTGACATACAGACATCAATATTGGCAAACACATAAACACAATTAATAGAACGCACAATCCAGGACACCAAAAATGTACTTTTAGGACACCAAAGATATGCTACTTTTATGACGGTTTTATTTGAATTTCTTATAGAACTTTATATTGGAATTTTCTAAAAAAAAAACCGAGCCGATACTCCTCATCCGAGCACGATCCAGTGGAAACTGAATCAGAAACCTAAAAACCTGATGCTCTGTTCCGATAAATTTCAACATCCCAACATAGCCATCGCACATTGGGCTTTTTTCTATCACCAGTTTATGCTTCACACTCAAAGGGTGGAAAAGCTTCTTACCAAATTTTCTTATAAACGTATTAAATTCGAGATGTTTGACCCCAGAAAATCAATATTTCTTGCCCGTTTTCAAGGTCGATCTCTTTAACATCATAATTAAAAAAAGAATTCTAGGCATAAAACGTATCGAAAATCTAAAAAAAAAAGTTTTTTAAAATCTTACCTTAATCTGTGTATAGAAGACGGTTTATCACACCATACCAGCTTAATAGATTACACGTATACAAACTACTATTTAAATTTCGGAAAATACACATCTGTTGGTTTAATTGCATTGAAATTGTTTAACGAAATCGCTACTGATAGATGTTATTACATAACTTTCCATTTGCTGGGTAAAACCCTTACAAATGTTGTAGCAATCGTTTATCGTTCGTGGTAGATATTATAGTAGATAAATTAAGAAAGATAAAAATTTTACCAGAATTTCTAAGATATGTAAAAGCTGGAAATTCTAAAAATTTCTATTCATTGAAGGAAATAACGTTAACTAAAATATATGATTTTTTACCTCTTTTTTAATTTACAGGTTCTTTTTTGCCGTTCCCCGACGACTGTTTGTGATGACCAAAGGAGCGAACAGGTAAATTTTACATTATATATGAGCATCATATAGTAGTATATTATATTTAGTATTTTTTGTTTGGAATGTCAATTTCCGGAGAAAAAATGAACTACACCCGGGTAGCAATCATGTATTCCGATGCGTCTCTGTCTTTCGACTTCGACGCAGCTTTTAACTCTTGACTTCGCCATATCAGCAGCTTTAAATTTGCTGAAGTGACAGTCAGAATCACGTTTCGATTCATAGTGCCGATTCCGCGAAATTTCAAGCTGCAGATATGGCGAAGTCAAGAGTTAAAAGCTGCGTCGAAGTCGAAAGACAGAGACGCGTCGGAATACATGATTGGTGCCCAGGATGTTTGCAATGACAAAAGAATTCGATTTCCGCCTGTTTGTCTGGTTGTCCGTGAATGTGACACCAAAAACTTTCGAAAGAATTGATCTAGAGACCGGAAACTTTGTACAGTTGGGCTTCTTGTAAAAAGACTGGTACAGACAATCGGACCGCACTCCAATGCAAATTAAATAGTTTTGTGCGATTTGATCCAAAAAGGACAATATGATTTTACATAACTCTTCTATACATCAAAATTCAATCGAAACAAACCCCCCAAACACCACCCCCCCCCCCCACCCATTCGTACAAATTCAAAAATTTTAAATGAAAATGAGCGTCAGTAGTCCATCAGTAGTTCAAAAATATTCGAAATAAAAGTACTACGAATTAATGTACTGATATTTGTGAAGATTATTAAGTGCCGTTTGCACCAACAAAACTTAGCAACTTATGTACAACTTAAAAAATTTAAGTCGAAGAATTTCTACGGTTTAAGTAGGCTAACCACAACTTAATTTTTTAAGTATAATACGCGCAAACGGGCCGAAGAGCTTTAAAAATTAAAAAACTTACCGGAGCTCTTAAGAATTAATTGAAAAATTTATGACTTTTTTAAAATTTACAACACCATAAAACAACATGTTTTCAATACACTTTTATGTTCAAATTTCTTCACGACCAGCACTGTTGTGCGTCGCACATAATCAAAGATTTTATACAATTTATTAATACTCCCCGTGTTGAAAATAGTTTGCCAACTCAAAAAGGTTTCAACCACTTCATAAATATAGAGTGAAATGGGCATAATTTGGATTTGTATACATTTTTCGATAAAAAATTGGGAGTAGATAACCTAGAGGGGGACAATTTACCCAATGGTGCACAACGCGTTTAAATTGCTCTAACAGTTCAGGAGATAGCAGGAAGTGGGTTTACTGGCAAGGGGGAGAGTATTATTTGAGTAGGTAAAAATTTTCACCCTGATTGCGAGTGTCGTGTCGTTTTCGACAAGAGTCGTTTTACGTGTTGTTGTTAGTGTTTTTCTACCAACAACAACACGTAAAACGACTCTTGTCGAAAACGACACGACAATCGCACACTCAGAAAAATGGAGGCTAACTCGACGACCTACATACGGCGTAATTGGCCTCGGGCAGGCGCGCGTTCGCCTGCATGTGGGCAAGTAAAACTGAGTTGACCTGTGGTTGGAGAAATTCTGAAATTAAGCCACCAGCAGGTGAAGTAGGGCATTGGGAGCTGCACGAGTTGACCTTAGATAGGTTAACTCTGACCGCTAGCTGGCTAACAGACACCTCTGTAAGGTCAGAGTTAACCTGACAAAAAGTTGACCTGGACATTTTTCTGAGTGCAATCGGGGTGTTTCTGTGGCGAGCAATTTACTCAATGCGTAAACCGCGTAAAAGACTCCTCTAACGCCTCAAGAGATATTAGGGAAGCGGGTTACTGGCAAGGTGGTTAGTGGCAAGGGGGAGAAGATAGATTTTATTGGGCGAAAATTTTCATTGGGGGACGAATTATCCAATGGCGCAAATTGCGTTAAAATCGGTGATCATTATCGCCGTTTTGTTGTTTTGAAATTTCATTAATTAAATATGCTTGTATTAAAACTAACCAACTTTGTAATAAATATTTATTAACCTACCACAATTGAGGCTATCAGAGCAAAAGTGGCCTAACCCACATAATCGGGTTTTTGAAGCTTTTCCACTCTTATACTATTATTGACTGTAAGTTTTTGAAAAAAAAAATTTGTGTGGACTGTATTACTCAATGTTGAAACGTTTTTTGGTGCATCCAAACATTTTTATCACATTTTTATTTTTAAACATTTTAACACTATTATTTACAATTGAGCCCACGTTTGCCGTATACGAGACCACTATTCTCTCAACGGAAACCCCTAACAAACTATTTTTGTTCTTAGACCTGGGCTGAGTGCGTTGTGTGGGGGAGGTTTGTTTGTTATCAGTAAGCACAAAATTTAAATACTTCTTCTGTATACCACAATAAACCTTCCCCGATGTTCTATTCCTGTTAGCTAGGATGCAATGCAAGCTTTCTGAGCAATCTGGCTTCTTTGTTATCCGTAATCCTGGATGCACTTAGTGTTTAGAGTCCCGGGAGGATAATAGCAAGTGTTAGTAACACATTTTACCTGGACTCGTTCAATACGATTAACGCGCTGTTCATGAATATTCACATGGATAGAAAAATTAATTATGGCTCCATTGACTAATAGATAGCAATCTAATAAATTTCTACACACAAAGGTAAATATCAGCCTACCTTTACAATGTCGCACAAAAGACATGTGTTGAGAAGCTTTACACAAACATCAATTCTGTATTTCCACCTAACCTAAGGAATTTTTCAAAAATTTATTCATTTGATCAATGTATTTGGTGAATTTGTCGACTAAATCGCTATAATTAAATTTACTTCTGTTATGTATCCAATTAATTAAGGCGAATTAGAGTCTCTCGATATTTTCTGCCGTAATTCTGAATTACTTATAACCAAATATGGTGTGAGTGTATTATTTATTAGTCTTTTTGGACTTATAACTTGAAGTTTAAACATATTGAAATAGCAAAAACATTCTAACACATATAAATATGGATACCACATAGATGGAGTGGAAATATTTCGTTATATGAATGGAAATTATGAAAATTTTTTTATCAAACTTTATTATTTTTATTTTTATAGATATTTTTGGAGTTTAAGAAAGATGCTTTGTAGGCTGTATTAGATAATACCTATGGTTTCAAAGTTTTGTAGTTTTTAAACTACCAGTATTACTACACTCAGAAAAATGTCCAGGTCAACTTTTTGTCAAGTTAACTCTGACCTTACAGAGGTTTCTGTAAGCCAGCTAGCGGTCAGAGTTAACCTATCTAAGGTCAACTCGTGCAGCTCCCAATGCCCTACTTCACCTGCTGGTGGCTTAATTTCAGAATTTCTCCGACCACAGGTCAACTCACTTTTACTTGCCCACATGCAGGCGAACGCGCGCCTGCCCGAGGCCAATTACGCCGTATGTAGGTCGTCGAGTTAGCCTCCATTTTTCTGAATGTACGGTGACCAATTTTTTTTCTGAGGAAAAAAGTACAAAAAAAAAAACAAAAAAAGAACAAACAAAGAACAAACTTTTCATTAATAACAAAAAAAAGCTATTACTAACAAGCTGTGATTTTGAAATACCCTTTATGATTTGGTTTTAAACCTTTCAAACCATATGTAACGCTCATTTTTCGGCCTTTCAAACTCCTCTCCCTTCGTCAGGCCCTTCACGATTTTTTGTATGGAGTTTAGTACCGCCGGTCACACTACCCCCGCCCCCTCCAAATAGTGTGACGAATTTTCTGGACAGCCCCTAATT
The DNA here is from genome assembly GCA_964034945.1 of Chrysopilus asiliformis. Taxonomy (NCBI): domain Eukaryota; kingdom Metazoa; phylum Arthropoda; class Insecta; order Diptera; family Rhagionidae; genus Chrysopilus; species Chrysopilus asiliformis. The sequence goes on from OZ035960.1 coordinate 113,945,919, forward strand.
ACGTTTGTTTCATCATGTCCTCCAATTTTATAAGAAAAAGGGAACTTAAAATAAAATTTACATTAAAACAGGAGTGATATTCCGTAACTTGTTTCAAGCGTTTGTTTCGAGTTAGAAGAACAAGAAGAATTCGCTGTCTCTGTTTTGACCCACATAAATGACAGAGAGAAACCGAGATAGCAAATACCACTTTGTCTTCTAACTCGAAGCAAACGCTTGAATCAAGTTACGGAATACCGCTCCAGACCTGCCCATAGTAGCAAAACCGAGCTTTGCATTTAGAATTTATTGGATTTTCCTAGTCTGTCATAACGTTAAAATACTTAACCCTCTAGCCGGAATGCCCGGCTAAAGGCGGGCTTCAGGGCATTCGCATGTTTATAACGGGTAACAATTTTAATCGCCGGAAATCGCCGGAACGTGTTACACTGACTTTTGTAAGGTATCGCTTTACATGCTGGAAAAAATTTAGCCCTGTACGTTGTCTTGGTTACGGTCTGTCGCAAGTTGAAAGTCATATTTTAGTGAATTTTTTTCGGAAATATTCCGGTTAGAGGGTTAGTACACATACTTAAGTGAGTTTTTTCCACATATAGACACAGTTATACGTATAAACAAATATTTATTATTAAAAAAAATTAACAATTTAACAAATTCAACTAATATTACGTACATAACATGAAAGTAATAATATAAGCAGCATAATTTAGAGTTATTCCCTCCAAAGCTCTATATTCATTGATGGTATATCGTGACAATGCGCTGGTGCATTTCTATAAAAATATTAGAGTTAAAAAATAAAAATTAATTTTTGAAATTACACTCAAGTAGCATGTACGTCAACCGCTAAGTTTACGGTTGACAAAAATGCTGTAGTTAACGGTTTTTAGGTTTAATTGCAGAAAAATATTAACTTTTTTCGACAAAAAGAAAAAACTTACCCTTTAATATCGGGCCTTACAAACGCGTAAGGAGAAACAGCAGTTAGTGTGAAATGATCTGCGTTATCACAGATAATACGAGCCATCGAAACCTTTCGTATCTCCTGCAATTGTTTTGGCGAAAAATGTCCCGGATTAATGCTTGGATCATTATCGAAAAAATAACGATCGCCCTTTCGAAATCGTGAAAATTGATCCGTAATTATTTCACTGAACGTTAGTCCTAGTAGTGAATCTTCATTTGCTGATTCCATTAAACCGCCAACCCACAACTCAATGTCGTCAGGATGATTATAGACTTTTGCTAGTTTTGAGCCAACCTGAAATTAATTATAAGAATTATGAGGTATTGATACATTGTCAATTGTAAATCTAAAACTAATAAATAAATAAACAATTTTTGTAATTTTGCCACTAATTTTCAGTATTTCTAAATACCTCAGGGCCAAATTCATCAAAACTTTTAACACGTCGATGGCCAATTACTTCGAGATAGTCATTATAAGGACGAATTCCATGATCGCGCGATCTTTGAATATTCAATGCCGCCAAATCTAATCCAAAAGGACTTCCAGCACGAAACAAGAATCTGCTTAGCTAAAAATGTGGTTATTTATATAGTTTTTTGTTTAATTAATTGAAATTTGAATATCAAATACCCCATGAGTAAGAAAATTGTCGACTTCTTGCATTGGCTGTTCGATTAGAGTTTTGAGTAAGTTATCTAAAAAGTTTCGTTGCCTTAACCGTGAAGGGTTGAACATTACATCAGGAATCTCGATTATTTCGTTCACGGATCCCTCACGATGGATCCTAAAAAAAGCAAATAAATTTTTCACTATACTTTAAAAAGTTATTATTGTACGCACTTGAATTTCCCGTCAACAGTCGAGTGTCCAAAACGGAATGCAGCGCCAGAGAACTCATTAGTGATTGCTGGGTTAATATCAGGACTATAATCAACTGAATATCCATATTCATCTGAAACAAGGTCGAATTTCTTTAGTGTTTCCGTGCCAACGACAAGTGGAAGCCATTCGTTGTATGTTATGTGCTGTATCTCAGCTGTAACTATCCTTTTGGCTTCTTGAAAGATTACTTCGTCACTGTAATGCGGATTCAAGTGTCCTATGACGGAAGCTATCCGATTATGTTCCCGTGCAAAAATTACATGAAGTGCAGTCAAGGAGATAATTTGATTTGTCCGTCCGTCTCCTACGTAACACCAGAAAAGGGAGATATAATGAAATGAATGTCATTAATTATTATATAGCAGATAACTATCTGAGCAAAAGATGCTACTGAACGGAAGTACAGAATATGACCAATCAATAGTGGTCTCTTTTTCATATGCGCGTATCAAAGTCTTGTGAAATCGACAAGGATAATCACTTTCGTATTTAATTAATATTGATGTGGCATAATGGATTCCAAGAATCTTTCCTTAGGTATTCAATTTCAGATTTTACCTGCTAGAAAACATACATTTCCCGCTTCTACCCTTGAACAGGCATCTCGGTCATTGGTAATTGGTAGCAAGTCACGGCCAAAATCATCAAACATTCGAAGCTTTCCGTCACGAAAGGACCTCACCTCCGCCTGTGTGGCCAGATCTGATCCGTAGATGGGTGAGGCATCCAAAAAATGTGTCACTTTACTCATTTGCTTGCCATATCCTAATCTACAGTCATAGTGGGGTGCCAGTGATGACCTCACAAAGTTCAGACAACCTTGGTTAAATGTCTTGTAGAAATCATCATCTGGATCGATGGAAATCGGCAGACATGCAAAGTGTCGTAATTTCGGGGGAAGAATATCGGATCCATCATCAGTGCAACATTGAACAGCTTGGCCGTCGCCTAAGGACGAAGAATTAATATTCTTTTTCTAATAGTTTGTCATTAAATGTTATCATTTACAGCAGAAATAAGTCGCCGCCGTATGGGGTAGTTATTTGAATTTTTTCTTATACTATGTTCAGACTGACGCAAAATTACGTAATTAATTGTCTTAAAGTTAAACAAGCTATTATTATTTACCCATAGTTATCAAAATTTTATGAAATCGTTTTGGAAACAAAAAATTTGGTGTAAAGTCGGTTTTAAACCAGAGACCTGATCATAGTCACCGACGCGTCTGCAAAAACGCGTCTTAAATTTTCTTCAGGGTTATTATTTTCCCCAAAATCAAACAAGTTTTCCAAAAGTGCAGATATTTCGTCAGATGTGGCAATCAAAGCACTGCACTGAACAAAAACACACGTCGGTAATGAGGACAGCAATATCTGTTGCGTCGATTCGGGTGTTTCGCAGACGCGTCGGTGGCTATGATTCGTGCCCAGTTAGATGAAAGTAAAATCCGATCGACTGTATACACTGAGAAAAAATAGTAAATCTAAATATTTTATAATCGGGAATCGTGACTATTACAAAAATAGTTAATTTCAACTACGAAAATAGTCAAAATTGGATATTTGTATAATATATTTCACTACTTAGTAGTAAAATTGACTATTTTCTGGGCACCAGTAGGTATATGAGAGGTGTCGAAAAAACATATTTCTAACAGGAATTATAGAAATCTATCAATGCGAGAAATTAGTTTAAAGGCAACATATTTTATATCCAAATAGGTTTTGGAAGAAATACAGTTGTTTTTGTCTTGCCCAGTACATTCGAAGGAAGTCAATAAGACGTCCCACCTCGTTTTTCGCATTATCGGCTTCCGCAAAAAGTTTTGCCCCGCGTTATCTTATATTACAAATGCAAACTGTATAAAAAAATGCCTTACCTGTAGTAACGGATGCAGATTGCGTGAAATCATGAGAGATAAATTGGCCAAACTGCATTAGCAACAGATTGTATCGATGATGCGGTCTATTTACATCTGGCAACAACAACCTGGAAATAGTTCTCGAACCTGGAAATAGTGGAAATAGTTCAACAACCTGGAAATAGTGGAAATAGGAAATTACTTCGTAACGGTGTTCCGTCGATCGAGTGAGATCGTGGGGCCCAAATCCCATCTTCATATGCAGGAGGTAGCAAACGCTCCATTGGTTGTCCAGCAGCTCCCCAGACGCTTTTTTTAGGCAAAGGATTATTGCAGGTTCCATCAGGAGTTCTATATTTCGAATCCCGAACTTCCCGGCACGATGGGATCGGAGGACAGTTTCGACCTTGCGAAGGTCCTAAGAAGGGCAACGTGTCCATGTCCAATTCGAATTCTTCGATTGGAATATTTTCTCTGTTTTAGGACAAAAAATTAAGCTTTTTTAGATGTTAAATAAGCGGAAAATTTTACAAACCTGTCTTTATAGATTTGACTTGCGAAAAGCTGTTCCATAGCGCGATTCGTCCTGTCAACATCTTTGAGAATATCCCGCTGCGACGAATGGAACATCATATTGTGTAAAAATTCGGGATGACCCCTATGAACAGAGTGACTTCTATGTTTAAGAGTCACTGCTAGATGTTCTCGTGCTTCTTGCATTATTGAATTCATTTCATGCACTGTAGGCACGTGCGATCGAAGTTTGTTATTAACGACTATAACGGTACTTTGTTTTAGCTAAGATTCCAGAATTTATCCTTAATTTTCACATCTTACTTGTATGATTCTTTCCTGTTGCACAACAATAACCGTGGCTACCATTCGGTAAATCGCATTTTTGTGGCAACTCGTGGGCCTTCATTCTAACATGGGCTGGGCATTGAATTGGCGGAACACATTTCACCGACGTCGGACAAGGATCACATTTTTTTAAGATGCTAGGAAGTTTTGTCGCTTAAAACAAAATAGAATTAAAAAAATTTAAATAATAGATTTTAAACATTTACTTTTTGTTGGGGCTGCCGTGAATTCATTTTTTGTTGTTTTATCACTTCTTGAACCGAGAATATAAAATGCTTCTGCACAATTTAAAATATCATTAAAAATTAATAGAAATAATATGAATTTGAATTTTCCCTGGGACGACATTTTTTTAAAGATAAAAACACGTTGAGAGACAAAGAGCTAAACACAAAATGACCAGCAGACTTGAATTAACTAAAGTTGAAAAAAAAAGAATCCTTGGGTTCAACAAAAACTTGAAAAAATCAACGGGATATTTTTAACAGATATTGTCCATTGTTTCTAAATAGACGAGAAATAACAATGGTTGCAATAACAATGGTCGCTGCAGTCCGGCACAAAAAGCGTAGGTGATTGAGCCTGTTCACATTGGGTAAGTTATTATAAAAATATGAATTTCTATTTCACAAAAACTGAAATATCTCGATAACGGTAAGAGATATCCATTTACGCGAAAAGGCAAAAATGTAGAGAATTTTAATATCTTTAATTTTTCTTCTTTGCTATTTTTTCGAAAAACCGTTAGTTGTCTAGTAATTCGAAACAACCGATTTTTTTTTGTTTTTTTTTGGGGAAAAAATCAGCAAAAGGGGCATTTTTTACAGTCCCTTTCCTAAAGTTTGAAATCCCCGATCAAAAATCGAATTTCATCGAGAAAAAAGCGAAGAAAGGATACTTTTGTTATCTCTACAGGAACTTTCGTTTTGAATTTTGAAATTTCAACATCAGATTCGTAATCAGTGGTCCGAAAACTCCCTGATTCTAATTTTTCGGAGGAAAAATCAAAAAAATTATGTTTTCGTTATCCTTACGGCACCTTAACGAACTTTTTCGAAGATCCAAGCTAGCGTAACCGCATTTCTGTCCCCGAAAACAATAAGTACCCACATTTCACCAAAATTTATAGTTTTCGAGAACAAAAATTCATAAAAATGTTATAAACCATGAATTTATTCACCAAAAATTAAAGAATACTTACATTCAATTTATGAATTTGGCTGTTTGAGAAATAAAGTAAATACCGCTTTTGTAATTTCCCGCGCAACTTATTGTTTCCGCACAAAAGTTCCTTTTTTAGCCACGGCGCCACGTCCTTTGTACGCCCAAAAGTTCCCTTTTTAGCCATGGCGCCACGTCCTTTGTACGAGCAAGGACTCAAACCCCGAAATTTCCCAAGTATCCAATTCCTCACGAAACCTCCCAAACTAAAAAGAATTTCGTGTGGGAAATTCAAACAACAACAAAATGAAAGTTCAAGAAATTGAATTAACAACTGAAGCCAAACAAGTGCGCGAAACTCTTTTGTGGACTTAGAATTCGCGAGATAAATGCAAAAAATTGTTTGCGAAAAAAATCTGACCGATTAACGGCTGGTTTTGTTGAAATTTGAATTTTGTCCCAAATTTACGATCACTTCCAGGCTGGAATGCACTTTCCAGACGACTTCAGCGCCAACGATGGTACTTTGAATCATTTCTCGGTGCGATCTCTTCTTTTGTCGAAACGTCGAGTTGCTTGTTTTATCGGTTGGCCGTGTTTATTCGAAAATCGGTGGAAAAAAGTGATTTTTAATTCAAAAAATTTATCACAATCAGTGCATTGAGGAAGTGCGTATAGTTTGCGAAAAGAATTTCAAGTGCAAGTGCATTATTTTGTGAGCAATATCGAAAAACATAATTCGTTTTTTGGATCAAGTGAAGAGTTTTGCTGCTCTTTATTCGCGTAAATTCTCGTTGGAGCGATACCAGAAGAGGGGTCTGCAATTGGGCAGAACGAGACGGCGAGCCTGCTTCATGTGTAATTTGTAACTGGATTTCGACGGCGGAGTCCCCCTCCACCTCAGCAGCAGGGAATCGTTTCGTCCAGTTCCAGGTAGAAGAACGGTTCGGTTGAAGTTTTGCGACTTTTGTTTATTTTCTGATATGCGGATTGAATTCGATTCGATTTCTATGGAGGCTGCAGCCAAGTGCGGGGCGCACGAAGGTGAAATTCCTCAGCTGAAAGGTGCTAATTGCTGGTCTCTGGGAATTTGTCAACGGCAAATGCTTCAAGAACGTCTTGCGCCACAGTTATCATTACCTGTTGATTTGTTATGCGGTCGGGCGGCGGGGCGTTGTATCAGAAATCACCAAACAATGCTCTAAACTCCGTTCGATTCGATTCTTTTCACTTTTACCTGGCGAGGTTTTTTTTTCGTTGTGGCTCTCGTTTCCGCTGCCATGCCATTCGCTTTGAGCGTCAATTATTTGTTACTTGGCCGAAAAAAAGTTGCGTCTTTTCAATCGGCGGTGCTTCGATTCAGCAAAGGGAAATATCCGTGATGCAATTTCCTTATGGCCCCACAGACACCCAGCGAAGCCCCATTTTGTGTCGTATTATAAAAGCGTTTTCTATTTTCTAAGTGGCCGCGCTGCACACCTTTTGCTGCTGGAATCCAAGCCGTTTCCTCGGAATAAATTCCATTCGAAGGTGTCACGAATGTTCGCTGCTTTGCTTTTGTGACGTCGTTTTCTTCGAACAAGTGGATTGTCCTCCGCCCCCGCGCGCCAGCCGTCATCGTCATGTTTCGCGAACCTTGAGTGCAACGTAATCGCCTTTGCGTGCTACTTTGGCGTTTTACCTGTTGTTGGCGAAAAACTAGCAAGAAGTCTTTGTACTAGTAATGAATTTCTGCTGATGTTGGGCTGAAGTCGGCCCATGTAATTGTCCCCCTTTTTGTGATGTAATTTAATCCAATGTAAAGGTCCTTAACCCTTCGATTTAATCAGTGATTTTCTTCAACTGTTGCTAAATTGGTGTAAGCGAGATTGCGTACAGTTAGACTCGCTTAACCACACACGATGTGGACAAGGGAAATATGTGATATTATGCGGGTTCGTGTAAAACCACCCATGTTGCTACTTACATCTTAATTAGAGTTTGTTTTTACAATAAAGTAAATTAAAAATTTCAAAACAAGACGCGGAAAAATAGAAACAAAATTTTTCAACGAAAATTTGATAAAATTTCCAATTGGAATTATCTTAAAGGTAAGCCAATTGGAATCAGACGTATGGAAAAGTTATGAAAAAACATTCTAAACGCTTTTAATCTTTTGCACTCCACACTTTTGTTATTAAACTTAGTATGTCACCGTATAGGCGTCAGTGGAGTGCTAAAGGTTAATCGTAAAACTAAGGGTATTCATGAAACGAGAGAAGTTTGCCAATTGCTTGTAATATTTTTCATGGGGTATTTCATGAACGCACGCTTTTAATTATTTTTGAGCAACTGTTCTCGTAGCAGCCACAAAATTAGATCTTAAACATAACAAAAGCTATAATTGCCAATCTGGCAATCATTGGAGACCCGTATGGTGATATTCGTATCAAAATTCGAACAGTTGTTACCAAAATTCCACTTTGAAGTCAAACTTTCCAATAAGAATTTTTAAAATTTATTCCAATCGGATTTTCATGTATGGGAGTTTTATGTAGAATAATATTCTAAATAACTTTTGTTCTTGCACTTTTTTGATAAGATGCACCGTTTTTGAGGTATTCGCAAAAAACGTTTTCGTTCGTATGGGGGGTACCCCCCCTAATGGTGCATTTTTGCCCATGAACGAAGTTGGCCTCGCATTTTACGAAAAACGGATCCACGCAAAATTTCAAGTCTCTAGCACAATCTGTGCGGCCGCAATCCGCGCCACAGACGGACGGACGGACAGACAGACGGACAGACAGGCAGACGGACGGACAGACAGACAGGCAGACGGACGGACAGACAGACAGACAGACAGACGGACGGACATGCAGAAATTAATTATTTTTATCATTCTAAACAAAAATGTAATTCATTTTTGTGTGTGATGACGGGATCTTGGCGTTACAAACGGTAAGGCAAAGTTAATATACCCTTTGGTTTCACCATACGGGTATAAAAACGCCGAAAATCAGTGGGATCGCACGTTTTTCAATTCAGTCCACCTGTTGCAGGACTCAAGTCTCGGTCGAATGTAAGTCTTGTAAATAGATGCTGAGCACGTCGATTGGTGCTAAATATTTTTTTGCAGCGTTCCAGAAAGCCTATGTTGGTTGAGAAAGCCTGACTTAGAAGACCAACAGCTCTTCTTGGTTAGCGCGCAAACCTTAAATTATGTATGAAGAGAATCAGAAACTCGCCCTAAAATTTCATGAAAATCGGTTTGGTGGTTTCTGAGTTATAATCAGACAAAGCATTTAATGGTCGTTTGAAGGGTTTTCCGAGTTTTGAGTTAAGATCAGTTCTTGAGTTTTTCAGGGCTGCTGCTTAATTTGGAGCAATCGGTTTTTAATTATCTTAAAGGCAAGTACATATTCTGTTCTCTCTCTCGGCCCTACAACCGGTTTCCGGTCTTGGCCTGCCGCATTGTCTCTTGCCAGGGGTTCCGATCAATTGCCGATGTCCTCCATTCTCTTTGCGTCCTGGTTAACGCCGTATTGCCATCTGAGGTTGGGTCTTCGTCGTCACCTTGTTGTTAATAACTTACCGCAGAAGACTTTCCGAGCCGGACTTATTCTGTATTCTATTATAATTTGAAAAAAATTGGTCCGCCGTAAAAAAAAGTTGAAATAGTTTAAACTCAATTCACTCAAAGCAATCGAAAGCTATGTACATGCGACAGTTAAATTCTCAGCCGACAATATATTGCTATGATTTTAATTAATTTGGCATGAAATCAAGAAAATTTGTATTTTGATTGAGGGGAGTCAAGATGAACTAATAATCTTGACTCCCATCAATCAAAATACAAATTTTCTTCTTAATTTAATTTAAATTTGCCAATATTAAATTTTGTTTATAAGTTTTTTTTACGATTTTCCAGCAACACAAATCTGTAAAACAAAATTGCGATACCCAAGGCTTGATTTTAATCACTTAACCACCTTGAAATGATAGCGGTTAAGAGCAATGACATTCAGATGTGGGAATTTTCGGTCAAAAGAATTTACTCGATGGACAATAGAAAATTGTCGTTTTATAGTTGAATTTCCATAGCTTATGGCCTAGTTTAAAAATGGTAGTCAATGTGATTGCAATCTTACGATGACGGGGTGTATAAAGCTTTACTGATATTACACGCTTAGTTAAACTCAAAAATTATTCAAGGCAATTGCACCGAAATGGATGTGGTGTACCTACAATTTGTAACCGCTGTAATCGGCGCCGCGCAACAAAGAAGATAAAAATTTCGAAAAACTAATGTAGATGAATTATTACTTATTATTGTTTCAACATGTCTGTTGTTTAAAACTCTTTCAACCAGATAGCCATTAATGTTTGGATGATTGAATACAAGAAAACATTCAATCATAATTTTCTTTTGCTTTTATAAGAAAATTCACTCAGACCAAGTGACAACTTTTGTTGTTGTAAACGTTTGTGTTGGAAACATTTTAAAACGGTTAGAAACTTTTTGACTTGACTTGATTTGACTTGACAAAACGTCTTAAAAATTGAATAAAAGCACTTGATGGTGTTTGAAATGTATTTCATTCGGGAACAAATCAACTTTTGAATCTCCTAAAATTTTCAAACCATTTTACTTTCGTACACCAACTACGTCGTAAGTATTGTGATTATGAAAAATTTCAACCTCTTAGGTTAGGTTCGGTTAGAGTGGCTGCCAAAAAGGCACACTTAGGCCAGAAATGGCCCATTTTCAACCTCTTGATTTTACCTAAAAAACCTTTCCCGAGCACTCCCACCGATTTAATATTACAAAAATGTCTTTCTGTCTGTCAAATAGTTAAGAGAAAACTTCCAGAAATTAAAATTTTCTGGCGCTAGCCACATTTGATTGGGGAACAAGTATCGGGCTTTTTTCTCACTAGATAGCTCTGATGCATCATAACTGCAGAACTATTGGTTGCAATCTATAAATGCTATACTGTTTGACCGTTTTTTACAGGAGCTACTATTGAAAAAAAAATCATTTAATTCGATGCAGTGTAGCAAAAGTTATTAAGTCACAAAAATAAGTAAAATTTCTGAAAAAAATCGCTTTATTTTACTATGATAAATGAAAGAATGCCGCACAGGCCGTGAAAAAAATTGTCGAGCGGACATCAGTCCAAAATCCACATTGCTCTGATTGTCCTATAGTTGAAAAACCGATGAAATTTCAGTAGTCAGAAACCTAAAATCGACCACAAACATTTTTAAACAATTTGAAACGCGATTGATACCAAAAAAGCTCAAAGTTTGGGTGTCACATGAATTGACTGCAAAAAATCGCGTGGATCGCTTTGCCATCTGCGATTCACTACCTAAAGGTGCCGCTCCACATGAGAGTAAATGCCGGCGAGAACCTCTCGATAGCAGTTACTCGAAAATGGACACGTCTCTGAGAGTCGCTCGCAGAAACTCGCAAAAACTCGCGAGCTAGTTTCTGCGAGCTGTCAAAAGTGATTCTACTCTCTAGTGGACACGTCTCCACTGAACTCTCAGAGAGTAGCTCGCCAGATACGAACAGCGTTTGAATTTTGCGAGTCGCTCTCGAGAACTCGCTAAATCAAGATTTCAAAAAAAAATCAAGATATTGAAAAATCGCGGAAGTTTACTCTCAAATGGACAACCTTGTCTTTCACCACGTTAAGACCACACACATCTTTTATGACTCGCCAAAAATTAACAGAGTTTTGATGCATCCACCGTATAATCCAGACTTTTCACCGTTGGACTACTGTTTTGTTCTCCACAACTTTCTCTTGCTTTCTGGTGCAAAGTTGGTTTCAGCAGAGGCATGTGTAAAATTACTTGGTTCAGCTTTTCACGCAAAAACCCCCCGTAGTTCTACAGCGATAGAAAAATGGTTCTACCAGACAGGTTCAAAAAAACGGCAAAAAATTTGGTTTAATAAAAATAACTAAGTTTTAATAAAAATAGTGTGCACTTTGCTGAAAAAATGCCCGATACTTTTTCCCCAATCCAATATTATATGGAAAGTCAAGATTGTCAAACTATTGAGTATTAAAATCACAAACAATAATTAAAAAAAAACTTACGATCGATTTATATTTTCAGCTCTAGAAAAAATATGTGTACGAATTCTGCCCCAAAATGACTCCAAATATTGATCGCAATTTTCGCATTAAAAGCGATTACTGAACTGGACTGAAGTGGTGATTCAAGAAAGGGATGACGCCATCAAAATATGAAGACTAAACAATAATCAATTTCAGCTTTTCAGTAGGTAAAGCAAAACCGCGACGCTTCAAATCTTATAGCAATAAAACTCCTATTTGTTAGTCCCGCGAGTTTCTGGAAAAGTACGTCATGTTTGGCGTTTTGTTCTTTGGAGCCACGCTTAATGCAAAGTGGAAAATATCTAGAGTGGCGTAGCTGTGCAAGGCGACAACCAGTTGATTCAATTTGTTGTAATATTCTCGAGACCGTTTGTAATCGTTAACCCTTTGACCTTTGAAGCTCTGATTGAATTTTCATTGATCCCATTAGTGTTTAAAAAGAGCAATGAATTGTCGTTGATTAAAGCTTATTTTTACTCTTTACAAATTATAATTGGAAAAATGTTATCTAAAAATGCGTGCATAATTGATTTCATCGGAATGGTAATAAAATTCAGGAAAAACGGTCTTTTCACAATGGATGGATGTTTGCGAAAATTTCTTATTTTGTTTTGCTCGGCAATTCGAATTGGGCCATCTGTTCTTATGTTACGTTTATGTTCACCGAGGAAAATTTCTTCATAATATATAGTGTAGTAGTAGAAGGGAAAACAAAATAGTGTGTGTCGTCGTGTATCGATCAAACTGAAAAGTTCAACGTGAAATTTCCCATTGAGTCCATTTAAATTCTTGGCCGCGTTTTCCACTAGAATTACAGTCGAGTAAGAGAATTTTTTTTATTTCGGTTTTAAGCCAGTTAGCTAGCAGTAATTAATTATGGTCTCAAGAGTCTCAGACGGAGTTAATGCCTTCTTAAACCAGAAAACATTTTCAAGTGGATCGATGAAGAGTACACTTATGTGCGATAATTTCAGTTTCTAGTGCAGCGGCAAGTGCAAGTTTCTAATTTCTAATTGCAATCATGTTCAATTAAACGAAAAAAAAAAATCATATTTTCAAATAAGTAACATTAGAAAATCCGATCCAATATGAGGTGAGTGCTTTTATGAAAATTTATTATTATTAAATCCGTCGTTGTTATCTTTTGGATGCGGTTTGGTTTCACGTTTCGTGAGATCTATTTTCCTTTAACCCAGTCGCTTCCTATACAACAGAAACTGGCGGTAAAGTTCAACAAAAAGTATAGCATTATCGGGAATTGAGTTATTAAAGTTCTAAAATTACTTCACATTTTTTCTCCGGATTACAAAAAACATTGCGCCGCAAGCAACATTTTAAGAAAATGCATATCTCACAACTAAGAATTTTATAAGACAAACCGCTACAGCCAAGTTTTTTAAGGCTAATTTTATGAGTGCCAAATCAAATATCTACCCTAAATAAAAATCCTAATAGATTCGAGAGAAACTTGAAACCATGTTTTATACTTTTTCATATCTGGATTTAACGTAGCGAACTCCGAAATAAATCAAAATGTTGCTTCAAACGCCGCGTAAGGAAAAATCCGCCCTAAGAGGTCGCCTTTATGCTAAAAGTGCCGCTCGACATGAGAGTAAATATGCGAGTAACTCTCAAAATCTCTCGAGAGTTACTCGCAGGAGGTTGTCCACTTGAGAGTTAATTTCGGCGATTTTTCTCTTTTCAAGACCAATATCTTGATTTTTTTGACATTTGCTTTGGCGAGTTCTCGAGAGCGACTCGCAAAATTCAAACGCCGTTCGTATCTGGCGAGTTACTTTCCGAGAGTTCAGTGGTTGCGTGTCCACTAGAGAGTAGAATCACTTTTGACAGCTCGCAGAAACTAGCTCGCGAGTTTTTGCGAGTTTCTGCGAGCGGCTCTCAGAGACGTGTCTATTTGCGAGTAGCTGCTATCGAGAGGTTCTCGCCGGCATTTACTCTCATGTGGAGCGGCACCTTAAGGCCGAGCCTGAATGTTCCGTTAAAGTACCTTACAAAAAGCATTGAATACAAATTTTGATTTCGCTGAAAAATCAATGGTTTGAATAATTTATATTCATCCAAAATTTACATCTTCGGAGACTGCACTTGGAATTCTCGCCCTTCGAACGACCCTGCTAACATTTGGAATGTTATTCCTGTAACTTATTAACAGCACACGTCAAAAAACAAATTTTTAAAGTCTAGCCAGGGCGTGCGAAGGATAAAGCCGGCCGACACGAAACTTGTATTTGGTTTTCTTTCCCAAAAAAAAAATTAGGTAACATGAATTTTTGCCTAGACATTTGGAAAAAAGAAGAAATATTTCGATTTTTGTTTGTAAATATTGCAACACATAATTGTTTTCGAAAGCAGATGAAAGTTTTTGTAAGAAAACTGCTCTGCAAATAGTTTTTTTTTCTAAATGCGCCACAGGCGAATTTTTTTGTGTGTCATTATCAAACATACCGGCGAGTTAGGGTAGTTTAGCTTGGAGTGGCTGCCAAAAAGGCACACTTAGGCCAAAAATGACCCATTGTGATACCACGCGAATCCTAACGATCCATTTCCCTATAACTCGAACCATTTGGAGCATCTGATGAAGCGGAGTAGATCTTGCGATGCTTGTGGCGCTTAGGTGTTCCAGATCGTTTAGGAAGAAACCACCCAAATGAGTTCTTCTGCGTTGAGCTAGTGCTGGGCAATGACAGAGAAGGCGAGTTGAAAACCTGAGAAAAGTCTCCTGGTTTCCAGAGAAAATCCTCCTGGTTTCCAGAGAAAATCCTCCTGGTTTCCAGAGTCCTGGGGTCTTATTCTAGAACTCGTGCCGAGTCAAATCTCTACCGAGTGGTACAAAAAGCGATTCTTGAACTCGGAAACGAGTGATTTCTTGCGAGTAAAAACTCGGTGACGTTTAGCCTGCCGAGTGAGGTCAATATGAATCTAAAACTATCTTTTGAGAGAGATCGCTCGTTTCCGAGTTCAAGAATCGCTTTTTGTACCACTCGGTAGAGATTTGACTCGGTACGAGTTCTAGAATACGGGCCCTGTTATGTCCTTTTGACGCTTTGATTTGATAAAATTCACACCTAGCTTAGTAATGACTTTGGCGCCCTTAAAAACTGCATCCAAAATCTGCCACCAAATCCCTTCCTCCCCTCACCCACCTCTCTCCCTTTCTCCCCTGTCCCTTCCACCCCTCTCCCTTCCACCCCTCTCCCTTCCACCCCTCTCCCTTCCACCCCTCTCCCTTCCACCCCTCTCCCTTCCACCCCTCTCCCTTGCTCCCCTTTCCCTTGCTCCCACTCGATAGAGCCCTGGAACTAGCAATCGCTGTCGAATTCCAGATCCGAGGCTTAGACCCCGGCACTCAGTTCCAAAATGTTTCTAAAACCAGGAGTGGCTTCATGTAACCTATTTTTCTTTTTTGCGTAATTTGGGGTCGCTGAATCCGAATCTGGCAGTAATTTGGTTGTATCAGCTCTACTTTTTCAGATATGAAGAAAAAAGAATTGTTAATTTCCAGATTATAAATATTTGAACTAATTTATGGCTTACCCGCCATTTCGGAAAAAAGTAGAGCTGGTACAGCCAAACTACTGCCAGATTTGGATTCAGCGATCCCAAATTATCCCGAAATGACTCTTATATCGGGTGCACCGTAATGAGTGCCGGCCTGTTTAAGCAGTTTTGGTCGAATAAAGATTTTCTTTTCACTAATTAGTCGATCGGAAATAAGTTACATGCCACTTCTGGTTTTAGAAAAATTTTGGAACTGAGTGCCCGGTTCTAAAGGAGCCTCCACACGTTCAATGTTACTTGACAAGTATTATTGATGAAAATTTTCGTCAAGTAACAATGGTGGAAATTGCCTGCAAACATAACATTGAAGAACATCCAAACGATCAATGTTACTTGAAACATGAGTCATTCAAGTAAAATTGTCAAGTAACATTGAACGTGTGGAGGCGCCTAAAGCCTCGGATCTGCAATTGGACAGCGATAGCTAGTTCCAGGGCTCTACTAAGTCACCGCAGGTCTGTGAAAACCGGGTATTTGATTCTTATCAAGATGCCTAATAATCAGATTTGAGTTGAACTTAGTTTGATTTTTTACTTCATTCATACACAGGATTTTAGACCCGGAAAAACAGAAAATGAGTAGAAAACAGTAAAAATGTAGCAAAACTGGTTCTTAAGATTCGAAATGTTTCCGGATTGAGTATTTTCTATTCTTATAACGACTATTTTCACCCCACATCGGCTACTACCAGATTAGCCCTTTGAAAATTCCTTTGTGCAATTTGTTGCAATCAAAGATGACAAATAATGAAAATGTTTCACGCCAAACAACATACCATCAACATATTTTTATTGAAGTTGAATTTTTGAAATTAGAACAACAAACTGCAGTGTTTCTCTTGTTATAAAAGAAGGGGAAGACCGGATTTTTCTTCAACATCTCAATGAATGAATCAGTTTAACTCTACGAATGATACAATTCCGTCTTGACATTCGAATGCAGTTGATCCGACAAAATGGGATCTTTTAAAAAAAAAGAAACTCGCAAACTGTTGCTGCAGTTAGGAGAGAGAGAACAAAAAAAAAACCATAAACTGAATTCTGAATATGTTGTAGAAAACAGGAAATGCAAATGCATCTGGCAAGAAAAGGGTGAAGCAAGTCAATCCAATACGAGTACGAATAGTTACTTACCTGACTGTTATTATATTCGTCGAATAAAGTAACGTTGTTTGTCGCTTCACTTGGATTGTCTCCATGCTCTGTAAGATTTCAGTTTTCTGCGGTTTTGTTTATAGCTCCGGTAGGGAAATACAATGATGGGAAAATCGAACGAATGCCCATAGACAACAAACGCCTTATCAAGACGAGCACGATTTCATTTCTCCGTAATTCTGCATTACTTCGGTAAATGCAACATTTCTTATAATCTCGATGCCATTGGCATTAGACTTGACATCGAAATTACTTAACCGTTGGCAGCAGAGTCAGAGACAGGTGTGCCACTTATTGTGCAATTTGTATGGTGATAAGAAAAATCGTCTACATTTTTGTACCTTAAGTGTTTCATTTTTTTTTTGTTTGTTCCCATTTCATCGGAATATGCGATAAAGTTTGAAGAAATTTCTTTCTGGCTTGATTATCTGGAATAGACGTAAAAATTCCTGTCCCAATTCGACATTGCGGTAGCCCAACGTCTCCCAGTATAGTACAATAAACTGACGTTTTTCATTTTGATAACAGACAAAGACGGTCGAATTTGAGTTATGTCTTAAATTTTACAAAAAAACGGAAAAAACGACCAAACTTGGCAAATTATTTCACCCGTCGAACCGTGAAAAACAAATGTACGAGTATTACTATTCATACTTTGTTGGTTCTGCAGCGATCCCCTCGACAAAATGTCAAAATGTTAGGATTTTCCTTTTTAAAATAAAAACGCAATCAAGCGGACCATGAATTTCCTCGATATGTCAGAGAAAACCCTCTTCATAGTTTGTTTGTTTGTCGTCTTTGTATTATTAGTTTTTTTTTGTTTTTTTAAATAAAACCAAATATAGTTGAGCGTTGAAGTTGTTTACAATTTGGCGGCAAAACAACTTGGGAACAACATTTTTTTTTTTGAAATCCGGGTTACAAAGCCGGGTTGTTTATCATGAGGTTGTTTATGGCGTTCCCACGAAGGAATTTATTTTGTTTTTTTAAACATTTATTTATTTAATTTCATTATTCATTTAACAATATGTGTTGCTATTTATATTTTTCTTCTTGCCTTTGATCGAGTCGTAGGTGTTGGGGTTCATTTTATCACAAGAGAAGCTCAATTACCCAAAAATCCCAATCCTAAGCCTTGTATTATTTATCTAAAATACGAAAACAACCTTTACCAAAATTAAAATGTATTAAAATAATGTTGAGAGATGAAAATTGGGAGCATTCAGTGAACTGAGCCGCTCAGAAGTTTTTTGAGCAGCTCACTGGTTCAGTTACTGAATGCAACCGTTCTTTCTGAGCGGCTCAGCTTTTTTATTGAGCGGCATAAAAGTACGCTCAGTTAGTGAGCGGTACGAAACGTCAAAAAAATTTCAAACCTGACTAGATGACTAAAATATACGGAATATACGGTTTATTATACGGAAAGTGTGGAAAAATTGCTAATGGAGATGGGAGGAGAGGTAATAGGAGTTGTAGAAACGCCAGGTGAGTGTTAGACATACATAGTTAGACAGTTGATGGTTTGCGATCAGCATGCACTGAGCAGTGCGTTCAGGGCTTGCAGTGCGTTGACAACTACTGAGCCGCTCCAGAGTTTTGTTATCATCCATTTTTTTGACTGACAAAATGTTTTTTTCCGTTTTTGATTAATTCTTTGTCTAAACGTATCTTACTCGGGATATGGCCTCGGGAAAAAAACCCTTCAGGAAAATCCCTTCAGAGATCCCGAAAAATTTTAGTGATGGGATTACCGGTAGTGGTGCAATGGATTTCAGTGGGTCGAAATTTTTACTTCGATTATTTGGTTGTAGCGAAGTCAAAAAAAGAACTTTTAATTTTTGTTTTGTTGCCTGTTTGTCTTTCTATCTGAATGTTTGTTCCGGCATCACTGGAAAACGGTTCAACCGATTTTAATGATATTATGTACATGAGTAGAATTACTTGCAGGATAAAACCTAGGATACTTTATATTGACTTCCCCCTACCCCTTTGGTACCCCTCCCCTGATAAATTTTAAATCGTTCGATCGATTGGAATGCGGTTTTCTATGTTGGATGAAGGACCTCTAAGATAAGCGTCCGCCACTAAAAGAATTACCATTTCATCTGCCTGTCCACCCCTTGATCTGCCTGTCCACTCCCTCATCTGCTATTTCCCAGATTCCTGAAGGGATTTTCATCAAATTTTCATCATTAAATGGTCGTGACTTGAAACCGATACCCCTTCATTTGCCTGTCAACCCCCTCATCTGCTATTTCCTATATTGATGAATGGATTATGATCAATTTTTCACCAATAAATAGTCGTGACTTGAAACAGTTTCCTTCCCTTTTAAATCTACCTACCGCTCCCCCCGCATAACCCCTCCCCCGCTATTTTCCAAACCGCTGAAGAGATTTTCATCCGGTTTTTGCTATTAAACAGTTCATGTTAGCGCAAGGTCGAAGAAAATTGAAGAGTTTGCAACTTGACTGGAATTTTTTACCCCTTTTTTCGGGGAAATTTGAAATGAAGAAAAAAAATTGCTCATCACGAATCTAATGCTAGAATTTCAAAATTCCAAACGGATGGTCCTGTAAAGATAACGCAAAAATCCTTTTTTTTACTTTTTCTATAAAAAAATACTAGTAGGTGGTTGTTTAATGCCACTCATCACGAATCTCATGTCAAAATTTGGAAATTTGTACCCAAAGATCCTGGGCGGAGTGAATAAAATCTAGTGCCTCGTCGGCACTGCTGTCTACAGTCCAAACAGTAATTTGTCGGTAATGGATTTCGAAACATTGAGTACCGGCCAATTTTTAGTTTTTCTCTCAAATCTATGAGGCTTTGAACGGTTTTTCAATTTACATACAAGGCGTAGTGAGAATATTTCAAAAGTCGTATACCCTATATGAGTTAATGGTTGTATAGAACATAAATTGGTTAATACTCTCTAACTTATTGACTGGACAAGAGGCATAAAACATTGTTTGACTTGAAAGTTCGAGTTATCGAGTGTACTTGAGTTCGATTTTTAAGACATACAATTGCAAAAAAATGCAGTTGTAACTTTTGGGATGTCCGACTTAGAGCAATCGTCCTGTACTAGTATTATATCTGAAGGGGAGTTTACAACTTGACTGGAATTTTTTTATCCCTACAGATTTTTGAATCCAAATTCAACGTCTTACACATTGCATATCAAATAATATTTCTCGCTCGCATGAAATCATATTTAGATATCACAAAAATTCTACTGACTAAGCAAATAGATGAATATAACACTGTCAACGTTTTCCTTTAAGCAACACCCGATAAATCGCCAATAGCCTTCATAAGGTTTTTAATTTAAGCGATAGACATATCAACTTATTGCCCATTGTTATTCTTTGAAAAACAATTTCCTGGAATTCCTTAAATTGGGTCAGTGACCTGAAATCTTTAGATATTGATGTTAAAAATTACGTTTAAACAGTGCAAGAAGACGAATTGTTTTAAAGACCATCCTCAGTCGAAATTCTTTTCATGTTTCCATTGATAGCTGCTCGCATTGAATATCAATCAAAACATTTGTTAGTGTTTTGTCTACATTAGGCGTAGCACGCACGTTTTTTTTCATATTCCCACAAAATGTTCGACTTTATGCGGGGCCGTACGTTGCTAGGCAAGTTAACCAAACTCTTAGCGACAGTGAGTGTAATTGAATTGCCAATGCACTACTTATCAATTGGTTTTCGTTCACGGTAACGTTTTCTATTCTCCTCCAATAACAACAAATTTATGTTGCATGAGTAATTTATGTTGCATGGCGACATACTTCTCAGGCCGCCTGATAAAATAAATCATTGATTATGCGTAAAATTAAAGTTCTACCTGCTGCTGCCATCGATAAGATTAGAAATACGAAGCGAATTGGAAAACAAAGTTTTTTTTACTTAAAATTTTTCTATCAAGTACTGAAGTACGAATAGGTTTCAATTTTCACAAAACAATTTTAATAACAAATGTTTTTTTTTCGTTTTGACATTTTTTTAGGGTGTTTAAAGATGTCCTCGCATGACAAGAGAATGCTAGACCGCGAAGCAGTCCGGTCAGTCATCCAACAATGGAACGCCAACAGACTTGATTTGTTTGCGCTGTCCGAGCCGGATGAGGTACAATTCAAATTCAAATTCCATTCAAATTCGTAATAACAATTTTTAAAAAATGCTTTTGTTTTCTTTTTCCACACTTCCTTTTTAGAATCTTCTCTTCCATGGTGTTATGCGCTTCTATTTCCAAGATGCAGGCCAAAAAGTCGCTACGAAATGTATTCGGGTTGCATCAGATGCAACCGTTTCAGATGTCATTGGTAGTAATCTATTTATTATTCTCTTTTATTCATATTACTGTTTTTTTTTAATGATTGACAGAAACACTGATTGAGAAATTCCGTCCTGATATGAGAATGCTTTCGTTGCCAAACTATGCATTATATGAGGTTCATTCGAATCATGAAGAAAGGAAATTAAATCCGGACGAAAAACCATTACTAGTACAACTAAATTGGCATATAGACGATCGTGAGGGAAGATTTTTGTTAAAGAATGTAGACCAAAGGAGCAATGTATGATCACACATTTGTTTATTTATTATTTTTAAATGCCAAGAGATAATAATTGACGGGTTTCAATTTTTCTTTTAGACATTAGAAAATACAGATACGAATTTCAAACGGAAATTGTCCAAACGGGAAAAGAAAGAACAGAAAAAGAAGGAGAAATTAGCCAAGCTAAATTCTGAGAGTGGGACTGCGGCAACAGGCGGTGATGATGAAAATCATGTCGCGGAGAAATTGTATACAGAATTGCCGGAAACATCATTTACAAGATCGATATCGAATCCGGAAGCGGTTATGCGAAGACGTAGACAACAGAAATTGGAGAAGAAACTGCAACAGTTTCGATCGAAGGATGGTGGACCAGATACAGGTATAATGCGATCGCAAAAAATTAAGAAATGTTCTGTAGTTTCGTTTTCTGTGCGGTTTTCAAGATTATTCAAAAAAAAATATTTACCTTAATTTCCCTTTCGGTTGATATTAAACGTTATTAAGCACTAAAATCGACTCAAATGTAGGAAACTAAAGCAATTTCCCTCAAAATTGTTTTTTTTTATTGAAATATTAGGGATTTTAGCAGTAACAGAAGTTTCAAAATTAAATTACGTAATAAAGAATTTGCAGTGTTTTTTAAATGATCTCATATTCATTGTACATGAAATTTTTTCCTACAGGTGGAACATTAAAAATTTACGGAGAGAGTTTATGCCGTGACGTGCCTTATAAAACGCTACTTCTTTCCATTCGAGATTGTGCTCAAGCTGTTGTTCGTGAAATGCTTTCTAAATATGGTTTAGATAAAGCAGATCCACTACATTATTGTTTAGTTCAAGTAAGATTGTGTATAATAATTTAATTTTAACGATTTTATAATTTTTTAAAAATCATTTTAGGTTAATAGCGATGGTACCGAATATATTTTAGATGACGATGAATGTCCACTTTCAATTTTAATGAATCATCCGACATCGAGAGGTATATTTTAAGATAGCTATGATTGTTGTTTTTTACTGGTATTCCTGAAATACTGAAAAATCTAAGAACAATAATGCCTGTAAAACATTCATCAATTTAAAGATCTCAATTTTTACTCAATGCCAGTAATATGTTAACATTTGTTGGATTTTTTGATAAGCGAACGTTTTGATTTTTAAGCCGAAAAACTCGAAAATGGAGTGTACATTTTACGAATCTCAGTTCGAAGTTTATAAAATGCGACTTTTTCAATGACCCGAGAGACAATGTCAATCTTTCTTCTGATGCTTATTGATCCATATTTGTTATACTTATTCACGGTAGGGGATTGGACCGACCAGGTTTTGGGGGTCATAAAAAAAAAGATACAGACATTTTTGGTTAGGTTAGATTAAAAAGTCTGCGCCTGTTCAGGTGTGAACACAGCGCTTCACCTGGAGGCATTTTTAGTTACTTTAGCCCATTTCTTTCCGCTGGTGTATTTTTGCACCAGCATATCTTAAAGAATAGGAACTTTTGTCAATTTTTTTCACACAAAAACATATTTTTCGAAACATTCTTCGAATAGCCTTTTGTATACGAAAGAAAGCACTTTTTGAACTAAGCAATCAAAATGAATAGAAACTTCTCACAAAAAAACTGTCAGTAGCAACTGATGGAAAACTGATTGGTGTGGCCCCTACTTAAAGCAAATTGACCTCAAATATCAGCATTCACCGCTTGATACCCTCTCCCATTGACGGTTAATGCTTTGTTTGTTGACTCATCCAAGCTACAATCTGCACCAAGCAGACCAAGCAGGTTGATGGTTTTCCGCTTATAACCTTAGGACAGATTCGCGTTCTATGAAAACTGAAATGGAAAAAATTTTACGTAAAAAGTGTGCATTTTCAGTTCTGATTTAGTGCTAAAATGAGATTATTTTGACAGTGACAGGTATTTTAAAACAGAAATAGAATTGGAAACAAACACTTTTTGCGGCAAAACTTTTTCATTTCGTAGAACGCGAATCGACCCTTTGGTTTAGAAAGCCATTGCGCCATAAACGCGTTTGGGGCTGTTCATAAAATTCGACACGGAAATTTTCGCCATTTCACACCCCTCTCACGTTTTTCACAATTTTTGTGTGTGACTCTGTGACTGTTTTTATGGGCAACTCCTTAGTCACTGTTTAAGTTACATACCACGATTTTTTAGGGATTGTTATTCCATGACCAAATTACAAATCTTATTTAAGTAATTATTTTACTGATGGTCAACCACAAAAAAATTCGTAGGCAGATCAGTTTTTCTAAGTGCGAACGCACACGCTTCTTCTCGTCGCGGCAACTATTGGTCCTCAAAATGCCTTTCCGACGTACACGCTTCTTCACTTTTTAGTAGCAAAAACTTGTGTACAACAAGCGATCGCTCATGTGTGTGTGGTTCTCATATATGTGTTGTATTTCCAGCTCATTCCCGACCGAGGCAACATCAATTGCCTAAATAGAAACTGCCAACAATAGAAGAATAAGGACTGGTTATTTTGTTATTTACCCACCCACCTGAAAAATAAAACTACCTGCAATTGGGATTTCACTATTTGCTTTCAATTTTTGTTTATTTGGGATATGTTTACGAGTCGGTGGCTAAGCATCGACTGCCTCAATGAAATTACGCACACATGCATGCTGACGTGCTACACGAGCGACTTCGTTTGTGTAGGTAAAAGAAGACGAGAAGAACACTTTTCGAGTGGCGACTTTTCCCCTCTTGCCGCACTCGTTTCTTTCCTACAATTTGGTGAAGTTGCGGCATGCTGATGACCGAAAGTTGCTCCGTGTACGCCCTCGCTAACAATCAACTAAAGACAAAAAAAAGATACAGGTTTGCCTGATGAAATATTTACAAAGACCAGATATTCCAATTGAAAAAGAAAAACGCTTTTTCAACAGCGACAAACACGAATTGATTTCTCCTGAATTATGATTGTTGTGTTGTGACTCAACTCAACAGAACAAGTGATATAAACCGATAAAATTAATTCAACCTAGATTTTTTTCTGGATTTAATCAAACATAAGAAGTTTGATATTACACTATTTGTATTTACACAATCTTTAAGGTGTGTGTCGAAATGTGTTCGTCATTTGAATTAAAAACTGATTACCGGCTTGTATAGATAAGAATTTTTTACGAAAAAAAACATTTCCAAAAAAAATGCACTTTTTTCTAATCTAAAAACCAATTAGTCATGGATCTAACATTCGAATGTTCTGATAAACCTGCTGATCATGGAAATAAACCATTTTGGAAGGCGTTGCTGTTTATGAATTGCAATGAATTCGAAAACAAATTAAAACCCTACACAATTCAAATTATCCAAAAACCAAACAAGCAAACAATAATGACTAAGATAAGATTATTGCATATCATATTACACAAAAATGGGCGAGTACTGTCGTTACACACATTTCGATAGTCCAAGAAGACTACTTTTCAGTTACGAAAAACTTCAATTCGAATCTAGTCGGTGATTATTTTGTATGCGACAGTAGAACGAAACTGTAGCGCCATATCGCATCCTTGGTAATACGACTCGTAGGGATTGTGGTGAAAAATCGATACAAACGGGAACGGAACGAACAACTGGCATCTGTTGTGTTGTTATCGCGTTCAAATCGGCAAACATAACCTTCTGTCAATCAGATGTATTTGGAGTTAGAGCAACCCTGTCATACCTACTACAATCATCCAGGTATTTCTTCACTATCAACAAAACACATCGCACGAATAAGTGTGTGAATTTCATATACTTATCCAGTTTTATATATCTCACAACAACATTCCTTAACTTAATACCTACGAAAAGTAAAATTTGTAACTCAAAGGGCACATAATAGATAAGACGGAACGTAGAAGCATAGGCGATATAGAGCTGCTGCTGTTCGTAACATCGTCCTTCGTACAAATTCTATCCAAAAAGGAATTTTTTCGGTGTCTTTTGTTTTACATGATTTTAGTATAGTGTTGGTGCTCGTTCCGTTAACTTGAATGGGGGGCGCTCTTAATACAGCGGAGCACCTTATCTCCAATTTACTCAGTTCAATTATTTCAATATAAATTCAATTTTTCCATAAACAAGCGCGTAACAAAAATACTTTTTTATAATAAATGTGACGAACGAAATAATTTGATAAAAATCTAAAATAAAAAGAGTTAATTTCATTTTCCATATTTTAATTAATATTATTGTCTAGTATTCTTAAATTAGTTTAAAAGAAATTGTTTTCATCTTTTAGTTATTCCTCTATCATTTAAATCGCATAGTATTTTCTTGCTGAATTTAAATTAATTAATGTGCATATCTGTAATAATATTTAAACATGATGGATTGGGGTATTCGTCGTAAGTATAGATTTCAATCTCGACATCAGTGTTGATAAACGTAATTGCTGTACAATTAAAATAATAATAATAAAAAAAAAGTTGTAAGTGTTGTATATCCCACTCTAAGTTTTTTTTAAACTTTTTATATATAAAATACATTTATTTGACTATCGTTTTCCACCACAAAATAGTGTAAATATTTTGACAGAATGTAGTTTGGTTTTTTTTGTTTCTTGTTCTTATTCTTAAAAATATATATTTTTATCATGTGTTCACACAACCATTCATAATTGAAACTTGACCTTTATCAAAGCGGAATGAAGGAATAAACCCGACTGAAAATGGCCGGTCGATAACAATAAGTGTCGCATAGAGAAGCTATGATCAAGTCTCATTCTTCGGATGGCAATCCTTAATTAATGCGTCACATTATATTATATATGTTGAAATGTCATTATAACTATGTGACACTCATTTGATATATCAAATCAATAATGCCATTAAATTTTTTGATGTGAACATTACAATTATTGTTGTATGAAATCGTTGTATCGTTCTGTCGATGTTTTTTTTCCGTCTATTGTACTAAATATTAAAAGTCATACTGAATGAATAATAAATTTAGGATATTTTAGAATGACACAATTTTTTTTCTAGATTTGATGTTTTTTCTTAGATTTATTTATTGATCAATGGAACCATTTTATATATTTACTTAATGACAAAATCCTGTTCATTTCCTGAAAAACACCAACCTCTGAGCTATTGGATAAAATACAAATTAATTATAAACTTTAAAAAAAATAAAACCATATCAAATAGGAGTATTCCCTCGATTGCAAGCCATGATATGCAAATATAGTGGAAATCGATTGTAAAAAAACACATAAAATTTAACAGGGGTTTTGTTTATTTTTATATCATTTACGTTCTATTTTAGAACTAACTCTCATACGTAATTTTTTAATACATTAAACCAAATTCAACTCACGTTGTGTTTTCTCAATGCAATTTTTGTTTTGTTGCAACACAATGGCAAATAGATATCCATTATGTGAAACTAGAATTTGGACCCGGCTTCGCCCGTCTAAAAGCATGAGTAGAATAACCTCCGTTGCACACTTCAGCTAAGCGAGCTCAACTACGTGAGCTAAGTTTCTCGCTGAAAGTAAAATCCTTAGCATTTGCATTGGCGACCGCACACTTCAGCGAAACTATGAAACTACATCGCGTAGTCATGGGCGACGCGGACTAAGCTCGCTCGCGTAGTTCAGACCTCAACTACGCGAACGACTTCGCTGGCATCGCTGACACACACATATAAATATTTTCGGCGTTATACAGTGTAGAATCGGTGTTTGCAAAAGTGTTAGTATTTTGTGGACATAAAAGTGTAAGGAAAACGTGAAAATTGAATTCTTTTGCGGAATATTTTCAATCGCGTTAAATAATTTATATCTAAAAATGGCTGCAGATAAAGTGGAAAAATGCATACATTTACCGAAAATATGGCCGCGTAGCTTAGCTCAAGTGTGCAACGAGGTGAGCTAACCCAGCTAGGCTATGTAACTATAGCTAGCCTTGCTCACATAGCTTAGTTGAAGTGTGCGACGGGTGTTAAACCTATCGGAAAGCAAAATTCAATTCAATTGGTTATAAATTAGACAGCCTGCTGCTTATCTTTAAAGTTTTTTTCTTCCTCGGAAAATAGTTTTCAGAAATTAACCAAAATATAATCAATTCCAATATTCGGATACACTTTACCCTCTGTTTACCCCCCACCACTCGGTATGGCATGTTAGAGCTGTACCACCGACGAACATCTATGCCAAATTTCAGGGCAATCGGTTCAGTAGTTTCCCGCGAAAGAGTAACATAGCGCAAAAACTAAGTTTCGAAATCACTTTACACCCCCCCCCCCCCTCCCCCCTTACTCCCCCACCCCTCGCGCTACTTTTCCGTATGCCTATGTTGGAACCAGAACTACCACAGACACTCATGCTAAATTTCAAGTCAATCGGTTCAGCCGTTTTTGCGTGAAAGAGGAACAGACAGACAGACACCAACTCATTTTTATATATTAGTATGATATGGAATTTCAAACAAAATTTTTTAAATTTGTATCCCCTTCTTTTCCCCGTCTTTTGCCCTATCATATTCCCATTGCAATGTAAAGCTTCTAAAACTACTTTGTTGTAGTCTTCTGATCATATAAGAAATAGTATGTTTTACCAAACCTTGAAAGTAGTTACTTTTTAAATAAATAATCAAAGCATAGTGAATTGAAAATGAAGGAATGGTTGGGCCCGCATTGTATAGCAAACTGTTGCCATGTATGATTCATTTGCACTCCGAGTTCGTTGGTCCGTTCATTGACCAATTTTGGTGGTTTCGACTATTTTGACAACCGCGTAATTACTGCCGCATAGATTTATATCTACAAGGAATTTTTTGTTTTTCATTCCTTTTTTTACTATTAAGCCGAAAGCATGTAATTTTGTAACTCATGTAAATTTGTAGCTCATATAAGTTATATCTATCTATGACACAACATCCAAAGTGAGACTGGGACACCTCAAAAAAAGTTTCGTAGCAATTCTCCTTCCCTACTCCGTACACGTACAGTTTTATCTGGTCTTTCAACAAGGACATAACAATTTTGTATTTAAATAAAACACAGAATAATTGAGATATCGGGCTGAAATTTATTCCAGGGGTGGTGGACATGTTACATTTAAGTATGAAATTCGATGTCGTTCATATGGCCACCGCGAGCACGTTTGCAGATTGATTCTTTGGAGCCAATTTTCCACCACTCTTCCACACATATCGGCCAGAACGTTGGCAATTTTGCATTCGATATTGTTCCTGAGCTCCTCTAACGTTGTTGGCTTGTTGGCATAAACCAACGACTTAACATAACCCCATAAAAAGAAATCCAACGGCGTTAAATCGCATGAGCGAGGTGGCCATTCGACCGGACCATTTCTCGAGATTACACGATTGCGACCACCGACTCAGAATTTCGGTAGTAAGTTTTAATAATTTCCAAACGTTGCTCGTTCGTGAACTTCACCATCATAACAATGTAAACCTTGACTGACGTTATAGCATTGCCAGATCATAAAAAAAGTTTTAGGGTGCGTTTTTATTAAAATACAAAATTGTTATGTCCTTGTTGAAAGACCCTTTACATGGATTTCGAACCATTGATGAATGACAAACATTTGTAAGGTGTTCGTTACTGTGAACCCCCTCTATTTTGTAGTAAAAATGAAGCATACGCCGCGCTATGGCATTGGGGATTTCCACCTGGCAATTTTAGCTTTTCATGTATTTTCTTGGAATTTTGATCTTATTCTTCTGCATTGCAACCACATTTCCATTCTGATCTGTCGCATTGTGTCTAGCCAAAGGATTCGGTCGCGTTTCTTGTTCTTATTCTTAAAAATCCGATGTCCAGCCGATGTCCTCCAATTTTTTCTAGAAGTTTAGGGTAACAAAAATTTCTCTCCCCGATTTTTTGTAAAAACAATCAAAAACTGAAAATATTGTAAAGAAGCTCTAAAAAAAAAATTCACAACAAACATTAAATCGATATTTTTGCTTCCATTCAACAAGATTGGATATTCAAGTTTAAAGGTCCAATATTTGTCAGCTCTGATCCACTCTACCCTACATCTAAAGCAGATTTTTTTAAATACGAAAAATAAACAAAAATACATATCTGTGATCCGAGATGGATTTAACATCAACTTTGTTACGGTTCGTTAGCTAAAGAACAGAACAACATTACAAAATGTATTCAGAGTATAATGGATGCAACAACAAGCAAAATAGTATAGATCAATAGACAATATCGACGGCATTGTGTTAGGAATGGTAGGAAAAAGTCGCAAAATATCAATTTTGATTTATCTATAGTTTGACCTAATTTTCATGCCCACCCCTTCTCATCATTAACATGTTCTCTGGAGACGAAATAAATAAAAAAAAAATACGTTTGCTTATATATTTTTGTATTATTCACATTGCTCTTTTTATTCGCCATTTTCATTCATTTTTCAAATTCAAATTTGTTTTGCCTGTACTTTGTTAATAATACTTACTTAGTCGTATTAGTCTTCATTGTGATGAAATCGTTTTTCATTAAGTTTTGTTTTGCGAATTTCGTAGTAAAAAGTGATTTTTGTCTTCAATTTAGGTTCAATCATGTTCCATGTGAGACGACGACCAGCGGATTCTCAGCCAAGGCGACGGAAAAAGAAACCGCTTGGGGCATCAAATGGGACCAATAACATATCTAGTGAACGTGAGGGACCAATGCTAGTGGAGGTAACGCATAGCGGCGATGGAGGACGAAGAATCAAATTAGGAAGTGATCCAATCGAGGTAAATTCTACTAAAACGCACAACAATAGCCCACTATCGATTCATAAGCAAATGACTAAACATCATCATCATTATCAGAATCATACAATCAAATAAAATTTCATCGACTGACAATTTCGATTGTTTGATGATTTTTTGATGAAAATGTCAACAATTTGTTAAATTTTTTTTTTCTCAATTTAATTTGTTTCCAGGTTGGATCAGCGAATACAAATTCTTTACAGCTATTTGGACCATCTATTCAAGCTATACATTGTTTAATTTCATTGCTAGAAGGAGTTTGCACAGTAACGCCATTACATGCTGATGCTTTAACATTCGTTAACGGACATCATATTCAACAACCTACCATTTTACATGTAAGTTAAATATTCTGTTTAAAACACAAACTTTAAGTGTTCAAATATTCAGCGGTTGTCGTTCAAAATTTTACTGCCAAACGTGTGTATGTCGCTAAAAGAGAGTGGAATATATTTTTTTATTTATTTTTGTATTTAGTTGCGTGTTAAAAGTGAATTCCGAAAATAGTACACAAGCGGAAAGAAGAAAAGTAATGTTGAAGTTTTGTAAAGGAAATTGTAATATACGCATATAAGAGCTTTTGTGAGACATTCTTAGTTAAGAAGGTGGTTACCATTCAGTAATTTTTCCGTGTTGTCATGGTCTTTTGAAAGAAAAACCCCGAAACGTCGTTGATTTTTGTTATTTTTAGAAGCTTTAATTGATCCCTCTAGCTGCAAAGAACCACTACAAAAAACTGATTTTTTAGTGGCTTTACCTAAAAGAGGAACACTTGTAAGAACTGCAAGTCGTTATGCACACTGAAGCATAAACAACTCTTATACTTATTTTAATCTCTTTGACAATATCTTTGTCGATTGTCGTTTAGATATTTATTTACAAATTATTTTTTTTATCCATCTACGCTTTCTCCTTAAAGGTGCGGCATTAGTATTTGTTTTATCGATTATAACCTAAAGAGTTAATTGACATACAAAAAATTAATGCAGTGGGGATGAAATGGTAATGTTTTTTTGTGTATTTGTCTGTCTTTCAACACGAGAAATCACGAAAATTTAGCTAGGGTTTTGAGGTAACTATCCATTGAATTAATTGGGTTATGATTCACTTTTTTCCAAAATATATCCTCGAACAATTTTCAAAAACTTCAACAGAAGAAGTTTTTTGTTTTCGGGGTACTTAAAAAAAAGAAGTTTTTTTACTGCTGCACAACTTAGGAAAGCACATGTCAGGGATCGCGCAAATTGCTCTTCAAAAACATCGTCTTCAAATTTTCAATTGCCTCAAACTAATTTGGTTGGTTGGTTTGATAGGACGGGGGCTCAACAGGGAACCCCACGCACGTAGGCCACAAGTTGGGCCCATTGTACACCTCCGATGTCCCTCGCTGGAGCAGATTGAGCTCAAGTACGGTTGTTTAGCCATCCCGCCAGTGCTTTATATTTCCGAATCGGCTCCCAGCCCTGAGTTCCTGCCTCATGGAGTTGCTCTAGAAAGGGATGGCCGAAGCATTTGACGCGAGTACGGGTTAAGGCTGGACAGTGACACAAGAAATGCTCCACCGTTTCCTGCTCTTCCCCTCAGCCCCTGCATTGTGGATTATCCACCAGCCTCATCTTGAAAGCGTGATCCTTCAGGAGGGAGTGCCCAGTTAGAATCCAAATCGTTAGACGAAGGGGATTCCGTTCCAGATTTAAGAGGCTCTTAGTAAGGTTTGCATTTAAGCCACCCCATAATTCCTTTGTTGTAGTGCCGATCTGACACATGGACCAAAGTTGTTGGTTCTCCTAATCCACCCACCGCTTAAGTTGCAGTTTGAGGGTTTGAATCGGAAACCCAACAGAAATGGGTTGACTGTCCATGCATGTACCCTTACGAGCAAGTTCATCTGCCTTCTCATTTCCGGGAATATTACTATGCCCAGGAACCCAAACCATTTTAAGGTGGTTGGTTTCGGAGAGTCTCTTTAAGTCTAATTTAAAGAGTTTAAATTCACTGACCGCTGGCCGCAAGGAATCAGCAGGGAAGGGGTTCGAAATGATTGGGTGTGGAGAAATTTAGATAGAAAGACAAAATGTACCTAATTGTAAAAATCTGTTGAAAATCCCTTCAGCAGACCAGAAAATAACAGAGGAGAGGTTACAGGAGTTGAGGGGCTGGGCGTTTTTAGTGGGAAAGAATTTTTTTTCAAACATTATCTATCTAATGGTGAAACTCGATCAAAATTCCTATAGCAGTTCAGAAGCAATGAAGAGATGTGGTTAAAGAGGGGAGAATTGGTTAAAAAACTTTAATAGCATAAACTAGCTCGAAAGGTTTTTTATCCAATTTAAGAAGCCGAATCTCAAACGCTTCAACTGTTTAAAATTTGAAAGGTGAGGGGGTTCGAAAGGAGAAAAGGTCGAAATAAAATAAAACCATTAAAGCAAAACATAAAACTTGTTGAAAAAATAAATTTTGCTCTTTGATGAGTTTTTTCTTAAATTTTAGTTGGTTATTAATTTATTAGTTTCAGTTTAAATCAGGACAGCAATCATGTATTCCGACGCGTCTCTGTCTTTCGACTTCGACGCAGCTTTTAACTCTTGACTTCGCCATATCTGCAGCTTGAAATTTCGCGGAATCGTCACTATGAATCGAAACGTGATTCTGACTGTCACTCCAGGATATTTGAAGCTGCAGGTATGGCGAAGTCAAGAGTTAAAAGCTGCGTCGAAGTCGAAAGACAGAGACGCGTCGGAATACATGATTGGTGCCCAGTTTCATTACAATTTCGATTACATTTCAATAAATATATTTGACAATAATTTTTTTTTGAATTTTTAAACATTTAAATAAGAAAATTTAAGCGATTAAACAAGATTTATGAGAATTCAAAATTTTTATGGTGGTATTTTTATTGCATTTTAACTAAAAACCGGATTTTTTTGAAAACAACAACAAACTTGAGACTTTAAATTGTGCGTCAGTATTTTTTAAGAACTAGAGCAGGCATCATCAGCTAGTGGCTCGGCTGGCTCATCACATAGATTGGCTTTAACAGAGTAGCCACTATAATCGACCTTTTATTGTGTGCTGTAGGGGAGGCTGGTCCTCGTTGTCACAAGTACTAGTTGTCACAATGGCTATATCTCTTAATTCAGAAATATTTTTGAAATCGGTTCTTCGGCAATTTCGAAGCTCACTCCACCACTACCAACCTCAGAAAGTGTCCTGGCGATCGACCTCATTCATGTGTTACGTTTTTTAACTCGAAATCAAAAAATATCGTTAGTGAGTAAATTCTAATGGATTTATTGATTTTGTTTATTTGTCATACATTATTAAGATAGAAGTGTATTTTGATTGGTATCTCTTAGGACATTGATCGACTTTAAACGTAATTTTGAGTGTTATAGGTTTAAATGGCTGTCAAAAATTATTTGTCTGTCGGTACTAGTTGTCTCAGGGGCTATTTTTTTTACTGCAGAGCACGGCTATTTGTCACTGCAGAGCAGGAAAATCTGCAGATTGAAGAATCTAAAACCCAAGAAACATAAGAAGCAGGAAAATAAAGGACGTGAGATACAGAAATTAGTAGTTAACAGCGATGAAGACGAAGACAACGAAGAACTACTGTGCGTGGTTTGTTATGAAACTTAGTCAAGTAGCAAACCCAATGCAGGGTGCGTTCAGTGAATCAAATGCAGACTGTGGGCTCATGATAGATCTGCGGGGCAAAGAATTTTTTTTTTTGTTACCCTAATTACGCCGGGAATGATCTGTGACAACGAGGACCGCACGTTGTGACAACCAACCCCAGCCTTGGGATAACTTGTCACAGTAGACTTAAATTTTTATAACCGTATGGTGAAACCAAGAGGTATCTTAACTTTGCCTTACCGTTTGTAACGCCAAGATCCCGTCATCACACACAAAAATGAATTACACCAGTGTGTTTAGAATGATAAAAAAAATTGAATTTTGCATGTCCGTCCGTCTGTCCGTCTGTCTGTCTGTGGCGCGGATTGCGGGCGCACGGATTGAGCTATAGACTTGAAATTTTGCGCAGATTCGTTTTTCGTAAAATGCGAGGCTAAGTTCGTTAATGGGCAAAAATGGACCATTAGGGGGGGTACCCCCCATACGAACGAAACCGATTTTTGCGAATATCTCAAAAACGGTGCATCTTATCAAAAAAGTCCAAGAACAAAAGTTTTTTAGGATATGATTCTACATAAAACTCCCATACATCAAAATCCGATTGGAATAAATTTTAAAAAATCTTTTTGAAAAGTTTTACTTCAAAGACGAATTTTCATAAAATTGTTCGAATTTTGATACGAATATCACCATACGGGTCTCCAATGATTGCCAGATTGGCAATTATAGCTTTTGTTATGTTTATTACAAAATTTTCATGACGTTATTACTTGAATTTTCAAATAATTTGTACAATTAATGAAGGACGAAAGCCCAAATATATGATTTATTCGTTTGACTTGGCAATTTAACTTCATTGTCTCCAGAAATAAGGATTTTTAGGACCAGTCTCCCCTAATGTTTGTGTGTTGCGGCTTCGGATTGCAGGAATAAAACGAATCGTGCTTTGAGTTGGAATTGGGACATTATTAGCATGACGAATTTCATTTTAAATCAGTTCGTGTCAAGCCATTGCCGTGGAAGGTTGTGTTTCATTGAACTGTATTTTTATTTGTAGTGGTTATAAATTTTGATTGTAAAGGAAGCGACAGTTACTTTGATGATCCCTGAACTAGAGAATCTAATAGAAATCATGCCATTTGAATACCGGCAAAGCTAGTTTTACGCAATCCTCGATCTATGCAAATGGCTCGAAATACGCACATTTTTTTTTATAAACAAAGGGACCCTTTATATCTGTAAGAGGTTTATCTTGTTTTTGCAGCAGACCTAGGCGAAATTTTTAGGTGTAGAAATGCACTTAACTAAAAAAAATGTAAATAGTAGTTATCTTGTTTTTGCAGTAACCCGCCGATATATTTTATAGATATGCATTTTAAAATGAACCTAACATTATTAACGATTTCGTTTTTTTAAATTTCATTTAGAATGGATCTGTAGTAATGTTTGGACGTGTCGCATCGTATCGGTTTATTGATTCTCCATCGGATGGTCGGTATAATTTGGCGCTATCGCAAAGTCAATTGGACTCAGCTTGTCTGTACGAAAGGTATGAATTGCATAAATTAAGTGCAAACAGTGCACTTTAAACGCTTTTTTTGATAGAAACATTTGTTTGTTTGTTGTTGTAAACATTGTGTTTTTGTTTATTAAAAATTATATCGATGTCTTGCATGTTTTCGGCTTATTTAATCTATTTTAATTTCAATCATTGTGAAATTTTCTTAATTTATTTTGATTAAATTTTTTTTTATGAAATTGTTGTGTAATCAACAGAACATGCATTCATTTTACAATGACAGACATATAAAAAAAAAGTTACGTGTTGATTATTATTTAATGTTAATCATGTATATCGAGCACATTATTACACAAAAAAAATTCCCACAAATATATATCAAATTTAGTCGATCACCGATTTCAACCAATGCCACCAATTGGAATGGAGAAGAACGCGCACTAAGTCCAGGTAGTACTTCAGCACAAGCACAGACGCATCAATCGAAGCAGAACTATTTTATGGATGCGTCATCCGATAATCTATCACAGCAAAATTTAGGTCGAGGAGTTATAAGCAAAGTAAATCCTACTGGCAATGATCAAAATACTAATGATGATTCGTCAACAACTGGAAAGACCGGCCAGCCAGGACTCCATCTACATCAAAAAGATATCAGTAATGATCAATTTAGCTATGATGTGGATGGAAACACTGAAACGAAATCGATTTCAAGTGCACGTTCTGGTGGATCTGTGCAAGATATCAGGTATCAAAAAATAAAATGCATTCTCACAATCATTCACACATTATAACGAATTTTAACATTACTTTGTTTTTCTGTTCATTTGCAAAGTATTGTTTAGGATAGCAGTGAATTTTTATGCTCTCTGATTTCGAAATTCTATTTTTTTTTAATTTTTCCATTTTATAATTTTAGGAATTCGAAAATGCCAACAAATGGAGGGGAGTCACAGGGCCAGGAACCAATTCTGCCGGCTGTGCTCGAGTTTCCTGAAACCCATCAGGAGAATTTCCTGCGTCAAGTCATTTCTGATTTAGATGTAAATGGACCGAATTTCAAATTGGCTCCCGTCTACACAATGTATCTGTGTGCCAGGTATGTGAATTGAATGTTTGCACGTTTAATGTTAAAGTTTTGCATTTGATTGATGCAATGTTTAATGCGATTTGGCTCGGATTTTATTAAGCATGCGCATTCCATTTGAAATCTATTGGAAAATTATTTCTGTTATTGGAGTTTTGTGGTCATGATGCAGCTGGATATCAGTAAAGATTCTCATACACATTTCTAAACCCAATATAATCAAGCCTAATTTGATAGACTGATTGTGACTCAATTAAGAATTGAGTTAAAAGTTATCTAAGAAGGTTAGAGACTCAACTGGACCACAGAGAAGCAAATACATGGTATGTAGGGAAAATCATGGAAACATCGTTATCGTTCAATAAATCAAATGGTCATTCATTTGAGGGTATTTGAACCACATTGAACGTAAAGTTTCTTCTGTTTATCTGAATTTTCCAACATGATTTCTTAAGGAAAATCTGAACTTTAAATCAGACATCATCAGCTAGTGACTCGGCTGGCTCATCACACAGATTGGCTTTAACAGCGTAGCCACTATAATCGACCTTTTATTGTGTGCTGTAATGCTTGTGTGTGCGGCTTCGGATCGCAGGAATAAAACGAATCGTGCTTTGAGTTGGAATCGGGACATTATTAGCATGACGCATTTCATTTTAAATCAGTTCGTGTCAAACCATTGCCGTGGAAGGTTGTGTTTCATTGAACTGTATTTTTATTTGTAGTGGTTATAAATTTTGATTGTAAAGGTAGCGACAGTTACTTTGAAGGCCCCTGCTCTAAATTAATAAATTTTTCAATTATCATGAAGTCGTTTGAGGGTCGTCCAGAAAATATGCAATTTTTTGATACGTCAAGAACGATAAGGAAATCGATTACTATAAAATATTTTTTTCTTTTTAAGACAATTTCTCTAAGATTAAAAAAAAATCTAAAATTCTGCTCATTGAAGTAACATTTTTATTCAGGAGTCTCCTCAAAAATTCAACAATCTTTTAACGACCGATAGTTTCAACCTCTATTTTCAGCAGCAGGCTCGATATTTAGAAGCCCCAAATCCCTTAGGACTGCCTCGTTTTGCCAAATGGTCTGCAATTTTTTCATCAAATATGTTTTTGAGCACAAAGAATCATGCAGGATTCGACATTTTTACGCCCCCGGGCTAACTTTTGAAGCAGTTGGGGTTTCACTTTCGTTGTACCTGCATTGAAAAGGTAATTTGCTCTAGTTTCATGGACATAAGCTCTTTTTTGGCAGGGAACTCCAGGGAGATGGTCAGTTGCCATCTTAGACGCAATGATTTTTCCATCATTGTCGAAAACTGCATGGAAAAATCGTCGAAAACTGCATGGAAAAATCATTGTGTCTAAGATGGCAGCTCCCTGCAGTTCCCCGCCAAAAAAAAGAGCTTATGTCCATGAAACTAGAACAAATTACGCTTCCAAGGCAGGTACAACGAAAGTGAAACCCAAAAGTTAGTCAAGGGGCATTTCCGTGCATCGTTGTTTCTTTTTGAGCATTTAAAAGCAACAGATTATATTCTGAGGCCTTAATAGTTCCAAAAAATAGTGACTGTGTTTCTCAAAAGTAAAAAATCACGAAATAATTGCTTTCTTCGATGCAATGCACATAAACATATTTAAGCGGCCATATTTTTCCCCAATTTCGTAAAAAAATGTTTTCACAGACAAATAATTCTTTAAAAAATATTTTTTTTTGCAGATATCGCGCTTCAACGCATTATCGGCCAGATCTTCAGCCAACCGAACGTGCCCATAAGCTGACTGTGTTTCTACATCACGTTGCCAATTTAATATATTCCGTTGTACAGGATCAATACACAGATCCCAGAATTTTAGCATTCTGGATGGCGAATAGCTCGGAATTTCTGCATTTTCTCAAATCGGATCGTCACATATCAGCTTTTAGTGTTCAAGCTCAAGAGGTCTTAGCCGAAAGCGTTCAAACTGCATTTAGAAATTTAGTCAATTGCTTTAGAGTGGAATTATCACAGACGCTTAATCAGTTTCTATCCGAAAATATCGATCATGATTCGGCAGCAGGTCTAGTGCTAACAGTTTTAGGCTCTGCAATGGCTCTACTCCGTCGGTGCCGTGTTAATGCGGCGCTGACAATTCAACTGTTTTCACAGCTTTTCCATTACATCAATGTAATTTGCTTTAATACGGTAAATATGTCTTATTATACACTCCCTTGATTATGTTTGGTTATTAAATTTGCATTTCCTTTTAGATTGTTGCGAATTCGCATATGTGTACAGCAGAATGGGGAAAAGTAATGACGGAGAGATTACAATTGCTGGAATTGTGGGCTGAGCGCCAAGGTCTTGAACTCGCTGCTGATTGCCATTTGGCCAAAATCAATCAATGTGCACAATTTTTGCAGGTATGTTGAAAAAAAAATTAGTGATTATTTCAAGATTTTTTAAATTAACAAATTGTTGATTAATTTTTAGGCACCAAAAACAACAGTCGAAGAGATTCAGCAGCTGGCATGTTCATGTTTTAGACTGAACTCATTGCAAATGGCTGCTTTATTACAGCAGGAGCAAATTCCTCGGAATTTGGTCGATACGGCAATTCGAATGGCCGAGTCTGTTGCTGATGAGTTAACTCGGGCCGATGGACGGGAGGTCCGATTGGAAGAATCACCGGAACTTCATTTGGCATTACTTTTGCCCGACGATGGATTTAGCTGTGATGTTGTAAGGGGGATTCCATCAGGATTGGTTGACTTTTTAAATCCACTACAGGCTGCTGGAATGTGCCGTTTAGCCGCTCAACCGACAAGTGTTGGCTTGTGGACGGTTTATATGCATCAATTCAATGTAAGTTTATTTTGAAATGAAACTTTTTATCGAGAGGGTGGTGGTAGCGAGTAAGGGGACTTGCATTTTGCGTAGGAAACGCAGAATGACGAATTGTCGGTTGCTATTCTTTAGTCTTAGAAGGTACCATGCAAAAATTTTCACTTTTGCATGAAAAAATGTTAAAAAAAAAGTTGCTTATAAGCAAAATCGGTCTTGAAAGGGTTTAAGATTTCCTATCAATATTTTAAAATAAATTTTATATTTAAGGTTCGATCACCGAGCGCTATGTCGAGTAAACTTCCACAGCCAGAAGTGCATGTCATTAAATTGCATAAGAATTCCAATGGTATGGGGCTGTCAATAGTAGCTGCGAAAGGTGCAGGCCAAGAACGTCTGGGCATTTACATAAAATCCGTAGTGCCAGGTGGTGCAGCAGATGCCGATGGGCGACTTCAAGCAGGCGATCAACTATTGAGAGTTGATGGGCAAAGTTTGATTGGCATAACACAAGAGAGGTTAGTCAAAGAATTCGCTTTTACAAATTACAATAAACATCCCGATTCTGATACATTTGTCACTTGAATCTTGCGATTCCGACGTATTCTGCTGCAATTTGGCGTTCGCAGTTTTAATGGATAATAATTTAACGAAAACATAACTTTTTAATGGATAAAATTAGAATTTTCTCCATTAAAAAGTTATGTTTTCGTAAAATTATTATCTAAATATTGATCAATAAAGTGAGAAAAAGCAAGCCTAATTGCAGTCGAGTCGGCTGGCGTGTCATCGTGTCGCAAGTCTATCAGAATACGGTCTAAATTACAAAATTGTGAAATTGAAATTTTTACAGAGCTGCCGATTACTTAGTTCGAACTGGTCCCATAGTAACATTGGAGGTGGCCAAACAAGGCGCTATTTATCATGGTTTAGCGACGCTTCTTCAACAGCCAAGTCCAGTTATACAAAGAGGTAAATTGTAGTTTTTTGAAAAAAATATTTAAATAAATCCTCTTTCCCACTAAAAAAAATGTTGCAGAATTTTTGCTCTCAGCCAATAGTTTTGTAAGTAAAAACACTTAAAATTCGTAAAATTTTGGTTTATTTATATAATACTAGCTTGCATACCCGTCGTTGCCGGGTAAAGTTTTTTCAATTTTTTTTATGGTCTATGTTGGAGCTAAACTTCAGGCCAATCGGCTCGGTAGTTTCCCCGCGAAAGGATAACATTGAGGAAGAGCTAAGTTTCGAGATCACTTTATCTTCTTCTCTTACTCCCCCACCTCTCGGGGTACTTTTTATTGGTCTATGTTGGGGCTGGACCCCCGACGAACATCTATGCTGAATTTCAGGTCAATCGGTTCGGTAGTTTCCCCGCGAAAGTGTAACATAGCGCAAAAACTAAGTTTCGAAATCACTTTACCCCCTCCCCTTACTCCCCCCACCCGTCTCGCTACTTTTCCGTATGCCTATGTTGGAACCAGAACTACCACAGACACTCATGCCAAATTTCAAGTCAATCGGTTCAGCCGTGTTTGCGTGAAAGAGGAACAGACAGACAGACAGACAGACACCAACTCATTTTTATATATTAGTATGATTAAAAAAAAATTTGCGGTACGAATTTTGGTTTTTTATTTAGCAAAAATTCTGCGATTTTTTTTCAGTGGAAACGAGGTAATAAGAAAATTTTACAAACGAGAAAAAAAATATTGGCTGCTAACTAAAAAAAAACTCTAAATCGAAAACTTTTCCTGCTTACGATCAAATCAGAAGTGGAAGATGATGTAATAGCGAGACAAAATGAAATCGCCATCCGCAGTCAATATTATGGTTCCGGGTCTGAAGAGAGTATAAATCAGTATTTCTATGAACCAGCCCCCACCCGATACACCGAATATCCGTCCTCATCGTCTCGTGCGTTTAGTGGTAATATGTATCGCCCGAGAAGTTCATCATGCTTGCAGGAGGATCTCAGCCGACAAACTCAACAGCTACATATCGATCCACGGTATAGAGATACCAGACCATTTGTTAATAGTTCCTCAAATCTAGCCGTCTACGATCCAACCACCTACTCACGATGGGATTTAAATCCATCGATCTATATTGAACAGTTCAATGACGATCTAGAACCGGCCGTTCATTCCAATGAATCGATTAGTAGTGGCATTCAGTATACCGATGCCCATCAGCCGTTAAACGAGGATGGGATAGCATCGTGTGCTGATTCTGATGATATTCCATTCATCGATGATGGCTCACCTGGGGATGAATTGGCCACCGCTGCCGCCTATGTACCGGAAACTATGCAATCGGAGAAATCTGACAACGGCGCTAAGGCAGGCATTATGATTGATAAAAGTTCATCGTCACGTCGCGCGAGCACGGGATGCCGGAAAACAGTCAGTTTCGATTTGCTCGATAATAACGAAAAGTTTAGAGACATTGAATGCTTTAGTGAAATATCACCACCCATCACAAAACCTTCCTTCAGTAAATCAAAAACCTATGATGGCATCACTGATGCGAAATACTGTAGTAATTTAAAACGGAATGATTTCATCCGGCAGAAAACAATTACCGGCAATAATTTCTCCCAGAATGTTAGCGAGTTCGTTAGTGTAGCTGTAGAGAGTAGAAATCCTGAAAATATCGTTTACGATTTCGGTGATGGATCACAGCATTTGCGTGCATTGAATCAAAGTGAATTGGATATCGATTTGTCTGAAATTACCTCAGTTACGTCGTCGTCGTCATCGTCAGAGAAGGAAGTACAACCGATACCGATTGAAAAACAAGAAGAGGAAGAAGAAGAAGACGAAGTAATAATCGCACAACCACCCGCAGCGTCCCATTCAGAAGAGTTAGTTTTTCCAATGCGGAAATGCATGAGTACATTTAACATATCATGGATCCCATCGAACGGTCGACCGTTAAATTTTGGCGAGGGGAAAGTCAAAGAAATGGCAAATTACTTTGAGCAAAAGAGATTTGAAAATCTCTATTACAAACGAAAGACCCAATCGACGCCTGAACTATCCGAAATGATGATTCGCAGCAAACTAACGCAATTTGAAAAAGATAAAGTTCTAATGCAACTCAAAGAATGGAGTGAGCATGGATCGTCGGGTAAGAATTTCGATTTAAATCGTGATAAATCTAAGGATAAGGCCAACTCTAG
Source organism: Chrysopilus asiliformis (assembly GCA_964034945.1). Lineage (NCBI taxonomy): Eukaryota > Metazoa > Arthropoda > Insecta > Diptera > Rhagionidae > Chrysopilus > Chrysopilus asiliformis. Next base: position 113,988,094 of record OZ035960.1, read on the forward strand.
TGAGAATTGGAAAAGTGAGCCAAGCCTAAACGAATTAGAGTTCGATGATGTCTGCAATAATTGTAACTGTTACTGTGATCATTCAGTGAAATTGATATCCGGTTCGTATGTTGTACGAAAGTTAGGCAAATGCGGAAAACAATGCTGTAAGAATTATTCTGTGGTAAAAGTTCCTGCGACGAATTCGTCGTATAAAAGCTGCCCCGATTTATATGATAAGAAAAAATTATCACATTTTAGCCCTTGTCTGTCGTCGAAATTTATGACATTGCGTAAATTGAAGAGGAACTACAAACAGAGAATTATTGGGCAAAATTCACCACCGGATAGCGATACCATAGAACCTAGATGACAAAGTATGAATGAAATTTAGCACAAAACTCCCGAATAGATTTTATTCTGCTTTTCAAAACTCACCGTTTTTTTTCGTTTCTCTATTTCTCTTGCAGTTTAAATTTGTTTTGCGTTAATTTCGTTAATGTTCAGCGAATGCAGTTTTGCATGTGTGTTACAAATGTTATTTTTTTTCACTTTCTTTTAGCGAATTGTGATTTTCATTTGATTTTGTTGAATCAACAGCTTCTTATGCGGACGTGACAAATTTTATATTTTTTATTAGACAAAAATATTTGATATGCATTGATTTGGTATTTATTTTATTTGTATTTTTTAAATCCTAGGTAATCGACGAATGTCTGAGAGAGATATAAGCAGAGTGGGCACCGATCCACGACCTTCACTATCATCAGCATCAAATCAACCCCTTCCCAATAGTAAATCTGTACCCGCTTTACATCATGTTGGTAATTTAGGTGAGATTCTAATTGTAGTTAAATGGCATAAGTAAGAATTGTGTGTTCCGGTATCACAACCGGGGCTGGAATCCTGTATCTCGACGCGTCTCTATCTTTCGACTTCGACGCAGCTTTTGACTCTTGACTTCGCCATATCTACAGCTTCAAATTTCGCGGAATCGTCACTATGAATCGAAACGTGATTCTGAACTGTCATTCCATAAAATTTGAAGCTGCTGATATGGCGAAATCAAGAGTCAAAAGTTGCGTCGAAGTCGAAAGACAGAGACGCGTCGAGATACATGATTCCAGCCCGGTTTTTACTTTCTTCTACGGAGTATAATAAAGTATTGTATTCATGAAAAATTTCGACCTCTTAATTTTGCCAAAAAAAAAAAAAACATTTCCCGATCACTCCTGAGTCGATTGGAGTCTTATTAAAAAAATGTCTTTCTGTCTGTCAGTCTGTCTGTCTATCTGTCAGTCTATCTGTCTGTCAGTCTGTCTGTCAGTCTGTCTGTCAGTCTGTCTGTCAGTCTGTCTGTCTGTCTGTCTGTCAGTCTGTCTGTCAGTCTGTCTGTCAGTCTGTCTGTCAGTCTGTCTGTCAGTCTGTCTGTCAGTCTGTCTGTCTGTCTGTCTGTCAGTCTGTCTGTCAGTCTGTCTGTCAGTCTGTCTGTCTGTCTGTCAGTCTGTCTGTCAGTCTGTCAGTCTGTCAGTCTGTCAGTCTGTCTGTCAGTCTGTCTGTCAGTCTGTCTGTCAGTCTGTCTGTCAGTCTGTATGTCAGTCTGTCTGTCAGTCTGTCTGTCTGTCTGTCTGTCTGTCAGTGTGTCTGTCAGTGTGTCTGTCAGTCTGTCTGTCAGTCTGTCTATCAGTCTGTCTGTCAGTCTGTCTGTCAGTCTGTCTGTCAGTCTGTCTGTCAGTCTGTCAGTCTGTCTGTCAGTCTGTCTGTCAGTCTGTCTGTCAGTCTGTATGTCAGTCTGTCTGTCAGTCTGTCTGTCTGTCTGTCTGTCTGTCAGTGTGTCTGTCAGTGTGTCTGTCAGTCTGTCTGTCAGTCTGTCTATCAGTCTGTCTGTCAGTCTGTCTGTCAGTCTGTCTGTCAGTCTGTCTGTCAGTCTGTCAGTCTGTCTGTCTGTCAGTGTGTCTGTCAGTCTGTCTGTCAGTCTGTCAGTCTGTCTGTCTGTCTGTCAGTCTGTCTGTCAGTCTGTCAGTCTGTCAGTCTGTCAGTCTGTCAGTCTGTCAGTCTGTCAGTCTGTCAGTCTGTCAGTCTGTCAGTCTGTCAGTCTGTCATTCTGTCAGTCTGTCAGTCTGTCAGTCTGTCTGTCAGTCTGTCTGTCAGTCTGTCTGTCAGTCTGTCTGTCAGTCTGTCTGTCAGTCTGTCAGTCTGTCAGTCTGTCTGTCAGTCTGTCTGTCAGTCTGTCAGTCTGTCTGTCAGTCTGTCTGTCAGTCTGTCTGTCAGTCTGTATGTCAGTCTGTCTGTCAGTCTGTCTGTCAGTCTGTCTGTCTGTCAGTCTGTCAGTCTGTCAGTCTGTCAGTCTGTCAGTCTGTCAGTCTGTCTGTCTGTCTGTCAGTCTGTCTGTCAGTCTGTCTGTCTGTCAGCCTGTGTACAAGATTTCTCAAAAACTAATAGAGCTACCGCCATGAAATTTTATAGGCATGTTGGGTCCTGAAATGGGACGATCCTATCAACTTTTGGTGGAAATCCATTAACCGGAAGTATCCAAAATGGCGGTTTTTCAAACGTTTTTCTCGATTTACTCCCAAACTACGCGTTTTTTAGTGGCCTTAAGTATGACAAAACTTGGTGAAAATAAAATTTCCCACACTTTTGTCTTTAGCTATAACTCGATATCTCAACCTGTTATCGAGATAAACCGTTATTTCAAAAAAAAAAACAGTTTTTTGCGATTATCTCGAAAACTAACGGGTTTTTGCTGACTGAATGTATGAAGTGAATTAATGAGAATGGCATTCTGCGCAATTTTGTTTCTTACCGTTATCCGTTATCTTTTACCGTTATTGAGATATTTTCATTAATATGTAAAAAATCATATTTTTGCGAATAATTTGCAAACTAACGGTTTTTCGACAAATCAGTTAAAAGAATAATTAAAGATGTTAACATTTTCCACATTTTTGCCATTTACCGTAAATTGATATCTTTTACCGTTCTCAAGTTATCTCAAATTTTGTACGTTTTTGATATTTTTGAATAAACCAAGAATTTATTGGGAGGTCGTCTTAGGTTGACAACGCGACAGGGCTCTAGCATAAATGGCGCAGGGTCGTAGATTTTGTAGAAGAAAGTTTTGTGTTGACCACAACTGATTTTTTTTTTACTTTTTTAAGCTTTTAGCTTAATATGAAAGAGCTGCGTCTTTGTAAAACGTTGAAATGATCAACAAATTTTAAATTTATCGAGCAACAATAAGATATTCTTCAAGTATAATAAAATTTTCGCTTTTTTTTGCCTTTCAGGAGCGTACAACAATAAATCGCGTAGCATTCATAGTCTTGTTAATAATAATGAACAAGGCTTTTATCAGAACTTGAGTGTTTATAGAGCTCAAAATCAAAATATGGGAAGTTTGGGCGAAAGGTAAGCTCTGAACTCAAAATGCACTTAAAAATTTGAATAAACAATGATTGATTTAATTTTTAGGGTCCCAATGATGTCCCATTCGACAATAAATCCAGCCGGAGGTTCGACAACAACGACATTAACCAACCAACCAGTACTAAGCCGTCCAACATCAGCCTATTATACTAATAGCAATAACACAAATAATGCCATGCCTTCACCAAATTCAATGTCCTATTTACTGTCACAAGGCAATAATATTAACGGAAACATATCAAATCACCAACAGCAACCAGCACCAATATCATCAGCAGCAGCAGCACAAATGGGCAATCGATCCAAGAGCACCGCCAATTTTATTCGAGAAAATCAAACCCAACAGAGTCTCCGCATGAATCAAATGATGGCACCATCAATGCCGAATATTGCCCATTCGAGTGGATACGCAGCGAATATATCGGCCAGCCAGAGTATGCAAAATGTCAACATGATTACGTCGAATATGCCAACCGCAATGTATCCACAACACAATCGGAATGCAAATCAACCTCAGATGCAGCCCTTGAATTCACCACCGCCACCGCACGGTTACATGACAACAGACAGCGCTGCAAATCATCCACCCAGACTTCCGAACACTGCATCACTGCTTCGGAATCAGGGCGATTTACAAAACAAAAGACCCCACCCGATTGAACCGCAACATTCCTCCAAGGGTATGCAAATGAGCCCCTTAAAGCAATTGCCTCCCACAGCGCCAAAACCTCAGCTCAAGCCACCCAATCTCCAGCAGCATCAACATCTGCAACAGCAACACCAGCCCAGTCATAGTATGGAAGACCAACCACCTCTGCCGCCTACAGTTACGCATCCCCTCTACAAAACCACCGGTGGTAACAATAGCGGCAGTATAAATTATGTTGCCAGCACTTTAGATCCACCCAAAGCTGCGTACTATCCGGTCAACTCCGCGACAGGACAAATTCAGCCGCCGAAGAATTTCATCGGAGCGAATCCCTGGGAGCGGGAGGAAAGGGAAAAGGAGCACGAATTGAAACGCGAACATCTACGTCAATGGCGTGATAAGCAGATCGTTGAATTGTCATCATCGCATCGATCAGCGCAGGAGGAAGAACAGCTAAAGACTCTCGTATTGGAGAGAGATTTTGAGCGGCGAGCTCTCGAAATGGACGATCAGGATGAAGATAACGAGACAAACTATGGAAAAGACAATGTCCATGAAGTGATCCGCTTAGCCACCCAGACAAATTCAATATCTGCACCAATCACAAATCTAAAACAGGTTGACATTAAAATTAGTGCTCCAGTGACACAAGTTGATGGTCAAAATCAATCAGAATCCCCGACAGCAATGGCCGAACCGCAACCACCCTATCAAGGTTACTGCATACAACAGAGTCAAATTGTCGCGACGCCAACAGTCCAGCCGAAGGGTATTTTAAAGCATAATAACAATCGATATGATGGCGCGAATAGTATCATACCGTCATCACCATCCAAGAGTCAGAAATCAGCTAGCTTTGCTGATGATCATCGCCTACAAACGGAACATTCGATATCGCAACTATCTAAAGACATGGGCAACGTGAATTTAGCTAACGACAATGACTATCCGCTGCCGTTGCCAGAAAATGATCCCGCTATGGATGAAAGTCAACTATTATCGCAGAAGGAATTAGCAGATCAGGCCAATATTCCACCGCCGCCACCCCCCGAACGCAATAGCTCGTATATGATAATGTCACAGCAACAGAAATATCGCGCTCCGGCAATAATGAAACCTTCCGTCATGCTTGGTTCGCCAGATAATCAAATTTCAGGTGGCTATTTAAGTGCTACGAAACGGCCTCCACAAGTCAATAGCAATAGTAATAATCCGAATAGTGTAAGCAATGCCATCATCAATAATAATAATAATAATAACAACAACAATAATATCATCGCTGGCGGTAATGTGAGTGGTATGCAGAATAATTTCCCGTCCAGTAGCACATCTCAGTCGACAATGAGCGCCTTACAAATGCTGAGAGATAATAAACGTGTTTCATTCCATGATGAAGAAAATAATGTTGTTCAATCATCATCTTCGGAGTTTGTTGCGGAACAGGCCGATCTCGAAATTATTCGGGAGGATCCAAATGTGAGTTGTGTTGCCTAGCGCAAATTTTAACATTTTATAACATTTTATTGGTGAAAATTTGACCAATTTTGAACATCTTTCAGAGATTCATACAAGAAACAACGGCAATGTTGCTAACACCAACAACGCCCGAAGCAGACGCCTGGAACACTTCTGTGCAGCAAACGCCTGGAGTTATAGGGGCTCAGGAAGTTTACAGGTAAATAATATACTATATTAAATATTGATTTTATTGTCCAATGTGCCCCCCGCAACCAAAAGTGGGATGTTTTCTTTATGGACAACCCCTAGCACTAATATTTGGTCCAAACTAAAGCATAACTCACAAATCTAGGATTTAGCTCACAAAACTGTTCGACAATTGCTAAAACCCACGGAATAACGTGCGATTCGAAAGGGTATTCCACAAAGCTCTGGCTGAAACTATAAAAAAATCTTCCGTCTCTCGAACGATTCAGTCGGTGTATTCTCCATATTCTGCAATAATTTTCCATGAAAATGAAATTTCCATCATTGTTGATCGAGTCTATCTCGATTTTTATTGTGAATAATCACACTAAATTATAAAATAAGGGTCAACAAGCAACATGCTTCAGGATCCTCCAAATTCTAAGCTCTAACAGAAGAGTACGGGTATGCTGGGTCCCGGGGCACGAGGGCATTGCCGGAAATGAGGCGGCAGACGTACTCGGTAAGGAAGGAGCGAATATAGATCTGAGCAGAGCAGAGACAATACCGCTCCCCCTAAAATATGCCAAATCCTCCATTGATAACCGCACAAAGGAAACAGCGGCAGCCAGGTGAGCTGAGATCGAAACCTGTAAAATAACCAAAACTATGTGGAAGTCACGCAATCCTAAAAAGACCAGTAGTCTTCTACAGCTACCACGAGCGCGATGTCGGACACTGGTAGGAATTTATACAGGAGACGTTCTTATAGGCGAACACGCTTTCCGGTTGGGCCTAGTGGACTCTAACCTGTGCAGGAGCTGCAAGGAGCCCGGAACAGCAGAAATCCTAGAACATTTATTATGTGAATGCCCTGCGTTGGTAAGAGCAAGGCTCCAGCATCTGGGCGGGAACTCGCTTGGAAGCCTAGAGGTAGCTTCCAATCTGGACCTAAAAACACTCTTGAACTTCGCGCTGGCTACGGGAGTCTTTGAACTCACAAGGACATAGCCATAACGAAAAGTAGGACTTAGGCATCCATTGTGGTAGCGCTATGGACCCTAGCGGTCTATGCGAGGCCCTGCAATCTAGCAGGCCGCCACCGAACCTAACCTAACCTAAGGGTCAACAACAGAAACAATTTAAATTTCTTTTTTGGGGTGGTTTTTTGAGCTTATGTTGTTATGAGAATTTCAAAGAGAATTTCATTCAAGAAAATTATGAGAATTTCAATATTCTTCCACACCCAATTTATTATCTAGGTTTGGCATAATCATATTAAGCGATATGTCCCACTGGCCATCAGCTGCTGCAGCTTACTGATCCCGATATCAGTTGCACATGTAATCCAATGGCGCATGGCACACTGCAAAAAATGTGCATCTGCAAGTCTGGGACACAAAGCTGACTTTTTTGAACTGACCTAAATGTAGCTGATATCAAGAACATGGCGGGTAGTTTCTATTGTCATTTTTGTTAGATTAAATAAAACAAAATGATAATTTTCAATATTTTTATTGTCTGGCGGTAATAATTGTCATCAGTGGCACAGTCTATTAAAATAGCATGGCCACTCTCTAGGTTTTAGGCTCTCTACTTCATATAATGTTGACTTTAAAATAATTACTAGTTGGAGACATCATCAAATTTTGACAAGTCTGTTTAACTAATAAACTTTTGAACAAGGGAAAATAAATACGATGTCCATCGAAGAGGGGAAATTAAACACAGGAATCGTACAAGCTGTAGGAAAAGGAAGATGCTTGTACGATTGCACAGATTCAGTTTTTTTTAGCAGAGAAATAAGGAGAAGTTCTTCCTCCGAGTCCGACATTTTGACGTTTGAGGTCAGCTGATCCCAGTTCAGTGTGCCATGTCAAATGATCGAATCAGTTCTTGCAGCTGCGCGACCTGATGTCGGGATCAGTCAGCTGGAGGAGCTGATGCGCCAGTGTGACATCTCCCTAAGACAATTTTACCTAAGTTCAATCATACTAATACTAATATATAAAAATGAGTTGGTGTCTGTCTGGCTGTCTGTTTCTCTTTCACGCAAAAACGGCTGAACCGATTGACTTAAAATTTGGCATGAGTGTCTGTGGTAGTTCTGGTTCCAACATAGGCATACGGAAAAGTAACGCGAGGGGTGGGGGAAGTAAGGAGAGGGGGTAAGGTTGAAGCGAACGGTGTGTTCCTCCGTTCCCTTCTGTGTTGGAGAAGCGACAGCATCTCTGGATCTGAAAGAATAGAAAAAAAGAACACACAAAGAATCAATTCTTATAAATAAATAAAGTCACAACTTATCTGATCGTTCTGCCCAGGTATTCTGATCGTCGTAAACGTTGTTTCCTCTTCGTTTGAATTCCCAGATGTCCGAGTCCGTCCGTGAAGTTCCGAGAAATTCCCTAAAACAGAAAAAGGGAGAAAAGAAAATGAAAACACTAGAAATGTTTTGAACTGTGGACAAAATGAAACCACAAACAAATACATAATCCGACACTAATTTTAGTTGCGCACAGACACTGCGTGGTATGTTACTACCGGCTTAACCCAGCAAGATTCGGAACTAGTTACGTAACTAGTGGAGTAACGTGATAATTCACTGTTACCCTATGCGTGAATCTTCTTAGAGCGTTGGGAAAAAACTCACGTGCAATTGACAATCTGTGTGAATGTCTATCGCACTTACTCCAACACCAAACGTATATAAGTATGTCTTGCTCTAGCAATGTAGAAACGAGGCGGCTTTATGCTTATTAGGTGTGAGATGAAATGAGACGAAATATGTGAATATTTTGTTACCAGTAACTGGTAACAAAATACTCCGATAATTTTATTTTTATTAAAGTGTTTTCCGAATCCTCATTTGGTGAAGCAGAAGCGCTTGCTATTCCCAATGAAATTTCTGCGGCAGCAACATCGAGTGGAAATTCCACAATTTGAAGATCTGAGTTCAAATTAAGGAATTCCCGAATCATTCGATGTTGCTTTCGCAGATATGTCACTGGGAATAACAAAAGTTGATGCAAGAACAGAATGGTTGGATGGAATGACATTAGTTTGTCTCTCTTCGTCCAATGGCGATGCGAAAGTAAATAAGAATACTTCACCACTACACGCACATTTACATCCTTCTACAGATACGAAGTGTTGCATTTGTAGTTGAACACGTTACTAAAATCTTGCTGGGAATGTTTTTAAACACTTTTCACTTAAACAACACACGAATCAAACTCGAATTAAACATAAAATAAACATACAATTTCCTTGTCGAAGGAATGATTGTTTGGCGCACGTTTGACAGATGACAGTCAGGAGTTACCATGCGTGCGATACTCAGTCGCTTTGAAGTTACAAAATAAATACCTTTAAGGATAATTTTCTAGTCGTTGTTTTTGTTAGATTTTATATTATTATTTTAATTGTCGTTATGCTGGGGTCGTCCGAATCAGGGTTTAGAGAAACATTTAAGGGGTCCGTCAGTTATAGCGTGTTAAATTAGGTTGAACAGAAATTTACTTTTAATATTTTTGGTTTGGTGGGTAATTTCGAAACTTAGTTTTTGCGCTATGTACTCTTTCGCGGCGAAACTACTGAACCGATTGGCCTGAAATTTGGCATAGATGGTCGGTGGGGGGTCCAACCCCAACATAGACCCATTAAAAAGTTTTTAAGTTCTTTCCGGATTTCTTTGTATTCTAAAACTTAGACAAAAAACTTAACCCGGCAACGACGGGTATGCAAGCTAGTATCCAATATTAATTCTACACAATCAATTTTTTCTTCTTCAAGGGATCCGCGACAAAGACGATTACAAGAACAACAGCAAAAGCAACAACAAAAGAGTGGTGATGGCGTCCCAGAAAAACTATCATTTAAAGAGAAAATGAAAATGTTTGCATTAGAATCGGGTGAAAATCAAACACCAAAAGATAAATTAAAAATATCTAGAGCGCAGCGTGATATTGATGCAGTCCATTGAATTTTAATAATTTGAGTTTTAAAAAAAATAATTTAGATGAAAAATAAAACAAGAAAACACCAAACTTGATTTTAATTTTAATACAAAAATAATAATAATAAAATTTAAGAAAAAAATTATATATTTTAGCAATTTGGATGTAAAGTAAAAAAATCAAAAATACAAAAAAAAAACAAAGAATTTCTTCAAATTAGGTGTGTTTAACATTATTAGCGATAACTGACCAATTTCTTCAATAAAAAAAAGTAGTGTGTACGTTAAATGTAAACTTGATCAAATCAAAATACAAAACAAATTCTAAGAAACAATAGTATTTCCTATATAACTAAAAACAAGTAACATGACACCTGCATATACATTCATATTTTATTTTTTAAGATAACATACATATAACTGAAAAACAAAACTGGTATATATTCCGAAATACTATAAAATATCTAATACTTATGGGTAAGAAATGGAAATGCCTACCTACATATGAATTGCAAAATGATTAAAAATGCAATGTAGAACGATATGGAAACGAAAAATAATATTAATAATAAAAAGAAGATGACAAACAAAAATATATTAAAAATATTTTCTTAAAATTTTAGAAAGCTTGAAATATTGTTGCTGCACGGTATATAACAAACAGAATGTTGTTATGCGTGCGCTAATTGAAAAAAAAAAAACAATTGGACCAAAAGAGGAATTTTATGATCAATTACTAACTTTTTACAATAAGTAAGAAATGTTAGGAGAGAATGTTTTTATTTTATTCTTTTTTTAATAAAGTAATTTTATGAACTTTTATTAATCGTAAAATTTTATTGTTGTTGTATTTTAATTGTACTAAATAAAAACAAAATGAAACAATTTAAAATGAAACATAGATGAATATTTAAATTAAAAAAAAAAAACAAACAGATTTTTATGAAAAATCACTTTATACACCACTACTATCAGCCGTTTTAAAGTCAAACAATTTAAAAAAAAAAAAAAAAACTCTTTATGAAAATTCTCTCAGAAAAATAAATATATTATTCAGTTGAAAATATATTGTTGTTTTCTTTACGGCCTTTTGAGTTTGTTTTAGGGTATTATCGGTTTCTTCACGGAAGTAAGTTTTATAATATTTGATCTTAAGGGCATACTTTCACTGAAAAATTGTCACAAGTTTTGGTTTCGGTGACTAAGTTTACAAATGGAAACCCTAAAATTCGATAAATGACTCACCGAGAGCAAAATTTTATTGGAAACTAGCCCGATCGGAGACAAAAAAAATTTTTGAAAAAAACGCCAAAAATTGCAGTGGTTAGTCCATCGATTTTTGCGATTTTTTTCAAAAAAAAGATTTCGCTGAAACTTGGTGTAAAGGGTAATGGGGGGCCGCTGATCGCGAATCCGTTGTCCGTTTTTCGATAGCTCTCACGGTTTGGCCAGGGCGGCTAGGGTCGCCTCAAAAAAATGGAGATAGCTCAAAATGGACAACGGATTTCGATTTCTCGTCGCCCAAAACCCCTACATTCCAAGTTTCAGCGCGATCAGACAAAAATTCAGAAAAAAACATTTTTTGCCATCAAAAAATCATGGACTAACCACTGTAATTTTTTGCGATTTTTTTCAAAAAAAAGATTTCGCTGAAACTTGGTGTAAAGGGTAATGGGGGGCCGCTGATCACGAATCCGTTGTCCGTTTTTCGATAGCTCTCACGGTTTGGCCAGGGCGGCTAGGGTCGCCTCAAAAAAATGGAGATAGCTCAAAATGGACAACGGATTTCGATTTCTCGTCGCCCAAAACCCCTACATTCCAAGTTTCAGCGCGATCAGACAAAAATTCAGAAAAAAACATTTTTTGCCATCAAAAAATCATGGACTAACCACTGTAATTTTTTGCGATTTTTTTCAAAAAAAAGATTTCGCTGAAACTTGGTGTAAAGGGTAATGGGGGGCCGCTGATCACGAATCCGTTGTCCGTTTTTCGATAGCTCTCACGGTTTGGCCAGGGCGGCTAGGGTCGCCTCAAAAAAATGGAGATAGCTCAAAATGGACAACGGATTTCGATTTCTCGTCGCCCAAAACCCCTACATTCCAAGTTTCAGCGCGATCAGACAAAAATTCAGAAAAAAACATTTTTTGCCATCAAAAAATCATGGACTAACCACTGTAATTTTTTGCGATTTTTTTCAAAAAAAAGATTTCGCTGAAACTTGGTGTAAAGGGTAATGGGGGGCCGCTGATCACGAATCCGTTGTCCGTTTTTCGATAGCTCTCACGGTTTGGCCAGGGCGGCTAGGGTCGCCTCAAAAAAATGGAGATAGCTCAAAATGGACAACGGATTTCGATTTCTCGTCGCCCAAAACCCCTACATTCCAAGTTTCAGCGCGATCAGACAAAAATTCAGAAAAAAACATTTTTTGCCATCAAAAAATCATGGACTAACCACTGTAATTTTTTGCGATTTTTTTCAAAAAAAAGATTTCGCTGAAACTTGGTGTAAAGGGTAATGGGGGGCCGCTGATCACGAATCCGTTGTCCGTTTTTCGATTGCTCTCACGGTTTGGCCAGGGCGGCTAGGGTCGCCTCAAAAAAATGGAGATAGCTCAAAATGGACAACGGATTTCGATTTCTCGTCGCCCAAAACCCCTACATTCTAAGTAATTTTTTGCGATTTTTTTCAAAAAAAAGATTTCGCTGAAACTTGGTGTAAAGGGTAATGGGGGGCCGCTGATCACGAATCCGTTGTCCGTTTTTCGATAGCTCTCACGGTTTGGCCAGGGCGGCTAGGGTCGCCTCAAAAAAATGGAGATAGCTCAAAATGGACAACGGATTTCGATTTCTCGTCGCCCAAAACCCCTACATTCCAAGTAATTTTTTGCGATTTTTTTCAAAAAAAAGATTTCGCTGAAACTTGGTGTAAAGGGTAATGGGGGGCCGCTGATCACGAATCCGTTGTCCGTTTTTCGATAGCTCTCACGGTTTGGCCAGGGCGGCTAGGGTCGCCTCAAAAAAATGGAGATAGCTCAAAATGGACAACGGATTTCGATTTCTCGTCGCCCAAAACCCCTACATTCCAAGTTTCAGCGCGATCAGACAAAAATTCAGAAAAAAACATTTTTTGCCATCAAAAAATCATGGACTAACCACTGTAATTTTTTGCGATTTTTTTCAAAAAAAAGATTTCGCTGAAACTTGGTGTAAAGGGTAATGGGGGGCCGCTGATCACGAATCCGTTGTCCGTTTTTCGATAGCTCTCACGGTTTGGCCAGGGCGGCTAGGGTCGCCTCAAAAAAATGGAGATAGCTCAAAATGGACAACGGATTTCGATTTCTCGTCGCCCAAAACCCCTACATTCCAAGTTTCAGCGCGATCAGACAAAAATTCAGAAAAAAACATTTTTTGCCATCAAAAAATCATGGACTAACAACCACTGCAATTTTTTGCGATTTTTTTCAAAAAAAAGATTTCGCTGAAACTTGGTGTAAAGGGTAATGGGGGGCCGCTGATCACGAATCCGTTGTCCGTTTTTCGATAGCTCTCACGGTTTGGCCAGGGCGGCTAGGGTCGCCTCAAAAAAATGGAGATAGCTCAAAATGGACAACGGATTTCGATTTCTCGTCGCCCAAAACCCCTACATTCCAAGTTTCAGCGCGATCAGACAAAAATTCAGAAAAAAACATTTTTTGCCATCAAAAAATCATGGACTAACCACTGTAATTTTTTGCGATTTTTTTCAAAAAAAAGATTTCGCTGAAACTTGGTGTAAAGGGTAATGGGGGGCCGCTGATCACGAATCCGTTGTCCGTTTTTCGATAGCTCTCACGGTTTGGCCAGGGCGGCTAGGGTCGCCTCAAAAAAATGGAGATAGCTCAAAATGGACAACGGATTTCGATTTCTCGTCGCCCAAAACCCCTACATTCCAAGTTTCAGCGCGATCAGACAAAAATTCAGAAAAAAACATTTTTTGCCATCAAAAAATCATGGACTAACCACTGTAATTTTTTGCGATTTTTTTCAAAAAAAAGATTTCGCTGAAACTTGGTGTAAAGGGTAATGGGGGGCCGCTGATCACGAATCCGTTGTCCGTTTTTCGATAGCTCTCACGGTTTGGCCAGGGCGGCTAGGGTCGCCTCAAAAAAATGGAGATAGCTCAAAATGGACAACGGATTTCGATTTCTCGTCGCCCAAAACCCCTACATTCCAAGTTTCAGCGCGATCAGACAAAAATTCAGAAAAAAACATTTTTTGCCATCAAAAAATCATGGACTAACCACTGTAATTTTTTGCGATTTTTTTCAAAAAAAAGATTTCGCTGAAACTTGGTGTAAAGGGTAATGGGGGGCCGCTGATCACGAATCCGTTGTCCGTTTTTCGATAGCTCTCACGGTTTGGCCAGGGCGGCTAGGGTCGCCTCAAAAAAATGGAGATAGCTCAAAATGGACAACGGATTTCGATTTCTCGTCGCCCAAAACCCCTACATTCCAAGTTTCAGCGCGATCAGACAAAAATTCAGAAAAAAACATTTTTTGCCATCAAAAAATCATGGACTAACCACTGTAATTTTTTGCGATTTTTTTCAAAATAAAGATTTCGCTGAAACTTGGTGTAAAGGGTAATGGGGGGCCGCTGATCACGAATCCGTTGTCCGTTTTTCGATAGCTCTCACGGTTTGGCCAGGGCGGCTAGGGTCGCCTCAAAAAAATGGAGATAGCTCAAAATGGACAACGGATTTCGATTTCTCGTCGCCCAAAACCCCTACATTCCAAGTTTCAGCGCGATCAGACAAAAATTCAGAAAAAAACATTTTTTGCCATAAAAAAATCATGGACTAACTGTAATTTTTTGCGATTTTTTTCAAAAAAAAGATTTCGCTGAAACTTGGTGTAAAGGGTAATGGGGGGCCGCTGATCACGAATCCGTTGTCCGTTTTTCGATAGCTCTCACGGTTTGGCCAGGGCGGCTAGGGTCGCCTCAAAAAAATGGAGATAGCTCAAAATGGACAACGGATTTCGATTTCTCGTCGCCCAAAACCCCTACATTCCAAGTTTCAGCGCGATCAGACAAAAATTCAGAAAAAAACATTTTTTGCCATCAAAAAATCATGGACTAACCACTGTAATTTTTTGCGATTTTTTTCAAAAAAAAGATTTCGCTGAAACTTGGTGTAAAGGGTAATGGGGGGCCGCTGATCACGAATCCGTTGTCCGTTTTTCGATAGCTCTCACGGTTTGGCCAGGGCGGCTAGGGTCGCCTCAAAAAAATGGAGATAGCTCAAAATGGACAACGGATTTCGATTTCTCGTCGCCCAAAACCCCTACATTCCAAGTTTCAGCGCGATCAGACAAAAATTCAGAAAAAAACATTTTTTGCCATCAAAAAATCATGGACTAACCACTGTAATTTTTTGCGATTTTTTTCAAAAAAAAGATTTCGCTGAAACTTGGTGTAAAGGGTAATGGGGGGCCGCTGATCACGAATCCGTTGTCCGTTTTTCGATAGCTCTCACGGTTTGGCCAGGGCGGCTAGGGTCGCCTCAAAAAAATGGAGATAGCTCAAAATGGACAACGGATTTCGATTTCTCGTCGCCCAAAACCCCTACATTCCAAGTTTCAGCGCGATCAGACAAAAATTCAGAAAAAAACATTTTTTGCCATCAAAAAATCATGGACTAACCACTGTAATTTTTTGCGATTTTTTTCAAAAAAAAGATTTCGCTGAAACTTGGTGTAAAGGGTAATGGGGGGCCGCTGATCACGAATCCGTTGTCCGTTTTTCGATAGCTCTCACGGTTTGGCCAGGGCGGCTAGGGTCGCCTCAAAAAAATGGAGATAGCTCAAAATGGACAACGGATTTCGATTTCTCGTCGCCCAAAACCCCTACATTCCAAGTTTCAGCGCGATCAGACAAAAATTCAGAAAAAAACATTTTTTGCCATCAAAAAATCATGGACTAACCACTGCAATTTTTTGCGGTTTTTTTCAAAAAAAAGATTTCGCTGAAACTTGGTGTAAAGGGTAATGGGGGGCCGCTGATCACGAATCCGTTGTCCGTTTTTCGATAGCTCTCACGGTTTGGCCAGGGCGGCTAGGGTCGCCTCAAAAAAATGGAGATAGCTCAAAATGGACAACGGATTTCGATTTCTCGTCGCCCAAAACCCCTACATTCCAAGTTTCAGCGCGATCAGACAAAAATTCAGAAAAAAACATTTTTTGCCATCAAAAAATCATGGACTAACCACTGTAATTTTTTGCGATTTTTTTCAAAAAAAAGATTTCGCTGAAACTTGGTGTAAAGGGTAATGGGGGGCCGCTGATCACGAATCCGTTGTCCGTTTTTCGATAGCTCTCACGGTTTGGCCAGGGCGGCTAGGGTCGCCTCAAAAAAATGGAGATAGCTCAAAATGGACAACGGATTTCGATTTCTCGTCGCCCAAAACCCCTACATTCCAAGTTTCAGCGCGATCAGACAAAAATTCAGAAAAAAACATTTTTTGCCATCAAAAAATCATGGACTAACCACTGTAATTTTTTGCGATTTTTTTCAAAAAAAAGATTTCGCTGAAACTTGGTGTAAAGGGTAATGGGGGGCCGCTGATCACGAATCCGTTGTCCGTTTTTCGATAGCTCTCACGGTTTGGCCAGGGCGGCTAGGGTCGCCTCAAAAAAATGGAGATAGCTCAAAATGGACAACGGATTTCGATTTCTCGTCGCCCAAAACCCCTACATTCCAAGTTTCAGCGCGATCAGACAAAAATTCAGAAAAAAACATTTTTTGCCATCAAAAAATCATGGACTAACCACTGTAATTTTTTGCGATTTTTTTCAAAAAAAAGATTTCGCTGAAACTTGGTGTAAAGGGTAATGGGGGGCCGCTGATCACGAATCCGTTGTCCGTTTTTCGATTGCTCTCACGGTTTGGCCAGGGCGGCTAGGGTCGCCTCAAAAAAATGGAGATAGCTCAAAATGGACAACGGATTTCGATTTCTCGTCGCCCAAAACCCCTACATTCCAAGTAATTTTTTGCGATTTTTTTCAAAAAAAAGATTTCGCTGAAACTTGGTGTAAAGGGTAATGGGGGGCCGCTGATCACGAATCCGTTGTCCGTTTTTCGATAGCTCTCACGGTTTGGCCAGGGCGGCTAGGGTCGCCTCAAAAAAATGGAGATAGCTCAAAATGGACAACGGATTTCGATTTCTCGTCGCCCAAAACCCCTACATTCCAAGTAATTTTTTGCGATTTTTTTCAAAAAAAAGATTTCGCTGAAACTTGGTGTAAAGGGTAATGGGGGGCCGCTGATCACGAATCCGTTGTCCGTTTTTCGATAGCTCTCACGGTTTGGCCAGGGCGGCTAGGGTCGCCTCAAAAAAATGGAGATAGCTCAAAATGGACAACGGATTTCGATTTCTCGTCGCCCAAAACCCCTACATTCCAAGTAATTTTTTGCGATTTTTTTCAAAAAAAAGATTTCGCTGAAACTTGGTGTAAAGGGTAATGGGGGGCCGCTGATCACGAATCCGTTGTCCGTTTTTCGATAGCTCTCACGGTTTGGCCAGGGCGGCTAGGGTCGCCTCAAAAAATGGAGATAGCTCAAAATGGACAACGGATTTCGATTTCTCGTCGCCCAAAACCCCTACATTCCAAGTAATTTTTTGCGATTTTTTTCAAAAAAAAGATTTCGCTGAAACTTGGTGTAAAGGGTAATGGGGGGCCGCTGATCACGAATCCGTTGTCCGTTTTTCGATAGCTCTCACGGTTTGGCCAGGGCGGCTAGGGTCGCCTCAAAAAAATGGAGATAGCTCAAAATGGACAACGGATTTCGATTTCTCGTCGCCCAAAACCCCTACATTCCAAGTAATTTTTTGCGATTTTTTTCAAAAAAAAGATTTCGCTGAAACTTGGTGTAAAGGGTAATGGGGGGCCGCTGATCACGAATCCGTTGTCCGTTTTTCGATAGCTCTCACGGTTTGGCCAGGGCGGCTAGGGTCGCCTCAAAAAAATGGAGATAGCTCAAAATGGACAACGGATTTCGATTTCTCGTCGCCCAAAACCCCTACATTCCAAGTTTCAGCGCGATCAGACAAAAATTCAGAAAAAAACATTTTTTGCCATCAAAAAATCATGGACTAACCACTGTAATTTTTTGCGATTTTTTTCAAAAAAAAGATTCCGCTGAAACTTGGTGTAAAGGGTAATGTTCATTAGAGTAATTGTTAGAACCAAAGAATGGGAAAGGGATTGAAAAAGGGACAGATAAGGAAATTTCGTAGAGTTTCGAATATTAATAGTCCGCAATGGTCCAAAAATGTTCAGTATCTTAATAAATATAACTAATATGATCAGGAAACGCTAAAATTACCAAATAATAACTTCAAGGTACCATTGAAATTTCAAGGTACCAGAACCAAATTTTTGACCCAGAAAACCAGAAAACCAAAACCGGAACAGAGTTTCTGAAATTTTAGAAATCAAAATCAGTGCGAAATTTTGAAATTCAAGGAACCAAAATAAAATAAAAAAGAAATTCAATTCTCCCTTGAACCAAGACCAAACCATACTGAAAAAACTTTTGGTTTGCATCTCTAATGCTACATTTACACAAATTTGTCATTTTTTTCTTGTCATTATGTTAATTCCCGTGTAAATGGCATAATTTTTGTAATTTTTTCTGTCAGAAAATGTCAATCTCTCATAAAAGAATGAACTTGTCCATTCTTTTATACCAGATTGTCATTCGTGCAAACGCAATATTAGTTATGACAAAAGTTGAATACTAAAGTTGTCATAACTAATATTGCGTTTGCACGAATGACAATCTGGTATAAAAGAATGGACAAGTTCATTCTTTTATGAAAGATTGACATTTTCTGACAGAAAAAATTACAAAAATTATGCCATTTACACGACAAATAACATAATGACAAGAAAAAAACGACAAATTTGTCATTCGTGTAAATGTAGCATAAGGCCTATGTTACACACGGCAACTTTAAACCGATACACGATACAAAAAGTTGCTCGTTTGTGCTACACGCGGAGACAAGTTGCCGGAAACTCTGAGAGTGTTTCATATGTGTGTGAAGTTGGACGAACTGTCAAATCGCAAAAAACTTTCACGAACCCGTTCTTTGTGATTTTGTGCTTGTGTGCGTATTTTGTCGCCTTGTTTCTACTTTCAGAATTGGCGGCATTAGCCACCGCTTCCCTCACTTCTCGCGTCTATATTTAAGAAAAGTCGCCGCTTAAAGTTGCCCCGTGTAACAGGGGCCTAAGAAAAAAATGGTATTTCATTCACGATTACAAGCATATTTAATATTCAAACAAAATTCATAATTTCAACATTTAAATTCTTTCTTTCGAATGTTTCTTTAGCCGATTTTTTTATGTTTGTCGGACAAAACACGTTATTTTCGATCCTGTCCAAACGTTTACCGTTCAAAGTCATCGATTGAGCGGACGAAGACGGGCGAGGTTTGTTTGAATGAATCGAAATACCTAAACAAGAAGAATTTTATTGAAAACAACTGTGAGGTCCAAAAGTCAATATTTACCCTTAAAACAGGCACAAAAAGATGAAAGCATTTGCGCACAACTGCATATGGAAGAATTTCAACAACTTTTGGTCACCCTCGTGATAATTTATCCTGCTTTAATAATAATTTAAAAATATGTTTCCCTTTTTGGTATTATAGGTCTAGCACACATCATCTTCATAATTTTGTGATCCGATCGAAAGTTCTAATGGTTTTTTAGCTCTGTTTGATTTCCGTTGAAACTATTATTAGCCTTTTTGGTCCTAAGTACACAATGTTTGTGAATTTAGTTTATCGTTTCAGTTTATTTATTTTTCTGTCTGTATATTTAGACTAGATTTCCCAAAAAAATAAAAAGAATGTATTATATACATCAATAGTTACATAATATGCCTATAAACGCACCCATATTTCTTGTTTCTCCTTAACAAACGTTAACCAAGATAATATTTTCAATTAAAAAAAAAACAAGTAAGAAATTTTATATTTCCAATTGAACGATTTCGTCTTGCTTTTTTAGACAAGAAGATATATTTCTCTTGTTAATTCTTAAGATGACATTGATTGGATTTAAATTTCCATCAGCTAATTGATCCAGCGTTATTCTTACCTGGCATCTAAAATAACAGAGATGTCTATAAACCTTAGCGAGGGCGTACACGGAGCAACTTTCGGTCATCAGCATGCCGCAACTTCACCAAATTGTGGGAAAGAAACGAGAGCGACAAGAGAAGAAAAGTCGCCACTCGAAAAGTGTTCTTCTCATAGATATACTAGATCGCTCGATTTGCTGTCTCAAATGGTTCCATTTCAATACAGTTCAGTGAATCAAAACGAGTCAAGTAAGAGCAAGATAACCGTATGAAAATAAATATAGTCCTCTCGTTTAAACCGTGAGCTGTTAAAGGAAAATAGACTTTCGGAATGGTGTTGGCGCCTAAAGTTATTTGTTGGCGCCTAAAGTTAGTCTCAAACTAGTGAAATTTGAATTTCGCGGCAAACTAAATTTGAATTTCGCGACCTTATACAGTTCAGTGGATGCGTTCAAGTACGATAAAGAGGGAAATACTTTTGGGACCATTTTTCAGCAGAGCTTTGTATGGTAACAGTTGTTCTATGTTATATATATAGTTCTGTGGTTCTTCTCGTCTTCTTTTACGCACACAAACGAAGTCGCTCGTGTAGCACGTCAGCATGCATGTGTGCGTAATTTCATTGAGTCAGTCGGTGCTTAGCCACGGACTCGTAAACATATCCCAAATAAATGAAAATTGAATGCAAATAGTGAAATACCAATTGCAGGTGGTTTTATTTTTCAGGTAGGTAGGAAAAGGTAAATGCCATAACAAATTACCAGTCCTTATTCTTCTGTTATTGGCAGTTTCTATTTTGGCCATTGATGTTACCTCGGTGCTAGCTAACACGCCATCCAGACCTACCGGAAACGTTGACAGGACTGTTAAGAGAAATGTCATTAGAAAATTCTGTTGTGACGTAGGTGGGCTGCTGATTCTGGCATGACGCTTCAGTTCCAGAAATGCGTTGAGCAGTAAACCACTGAGAGTAGTAAATATGACGATCTCAGTGATTCCATTTTTTTCTTTAAAATCTCCGCACTAAAATGAAATTCGGCCTCCAGCTGCTCCCACGATGCCTTTTTCAAATCATTTCTTTGTAAAAATTACTTTTAAACAGTATTCGTTTATAGAACGGAGCGTCTCTGCACGTGAAAAATTAGAATCCGCCATCTTAAATTCCATTTCTGTTAGCAAAGATGTCAGCAAAAACTGTCAGACTTTTCTGTCGTAACAGCTGACATTTCAATCTTCACTAGACGTAAAATCAGACGTAACAGCGACAGTGACGGCATTCATGGCAGGTGTGGATTACTAGTAATAAAGGAAAGGAATGAAGGAAATACAACACATATATGAGAACCACACACACATGAGCGATCGCTTGTTGTACACAAGTTTTTGCTACTAAAAAGTGAAGAAGCGTGTACGTCGGAAAGGCATTTTGAGGACCAAAAGTTGCCGCGACGAGAAGAAGCGTGTACGTTCGCACTTAAACATCCTGTTTTAAGTCATTTGAAGATGTGATACCATTATGGGTATTGGATTACTTCTTTAATCACTAATCCGCGAGAATTGATTCACTGCATTGATGGTCAGATCAGGTTTCCGATTAAAGAATGAACGCATAAAAAAGGAAAACTAATTAATTCTTATAAATTTTATCTACTGAAGGAGGCTTCTTACAAGATATTAACATTATTCTGGTTATAATTATCAAAATTGAATAAAGAATTTTTACAAATGTGTCTCTTCTAAGAAAATATACTTCAGTTTGAAAAAAATTCTCTCCTTTCACCAATGAATAAATACAAATAAAATGAGTAATACAGATAATTTTATTCTATAATTTTAAAAGAAATGATTTCATTCTTCAAGGACTTCATTCCCCTCTTATGCTTTAACTTGAAATTCCTCAAAACTAATAGCCACCGGCATTTATACAGAATGATAAACCTTGAATGGTGTTGAAGATTATTAAGAGGGAAGAAAGTAATTTAAATTTAATCTATGATTAATTATATTTCGAGAAATCTGGCATTTCTGTGCAAAAAAAATATGAAAAGCAGTTGGAAGTGGATTTAATTAAAAAATATTTTAAGATGCTTTGAATTTTTCACAATTCATTCATTCCTTGCTTCAGTTTTATGCCCTTCTGAGTGTATCTATAGGTATTTGTATAAAATTGTATGCAATATAAATAAATATGCGATTACAGACTTTCTCATTGTGACTGACAAATATATGAAGCCATTTTTTACTTTATTTCTGTAATAATTTCTTAATCGGATTTAACTTTTTCTGGGACAATTTAAAAAGATTTAGAAATTTTCGATCAATAGGAAAAAGTCTGCGCAATGTAAAATAATTTTTCGAGTGTGACCTTTTGATGTTAAGATAAATCTACATATTTATTGAATAAAAAAATATTTGTTTTCACAAGTTGCAAACAGGGAATTTTCGAATCAAAGAGGCAAGTGTTGCAAATTAATGAGATTTCTAAGGGTGCACCGCGATTTGTTTTTGTATAAACACATTTTTATGATTTTGAGTTGTTTTTTATCAGACCAGACACAAAAAGAATAAAAAAACATATTTTTTAGTGTCTCTACCCAAGAGTTTATTGCTTTATAATTTGAAAAATGCTTTTCTTAAAACCTGCAGTCTAAAACAAGTCACAATTGCCACGCACCAATCGTCAAATAAATATTTTTTTTTAAATCCATTTGTTTAGGAAAGGGGAGGAAGGGGGAGGAGTGGTCCGATTGGATTTTGATGTATGGAACAGTTATTTATAATCATATTCTAAACACTTTTCGTCTTTATAAATTTTTCGATACGATGCACAATTTCCGAGAAAACAGGAAAAAAGTATTCCCTTTGTATGGGAGAGGAGACAAGGAGTGGTCCAATTGGTTTTTGATGTATGGATGAGTTATGTAAAATCCTATTCTAAATACATTTTACCTTAATAAACACATATTTTTATACATAACACGAAAAGTTTACCCCTATATAAAGGTGCCACTCCACATAAGAGTCAATCCGTGAGTAACTCTCAAAAACTCTCGAGAGTTACTCACAGGAGGTTGTCCATTTGAGAGTTAATTTCGGCGACTTTTCTCTTTTCAAGACCAATATCTTGATTTTTTTGACATCTTGATTTGGCGAGTTCTCGAGAGCGACTCGCAAAATTCAAACGCCGTTCGTATCTGGCGAGTTACTCTTCGAGAGTTCAGTGGAGGCGTGTCCACTAGACCAGTGGATCTTAACCTTGTTCGAGGTACTGACCCCCACCAGTTTCATATGCGCGTTCACCGAACCCTTCTTAATTGGAAAAATAAAATATGATTTTTTCAAATTCAAAACATAGGTATATATTTATACATAGGTGCACAAAATGAACAAAACCATTAAAGAACAAATTACATGATTTTCACATAAAAACAAAAAGTGTGTGTTTTGATCTCCGCTGAACCCCGGAGACTCACTCACCGAACCCCTGGGTTTCGATCGAATCCAGGTTAAGAACCACTGGTGTAAAGGGTAATGGGGGATCGCTCGAATCCGTTGTCCGTTTTTCGATAGCTCTCACGGTTTGGCCAGGCCGCTTAGGGTCGCCTCAAAAAATTGTCCTAGCTCAAAATGGACAACAAATTTCGATTTCTCGTCGCCCAAAACCCCTAAAATCCAAGTTTCAGCCCGATCAGAGAAAAAAATTTTTTTTGAAAAAAACGCCAAAAATTGCAGTGGTTAGTCCATGGATTTTTGCGATTTTTTTTCAAAAAATAGATTTCGCTGAAACTTGGTGTAAGAGACAGTAGAATCACTTTTGGACAGCTCGCAGAAACTAGCTCGCGAGTTTTTGCGAGTTTCTGCGAGCGACTCTCTGAGACGTGTCCATTTGCGAGTAGGTGCTATCGAGAAGTTCTCGCCGGCATTTACTCTCATGTGGACCGGTACCTTTACAAAAACAATCAAATCAGTTCAACTTTTAAGGGACTCAAATCCCAATAAATGGCAATAAGTCCGTAAGTTACATGCGTTTCAATTTCCTAAGATATTCATCGACATCCTCTTTGCTTCGAATCACCCCCATTGCCAAAGCATATAATTAAATAAACTACTTTTATGAATGGATTCCGCCAACAGAATTTATGTAAAACCAAGATGATTGGTTCATGTTTTGTAATTACAAGTTTCCGAGCCATTGGCAGTTAAAATTCACATGATATGCACGCTTGGAACTTTATCAGGTCAGCTACATAACAACCCCTCGGCACCGTTTGCTGGTTCTTCACAATCAGAAGATTAAATGGAAACGTGCTAAAGGTTCATTCTTCCCTTCTTCTTTTGTTATGATGATTTCTTTAAAATTTGAGCCCCTAAAGGCATGGGAATGAAACACTCCATGAAAACCGATGCTCTGGCCCCGCATTCAGAATGAACTCGTATGTGTTTAGGTATACTGATGTAGTCGAAAAACTTTTCTTCTTGGAGAGGATATTTTTAAGACCAAATTAAACATTGCCAGTAACACATCTTCGCTTTTGTCAATTTTGCTTTCATTTAACTTTAGAGCCTTGGTATGATATTAATATAAAATGGTAATGTCTATAGCACATAACACGCATTTAAGGACTGCCTTGCCAACTCGTAAGTGCTCTAATAAAAATTCACAAAGGGATACAGCCGGTCCACCATAGCAAAGTTTAATTGGATTCAGTTGAAGTGAGCCCCATTTCTATTCCCAAATCAGTTTTAGGCATTAAATTTTAAAGCGCACCCTATTGCGATTTTGTGATATGAATTTCCCAGAGATACAGTCGAACCTGTGTTTAGAAGAGAGATTGTGAGGTAACTATAAATTTTTTTATGCCCTCACGAAGAAATTTTGGTCTAAAAAATTAAAACATTTGGTGACCACCGAAAATTCATGGAAATTTTAAAGATTGTTCGTCTTTTCGTTCAATATTTTCATTCTAGAAATTTTCTTCAATATTTTTAAACATCAAAAACGCTTCTATCAAAATCTGATCTCACTGTAACTCGGTTATTATATTTCTGCATCTAATGTTTCTACAGATGACGATGATAAAGTAAAAGCATCATAAAAAAAAAATCAATGGTGCCCTTTTTATCCTGTCTACAGGCTATGTTGTTTTACTCCATTAAAGAATGTCGAAATTTTCGCTGAATCGCTGATGCTCTTCGCTAGCCTTTTCCCGTGTTATTTTGCTATTTGTTATCTGCTATTTAGGGGTATCTGGTTTAATAGGAAGAGTCAAAATGTCCAATTCCACACTAGCTAGCACATACACCTCGAATTATAATGCATTCAAGTCTGGAAATGTTGGTAGATACCGGTAGAAGGAAAAAGTTTTTTTTACACAGGAATGGGACACAGGTTTTATTTTTCAGTTTCACAGGCATAAACAACAAAAAGCACTTCATGGCACAATGTTATTTGAGAGTTTTTCTGCATATCTGGGCATTATAAAATAGCATCGTATGAAAACCAGCAGGACGAGGAACAGGAGCGAGCCCTCTGGGCTAACATGATACGCCAGTTGTTGGCTTTAGTTTTGTCGGCTCAATTACTTGATGTTTTAAAATAAATTGAACAAAACTTAGCCAAACTTAGATGAATCTGAATATATGTATACTTGTAGAAAATGAGCAAGCAAGATCGTTTTCAATTTACATACATTTGTGTTATCAATAATGTCAGATATGTTGGCTGTGATACATTCATGAAAACATGTATGCTTGTGTCTTGTACATATTTTTTAACGGATTCAGAAAAAACAAGTAGGGATATATGTGTCTTTTACATTTTAAAAAACAATTTTACTACGAAAAAAAATAACGAAAAACAGGAACGAAAAACAAGAACGAAAAACAGGAACGAAATTCGCATAAGGCCTATGTTACAACGGCAACTTTAAGCGACGACTTTTCTTAAGTATAGGCGAGAGATGTGAGGAGCCACCGCTTCCCTCACTTCTCTCGCCTATACTTAAGAAAAGTCACCGCTTAAAGTTGCCATGTGTAACATAGGCCTATCCCTAGTAGATCGTTCATGATGAACTCATCATCGCGAAGTGATGATACTCATGATGAGTTTTGTTCTAGGCCTGGGAAATATACTCATCATTACTGCTCACTTATATACTCATTTGTAGCAATGAGTCTTTCGATGAGCTCTGCATGAGTCTATCGATGAGTATCATGGCGCCGTATTGATGATGTATTGATGATGCTCTTGTGTGAACTCATTGGTAGCCGAATTAGCTACCTGATCAGTAAGCGTATTGATGAACTCATGAATACCAGAATTGATGAATTCATTATTTTGATGAATTCACCAGAATTGAAACCTAAAATGGAAGAACTTAAGCATACCAAAATTGATGAACTCATATTATTTGAACCTTCTGTCTTCAATTGCACTTTAACTTAGAATGAAAATAAATAATCGTTTTCAAGCATTTCAGTTCCAGAGTTAACGGTAATATCGAACGAATTTCGGAAACAAATGAAAAGGGTTACGAATCGATGCCGAACGCATCGCCTCGTCGACATTACATGAGCACTCATCGAAGGCTCATCATATGCTCATCAGTAGTCAAATTCAAATCGGTTAAAAGCATTTACTTTAAAGTTTTTTTTTTAACAAAAAATTCTGTATATACCCACTCCAACTCATTTTCGCTAAACACAACTGAAAAACCATGTTATTGTGTGCGTTTTTCCTTTGATAGTGTAGACTAGGGATGTCAAAATTTTGAAAAAAAACCGGTTTTCGGTTAAACCGGTTTTTAAGACTTCGGTTTAAACCGGGCCGGTTTAACCGGGTCCAAAAAACCGGTTATTAAAACACCGAAAAACCGTTTTGTTCAAATTGGGTAGGTAAGGCCTTAGACACAACAAATACACTATAATACGAACAAAAGACGCGAAATCCATTAAGAAGCCATAAATGGCACAATATAATATTGTATTTGATTTAGAGTACCTAAAAAGAAGTGTTTCTAACAAATCAGCTGCACGAAAATTGGTTTAAAATTATTTGTCCGTACAAAAACAATGATCGGGTTTTTTGAACGGTTTTTGGCTTTAAAAAAAACACCGGGTATAACCGTGAAGAAAAAACACCGAAAAAAACCGGTTAACGGTCAAAAACACCGGGTAACCGGTTTAACCGGTTCTTTTTTGACATCCCTAGTGTAGATTACTGATGAGCAAATTCTACTAGGGATGAGTCCTATAAAAAAATCGTGTTTTTTCAAGAAAAAATGGTATGGGATCTAACGTTACTTTTCCAATTGATAGAAAACTACAATTTTTGTAAAACTTTTTTGTAACAAAAAAGCTCAACGCGTTCTGGAGGTATTTAAGATACATAAAACGGACAGACCGACAGACTGACAGACCGACAGACTGACAGACCGACAGACCGACAGACCGACAGACCGACAGACCGACAAACCTACAGACCGACAAACTAACAAACCAACAGACAGAGAGACCGACAGACAGACAGATGTACGGACATCCTCATAATTCTGCCTTAAACAGTTTTTTTACTGATCAGAAAGTGTCTATCTGCCCCCGCTCTTGAGTCGGCCTCCGCCATGGAGGCAATACTTTCCCTCTATAGCAGAGGAAGTAAAAAGGAATGTAATACCAAAAAAAAAGTAGTCCTTCCAAAATTTTTGGGATTTTTTTTGGAAATTACCAAAACAAAACTGTTTTAGCGGATTTTTTTAGTAACTCCAAAATTCTAGTAATTAACTTTCATATGCTGCAAGACAAAAAAAAGGTTGAACTTCGCTGATTTTAAGTACCTATAAAAAATTACCTATTGGTTAAATAGCTAGTGGTTAAACGGTTTAGAACTTTTTTTTGTCTTCTCATATTTCCGGAAAGTAGATTAACGTGCATGCTGGCTTAATACGATTGGGCAGGTTTCCCAATCGCTTTTTATGTTTGCATTTTTTTTCACTCTCATTGCAAAATACAATAACAAAGAATATAAAATTACTAGTCTTTCCACAGCAGATGTGAAATTGTACTTATAGTTTGTTATTTTATTAAAAATGTGTTGGTAGTCGTACAATGCGGGTTGAAGAATTTACAATTCGAAACGTCCATCTAATTATAAGGTGGTATGTTCTAATTACAGACAGACATACCGTTTTCTTGAGAAATTGACATTTTTTATACATGAATGCAGACATGAATAGTTGAACATAATTTGGAATATGAGTTTATGTGCCTCAGTCATATCGGCTCTTAAATTTCTTTTTCCTAGGTTCTTGTTAATCGACGGGTGGTAAACGGGTACGCTTAATTGCAAAAAGAAGCAGTTTCTAAGCGTTAGTTGGCACAAAAGCCTCTTTGAAAAGTATTCAATGTCCATGAAACCATTTCTATGCTGATCCCATCACTTTTTGTCGCTGTTGGTCTTATTGATTATCCGTTTTAAGACTTTTCTAATATAAAAAATGAGGCGCAACAAAAAAAGAAAGAAAGAAAGAAATGATAAAGACTGAATATAGCCATTTGTCAGAACAGAAATGTCGAAATACGTAGAAAGATGTGTTTTTTACACGTGACATTTTTTTTCTATTGTATGCTGTTAAGGTTTTTTTTTTGTAGCAAATGAAAAGGATAAAAATATACAATATAGTTACAATGTAAAATTATAATTATAGATTCGAAACGGTGGACTTTTAGCTGGTATTACTTTATCTTCGTTGCACTATATTAAACTTTCTGTAAAAAAAAACTATTTCCTCCTTTCAACTATTATTAGAAATCATCGTTTTGAAAGGTTTTATTAATAAATCGGGTTTCTCCACCGAAAATTTTAACAATAAATAAACTAGGACGGATTATTCATCAGGGATGTCTGCAAATCAAACTGAGCGAATTTTTAAGGGGGAGATTAGAAAATTCTTGCAAAAAAGCCTTCATTTTGTGGTTGAAAGATAATTGGCAAAAGTAATGTTGGTCAAAGTTTCATTGTCCAAAAGAAATTTTGCAATTGGTTTTAAGTGGACAAACTTGCCCTGCGTACGAAAAAGGCATACCATTTTTTCGTTTTTCTGTACTTTTGGTTCCATACAGTTTGTTTGATTACGCGAAACCGACCTAACCGATTTCAATGAAATTTTGTATAAGGGTAGAATTACTTGCAGAAAAAATGTATGATATTTTATATAGAACTAGCAGACCCTACGTTGCCAGCTTAAAGTTTTTTATATAAATTTTAGAATACCAAAAAACCATAAATAAGTTTTGGGAAAAAACGTTATCCTTACAGGACCTTTCGTTAGCGATCCGGAAAACCCCTTAATGCCAATTTTTTCTGGAAAAAATGGGAAAAAGGATATTTGCGTTATCCTTACAGGACCTTCTGTTTCGAATTATGAAATTGCAACACCGGATTCGAGATCAGTGACCCCAAAAACCCCCTAACGCAAATTTATTGCGGAAAAAATGGGAAAAGATATTTGCGTTATCCTTACAGGACCTTGTGTTTCAAATTTTGAAAGTCTAACATAGCTAACAACCTGCTCCTGGCAACGCAGATCATTTTGCAAAAAACGCGTAACAATCGATCCAGTAGTTTTTGAGTTTTGTGATCTCAGACAGACCAACAGACAAACTTCCATTTTTATACCCGTATGGTGAAACCAAAGGGTATATTAACTTTGCCTTACCGTTTGTAACGCCAAGATCCCGTCATCGCACACAAAAATGAATTACACCGGTGTGTTTAGAATGATGAAAAAAGTTGAATTTAGCATGTCCGTCCGTCTGTCCGTCCGTCCGTCTGTCTGTCCGTCTGTCTGTCCGTCTGTCTGTCTGTCCGTCTGTGGCGCGGATTGCGGGCGCACGGATTGAGCTAGAGACTTGAAATTTTGCGCAGATTCGTTTTTCGTAAAATGTGAGGCTAAGTTCGTTAATGGGCAAAAATGGACCATTAGGGGGGGTACCCCCCATACGAACGAAATCGTTTTTTGTGAATATCTCAAAAACGGTGCATCTTATCAAAAAAGTCCAAGAACAAAAGTTATTTAGGATATGATTCTACATAAAACTCCCATACATCAAAATCCGATTGGAATAAATTTAAAAAAATCTTATTGGAAAGTTTGACTTCAAAGTGGAATTTTGGTATAACTGTTCGAATTTTGATACGAATATCACCATACGGGTCTTCAATGATTGCCAGATTGGCAATTATAGCTTTTGTTATGTTTATATATTAAGATTCCCCCTTCTCCTTGGATACCCCTCTCCAGAAAACTTTTGAATTGTTCGATCGATTGGAATGCGTTTTTCTGTGTTGGATAAAGGAAGCATCTGGTATTAAAAAGTTATCCTTCATCTGCCCATTAACCCTTTCTCCTACTATCTCTAAGATTGATTAAGGAGTTATGATCCGGATTTCATTAAAGAGGACATGTCTTAAACATTTTGCTTCCAACTAAAATCAATCTATCTATTCCTCTATAACTTCTCCACTGAAATCTCCTGAACCGCTGATGCGATTTCTATACAGTTTTCACCCATAAATGGAAGTTTTAATGCCAAGCCAAAGGCCAAGGGGGATGGGAAAGTCGCAGATACAAAGAAGCCATAGGAAGGTCCTTTATGAATAACTCAAATTTCCTTATTTTCCTTTTTTCGGGGAAAATTTACACTAGTGGGTTTATACGTGACTGATTGCGAATCTAATCTCAAAATTTTGGAATTTGTACCCGAAGGTTATATAAGAACAACATTATTTTCTCAAACTTTGTTGTGAAAGTTATTTCTGGATTTCTAAAATGTACACAAAATACTTTAACCCGAATGAACGAATGATCAAATTATGTGCTGTGTATTTTCAACTGAAATATCCAAACAAAATGTAAAAAAAATCCCCGAAAAAATCCCATCCACAAATCCAATTTTGACCTAAGTCAGTTTTTTTTGTTCAAATTTTCTATTAATGCTAATGCATATTTTTACGTCTGAGTATCTTCAGAATGCCAACCCTCTTTTGTCAAAGAATCCAAAGTGGAATTATTGTTCTTCTTACAAAAATAATTACATCAGGCTGTTTTTTGCACAAATTTTCTTTTCATCGTTTATTCTCTCTCATTTTTTCTAAAACTCCACTAACCGAAAAAAGGCATAAAATCTGTTTCAACTTCCAACTAGCATAAATTTGAACAGAGAGCGAAATTAAATTTGCACACATGTCTGCATACGGCAACTTCCCACAATATGAGTTTGCTTTCATAAACAAACCAATGCTCAAAACAGGCCAGGCCATACCAGAAAGGCCTAACCTAAGGCTAAAATTTCAATGGTCTTAATCCCATTCCACACCCCACCTCCCTTTATCGACAGTTTCGGGTCGCAGCCACATCAGCGAAGGGTTTTTAATTTTTTTTCACCCTCTTTTTATTACCAACTTCAGTGATGTGGTGTGGAATGTGCGGCAATAGGATATCAAATCGATTCCATATTATTATATTCCCCCAGTTCGGAAATTCTCTACATTACCCTTTTGTCCCATAAATGTTGACGCAAGTGGTCCAGCTTATCTATCGTCTTACATTCTAGCATATGAACAGACGTGAAAGCATCCCGTGATATGATGGCCTAATGTTTATCTCAGTTCCATATTCGTAATCGTCCTGGCTGTTGAGGGATATATAAATAATGACTGTCACGACTTGGGACAAATGAAATGTTCGTTTTCTTTCCAAGAGATCACCGAAATCGAAATAACAACCGCACCATTGGGCCGTTTGTTGTTTTTTTATTTGAAATGATTTTTGTTTGATTTTTCTTATAACTGCTCATCATGCATTTTTTTTCTGTAAATTTTGTGTAATTTTGACATTAAAAATGTTGATAGGACATTAAATTGTGTAAAAATTACAAGAAAAACTTTTAAAACGGAATTTGGTTGAAAATTTTGAGAAAAATCATTTCTAAGGAGTGTAATAATGAAAATAAAAAGCGTTTTCTTTTGCAAGTATGAAAATAAAGCGTTTTCTTTTGGAAGTATTACTTTTAGCTGCTCAATTAAAACTTTCGATTAAACAAAGCAAATCGTTTTAATTAGTGGTTTGAAATTAATTAAAATATTTCTATAGAATTATTAAAACTTTTTATTTACAGTTAAACTACAAACCAAATCTAACTGATAGACAACGATCACATTTTAAATTTTTACTTTTTTTACTATTGTCAGGATGGTTAGAGGTATAGGAAAGGAGTGATACACGGACGGATGACGGGCGACTACGAAAAGAAACTCGGCTATGTTTTATAGGACTAATTTATTTATACGTCCGCTCGGTTTCAGTTACAACGATCTACTACTGACTGACATCCTCCCCTCGAATGTTCGCCCCTCTCGCTCTCGCTCGTGTCATGACCTGACACTATAAAAATTTTGTTATTAACATATAATAAAGCATAAAAGTTCTAAATTTACTGTTGGTAATTTAACACTCTAACTGCCACGTCAGTCAAAAAGACCTGACACCTAACTGTTGTGTACAGTGAAACAATGAAAATTATTAAAGTGTTCGCTGCAACCGCAACGATTTTTTGTAGTTGCACACATTTTATGGTAATAAAATAACATTTAAGTATAATTTTGTTTCAATTCGTTTTTTCTCTTAGTGCCTTTTTGACTGACAACTAAATATTCGAAACAGGCTTAAAACTGTCGTGGCAGTTAGAGTGTTAAGCCCTTATTCTGGCGTTGTGACCGGTTACAAGTCACAATAGCGATTTTGCCACAAAAGATGATAATTTTCCAAAAAGATGACAATTTTCCAAAAAGATGATAATTTTCCAGCAATTTTTTTTCGTGATAAATGAAATGGGAGGTTTTTCAAATCTAAATTCAGAGAGATACAAGATCGGGATAATTATACCGTGAAAATACGAAAATGTTGTGACCAGTCATCGGTCACTGACAGTGGCCAGAATTGGAATATTAGTCTAACTTGTTAGGAATTCAAAAAATTTCTAACTTTGAAAATTCCAATTAAATTGATTTGAGATTATCTCATTACAAACCTTCTTATCGCAATTGTTTTTATAAATGCAAAATCAAACTTAAAATTTGAACTAATAACAAAATGTGACCAACAGCAATAACTAACAGATAAGTCAAAATACAAAGAAAAACGTAGAATTGCCCTTTGCACCAAAATTACACCAAAATTGCTAGTCTGCCAAGATCGGAATGAAAATGCAATTGACGTCAAAATTTTATTTTTTAAAAGCAAAGTTAGAGATTTTTGTACACAATCTTCAATGATTGTCAATAGTTGCATTTTTTTAATGTTCTAGAACACAGAACATTAAAAAAACGATCCAGAGTAAGTGGGAAATTTCATCGAGTTCGAATCGCAACTAACTTCACGTTGGTTACATTAGTAGGCCGTTACTGCTATATTTTCTTGATATAATCACAATTCGCAATCTCCAATGATTAAAACTATTTCGCTATCGAACAGAACCAACGAACCACCAACACAAAATCCTCAATTGAGAATAAAATGTCAGATTTATTATGTTGAAGTTAGCAGCATTTCATTACCGTACACTACCGTATAAAATTTCCCTTTGTTCCAAGCGCTGTTCGAGATGAAAAGGTGGTGCATGATTTTGTATGGAAAGCTTGTTCTGAACTGCTTCAGAACATTAAAAAAACGCAACTAATATTAACTCTATTCTCAACAATTATTTTTGTGGTTCAAATCAACTCGATTTCTATGCGATATAATTTTAATATTAACATATCCCGTAACTATCACACCAATAACTTTATTGTCCTTACTGGTTTGTCTATATTAAGTTTTAAAACTAAATGTCCTCCAACTGTGCAGAAGGTCATTCTCGCTTAGGTACTGATTTTTTTTTTTTTTTGGTTTACTTAACGTTTTAAAGTTTCAGTTTTATGACAACCATCGAGTTTATCACCACGAACACGCGTTCCAAATTGCATTCATTATTGCAAAGCACGTCGTTTCATTGCGACAGTGCAATGTAATATAAGATACATTTGTACGAACAACAAAGTGTTTAATCGATTATTTCATTCTCTAGTTAGGTAAAAACTTGCAGATATTTGTATTAAGTTTTGTATAAAATGTATTTTCAAAAAAATCAAAAAAAAGTTTTTTGAAAGCTTTTATTTAAAAAAATGTAGGTACCAAAGGAAAAAACTTTTTTTTTGAGTGCTGTATATCAGAAATAAAAGCGAGATAAATATTTATTTTATTTTTTTATACTTTTATATCGCTTTTATTTCTGATACACAGCACACAAGAAAAGCTACAATCGCCAAGGGCCAAATATTCTATAGTAGCTTGCATACCCGTCGTTGCCGGGTTAAGTTTTTTGTCTAAGTTTTAGAATACGAAGAAAGCCGAAAAGAACTTAAAAACTTTTTAATGGGTCTATGTTGGGGCTGGACCCCCGACGAACATCTATGCCAAATTTCAGGCCAATCGGTTCAGTTAAAAACCGCGAAAGGGTAACATAGAGGGAAAACTAAGTTTCGAGATGACTTTACTACTCCGCCCACCTCTCGGGCTACTTTTTAATAAGTATATGTTGGGGCTGGACCCCCAACAAACATCTATGCCAAATTTCAGGCCAATCGGTTCAGTAGTTTCCCCGCGAAAGAGTAGCATAGCACAAAAACTAAGTTTCGAAATCACTTTACCCCCTCCCCTTACTCCCCCCACCCCTCGCGCTACTTTTCCGTATGCCCATGTTGGAACCAGAACTACCAAAGACACTCATGCCAAATTTCAAGTCAATCGGTTCAGCCGTTTTTGCGTGAAAGAGGAACAGACAGACAGACAGACAAACACCAACTCATTTTTATATATTAGTATGATATGATATGATGAGGACAAACATTTTTAATTAAAAAAAATCCATTCGTGTTGGAGAACCATCCAGATGTATGGATGAGTTAAATAAAATCCTATTCTAAACACATTTAAGCTTTATAAATTTTTCAATACAACTCACCGTTTTCGAGAAAATCGCAAACAACTGTTTCGTTTGTACGTGTGAAGGAGAAAAGTAATGGTCAGATTTTACCCGTTCAAGAATATAGCTTTGCCACTTACGAGACACGCCATTATACAGAATTTCAAGTCTCTAGCTTAATTTTTTTCGAAAGATATGAAAAAATCGTTTACGGTCAGACAGACAGACGGACGGACATGCGGAAATCAAAATCTTTTCTCATCCCAAACACCCTGGTGTACTTCACCCGGAAAATTGCGTTTTTTAGTTAATACGCATATTAAATATGCGATTTAGTATTAAATATGCGATATATTCTTGCCTTTAAGATATCCTTAAGGACTTTTTGACCATAATTGGATTTAGCGGCCCCAAAAACCCCCAGATAAGATTTTTCTGCGGAAAATTCAAGGAAAAGGAAAATCATGTTATCCTTACAGTCCAAATTAGATTGCAAGATTTGACCCTGACAAACAAACAAACAAATTTCGTGTCTGTCTGTTTGTTTGTTTGTCAGGGTCAAATCTTGCAATCTAAAGCTAAATAAAAGCTTTTAAAAAAGCAGCGTTCTATACATAACTGAAATTGATGAAAGTGCAAAAGTAAATTTAATTTAAATTAAATTTTATATCATTCTAAAACAGATACAAATTCTATTCCAGCATATTATTTGCATAAATTTGTATGCATAATTAGCTATTTAATGTATTTAGGTGCACCGAGGCTTTGTTTCTTAAGTATCACACTTTTAAAGATAATGTAAAACAAAATTCCATAACATAGTAACAGAAGAGCAATTTTCTTGGCAAACCAAACAGTATTTGTATGAAAATTTCGGCAGCTTAGGCTATATACACAACACATGCTACTATTTAGTATAAACTGTAATTATGACCATAAAAAAATACTTTATGTTTATTAGAGAATTTTATGAGCATTGTGCTCATTTTCCGAAAACAGAAATCGATTTACATTCTCCCGAGTGTAGTTGATCCCAATCCCAATCTAATATTTGAATGCTGATGTTGCTCTTTTCTGGGATAAACGCCACAAAATTTTTGGACAGCGAAACAATTTCATTATGAAGCTTGAATGTTTTTGGTTTTTCATTATGGATGGAAAAGAAGGCAACACCAACCCTCAATGATTCTTGGCAGTATTTTGATGGCCCATTAAGATGAATACTTAAATGGTCCAGGGTTTAATTTCATTTTTATATTTTTTATTACCATCTCTGAGCCAATTAATTGTTTTTTTTTGTCAAATTACTATCAAAACCTTATCTTCTGGATAACCATGAAGGAGGACAACGAATTTGAAGCGAATTCAGAAGCAAAGCCAACTTTTGGCATTCATATAGCCGATCGATATACCCAAAAGCTATTGTCATTTTGGCCATTAAAGGCAGATTTAGTTTCGTTGCGAAAGCAATTTCAACTCTTTTGTTATTTTATGGGGTTCCATTTTTCAGGATATTGAAAAAAAGAAACGAAATGAAAATTCTATCTAAATTAAAGGAACTTAGCTTTTGCTTTATAGATTTTCATGGCTAATGATTCATTACGAAAATTAATCAAAATAATAAAACTACGTCAAGAAAACAAGTGCTATAGGAAATGAAGCAATCAGCATTAAACATTAAGATTTATAGAAGATTTCCCTTCATTGAATGTTATTTTCAAATACTTCCCTCCTTATTCGATTTTCAGTTAGAAATTCCACGTCCTATTTGGAGAAATCCAGCAAAATTTTGCCGGGGAAGATCATAAATTATTTGAAATGATTGTGTCGGCTGTGAGACTAATTGCTATAGCAAAAATTTTAAACTTTTATCGCTAATGTGTACCCAGCAACTCATTTGCATATTATTTATGGTGGATAGACTGGAAGGTAGAGCAGGTAGTTTAACATAAGTTCATAATTTGTAGGCACACATAGTGAGGGTTTCTTTTTATACAACAACACCATTTTGCAATTCAAACAACTGTCGACCCATATTTTTATAATAAAATCAAAGATTAGGTAAATAAAGATAGGAAACTTAGAACAAATTTTGGAGGTACAAAAAAATCCGCCAGTGGAATTGAAGTCTTTAGTATGACTTGCAGAACGATTGTTTTCCCTTATATTTTAACACTTGACTGTCAACAAATCAATAAAAATATTCAAATTGCATAAATTATTTGATTGAGATTCATAACTACAGTATTTTGCACATTTTAAAAGTCATATGAAAACTTCTGTTGTTGCTTATCTTTAGTTACCTTATCTTTGATAAAATTATTATTGGGAGTATCCATTGAAAATGAGCGTTTTGTATTGAGACTCATAATTCGGCAGGTATTATATCCGATCGAGCTGAAATAAATTTTACCTGAAAGCTAAAACCCTAGGCTGCAAACATCAGTCCAATTTCAACTGCCGGAGTGTAAAGACGTTTTTATCCGAAATTTTAAACATGGCTGAGTTCGTGCCTACAAAACCGTTTTTGCGGGGAATTCTTTTACATTACTTCCACCGAAAGACAACAGCAGCTCAGGGGCATAGAATATTAGTGGAAACATACGGCGATAATCAGAACCAACATGCAGAAGATGGTTTCAAGGGGTGGTGATTTTGACCTCGAAGATGAAGAACATCCTGGTGCTGAGAAAAAGTTTGAAGATACCGATTTGGAGGCATTACTTGATGAAGATCCATGCCAGATACAGGAAGAGCTTGCGGAAACATTGGGAGCCGATCAATCAATAGTTTGTAGGCGCTTGAAATAACTTGATGCGTTTGAGCCGAGCATTGCGAGAAAAACGGCCGCAATTCACCGACAGACACGACAAAGTTATTTTGCAACATGACAACGCACGACCCCATGTTGCAAATGTTGTAAAAAACTACCTGGAGAACTTTAAATGGGAAGTCCTACCCCACCCGCCGTATTCACCAGACATTGCCCCCTCCGATTACCATTTGTTCCGGTCGATGACATATGGCCTGGCTGAGCAGCGATTTTCTTCTTATGACGATACCAAAAAATGGGTCGATGACTGGATTGCCTCAAAAGACCAAGACTTTTTCCAGCGTGGAATTCGCATGCTACCTGAAAGATGGAACAAGGTCGTAGCTGCCGATGGACAGTATTTTCAATGATCTGAGTCTGATAGTTTTCTCAAAATAAACTGTTGATTTTTATACAAAAAAACGCTCATTTTCAATGCATACTCCAATATTTTACGCCATTACCAAAGAGTTTTAATATTTTGTATTCCGTAGTAACTCCAGCTTTTAATTGGTAGCGATTTTTTACCATTGTAGTAATTTTTTGTCATTCTGGCAATAAGATTGCGTTATTATAGCATTTGTAATGCGCCAAACTCCATACGAAAAAGAAGGATGAAGAAGGAGAGGGGAAAGGGAGTTCGAAGGGCCGAATTTTGAGAAATTCCTTTTTATACCCGTATGGTGAAACCAAAGGGTATATTAACTTTGCCTTACCGTTTGTAACGCCAAGATCCCGTCATCACACACAAAAATGAATTACACCAGTGTGTTTAAATGAATCACACAGATTTGAAATTTGGCACAGGTCCGTTTTTCGAACAAAGCGAGGCTAAGTTCGTTAATGGGCAAAAATGGACCATTAGGGGAGGGGTACCCCCGATACGAACGAAAACGTTTTTTGTAAATATCTCAAAAACGGTGCATCTTATCAAAAAAGTGCAAGAACAAAAGTTATTTAGGACATAATTCTACATAAAACTCCAATACATCAAAATCCGATTGGAATAAATTTTAAAAAATCTTATTGGAAAGTTTGACTTCAAAGTGGAATTTTGGTACAACTGTTCGAATTTTGATACGAATATCACCATACGGGTCTCCAATGATTGCCAGGTTGGCAATTATAGCTTTTGTTATGTTTTATTTTTATTATTTCCAAAATTTTGACAAAATTGAAAATTTAAATCACAATTTTTTGATAGTAAAACATGTTTTATGGGAAAAAATTTAAAAAAAATCGGCGTAGGCAAAATTTTCTTTAGTTCGTTAAATAATGGCTCAAATTTTGAAAAAAAAACTCATCAATTGTATTTCTTTTTTTCAGTATTTCGATTTCATACCTCAAAATAAATACCTTTTGCAATTATTCATTGTTTTCTATTGAACAGCAAAAGTTATTATAGTGAAACGTATCGATTGACCTCGATTGCAATCAATTTTCATGATACGACGTTGTATGTAAATTTTCACCATGCAAAATAAAGTTTCATTAATTTTGCTCTTAAAAAAATCTATGTTTCCAAAAAAAAAATCTTTGCTAAACTTCAGCAGATACGCAATAGCTGATTAGCATCCATAAATGAAAGTTTGCTAACTATACTATACTGTCTATGCTTTAATTCTAGCGATTGTGAAATGAATATTTATTAAGGAAATTCTTTTAACTTATTATCTTGAAGTTTTTAGAGAGGATTTCTTATCGGTTCGCTGTATAATAAACGATTTTGTTGTTGGTAGCCGGTATGCTCTTCCATTTCGGCTAAAGTCGTACATAAAAGAGGCATTGAATATTTAACTTGGCATCTCGAATGTATAGCAACAAAAATGAAACCTGCCAGACTGCTATCCAATTTAATTTTACCATTTCATTCCACTACGTTCATGACAGAAAATATCTTGAGGAATATTAATCAACTCACGCCTTCTAAGAAGATATAATGAAAAATGTGGCAAAAATGTTGTTCTTGCATTTTGGATAGCAAAAACGTCGTGTCGTCCTACGGTATTTAGCCAGCATAAAAAAAATAATAGCAGGATTTTTGGCGTGGATATTTGACTATTTAATGCTATCTTATTTGGCAAAAGATCTAAGAAATATTAAAATTCAATGAAAATTTTGAAATCGGATTCTTAACACGTTGGCTGCCATGTCGCACGTTTCCGTGCGACACCCAAATGTTACCCTGAAGCCAAATG
Source organism: Chrysopilus asiliformis (assembly GCA_964034945.1). Taxonomy (NCBI): domain Eukaryota; kingdom Metazoa; phylum Arthropoda; class Insecta; order Diptera; family Rhagionidae; genus Chrysopilus; species Chrysopilus asiliformis. The sequence goes on from OZ035960.1 coordinate 114,027,908, forward strand.
TTACCCTTTTCGTGCGACGTGGCCCCACAGGATGTTTTATGTTCTCCCAGGCCATGTCGCACGAAAACTCAAAAAAACCGTTATAACTGCAAAATTAGGACCAATAATAAAGTCGCGAGTAGTCAAAAATGATTTTTAGGCACAAAGAAACAAAAAGTTACAAAAAAAAGTTGGCCTCAGGTGACCAAAATCGTGAAAAGACGTTGGCACTGCACGATCAAAATCCTGAAAAGGCTTTGGCAGCCAACGTGTTAACAGAGTTTTCAAAGAACGAAAAAGTATGACAGAATAATTGGAAAAATCTCAATCCCTTTTGTAGTTGCACAAGTAACCCTTTTCTGTCACAAAACTTCATTTAAAGTATAATAATAGGGCTGTATCGATTTTAGGTGACATATAGCTATCCATAAAAAATGTCACGCTAATTTTCGGCCTTTTGAACCTCCCCTTCCTTCTTCGTTTCGTTCTATCGAGATTTTTTGTGTGGATTTTAGTACCGCGAATGTTATTGTATGTCAGATACGTGCCATAATGTAGTGGCAGATACGTGCCATAAACCAAAACCAAAATTCTAATCGCGTGAGTATGCATTTTTTTTAAAATTGTCCAAATAGGTCATCGAAATTGTTTACCTTCTTCTAGTTCTACTAGAATTGGATTTAGGCGACCTGGCTTCGCACAAGATAAGAATGTTGCCGTAAAGATAATCAAAAATAAATAAAAGAAAGAAAAATATAATCCGAATCTGATGTATGTCCCATTTGTTTTACTTATACCATTTCTATGTTATTATCCTATACGGTTCTAGAAATACGAACATGCATTTTTACTTACCTGTCTGGTATATACCTGTGTTATTTGATCCAAAAGACGAATGACGGAGGTGTACAGCATATGCATTCCCATATTTAGTTTCTCTAATCGCGTTGACTATCTATCGAATGAATGATTTCGTCGTCCGTACTGAAAAAAAAAGTGATTGGCGATGGTTATGGGGCGTGTTTTTTGTGCAGATAAAAGAATAGAGAATAATTTCTGTGGATGCCTGCTGGAGATTTGAAGAGGATTATATTACATCAATTCTGTCGTTAACCAAACCCGACCCCGATTCCTGATTCACTATTCTATTTTTTTTTAAATACTCTCGATGTTCCCCCTTTAATGTTTTCACATGCGCCCCAGGGGTATAATCTTCGAAACTAATGCATAATAAAATGAAAACACGTTCGTATACATAATTTGCAATTTATACAAGTACAACAATAACAGCTGATGTATACATAGTTATATTGAATCATTCATATGATGGTTACCAAATACAAAAGTTACTGTATGGCTTGGCATTTGCTAGATGGCAGTTTCCAATTCCATCCATATATAGAACAGCCTAAGCATAATGAGAATTTCTGATAGTATAAAGTGTTGCTCCGCCGACGATGACGATAGGTAAAAAAAAACGCCAGCATAACAACTGGCGATATTTCTATGCTATTGCATTGAAAACGTGCCACGGATTCTAATTGTTAAAATCAACATAATCGCTTCAAGTATCATTTTGTTTGAAATTCGAAGTGGAAACCCATTTACCAACCCAGCGAACGTGTTTTCGTTACATTTAAATCACATTCAGGCAGGCAGGCAGGGATATAACAACTAAAGTATGTGAACCGTGTCCAAAATAGTTTGTGATTCGAATTGGGTACATCCCAAAGGGCTTCTTTATCCACAGGATATACAATTTTGTTTTTCAAAAGGATTCTCAGAGATCTGATCGGTTGGCGTTTCTATTGGGATTATAGGGGTTATTAATTTTTGAATCTAATTTATAAATCATAAATATTTTTTATGGTTTCATGCACTACGATTTCTTTTAGTTTTCGCTGTTACTACAAGTTTATTATCTACAGCAGATTAAAATTCCCAGAAATTTTGATAACTTTAATCCCAAATTTTCGTTGAATATTATCACGTTATAGAAAAGTTAAAAAAAACAATCTTTCAAGATTCAAAATGTTAATGTTTGTGGAATAAAGACGGCTGTGGGAGCTGCTCTGAAATACGTCACACTTTTAAGAGAAAGAGTATGCGTGGTAGGATTGATCCGATTGGATTTTGTTCTATGGGACGGTTATATAAAATCATATTCTAAACACATTTCGACTTTATAAATTTTTCGATACTATGCACCGTTTTCGAGAAAATTGTCAAACAGACGGATAGACAGACAGACAGACGGACATGCGGAAATCAAAATCTTTTGTGATCCTAAACTCCCTGGTGTTCATTTTTGTGTCCTGCGATTGGTTAGAGGCGTTATTAACGCTCATACTGTCCTCGGGTCATTTCTGACCCAAATTCGATTTTAATTAAAAGTATCTTCTCAACTACATGAACAATGTTTGTATGGTGTAGGCTCTGTGAACAAATTTCTTTTGAATACCGAAAACAATAATCTATTTGTTCATATTTTAATCCATTGAAGAGCACTGTAGTCTTCATGGGTCATAAATGGGTCATTCTTGACCCACGAAGACATCATACGTTATTTTTCTTAAGGACAGTATGAGGGTTAATGATATCGAAAACGAATCCGTAATCAGAGGTCCAAAAAACCCCCATATACCGAATTTCAGATAAATCGGAGTCGTGTCACAAAATTGAAAAAAATAGCAAGGGGTACCCCTGCACTTTTTTTAAGGACGGAAAATCGAAGCCCTCCGATCGGGATAAAATTCAGAATTTAGAGGTTCTCGAGGACGGAAAATCGATATCCGGTGTCCTTTCTGAGGGGAGCTGTACGGTTTGGGCGGTACAAGGACGAGGTCCTTGAAAATTCTTGTTTTTTCCAAAAAGGACACCGGATATCGGTTCCTCATCCCCGAAAACTATAAGCATCCGAATTTTATGAAAATCCTTTGAGCCGGTTCCGAGAAAAAAGGATACAACTTTCAAGGATATCACATTAGGAAAACAGTTCAGTTATCTCGTAATTTTTGGTCTATCGACTCACGGAAAACGGTTTTTGATAGACTAGACTCTAGTGGTTCCCAAAGTGGTCCCTACGGACCCCCAGGGGTCCCCGGGATCATCCAGGGGGTCCGTGGAAAATTAAAATTGATTTGGGCGTCCCTGAACAACGTCAGGGGGTCCGCACAAGGTTTAATATAAAATAAAAAAAATTGTGACACATTTTTTATTAATATGGAAGCTAAAATAAATAACAGAAGCTGTTGATTGCTTTTCCGTCTTCCTATTTGGTAGAACGTAGATTCAGTGCCGTTATGAGCCTCATCACAAAAAAAAGAAACCGACTAGAAATTAGTACTCGTGCGGATTTGCGGTTGCTGCTCACCAACATTAAGCCGAACATAAATACAGTAATCCCTCGAACTGCGCGGTTTCGGACTGCGCGGTTTCGCAACTGCGCGGTTAAGTTTTTAATACCAAAGTTTCGAACTGCGCGGTAAAAATTTCGCAGCTGCGCGGTTTTTTTTATAATTTCCGTTTGAAAAACATGTTCTGAACATATATTTTGGTGAATCCCCGACAAGAAGGAATCAGCTGGTAATTTGGTATCTTCGTACATATTTGGTGTTTATATTTAGTGGAAATTGGGACATTAGGAAAGACAATTGATGGGGACGAATTTGAAGACTTAGAGTGAGAAGATATCATGGAAGTCCTTGCAAGCAATGAAGAAAATATGACTGCTGACGATATTTTAACACAGTTCGGCAATAATTATAGCGACGAAAATGATGAAAGTGAAGTTATAGAGATTATAAGCAAGAAAAACCTTACGCACGAAAAACTGGCAAATTTTTTAATGCTACCAAACTTTAGTTGACTACCAAACTTTAGCAAGAAGCTCTTAATATGGACCCTGATATGGAGCGTGCCTTAAAATTTCGGTAAAATTTGACAGCCGCTTTAGCCCCATACGTAGAAATGCATAATGAAAAACAAAAATCGGGAAATCAATCACTAATTTTTCGAAAAGATTAGTAATACATATCATATCTTTGTATTACTTTAAATATGTCGTTAAATAAAAACTTTTTTCTATTTTTTTTTTTTAATTTTTCTAATATCTGGGACCTAACCCCAATATTTCATACAAAGTAGGGTTCAAAGTGCGCGGTTTCGCAGTGCGCGCTCTTTTTGTGGAACGTATCTACCGCACAGTTCGAGGGATTACTGTACACTCATAACATCCCAGCAGGTTCATCCAAGTCATTAATTTTTTTTGTATTTTAAAACAAAAGTTATAATTTCAATAAGTACTTCTTCAACAAAATGTTTAATTTATATTTTATTTTCACGCCACCATTTACCATTCAAGACATCAAAGTTAAATTTGTATTTTTTCTATTATGCATTTATGTAGTTTTTCACCCAGAGTCCGTGGGCAAGTTTTGACTATGAAAAGGGGTCCGTGGGCCAAAAGAGTTTGGGAACCACTGGACTAGAGGATCCTAAAGGATGTGTGGTTTTTGGTTTTCCAAATACTGTAGAACTTTTTTGAAAAAAAAACATTTCTCTAGACTTGAAATTTTTTTAAGATTTTCTTGAAAAATTTCAAAAAGTTTCAAAATGAAATTTTGAAAACAATTTACTATAAAATGTTGGGAAATGGTCACAAAATACAAAATTCCAATTAATTTTGCCATTTGGCATAAATACATAAAATTATTTATTCAATTCTGATTTTTCCATTGATTTTAAAATGGAATTTTTCCATTGATTGTAAAATGGAATACGATTATTCTGATAGTTGGTAGAAAAGCCCTAACAACAACATGTAAAACGACTCTTGTCGTAAACGACACGACTATCAGAATCGGGGTGAAAATCTAATACTCTCCTATATGAGATATCACAGAGAGTATAAAAACGGGTAAAGGTTTTGCATTTTTTGAATATTTGCGACATGTTCAAGCTTCGGTTGCACCCAAAAAAGTTAGTTTATGACCACATTATGTTTTAATTGTTTTAAATATGTGATACCATGTGATTTATATTTGAAAGTCAATCTTACACCAATCCCGATATCTTTTTTTTTTGAAAGTTTCCATCACGTATTTTTATACACTGGAATCACGTGAAAGATGGCAATTTATGAAAACCGTAATTATAAAACTTTACACAAATATTGAAGGTGAGATTGAACAATTCGACATAAAAATCGAATTAAAGGTGAACTGCACCTTTTACCCATAAAAATGATAACCAACGACAAGAGGGGAAAATTTCGGTTAAGATCCACACGAAATCAGTATATATAGGAGGAGCCCCGTGACCTCATGGTTTAATGGATACCTTGCAAAGATTGGCTGGAGGGACTTTGGCGGCCCGTGCACAAGATAAACGTCAACTACTGTGATTTTATAACTTTATCTATAGATGCAATACGACGCTACCTTTACGTGTAGATAGAGCTCAGAACCTTAAAATTACGAAAGCGAAAGATGAAATAGGCAAGTCGGTAAATAAGTACTCTCAAACCTTGTCCGTGATATTTTCCCTACTGAATCCCGGTTAAGGGTAGTCATTGTGTACAGAAAATAGGGATAGAATGGCACGTAATTTTAATGTATAGATAGCCGAAAACGGCAAACCGTATCATGGCTATGGCAATCCCAAGCCATTTGTTGGCTTAAAGTATTTTCATTTCAGCTGAATTGCTGCTATATGAGAATCAACGAACCTCTATATCTCCGTAGCTATATCTGGAAATTAAAGTATAGATTGTTATATGGATATAAATTTGTACAAGCAATGGTGCTTTCGACTTCTTGTACTGCTCCCTCGACCGTGGATAATTTTATGTTCAGAACATAATTTCCTTCCAAATAACGTAATCCAGCACGATGATGAGTTTGACTGCGTGATTAATGCTGTGCTTGCAGCATTTGGTAGTAATGACACTCTCAGTTACTGAACTCTTACACATTTCATACCAGTCCTAATTCACAATGCAAAAAAGGCTTCTAAATTTTATATTCTGTATTGTAGAAAAACTGATTGGGAGAAACACACTATGAACAAAGATTTAATGATTTGGAATTAAAAAGACTTAAAAGTCGTTCAAACGTTTACAGCCCTATTCTAGCGACTATCCCTGACCGATGAGTAGTCACAACTCGGTCACAGGAGCCTCAAATTCTATGGATTTGTGACCTCAAACGCCACAATAGGTCTGATAGGTTCTAATATGTTCAAAAAATGGATTTGCAATATTGAAATAAATCACTTTTAATTTTTAGTGATTGGATTGAGAATGTGAAAAAAAACATGCAGTCTCAGGCAACAATTCAGTGCTAAAATCTTTTTAAATCACATACCTTTTTTTATGGCCGATATAGGAAAGATAAAAATTAATGAGAAATCGAATTTGTAATCAAGCCAAACGAATTTTGAAAACTTATTAAAATTCAAATGAATGAAGTACAAGAAACTATCGCAGACTTTCTTTTATACCGCATGGTCGCATGTTTTTTTTTCATGAATATTTTATTACCTTGTGTTACCTTTGAATTTAGTATTAAACTTTTGCTTCAATAATGAGATCTTTAAGTCGATTACCCATAATTAAGCGTAAATTTCTCATGTTTAATCAAAAGCCACTTTTAAATTTAGCAATTCTTTCCATTTATTTAACGTGACGAGTTTTTCTTCAAGGGAAATATTCAAATATCATTATTCTCTGTATTGAATGAAAAGAGACGATTTCGATAATAAATAATAAAATATTTCTTTATGGTAATTACATTAAATGATTGAGGAAATATAAAAAACGAAAAGCAATAAAAAATTATCACCGGATTAACCGATTTTTTTTATTATTATTCATCAGGCAAAATCTCATTAATAATTATAATAATCTCCACTTAAAAAATTCTTTAATGTTTGATAAATCCAAATTTTTGCTCAGATTTTGATCAAATTGGGATTTTGTCGCTAATTTTTTTTTTAAATATTTGTTGTTTACAGCACATGACTTTCATATACAAAATCTATGTTTCTGCACAATTTACACTATAAAGGCCGCCCTCCATTGCCATGACTTTTCCCAACTGCAAAAAAATAGAGACACATTTATGTGAAGATACCTTGGCGAGAAAGGGAGATAAGAATCAACTGCAAAAATTTGTCGGAAACTGCAAAAATAATTTCTCCTCTTTTTTTATGGCGATTTTATGGTTGCAGTTGACGGACTTGAACTTTTTTATAGCGATTTCTACTACAATCACACCTTGTCCCTGTAAGTGAATAGTGAGCACAGACACATACAAAGTGCTAGCGTAGCTGTCATTTTTCATGTAGTTCAACCACACACATGCAGCTGTATAGCTTTATTTCTATGCTAATTTGAACCCTTTATTCATAGCTTAAGGTTTGATATGATTGCTATAAAGTTGTTAAACTGGAAGGGAAAGCGTTTATACTTATATTCAGTCATTCGTATTTAGATCTATATAGGTCTATCTTGCTCTAGTTTTCTGAATTTTTTTGCAGTTACAAAAGTCATGGTAATGGAGATCCTCCTTAACCCGACTAATAACATATTAGTTTCTGTAAAAAATATGAATTTTTATTTTACAAAATCATAAATACATTAACACATTGACTGTCATGGCTATCATTTTTGATAGCAGTGAAAAATGGCACTAACTCTCATGAGTGGTCCCGGCTATCATTTTCAATAGCCAGATCTACATTCGTCCTGCGTCTGCAAAATTGAGCCAGACCGAAATATTTATATTTTTTTATGTGGAAAACAATACAAATCACAAAGAAAAATGTATTGGCATTTCCTTTAAACATTTGCAAAAGTGATTTGGCCGTCAACGTGTTAATCCCTCCAACTGCGCGGTTTCTAACTGCGCGGTTTCTAATTGCGCGGTTTCTAGCTGCCCGGTTAAGTTTTTAATACAAAAATTTCGAACAGCGCGGTAAAAATTTCGCAGCTGCGCGGTTTTTTTATAATCTGCGTTTAAAAAAAACATGTTCTTAACCCCAAAATTTCATACAAAGTAGGGTTCACAGTGCGCGGTTTCGGTTTGTGCGCGGTTTCGGTTTGCGCGCTCTTTTTGTGAAACATACCTACCGCGCAGTTGGAGGGATTACTGTATATCGATAACTGTCAAACTATTTAGTGTTTAACCATTGAACCTTATAAGCCGAGAAATTCCAATAGGATTCAATGCTAAAAGGTCGAGTATAAACCATGCATCAGAAATGGTTCAATGGTTAAACACTAAATAGTTTATTCGCTCTGGCTTGATGGAGCTATGTTGCCTTAAACCTTATAATTCGCACAAGGTTTGTGGCATCGGAGTATAAATACTCAAATCGAGTTTTACTCCACCAAAATCCTGTAAGCCTGCGTGGAAGCTGGCAAAGCAGGCTCTGATGACGGTGAGCCAGCTTTCCATACCAGAAACAGGCTTCTGATGGGTTTTCAGGGCAGACATGTACGACCTGTTAAGGGGAAATTTGGATGTGAAAACAATAATATAATTTTGTTGTTTTTGCAGACCTTATAAGCCGAGAAATTCCAATAGGATAACTGTCAAAGACATCTAAAAAAATTTAAAAAAATTTAATATCTTTTATTAAAAACCGTTTGTTTGCGAGTAATTCGCAAAAATCTATTTTTTTACATTTTCATGAAAATATTGAAAATATTTCAATAACGGTAAAAGATAGCGGATAATAGTTAAAGTCAAAACTGTGGAAAATATTACTCTTTTCAATTCTCTTTATACGTTGAACCACCTGAAATCCGTTATTTTCCGAGATAATCCCAGAAAACCGATTATTTTTAAATAAATAAGTTTTATGCATTTTTGTAAGGTTAATCAATTATGTTTTCCCTTTTATGGCTTCACTATACGCATAAGGTTGTTATGTTCAATACCACAAAATAGGAAAAAATCAAATCGAATTTCATTGCACCAAAATAGATTTAAAAAATGTATTAACCAACATTATGGGTAGATGAAATGAGCACACAAGTTAATATTATAAAAAAACTAGAAGAAATTTAATTCTATTTTCGGTATGCATGCAACAATTCTACAATCTCCTCTATTCTAAACATGTTTCAAGAAACATGAAACTAAATACCCGCAGCTTACCTATATTATATCTAATAGCAAATGATTTCGCAACCCCTTTGAAAATATTTCTTTCAATTGTATAAATACAAAAATGTCGTAAGCTTGAGGACACGTTTATATAATTGCTTGATTTAGACTAGGTTATTTGGAATTATTTTTAAATACCAACGTGATTGCTAACAAAGTTGCCCCGCGGAAAACAAGAAAACATATTTTTATACCTGAAAACGGAGTGCATATTGGAAACAGTTCCACTGTTGGATAAATGTTAGTAATAAAGTATGAAATATGAGCAAATGCAAAGGACAATGATCTGTTAAAAATTATCCCGAGAGAAGATTTAACACAAAGATCGATAAGCGCCTTGATGAGGAAAAAACGTCTTCAATATACAATACATATCTAGACTTGAGATATTTCCAAACTGCACACTAATTCTTTTCGATGGTGAGGTATGTATGTCTGTTCAAATGAATATAGATGTGCCGAGAAATTTTCTTTTTATTTTTCGGTACACATAAGTGTCCTTGGTTTATTCTTGACCGGTTTCTGTAGACAATTATGACAATGGGCAATCCTCTAACAAAGCCATTCCATACCTACTCTACAAACATGAAAGCAATCCGGATGAAAATCATAATGGGATTGGGGCCCTCATCATCAAAGCCCAAAAGCAACGACTCCGCTGACTATAGGAGAGGCCATGTGATGGTTGGATTGGGGATTTGGGGCTGATAGTGCTTGCACTGAATATATACCGACCGTCTGTTAAAGTTGCTTGTTTGTCCTCCTCTCACTCTTCAACTGGACAGAATTCCTACAAGCAAGCAGGCAGGCCAGTAAAATGAAACCTCTGTATGTGGAAAATTTTGCTATGTTCAAAGACGACATAAAAAAAAATCGGGGTAAAGATGACTTATATACACAGCAATTCTACCCGTAATAGGAAATTATAGCATAACCGGGCTTTTTGCTTCAATAAACTGCTTTTACGATTTATCAAAATTGTATTCACAGTCGTTTTCAGTGCATATAATATCCAATAGTAAATAATGGCGTCCATTGAGATGACCTACCCAGTCATAAATTGTGTAATTTAAATGTTGTCTTTGGTCATAGAAATGGTACAAAAGTTCTTTTCATTATACGATGTTTCATTCCATGTCAACAGAATTTTAAAGCTTCTAACCAATTTGAATAAGATATCATTTCATTGTACTATACAAGGTCTTCTTGGATGTCTACTGCAAATATCTCTTAAGGAGGACGTAAAACTTAGAAAACTAAATAACTAACAATAACGTTTTAACAACCGAAAGATTGTAGTAGACTTTTATGAAAACGATGTAAATCACAAGGATTTGCCGGAAACACTTGATCTGTACGTTGATTCTTAAAAAAAACTCGAAAAACATCTATTAAAAACAATAGGTGTCAGTCTATTATTATCTACTAGAATTTGGACCCGGCTTCGCCCGGCTAAAAGCGTGACTGGAAATTAGGTAGCTTAGAGTAGGGCGGTCTTTGCTTTTCTTTAAAGTTTTTTCTCCTCGGAAAATGGTTATCAAAAATTAACAAAAAGACAATAAATTGCAGCATTCGAATTCACTTTACCCCCTCCCCTTACTCCCCCCACCTCTCGGGCTACTTTTTAATGGGTCTGTGTTGGGGCTGGACCCTCGACGAACATCTATGCCAAATTTCAGGCCAATTGGTTCAGTAGTTTCCCCGCGAAAAAGTAACATAGCGCAAAAACTACGTTTCGAAATCACTTTACCCCCTCCCCTTGCTCCCCCCCACCTTTCGCGCTACTTTTCCGTAGGCCTATGTTGTGTAATGTCGGACTATCTGGAGTTTCAAAAAAAAATATTTCGATTAAAAAATGATTACAAAGAAAAATATTTCGATTGAAAAATTTTTGGATATCCTGGCAATCTAATTTACTTTGATTCCACAGGTAATTATTTTATCAGTTACCTTTGATTTAATAAAAAAAATGAATGACGAACGGAAAATTCTAGAAAATTTTTTTTTCTATAAATAGTAGTCGGGTCCTTGCCCCCGATTATTAAGTATTTGATTTTCATCGTGTACGGGTTAAAAGAAAAAAAATTATTTTTCATATTTTGTGAAAAATTTTCCAAAAATTTAAATTGTTTTTTTTTTCCGTGATAATTTTATGTTTTTTTTTTCTTAATTGTTTAGTTTTTTTTTGTGTGAATTAAAGCAAACGCGAATTGAATTTTTTGTACTGGTGGAAAACGATTAAAAAAAAAAAAAAAATGAATGAAACGAATTTTGTGAAAATGCAAAAGAAATTTAAAATTAATTTGTAAAAATGTATAATATATAATAAAAACTAAAATGCAAAACAAGAATATTGTGTTAAATAAATTAAAAGGACTATAAATAAAACATTGTGATCTGTGTGATGTGGTAAAAAAGAAAAAAGAAAAAAGATTTTTCTTATTGAAAAACCAAATTTTGCGGAGCCCGATTAGGATCTTTGTAGAGCAGCGGCAGCAGAAAAAAAAAAATTGAGCAGCGACAGCAAAAAAATTGAATAGCGGCAGCAAGAATAGTAGAGCAGCGGCAGCAGAAAAATTGAGCAACGGCAGCAAAATCAGAAGAGCAGCGGTAGCAGAATTTTTTTTGTATGATAGCGGGGAACTGCTATTTAAATGAAGAAATTTAAAAGAAAAATCTTTGTATCACGCTGGCCAGCTAAGTCTTTAATTTTTTTTGTATAAATTATTATATAGTTATAATTTAGTAGGGATAGATATGGATTTTTCGTTAAGAATATATTAAATGTTTTTTTTTTGTCATAAAATAAAATAAAAAAATACGTTTCAGTCTACGTTTAAAAAAAAAAAAATACGTTTCATATTTTTGCAACACAAAAAAAAAAAAAAAGAATTGAAAATGTTAAACTAATCTTTTAAAACGGAGGTGGGGCTCTGTTTTCCTGTTCGGTGTTGAAGGAAAGAGGCGATAAAAAATGATGAGAGGAACGGAGTGCTTAAAAATGTGTTGATTTTTGATTTTTTTTGGTAATTTTTTTTTAAAAAGGGGATTTCTAAGCGAGTGGCGGCTTAGGGATCAAGGCTCGAACCCGGTGTTTGAGGTAATGGGTGGTGAATTTAAACTCGCGCATAATTTCAAATTTTTCTTCCAGCTATCAAGTTTTTTTTTTCTTCTGAAATTTTGTCTGATGGGCAATGGCTCATTATTTTGATTTTTTTGTTATTTTTTTTTCTTTTAATCTTTTGATTTTTTTTATTAATTTTATTCGGACTACCTTGGAGCGGTGAATTGCCTAAAAACTCTTCTTCTCAAGCCCTCCAGTCCCATATTGATACCTATAAAATTATTTTTTTTGTGGATTTTCATGGTAGAAATAGCGACCCGCCCCAACCGACGAGCTAAGCTGTGCGTTATGCAAGAGGTATCATTCCAGCTATTTCGAAAGCCAGAAAATCGATGGACAAATCACATAGTTAAAGAAATTTAATTACTGGTTCATTACATAAAAAAAATATGGCGCCCAACGATGGCAAACTTTAATCAATTTTTGAGTTTGTCTTTTCAAGTTTATTGATTTCGTTTAGAAATCAGTCTGTCCGTTTTCATAGTTTTTTAGTTGGATCATTTTTTTTTGTCTTTTTAAGTTGCAGTTTATTTTTGCGTTTGATTGATTAAGTATGAAGAAAAATTTGAGCGAAGATTTTAGTTAATGTGGGATCAAGGAAAAGATGTTTAACAGCAAAATTTGGCTTAGGGCTGATTTGTTCTGTCCTTTTCTGAGTTGTTACAGAAGCTAGATATTTCGTAAATAGAATAGATTTGTATAACTTGATTGGAAATTACCAAGGATTTTTTTTTTGGTCCAGTCAAGCAAGCAGATCGAATATATCTTCATTGGATGAATATATGATTCTATTATAATTTAATGGGGCAGTTGAATCGAATACGGTAAGGATTTTTCAGGAAATACTAAATGTGTAATTCAGTCGCACATGTGGTCCGAAAAATGGTTTTGTTTTCGATTCAAATTCTCTATTGACGACAAAATTTATATATGATAAGGTCGGAAATCAACACATTTTAGTAGTTTTTTTTTGTTAAATTTGGTTCCGAAGATTGCAGTTCTTTCGTCACTGGATAGGAAAATATCCCCACTAAGTTAATTTATGCAAATTGAAAATCAAATATATCGACTGTTATTGTGTTTTTTTTGAGTGAAATACAGAAGAGCGTCATTCATTCATTTTATTGATATAAATATAAATTTATCTTATTCACTAATTTTTTTTAATTGAATATATTATTATTTAATATCGTTTTGTCATAATGTTACCTAGAACTCCAGTTTCAATGCATCAGGTTTCAAATCAAGAATTTGAACCTAATTCTAGAGGAAACTGTGAGCGTCAGACCAGAATTAATATGGATAGTCTCGAAGATCCTCTGACAGCTACACCGCCTCGTTTTGTAGATAGTAATAGCCCCAATAATTTATCTCAAGCTGCTGAAAATATGTTAGATTATAATTCTCCCCATGATTACGTAATACGTAGAGCTAGATTAAGTTCAGTCACTCCAATACGAGACCCAGACATAAATATTGTTAGCGAGAAAGACCAAGAAATTCAGCAACTGCGTCTTCAACTCACTATGTTACAAAACAATACAAATCTCCAAACATCTTCGAATTTGGCTGATACTCGAAATTCATTGCTTAGTACAGAATCTCCTTTTTATGGGTTTCCCAGTTCAGATAGAAATAACCCACTGAGACATTCAAATCAAAATTCACAAATGCCAGAAGAGCAAATTCCTTTAATATCTGATACAAACCAGAATAACGACGCTTTAAATCTTTCAAAACTGTCCAAAGAAGTCCAGTATTTGTCACAGGCTTTATTAAATTTGCAGAACCAGCAGCCAAATTTTCCAGATAGAAATGAGTATAGAATTCCCTCATCTTTTCGAAATGAATTGCCACATCGACCAAGTAGTCCAGTTAGACGTTGGTCCCTGAAGTTTGACGGGACATCTCAAAATTTATCAGTAAATGATTTTGTATTCAGGCTAGAAACTTTGCGTGATCGCGATAGGTTGCCTAATGATTATATAGTCAAAAATTTCCATAGATTTTTAGCAGGACGGGCAGATTCGTGGTATTGGTCTTACCTCAGAACTCACAGAATTTTAGATTGGGAGTCGCTAAAATCCGCAGTCCTTAATCAATTTCGTCACATGGAGACAGATTATGAGTTGTTATCTGTGATTATGAGCCGGAAGCAATCGGTTAGAGAGTCTATTGAAGACTTTGTTTTTGAAATCCGAAATCTTCACATTCAAATGAGAAACCCCATTCCGGAAAGGCATCTTGTGGATATTCTGAGAAAGAGTATAAAACCACAGATTGCTAACATGATTTTCTCATCGCCAATTGATAATCTTGATCATTTCAAGGATATCTGCCGTCGTGCAGAACGTCAACTGCTTTCTTGCGATTCATATTTTGTCTCAAAATCAAATACAAATACAAGAAATGTTCATTCATTGGATTTGCCCAGTGCAGAATTTGATTTAGATAACCAGGAAGTTGCTGAGATTAATAATCGGCAAAATGCTAATCAAATTAAGTGGAAGTGTTGGAATTGTGACCAATTTGGTCATGGTTTCTTTGACTGTCCAGATCCAACACCCAGAGTATTTTGTTATACGTGTGGTGCTAAAAATGTCAGGAAACCCGAATGCACCAAATGTAATCCGGTAAACTCACAGACAAACCTGAGAACCTCCGGGGTTCAACGTTTGTCCAACAGTCACCCGGATCGACGTTAAGTACAGGAGAAAGTGTATCGATAAAATCAAATTCTGAATCAATCCAAATTTTAGGAAACGACTCAAAATTTGAAATTAACACAAAAGAAAAAGCAAAACAAATTTTAGTTAAAAGTTTACATTCTCGATTACAAAATTATAAAATTATTCCTAATAGGATTTTTGGGGAAAATTCGGATTTGGCTGAAATCACAATCAAAAAGAAAAAACGATCAAGTGTAAGATTAAAGCAGTGGTTTAAAACAATTCATGAAATTAAAAAAAATGTATTAAGTTCAATTATTTCGGTACAAGGAGATAATCGACCTTACGCTCAAGTTCAGATTAATGGAAAGTCGATGACGGGTTTGGTAGATACCGGAGCCAGTATCAGTTGTTTGGGTTTGGGATCTTTGGAAATTCTGAGTGATCTTGGACTCAAATTGCACAAAATGAACTCTTCGATTAAAACCGCGGATGGTAGTTCACAAGACATCAAGGGTTACATTTCGGTTTCGATCACGTATGGAAAAATCACAAAGAAACAAATTTTTTACATCATTCCTGGATTATCTCAGCCTCTTTATTTGGGTATTGATTTTTGCCGTTTATTTAACATCTTTCCGAATATAAGCTCTTTGGAAATAGAACCTCCTTCTGTTAAAATTGAAGACCTCAATATTCATAATCTTTGCGAAGAAGATCATAAACGTCTTCAAATGGTGGTTGCGCAATTTCCATCATGTGAAGTTTTGGGATTGGGAAAAACAACAATCGAAGAACACTTAATCGATGTCGGTGAAGCAACTCCTGTAAAACAGAAACATTATCCTGTGTCGCCGGCGATACAGAAGTTAATATACGAGGAGTTAGATCGTATGTTGAGTCTAGGGGTAATAGAGGAAAGTCATAGTGCTTGGAGTTCCCCTGTCGTACTAGTACGAAAACCAGGGAAAAACAGGCTTTGTCTGGACTCGAGACGTGTCAATCGTGTTACAATTAAGGACGCGTACCCTTTACCACATATAGATGGGCATTTGAGTAGACTTCACGATACTCGTTTTATTTCAGCGATCGATCTTAAAGACGCATTTTGGCAGGTTCCATTGGCAGAGTCGTCAAGAGATAAAACGGCTTTCACCGTTCCCGGTAGACCGCTTTATCAATTTACGGTGATGCCGTTTGGTTTGTGTAATTCTGGACAAAGATTGTGTCGTCTTATGGATAAGGTCCTTAAACTTCTGCCCACATCAATGCGGGAATTCGTTTTTGTGTATTTGGATGATTTGCTGATCATTTCTCAGGATTTTGATACACATTTATCGGTCCTCAAAGAAGTTGCAAGATGTCTTCGTTTAGCTGAACTCACTATCAACATGGCTAAAAGTAAATTTTGTATGAAGCAAATTAAATATCTGGGATTTGTCGTTGGGGACGGATGTTTAAAAACCGATCCAGCTAAAGTCTCTGCCATTGCGGATTTTCCAGTTCCTAAAACTGTCAAACAAGTCCGCAGGTTCTTGGGAATGTCTGGCTGGTATCGACGCTTCATTGCCAATTATGCAGATCTTGCTGCACCCATAACTGATAGTTTAAAAAAATCTTCAGGTAACTTCCATTGGTCCGAGGAAGCGCAGCAAAGTTTTGATAAGCTTAAAACAGCATTGATAACGGCTCCTGTATTGGTCAATCCCGATTACTCCAGGCCTTTTATAATACAGACTGATGCCAGTTCCACTGGAATTGGCTGTGTATTATGCCAAAACGATCTGGAGGGTCAGGAGAAACCAATAGCATACGTTTCGCAAAAATTAAATTCAGCACAACGAAACTACAGTATAACGGAGCTAGAATGTTTCGCTGCTGTCTTGGGAGTTAAAAAATTTCGTCCATACGTCGAAGGTCACCCATTCACGATAGTCACAGACCACGCAAGTTTAAAGTGGCTAATGAATCAAAAAGATTTGAGTGGTCGGTTAGCTCGATGGTCGCTGAAGTTACAGGCGTTTGATTTCGAGATTGAACATCGACGAGGAAGTGAGAATGTGGTACCAGATGCATTATCACGAGTATATGCAGAGGAGATAGAACTTCAAGAATCACTTGATATTGATGTTGATTTAAGTTCCCCATGTTTTTCTTCCGAAGAGTATAATGAGCTTAAATCAACCGTATTAAATAACCAAGATCGTCTTCCTGATCTCTGTGTATCTGATGGTTTTGTCTACAAACTCACCAACCCTCGGTCTGGATGTGAGGTCCAAGAAGATTTGGCCTGGAAACTATGGGTCCCGACAGAACTTACGACAAACTTAATAAGACAGGCACACGAATCTCCTTTAGCTTCACACGGGGGTATATCAAAAACATTGTATCGTCTTCGTCATAGATATTTCTGGCCAAATATGGTAACACAGTTACGGAATTTTGTTCGTAATTGTGACACGTGTAAGGAAACGAAAGCGCCAAACCAAATCTTACGTCCTTTGATGGGTCAACCAGCAACAACAAGTCGTCCTTTCGAAAAACTGTATGTAGATCTTATGGGACCTTATCCTCAATCTACGAATGGTAATACTGTTTTACTGATAGTCCTTGACCAGTTTTCTAAATTCGTGTGGTTAAAACCATTACGTAGAGGTACAGCGAAACAAATAATTCCGATGCTAGAAAAAGAAATTTTCCAAATTTTTGGTGTACCAAATCAGATAGTTTCGGATAATGGATCACAATTTGTCTCTAAAGAATTTGCAAGCTTTTTGGGAAGGTATGGCATTTGTCACATTAAGACCGCTATTTATTCACCTCAGGCTAACGCATCTGAGAGAGTAAACAGGTCAATATTGGCCGCGATTAGGGCATTTTTAAAGGATGACCAAAGAAAATGGGATTCCAATATTAGCAATATCGCTTGTGCACTTCGTAGTACTATACATCAGTCCATTGGTGTTTCTCCATATTTCGCTGTTTTCGGAAATCATATGATAACCCATGGGTCGACATATCCTTTGATTAAAAAACTCGAAAACCTCAATCAAGTGGATATAGTAGTTTTAAACCCATCAGATAAGTTACAGCTGATTAGAGACAAAATCTCAGCTAAGTTGCAGGAAGCATATAGGCAAAATAAGTCAACGTATGACCTTAGAGCTAGAGTAATTGTATACCAACCCGGACAAGAACTTTTCAGACGCAATTTCATACAAAGTAATGCTGCTTTGAGGTTTAACGCGAAATTAGCAAAAAAATTTATCAAATGTAGAATTCGGAAACGAATAGGGAATTCCTTATATGAGGTAGAAGATTTAGCAGGCAAATTTATAGGTAGATATCATGCAAAAGATCTTAGGACATAAACTCTAGACTTAATTATTCACTCAATGCATAATATATTTTTTTTTCTTCTCTCTTTTACTAATGTTAGTAACTTTAAAAAAAAATCATAATAATTACTATGGCAGTTATTTAAATCTTGTTAAGTAAAATAAGTTTAATATCTTAAAGTTAATCTTATCTCAGGGTCATGGGTCGAGCCCCACATTGGGCGTTAGAATATGTTATAGTCCTCGTTTTTTTCGCCCCTTTTAACCAACCAGGGTTGGTCTAAAGTGGTGAATGGTGTAATGTCGGACTATCTGGAGTTTCAAAAAAAAATATTTCGATTAAAAAATGATTACAAAGAAAAATATTTCGATTGAAAAATTTTTGGATATCCTGGCAATCTAATTTACTTTGATTCCACAGGTAATTATTTTATCAGTTACCTTTGATTTAATAAAAAAAATGAATGACGAACGGAAAATTCTAGAAAATTTTTTTTTCTATAAATAGTAGTCGGGTCCTTGCCCCCGATTATTAAGTATTTGATTTTCATCGTGTACGGGTTAAAAGAAAAAAAATTATTTTTCATATTTTGTGAAAAATTTTCCAAAAATTTAAATTGTTTTTTTTTCCGTGATAATTTTATGTTTTTTTTTTCTTAATTGTTTAGTTTTTTTTTGTGTGAATTAAAGCAAACGCGAATTGAATTTTTTGTACTGGTGGAAAACGATTAAAAAAAAAAAAAAAATGAATGAAACGAATTTTGTGAAAATGCAAAAGAAATTTAAAATTAATTTGTAAAAATGTATAATATATAATAAAAACTAAAATGCAAAACAAGAATATTGTGTTAAATAAATTAAAAGGACTATAAATAAAACATTGTGATCTGTGTGATGTGGTAAAAAAGAAAAAAGAAAAAAGATTTTTCTTATTGAAAAACCAAATTTTGCGGAGCCCGATTAGGATCTTTGTAGAGCAGCGGCAGCAGAAAAAAAAAAAATTGAGCAGCGACAGCAAAAAAATTGAATAGCGGCAGCAAGAATAGTAGAGCAGCGGCAGCAGAAAAATTGAGCAACGGCAGCAAAATCAGAAGAGCAGCGGTAGCAGAATTTTTTTTGTATGATAGCGGGGAACTGCTATTTAAATGAAGAAATTTAAAAGAAAAATCTTTGTATCACGCTGGCCAGCTAAGTCTTTAATTTTTTTTGTATAAATTATTATATAGTTATAATTTAGTAGGGATAGATATGGATTTTTCGTTAAGAATATATTAAATGTTTTTTTTTTGTCATAAAATAAAATAAAAAAATACGTTTCAGTCTACGTTTAAAAAAAAAAAAATACGTTTCATATTTTTGCAACACAAAAAAAAAAAAAAAGAATTGAAAATGTTAAACTAATCTTTTAAAACGGAGGTGGGGCTCTGTTTTCCTGTTCGGTGTTGAAGGAAAGGGGCGATAAAAAATGATGAGAGGAACGGAGTGCTTAAAAATGTGTTGATTTTTGATTTTTTTTGGTAATTTTTTTTTAAAAAGGGGATTTCTAAGCGAGTGGCGGCTTAGGGATCAAGGCTCGAACCCGGTGTTTGAGGTAATGGGTGGTGAATTTAAACTCGCGCATAATTTCAAATTTTTCTTCCAGCTATCAAGTTTTTTTTTTCTTCTGAAATTTTGTCTGATGGGCAATGGCTCATTATTTTGATTTTTTTGTTATTTTTTTTTCTTTTAATCTTTTGATTTTTTTTATTAATTTTATTCGGACTACCTTGGAGCGGTGAATTGCCTAAAAACTCTTCTTCTCAAGCCCTCCAGTCCCATATTGATACCTATAAAATTATTTTTTTTGTGGATTTTCATGGTAGAAATAGCGACCCGCCCCAACCGACGAGCTAAGCTGTGCGTTATGCAAGAGGTATCATTCCAGCTATTTCGAAAGCCAGAAAATCGATGGACAAATCACATAGTTAAAGAAATTTAATTACTGGTTCATTACAGTTGGAACCAGAACTACCACAGACACTCATGCCAAATTTCAAGTCAATCGGTTCAGCCGTTTTTGCGTGAAAGAGGAACAGACAGACAGACAGACAGACAGACAGACAGACAGACAGACACCAACTCATTTTTATATATTAGTATGATATATATTAGTATGACTAGCTTGCATACCCGTCGTTGCCGGGTTAAGCTTTTTGTCTAAATTTTAGAATACAAAGAAAACCGGAAAGAACTTAAAAACTTTTTAATGGGTCTATGTTGGGGCTGGACCCCCGACGAACATCTATGCCAAATTTCAGGCCAATCGGGTCAGTAGTTTCCCCGCGAAAGAGTAACATAGCGCAAAAACTAAGTTTCGAAATCACTTTACCCCCTCCCCTTACTCCCCCCACCCATCGCGCTACTTTTCCGTATGCCTATGTTGGAACCAGAAATACCACAGACACTCATGCCAAATTTCAAGTCAATCGGTTCAGCCGTTTTTGCGTGAAAGGAGAACAGACAGACAGACAGACAGAAAGACAGATAGACAGACAGACACCAACTCATTTTTATATATTAGTATGAGTATGATTTTACTAAATTTTCCACCCTAGTTCGCTTTGCGGGTCAATCATTTGACCCCAAAGAAAAAAAATTTTAATGGTTTATAAATTCGATTTTGATAAGCAGTTTCAAATCTTTTAACAGACTGATGAAAAAACAAAAAAAGAACAGTGAATTGCAACGGATATAATCGTATGTTAGTGGAAGAACATTTTTCTTCAGAGAAGATCTGCCTAATAGTGAAAACCGGATGAAAATCCCGTCAAAATTTCAAAAGATAGCAGGAGAGGGGTAATAAGAAGGGACCATAGTAAATTTTTGTAAGCACAAAACTACCAGATCAAAAGTTTTTAAGCAGTTCAAGAATTGGAAGAAGGAACGATAAAGGACAGAAGGAAGTCTCGGTTTAAAAAAAACCCCAAATTTTTTTTAACAACAAAGCAGTTAAAAATTTGCACCGTTAAAGTTATTTTTTTTTAAATTTAATGTAAATTCGATTGAAACAAATTATCTAGGATTACAATGAAGCAATTTATGTGTTGCAAATACTGTTACAATGAAGCGTGTACGTTTGTAAATACGAAGTTTATGTCATAACAAAAAAAAACGTTTATAGTATGGACTCAGTTACTAAAGTTAGACGTTATAATTTAAAGGTGAGGTGTTATTTTTTCTTCAACTAAAAAACTATTCAAAATTTACATTCAAACGAGAGAAATCAAAAACCAGATACTGTTCTCAATTTCATCCTCTCGCATAATTTAAATCCGAATATCCGGAATATGCGCATCACTTCGCTAAATTTTGTATGTGCTATTCAGCGGATTAGCTTCCAAAAACCACCCGGTTAACGACATGAATCCTGTCCTGATCAGAAATGAGAACTTTCACACTTTTGCAAAAACAAAAAAAAAACAACACAGGAAGCAGAGCGCTGAATTACAAACAGCAGGTCCTTTTGTGCATGCGAAATCAACATCTGAGAAACGAATCTATACAGCTGTTCCTAAGTGCCTCCCAAAATAGAAATAGATTTCTATTTGGCTGGTTGTCCTTGTCTCCTCTATGATTTTTCCTTGGAATCATCGATGAAGGTAACTTTAACATTAAATTCCTAGTAAAATTAATTTGATTAAAAATATAAGCTTACGAATTTTTATTGTAAAGCAGGATTTTTAATATTGTAGAGAAAGTATAATTAAATTCTTTTCCAATTGGGTAAATTTCATCCTAAAATGGTCTTTTTGCATTCATATGCCACAAAGAGTGGAATATGTGATATAGAACTTCTGGGAAATCCACGCTACAGTCCGCTTTAAAATCAGAAATTCCTCATACTTTCCAGATATTCAAACGACACTTTACAGCCAATAAAAATCCTTATAAAATATTTATTATTTGCAATTTTATGAAGTCATATTTTTCATCGAAATTTTATTGCATTAATTTTGATTGGCTCCGCCCAGTAAACCCCTAAATATTCATATTTAATTAGTCATTTGTCCAGGTAACAATAAATAGATTTATGACTGTAAAGGTATAATTTGCCCTTGTGATTTTATAACTCTGCGAAAGGCTTGGAACTGTGCAAAACAGGTAAAAGAAATCTTTCTTTAATCCGATATAAATGAATGTTTTTTTTTCATTAATTAAGCTCTGATCAAATTTTTATCGAATATTGCCAATGGTCGGAGACTTTGAGGCATTTCTGGAGGACAACTACTACCTAATTTTTCATTATAGTGAAAATAAATCGGCTTACCTAAATTTTTGACGTAATGAAAGTCTAATCAGAACCAGAAGAAATATTCCCGGCTGGGCGATAGAGAAGTCTATGTATTCGAAAATTTTAAAAATACTTATAAAATCGCTCTCATGTTTCACGCATCCCCATATGTATCTGATAGTACAGCAGCATAGCTGAAAATGTGGGTCATTTCGAGAGTTTCGACAACCACATCGCAACGTAGTGAGTGCTTTAAAGGAGTGCCGTGAGAAATTTATGTTTTATACTGGCATATGGCTGAACTTCGCTCATATGTTTTTCATTTGGAAATAGTGGTCGCGCCGGTAAGCTGCCGTTCCGTAATTGCTGAATTGCCCTATAGTTTTACAGTTTATCTCCCTCTCACTAGAGAGCACATCCCTTTCAATGATTGGCTCAAAATGATACTAGTCTCTAATCAAATTATTTCCTCAGATTCAAGCTTTAGTAATAAAGATGGCCAACCGAATTTTTTTTTTTTAAATAAACGAAATCTTAAATTGAGTATTAGCCCATTAGGTAGAACATGTAATCAATACTTGAAGGAATTTCTTATTGATGCAAGGCTCTCACAAGTAATTGGTTTCTCTTGTAGTACCTAGATATCAGTGATATCGTTTCTTAAATTTTGTTTTTATAGAAGTAATCAATGTATAAACGCTCCAGGAATTGTAGAAATAATTAATTTGGCATTCGATGTGTTTCAAAATTTCTGAAAACTCTAAATGTCCAACATTAGGCACAAAAATATGTTGAATATTACGTAAAAGCTGAATTTTCAATTGAAAAATGTTTGATTTTTAACAAAATCGCTATTTAACACATTTTTGTAAATTTACTTCATTTAATGAAGGAATTTTACACAAAAAATAAGGAATTTTACACTAAGTAATTACGCCCCTTACCAAAATAATTACCAAAACTTGTAAATGCGCCCCTGTATAAAGGAAACGTGATTTACAGTTTGGAAGCCCTGAGTCTGGAACCGAATCAACTTTTTCCGAATTCAAAATTCAAAAATTTAATTTTTTTAAATCCAAAGTCCAAAATCCAAAATTTCCCTAGCTCCAAAATAATTTCTAAAACTCAAAATTCCAAAATTTCCGTAATACGAACTGGAAAGGATTTTTTTAATCTGGTAAGTAAAAGTTCCAATGATGTAAAAGGATTTGTAAAATCACAACGCTGTTCTAGACGATTAATACAAAAGGATCAGTAAAAGAATCAGTTGAAGAAAAATCAATTGGTTAGTCAATTCATTCTTGATACAAATACCTTAATTATTCAAAAGGATATTAAGGGTGAATTACATATAAATCAAAACCACTACCTCTACAGAACATTGTAAAAATTCAACGACCTTCACATAGAATATGTAACTGATTTTAAATAACCTGAACGACAACACGCTGACTAAGCTGAAGATATTCAGCTACAAGTCTCGCTGGGTGAGACAAATTCGCTGCAACCAACTCTCGTTCAGTCGAGGCGTAGAGCTCGAAGCGTTAGCGTTAAAGAGCTGAAAAAAGGGCTCGCGTGTTACTTTTGTTTTGTGATAAAAAAAAAATCTGAAGATTCTTTCATCAAGGCAAATTTAATCCATTTCGGTTAAAAATAATTTGAATAACGCGCCACTATTCCGTATCGAGACGTTATCTTAAAATCGCGTTGTTATAAGACATTCGAAACGATTAAGAAATCTTTACGGTTTTTGCTTGAAAGAAAAGTGATTTCACATACATGTCAAGACTGAGCTCAAGAACATTGCTTTAAAGAATTGAATAAAAATTCATAATTCGTGGAGTAAAAACAATCGGAATATAAAAAAAAAACTTATCCGGTTTAGCGAGAAAAGAGGTTAATCCTTTTTAATATATTCACAAAGACTGAGTTCTTGCAGCCAATTTGTAAACTTTTTGTACGACTCCCAATATTATATATATATCTATACACATAGCCACACTATTATATACTGGATTAATGTTCCTGAAAAAAAATATACTTAGGATTACTACAATCAAATAAATAATTAAACAACAATAACAACATAACTAGATCCAAAAGAAATACTTGTGTTCGCTAGAGTTTTGTTTTTTTTTCTATTTTCGTATAGCAAAATTGCGACTATATATTTAAAAAAAAATCTATATATCTGAATTTCAATTGAAAAAAATTAAAGTGAAAATTTTGGATTACCAGTGCCAATCAGTGCTCGATTGTTTCGTGAAAAAGGATCATAAAGAAGCAATAAGACGTGAATTGATATAGAAAAAAAATAAAGATTAATAAATGATTTAAGTGTGCATTTCTTGGTGGCTTCATAGTGATTTTCGGTCTTGAAATTCTCGAAAACTATATCGCTTTGCCGTCGGTCACGAATTCGTTGCACTGCACCGGATCAGTGGTAAGCCGATTAGTGGTGGTCGTTGGGTCGACGAAAGTTAGCCAAAATGACTATGGCCGCTTGCTACGCCAACTACGATCTGCCGTTGTCTCAGGGTGTGACCCAGCATCCGCAACACACCCAGCAGACCCACCATATCCTGCATCCGCAGCAACAGCAGACGCAGCAGCAGCCAAGGATAACGGCACCGCCTGCCACCCCCCAGAAGGACTATAGCATTCCGCTGCATGTGGACTGTAGTGTTGAATATGAATTGCCAAATCAGCCAAAACCACCCGCCGGAACGCGAGTCGAGCCACTTCTCATGATCCACCCTTGCTATTTCCGGAAAATGGAGAGTCAGCGTCGTAGCCCATTTATTAACAATATGCCAAATTCATCACGCAGTAGTGTCGCATCGTTGGCGGCCACTTCAATGACGTCAGCGGTGTCCACGTCGGCACGAAGGTCAACTAGGAGCTCCCAGGTGATAGCAGCGGCTAGTACTGCTGCCACGGTTGTTGCTCAACATCAACAACATCATCGGTCCTCGCAGCAGCAGCAACAACAACAACAACAACAGCAACAACAACAACATCAGACACATCAACACCAGCATCCGCAGTACCAACAGCATCAGCAGCAGCAGCAGCAGCAACAACAACAACAACAACAAATCACCCAACAAATCCAGCAGCAGCAAATGTCCCAAATGTCACAACAGGCTCACTATCCTGTCGTCCCGAATGTCCAACAGCATCAGCCTTCATCATCTAGTGCCCAGTATATTGAACAGGCTAGACGCGCTGTAATTCATAGCCAAAGCAGAAATCACAGCCATAGCCAAAGTCAACACCAACAACAACAACAGCAGCAACAACAACAACAACAACAACAAAGCCAAGTAGTACAAAGTTCATCATCATGGGACCAAATAGCTGCGGCCGCCGCCGCTACATCGATGTCGGGTATCGTTGGAATACCAGCGGCGGTCAGTATGACCGGTCAATCGATGTACAGTAAGCCGGTTGGCAAGCGGGATGCAATGCTATCGGGTGGATGTAGTATATATGCAGCTAATAACAATAATAATAATAATAATAACACTGTTAATAACAATAGTAATACAACAAATAGCAATAACGATATCACCCTAACGAATATCCGATGGGAGCCAGATCGGAGTCCAATGGCGACAGTTCCTAGCAATTATCAAGCTGGCCCCGATACAATCCCAATTAGTCGAGAGGAGAAACATTCGATTAGCGGTAAATATCGTCAATATTTGAGATCGCATCGATTGCATCCTTATATGATGACTGCCGGAACAACATTCCCTCAGCTAGCAGCAACGTCTTTTCCTCAAATGCAGCAAGTCTCCTGCTATAATGTGTGATCTAACTAAATATGTTAATTTTCCATGGAATAGATTTTGCTAAATTCAAACGACAAACAAAAAAATCTACATACATATATATCTAATAATAATACACAAAAAAAAAACCATATATGCAAAGCTATATAACCTCTGATAATGGGATAATTTTGAATAAATCTAGTTTCAATATTCGGCTGCAGAATGAAACGCTTTTAATCGACAGTAAAATATTTAGGATTAGTAGAAGGACTGACGATTTTATCATCATTGATAAATGAATAAAGCCAAAAACTCATTGCACACATTGGAAATAAGAGAAAACACAGTCTAGAGCAGTTGGGAAATACTGGGATTCTGGATAAACATACAAGCTTGACTGATATGCTAATTTGAGGCTCACCCCTTTTGCACATTTTCCATCATGGGACAGGATATTCATAACCACTTGATGTTGGAAAAGGAGGGGGAGGGAGGGTGAAACACTACATTGTTTTGGGATGAAATTCGAAATTGTTAAAACTATTTATTAATAAAAACAACTATAATAATAATAATAAAAAAAAATAACGATGATAAAAGAAATGATGAATAACAACATGCTAACGTTATAATATCTCTTTGTTTGTGTCTTATTATTATAAAAATGAAATAAATTAAAAAGGAAAAAAGTACATATTATAAGACCCATTGTAAAATTTAAGTATAATAATCAACTTACAATGGAAATACAATGAAATGATTAAAATATAAATTGTCGCAACTTTTCTGTTGCATTTAAATGTGATAGTAGATTTATTTTTGTTCATTTTTAAAATATTAATTAACCAATTGAAAAAATCATATGATTTCTTATAATAGTGATGAATTATATACGACTATATACTAAAAGAAATTCAAAACAAGAAAAAAAATTATGAATATCGTTGTGTTGTAATCCGGTAGAATAATAAATTAAAGCGAAAATAAATTGAGAAAAAAAAAATATGATAATAATGATGAGGAAGTTCCAAAGAAAAAAAAATAAATAAATATTATGTAGAAATATTCAAATTTCAAGTAATAATAATAAATAATAATCTATGAATAATAACGAATGATATAAAAAAAAATTGAATTCAAGTGATTTTTTAATCAACTACATGTATTTATCCTTGACAGCTGCTGTGTCGTAGTAGTAAAGTGCCTCCTCCTTATAAATCCTCACTCTACACAAACGAAAAAGAATAAAAAAAATTAAACAAATCGGAAATTCGAAATTTGTTGTTGCATCGTTAGTTTTCCGGTTGCGCGCATCGACTGACCCGACAAGAAGTCAGCCATGTTGGGAATAGTGTAATTAAGCAGAATTGTTGGTCTAAATTTTATGTTGTTGTTGGGTGCATGTTTTTTTTTTGCTTGTGAAGTGGTATTAATTTAAAAACAAAATCCTCATAATGATGAGCCTGGAAATTCTCCGCAAGTTAATTTATTTTCATGGAGAAACTTACATTCCTTCCTTGAACTATATAGAAAGAAAAACTCAATATCGGAAAAAAGCTTATGAAAAGCTTGTGTGAAAATTCAATTGAAATATCGCCATGCGCGATGTCCGGGCGTGGTATTGACGTACGAGTTGAGTTGGTGAAAAAACTAACGAGGAAAATTGTGAAAAAAATAACCACTTCAAATGAGAGACGAAAGAAGAAATACAGAAAAAAAAATACTATCAAACGACCCCGAAAACATATGTTCAGTCTGGCTGGGTGGTATCCACCATCCATTTTGGTTATTAACACCCATCTCCATGCAAGCACCAGTAGAAAGAAACCACCGACCGAATACAGCTCTTTCAGTGTACCTACATTCGATGCTTTTTTTTTATTACATGACCGTATGGCATTACAAATACACGAAATGTTCATTTTTTAAGTGCACTCTCAATGAGCACACCCATACACACATTTGGAGTTATTTATTATTTTTCCCAAGTAACCGTTAATGGACAGGACACAGTCCAAAAGATGGCAATGATTTTTTATTGTACAATCGGCAAGTACTTTTACACATCTATTCTCTTTTATAATCGACTTGATTTCATCACACAAATGTAACATACAAACATATCTTGAAAATCTGCACTCATTGCACTACATTGGGTACGAAAGGAGTGGTGAAAAATATCGAGAGCATAGTTGGCGTATGTACAGCATTCATGCTTTTCAAAACAGCGTATGTTTGACACAAATAAGGCAGACCAGCAGCATAGCGAATGAGTGTGAAAGAGACAGCGGAAATAAGAAAATCATAATGGATGTGCTATAAGAAATGTGTCTTTTAAATGGTCGAAGATACGATTTGTCTGGTATGCGACGGCGCTATTGCACATCGTAAACAGCTGAGACCGCACCGACACGAGAAACATCAAAGAAGAACTGGCGAGGGGGAAGACAACAGGAGGGCAGAAGACCAGTAGCTAAAACTATGACACATCTCAATGGATGTATCTTCTATGGAATAAAATCAATTCAAGTAACTAAAAAAAAAATTTTTTTTTATTAGCTTTTTTTTCATGTTTTTCGATTTATTTAAATATTTTTTTTATTGAATACTGATTTAATAATTTATGTATTAAAAAAAAAACGAAAATTTAAATTTCATTTGGTATACAAACCTATCTTTATCTCACTGTTAAAAACTCTTATTGCAGTATGTTTTACCTATAAAGGAAAATACCATATTATCACGTTTATAGTGTAATAACAAATTAAAAGTAGTAATAATGTATTACGGATTATATATTTATAGTTACGAAATGGCAAAAAAAAAATGGTATTGTTGACTGAAACGTTTCGAATATAATATTATAATATATATATTTATAATTATGAAAATTATGAGTCAAAATATCAATACATAATTATAAATTAAAACATATTAAACAATAATTATTATAAATATTTAAAAAAAATGCGAAAAAAAAACATTTTATACACCCATAAAAACACAACCGAAACATACATATAAAACCAATTTCGTAAAGCTTATAGAATTCAGAGAAAAAAACAAAATAAAACGTAAATTTGCTTTCATTTTGCATATTGAGAAAAATATCATGAGATCAGTGGTTGTCAGATACAATTAACATATCTTCATTCCATTATAATCTACTTTGATTAATTAATTTTTTTAAATTATAGTTATTAGAATAAAAGTAATTTCAATAAAAAAATATAGTTAATATCCATTATCCCCTATAATAGAGAATTCGTTTAAATCAATGTGATTATTTGTATCTGACAACATTGGCTGAATTGAGGCTAATCAAAAGTAATTATCGAAATATAAATTCGTCTTTGAAATCACAAAAAAAAACCTTTCTGGAGGATTTTAAAATTTTTGCGGGTTACAATTAAATACATTGTTTGCTAAATAATGCAGAACATATAAAAAAAATTAAATTAAAGCTGACAAAGTGCTTCAAAATATGGAAATTTCGTTCCAAACGAAATTGTCGTGTTGAAAATCTTAGTTTATTTACCAATATGTGACAGAAATGCACTAATATTTGCCACTTGTAGCTTATTTTCAACGTTTGTTGAAAAAAATTATTAGCACACATAAAAAAATGAGGCTTTAAGAAGCGCGGTTTGCGAATTTCAGTCAGTTCTAGGCTAAAATATACACAAAAACCATCCGCGTTGCATGAGAGTTACCTGTATTTCTAAAAAGTTGTTAAAAAACCAATTTTTCCAAAGAAAATGTTTAAAAGCTTTTTGTTGAAATCTGGTGTTTTACGGACTACGCGATAGTAAGCGGAAGTACATTTATGACGATTTGTCTAACTAGTTTTTAGCCTCTTAAAACCAGAGATCAAAGCTGCATTAACACCCTAACTGCCACGACAGTTTTAAGGCTTTTTCGAATATTTAGCTGTCAGTCAAAAAGAATGCACTAAAAGACAAAAAATTGAAACAAAATTATACCTAAATGTTACTACAAAAAAGCGTTGCGGTTGCAGAGAACACTTTAATAATTTTCATTGAGGGTATTCACAATCCTCTTTTAATTTTCGGTATTCGGTATTTTCGGTAATATTAAAAGACTGAAAATATTCTGCTGTGGACATCCCACAGCACAGATTTGAGAACAGCGCTTTTATTTGATACCTGACCAAATCATGAACTGCGAATTTGATTGTAAAATATGTCACATACCTTTATCCATGTTTGATGTATTCTTTTGAATTTCTATTGTGGCAACGGCTATCAAAATTGAAAAAAATAGCAGTCCCATGAGGTTAACAAAAAACCAGCGAGAAAATTTGACAACTAAAAACATTACTAGCGCCACTCGCGGTTGATTCTTGATACCGAATAACCGGGCCGGAAAACACGACTCAAGGCATGTCTACAATTACCGAATCCGGTAATTCATTTTTACATGAACCAAATTACCGTCTCGGTAAAAATCTGTTAAATTTGACTGAATTACCGAGCGGTAAATTTACCCGCAATTTAAAAGACGACTGTGAATACCCTGATTGTTTCACTGTACACAACAGTTAGGTGTCAGGTCGTTTTGACTGACTTGGCAGTTAAAGTGTTAAACTTTTCTCTAAACAATAATTTGTCTGAAACATTTTGAAGTCATATTTACTTTCCCAAATGTTCAAATATCAAAAAATTCAACTGTATTTTATTGAAAATTCAACAAAACTTGCTTTTCACAATGACGGTGACCAAACGTCCTGGATTCGCCGGGGCAGTCCCGTATTTAGGCATGTTTATTATGTTTTTTATGTTTTTAGGCCTTTCCCTGAAATATTGCTGTTAAAACCGCGGAAGTAAGGAATATATTTAACCTTCATGTAAAAAAAATGTAAAACCTGAGCAGAGATATTTTTGATTAGCACGAAATTGGTAAAATAAATTAAAGAGCCGTACCTACATAAATAAAATAAAAAGACATACACACATACATACTTAGTATTTACTATATTGCATAATACAAAAGCAGTCTGATAAATAAATCGTAGCTTCATTTCAGCAGCAATAAAGAAGCATAAGCAACCTAAAAAAAAAATCAGTTACTTGTAGAGCTAGGCCAAAGATATATAAATTTACGATGTATAAAAAGTATTTAAACAGTAAAATAGTAAGAGAAATAGCAGAAAAATAAAATAAAAATGAAAGGAAAATAAAAATAATGACATTCAAAATCTTAACGGAAAAATATTCAAAAAAAAGAAGCATTAGTACATTGTATTGTACACAATAAAATGTATAATTACAGAAATGATACATACATTGTAAACTATTAACAACAGCAACAACAATAGTTAATATAATATCTAAAAACTCGTAAAATTATCGTAGAAAATGTATTTACAAAGACATATAGCTAACATTAAACAGAACAGAGAAAAATATATATGGAAATTTAAAAAGAAAAAAAAAGACTACAAGTAAACACGCAAGCAAGGTTTTCTTTGTTAATTAGCCAAACACTAAAAACGAAAAGAAAAGCAACAAAAATGAAAAAAAAAATGTAAAATCAACTACAGTAAAATTTAAAATTACCTTTTGTGCTTAATATTTTTTTTCCCCTTTCTTTGTATTGCTTTTTCTTTTGTAAAATATACTCACTTATTGCGTCGGGGATGATTAGTTTTTAATGAGCATTCGGTTTTAATCATAGATGTTAACGTAAGCACATTTTTATATCAGCTTTCTTGGAGAGGTCATTTAATTCGAACGTGAAAAAATATCACTTCAAGCAGTAATTTGCGTAAACAGTTGCTGAATTTTTCAAAATAGCACTGAAGGTATATAACTTTTTTTTTATCTGTTAGCAACTCGTAGTGTTTCGCCTTTTTTGGTTGGATTATAGACGACTGTGTCGATATTTTTCGAAAAATTTAATCAATGGTAGTACTTAAAATTCAATCAATTTGGATTTACACATTTTTGGTATTCAAAATATGTGCAAGGCAAAAAAAATCGAGCTTTTGAACTATGAAACAGTTTTGAAAATTCAGGTCCCAAACTATTTTAGTGTTAATCCTTAATTTCCGGGTTGTCATTTCATATTGCAGAGTTTCAATTTTGAAGACCTTTTTAACTACAATGGAAACTTGGTTTTTTGATATTTTTTGGTTCCTGAACCGCAACATTGTTTATAAATCAAGGTTCCAGTCAGGCCCGTAGCCAGGATTTCGTTTCGAGGGGGGCTTGGTTTTAAAACTCTCAGAACCAAATTTTTTTTTTGGTGCAGGACAAAAATTTGGGGGGGGGGGGGGCTTCAGCCCCCAAGTCCTTCTCCTGGCTACGGGCCTGGTTCCAGTGTATTCACGTTCCTGGACTTTAAATTTCTAATACAAGTGCAAAACCGAAGCAAATCTTATTT
This sequence comes from Chrysopilus asiliformis, assembly GCA_964034945.1. Lineage (NCBI taxonomy): Eukaryota > Metazoa > Arthropoda > Insecta > Diptera > Rhagionidae > Chrysopilus > Chrysopilus asiliformis. The sequence continues at coordinate 114,060,645 of OZ035960.1, forward strand.
ATTTAATTCCTATAGATAAACAAATGAAACAGAAATTTTAAAAATTCGTGGATTTCATTTATGATTTTTAAATTTCGTGGATTTCATTTAAAACATATTGTATTGTCATCATCAAAGAAGTATTCTATTCGTGGAAAAGATATGGTTGTCAGTTTTTGGAGAAATGACAAAACGTCTATCATAAACAAAGAATTCAATTATAACTCTTTCTTCTGATGGCATACTTATTTCCCCTTGAGAATTATGTTGCCACATGTTCATGGTTCATCTATGCTTTAGACCTGCCTTACACGGGCAATATTTTTGCTTCAATATTGTTCAAAATCGAATGATTCGTTGCAATATCTTTGCTTCAATGTACACGGAGAGAAATAATAGTACAGATTCCTATAAAAAATGGGAATATACGAGACATTGAGAGTTTTTGGTGATGACTCCCAAACAAAAGGGGAATTCATGCCAAAAAAATAGGAAATTTTCCTAAATTTTTTGAAATAATTCTCTATTTATAGGGGCAAAACAGCTCAATATTCCTGTTTGCAATTCCTTGAACCAGTGGTTTCCAAACTTTATTTTACCACGGCTCCCTTAAAAATATTTGAACCGTTATGTTTGCTACGGGGTAAGGGTAGCATCAGCAGCATAGTAGTTAATATGTACCTATATGTTACGTATTGTATTAGCTGCAGGTGCACTTTTTTTTTGTCAATACTGGCTAATATTCGCGCCTCCCCTTAGACTAGTCCACGCCTCCCAGTTTGGAAAACGCTGCCTTACACGATCAATATCAAAATATTGTTGCAAAAATATTGACCGTGTAAGGCAGGTGTATGCGAAAAAAATTCAGGCTACATTACAAAAGTCAATATGTACTATTCAAGAATCAGTTTTAAATTTTTTTTGATTGATTTTAGTCGTTTTCTAACCCGGCCTTTACACGCGACTGTAAAGTCTGTCAGTAGCACAGACTTCAAATGTTAAATTACGGACAACGAATTAAAAGACATTTAGCGAACTGGCAGTCAGTGCATTTACACGAGACTGTGTCAGCGACTGTGTCAGCTCTACAGACGCGTGTAAGGGCCGGGTTAGCTTAGTTTTTCAAATAATGATATAATAAAAAATGGTAACATCCGAAAAATTACCTAAAACCTTATAATTACGTTAGCAAGTCGATTTTCAAAAATGTAGGTATTGGGTTGAGTGAATAAAATATAGCCAATGCTTTTACTAGGAATTTATCAGGTTTTAGCACAAAATTCATATGGAAGTTTGTACAAAATGTGGTCAACTGCTAGTAAAAGCATATGCTAGATTTTATTCACTCGGCCCATTGTGCTATTAGTTGCGTTTTTTTAAGGTTCTAGAACACAGAACATTAAAAAAACGATCCAGAGTAAGTGGGAAATTCAATCGAGTTCGAATCGCAACTAACTTCACGTTGGTTACATCAGTAGGCCGTTACTGCTATATTTTCTTGATATAATAACGATTCGCTATCTCCAATGATTAAAACTATTTCGCTGTCGAACAGAACCAACGAACCACCAGCACAAAATACGCAGTTGAGAATAAAATGTCAGATTTATTACGTTGAAGTTAGCAGCATTTCATTACCGTACATTACCGCATAAAATTTCCCTTTGTTCCAAGCGCTGTTCGAGATGAAAATGTGGTGCAGGATTTTGTATGGACGGCTTGTTCTGAACTGCTTCAGAACATTAAAAAAACGCAACTATTGTAACTTCATCGATTCAGAGCATGGCAATAGCAAATTAAGACTATTATAACACGTTAAAAGTCATCTAAGGTCAGAAGAATTTTTAAAAATACTTTTAAACCATTTTTAGGATGTTTCCCAAGTAATTTGTGTGTGAAAAATTACTGTAATAAAAAAAATCACCCAGTAATAACATTTTAAATGTTGTTCAATGAAAGAACATAACAGGAAATCATTAACAACTTGAGTTGCCATCAAATTTTCTTGCCTAATTACAGCCAACAGCCAGCGGGGCTCTTGATGATCTTTCGGAGACGGAATGGTTTTGGCCTCAAATTTGAAACAAACTTTTGTTGAATTCTCTATCCAATAATATGCAATAATAATCGGGGCTTCATTTTAATTTTTCTACTTTTATTACATACATTCACCCTCCCAGCCCTGTATAAAAACCGTTTTTGTTTCATTATTAGATTATTTTCATGAAAGTTCTAATGACTTTAGATAAACGTATCATTAGGTCATTACTTGGAATATTTCGAAATTCCCTTGTCATGTATTAATATTAATGCTTGGCTATAAAGAAAAAATAACAACAGTGAAAAAAAAATTGTATAAACAGTCAATGGAAAAAATGATATAGCGACGAGTTTACAAACGATTTTTCTGAAATATATAAAATCGAAGTAATGTCTGTGAATAAGAAAAGTTTTCGCATGAATTGTGTCTGGTGATCTGTAAAAATCCAAGCGAAAAATTAAATACACACTGAAATATTTTTCTTTTGCAATTTATAGAGAAAATGTTGCTAAAAGCCTTAATGACTTTTATTCAAATCGCACAACCAGTCATTGGTATTGTCAGAAATGTAGACTTGGCAACTAAATATCGTTTTTCTTACGTTTATGCGTCATGCTTTTTTTTTCACTGTAGTCATTGAATATTCTACATTCTCTTAACATCTATTTTAGTTTCATTTCGCCTCTTGTTGTTGTTTTTTTTATTATTTTCGGTTTTTGGTCATTCCTTGCCGAAACTGATAACAACATAGAAAAAAGTCGTGAAAATATGTATAGAATGAAACATAATACTGTAGACGAATAGCCATCAATGCGACCATAAACACAACACTTTAAGTAATTACAGTTGAATGGCGATGAAAGTTAATTCCCAAGGTTAGATGTCAATTAAAAGCTCTCATTTTAAATTAGATTCCCAAAAATAAACAAAAATATCATGGAAAACACCCTATTTCAAACGATATATGGCTTCTTTGTTTGCTTGGAAATGTTGCAAAAATTTGAAAGTTCAATAAAAAAATCTTGGAATGTCTTTTATTAGTTGGTAATTAAGAAGAGTTTATTTAAAAAAATTAAGTAGGTTTACGGGTGTTTTGAGCAATTTTGAAATGATTTTCAAGAAAATGAGGAGTAGAAAGCTCAAAAAAAACTTTATTACCAATTAGTTTTAAAAAATTTGAGGATCCAAAACTTTGCGGACCCCAAAATATGAGGATTCAAAAAATCGGGGATCCAAAAATTCCAAAAATTCGAAGAATCGAAAATTTCTGGACCCAAAAAATTTGCCAGCCCAAAAATTTGAGAACCCAAAACCTGGAACACCAAAACTTCGAGAATTCAAATATTTGGGGCTCCAAAAATATGAGGATTCAAAAATTCAGGGATCCAAACATTCGAAAATTCAAAAATTTCTGGACCCAAAAAATTTGCCAGCCCAAAAATTTGAGAATCCAAAACCTTGAACACCAAAAATTCAAGCATTCAAAAATGTCTGGACCCAAAAAATTTGCCAACCCAAAAATTGGAAAACCCAAAACCGAATTCGGAGCCCCCTGTCACATTGTGAGGGCGTGCTCTGGCACCACTGTGTGTAATACAGTACCAGGAAGACCGAGCCATGCTCGGCAACCTTAAAATTCTACTTTTGCTGATTTTTGGGGAAAAACTAAATTCACAATATCTTTACAGGGCCTTTTTAGAGTTTTTAAATTCCCGCCCTAGAAAGCTAGAACTAAAACTAACGCGTGATAACAAAATTTCATAGAAATCGGTTGAGTGGTTATTGAGTAATCGCTGTCACCGATTTTTGAAACGTTGTTTTGAGACACCAGGTGAGGGTTATCGAGGGGAGGGAAAAGTCAGGTTTGTAGTGGAAAAATCGAAAGCCTTTAGCCCCCTTAGTAATACTGTAAAGTTTCATTAAGATCAGACCACCCAATTCGAAGATACCAGGCGAGGGGTATCGAGGGGAGGGAAAAGTCAGGTTTGTAGTGGAAAAATTGAAAGCTCTTAGACCCCTTAGTGATACTGTAAAGTTTCATTAAGATCGGATCAACTAATTCGAAGATACCAGGCGAGGGAATATCGAGGGGAATTTTCTCAGAGTGGAGACCTATCTAGATCGATTCCTTGTCCCCGAAAATCCCTAACAACCAAGTTTCGTGAAAATCGTTAGGCGGGTTTTCGAGATCGTTTGTGCAGACAGACAGACATTCCTCGTATTATATTATAGGATTTTTGATATTATTCCAATGACATTTATTTAAAAAATCGCCTTTATTTCACATTTTATAACTCGAGTTTACCTCATAGTATTACTAATTACAAAAATAATCCAACATCACGCAAAAAGAAATGTAAAAAATCAGCCACATGTTTTCAAAGGTGACTTCCTGTCATAATACCCAAATTTGTTTAATGCTTTATGACTAATTTTGTACGGCAGTAATCGCGGTTAAATAAAGTAATTAACAGAATTTCAACAAAATGGATTTTACCCGTAAATTTCCGTGAAATTTTATTGCAAAACCGCCAATTTTTATTGATTTCAATGTTATTTCATAATTTTATCGATTATTTGAAACGGATATTAGTTTGCGATTCGATTTTATTGTTAGTTGAAAATATTGCTAAATTAATCACGTTTATGGCAAAATAAACAAGATATGAATAAGCGATAAATTAAATTTGAAAAAAGCATTTTAGCCACATGTTTTTTCAAAGAAATGCATTAAAAAAATGTAAATTGAAACTTGAAATCAAGTTTTATTTGCGCAAGACTTTTTAGAAACTTTTAAAATTTATAATTATTCTGGAAGATTTTTTTATCAAGTCGAGAATACTTTGTATCTATGCAAACTACCGGCGATGTTTTTTTTTGCTTTCGCATTCCAAATTGTTGTTTTTCAAATTTGTTTTGCAAAAAATATGACAAATAAATTAAAAATCCAAAAACAAAAGACTACAAAAAAAAAACAAATAGCGACCAACGTTTGTTTCTAAATTCACATCATTAAATGTGAATTTCAAGAAGGAAAAAAATACTTTTCTAAAGTTAACCTCTGAAAGTGGCAAAAGCGATTCAAAGAAAGATTTTATTTTAACAACATTTTTTCGCTATCTAAGCTGTTATTTTTATTTAAAAGATATATTCTCTTTACTGCTTAATAAAAATTTCATAGAATTTCGCAAAGAATTAAACATAAAACACAATGTAATAAAAGCTATAAAGTAGTTTAACTGAAATTGTATTTTATTTTACGCAATCAAGCGAGAATGCTTTCGAAAACGAGTTTTTCCAGTATAGTAACCTCGTCAAGAAACATTTTTTCGGTATATTAAAATTTTTATGAAGATCGCCGAAGCTTAAAATATGTATATACATATATAAGAAGAGAAATCTCATTATGAAATAATAATTGTCTTAAGATGTCCATTTAACTTAAAATTTTGACCTTTTGTTCACATATTTTCTTTGGTTGGCTTTTTTTCTGAAAAGTATTTAAAAAACTAACTGGAACGAGGAATGTCTTTTCGTTAACAAACAATGATGGCAATTTTTACAACAATATGAAGGTCTATAATACAAAACAGACAACAAATTGTTAGCTATTTCATTATGTCATTTTAGAAACATTTTATTATTATTTTCAATTCAATCATAAGGCCTATGTTACACACGGCAACTTTAAGCGGCGACTTTTCTTAAGTATAGGCGAGAGAAGTGAAGGAAGTGGTGGCCCCTGGTGCCCCCTCACTTCTCTCGCCTATACTTAAGAAAAGTCGCCGCTTAAAGTTGCCGTGTGTAACATAGGCCTAAGCATTTTTTTTTTTAGAATTGCCAGAAATGTGTAATCAACTGTAGCACAGATTGGCAAACGAAAAAAAGCAAATATTTCTCAGTAACTCAGGGCATGTCATTGCGATTTAGAAAAATTAAAATCATTTAAAAACACGCGCTTACATTTCCAATAGCACAAACAAAAATGTTGAATATCGCAATTAAATTTGTAACAAAAAAAAATTTATTTTTCAAATAATTTCATTTCAAAGGCAATCAGACTGTGACGAACTGACAAAAAATAAAAGCCAAACAATCTTTGCTGAACAGGAAAATTTTGAAATTCATCAGCGAATTTTGTTATCGTCGAGGTATTGATCGATTATCAACTCACTTAGCGGAAATTAGCACGTTTTTTTTTTTTGAGTTCAAGAGTAATTTAAAATCTCTGATTCCGATAATTCGAAAGGCGCCACAATTTTTTTTTTTTGTATTGGCCTCCATTTAAGCTTAAATAGTAATCATTTTTTTTTCTTCTCTGATTTAAAATCAATTTAAGCATTTGCAGGTTTTTCCATTCGATGAAACTGAATGAATTCATAAAATTGTTTTGACAATTTCAATTGTTCCCCAATCATTTCCCGAGGAGGTCAATCATTGAAAATATCACTCAAGTATCTCTCAGACGCTCCTTGAATTTGTTTCTATATTCATGTGCCAATAATAAAGATATTATATCTTTAAAGTCGTTGTTCTTTTGTTTCGTTGAGGGAAAACAAAAAACTTTTAATATCAAAACAAAAGCCAATCGCTGTAATAAAGAATCTTATCAAACGACGTCAAGAGATATATTTGCGAAAGTAATAAATGTTTAAAATTTATGAAAGGTTTTTTAAACAACATTTGCGTTTTAAAAAAACTCAATTTAAATTCACTTTACACCTCTATTAAATTACATTTTAGTAGGTGAACTAGAAGTTCTACGAAGACTCGTTCTACGAGACTTTCCCCCGTTCATTAAAACCCCTGTCCTGCTAACGTCTCTATTACCGAAGGAATTTGGTTCTAATTTTACGAGTGACTACATTGTTACCACAGAAAATGTTCTTCCCACTAAAATCTATCTCTAAACGATACATGAGATCCCATTACTGCAGTCGAAATCTTATTTTTTGTGGGTGAAATACATTGAATTGTAAATTACACTGAATTTGGTTCAACGCAGTAAATATAGCCCAAAAAACTAAAGCCTAAACCCCAATTACGCGTTCGTGCGTGCGGCATGATTTTGTTCTGGCATCTAGTAGTTGTCACCGCGTCTAAAAGTAGAAACTGAGCCTACTCTACGCGGCACGGCGTCTGAGCAACGCGCAATTATACATTTACTCATTTAAATGCGTAGTTTTTACCTTCACCGCGTGGGTGCCGCACGCACGAACGCGTAATTGGGGTTTAGGCTTAATACTGCAGTAGTTCCCCATTTAATATTAAAAGTACCAGGAAAACCGAGTCATGCTGGGCGACCTCAAAATCCTACTTTTGCTGATTTTTGGGGAAAAACTAAATTCACATTATCTTTACATAGCTTTTGCAGAGTTTTTAAATTCCCGACCTAGAAATCTAGAACTAAAACTAACGCGCGATAACAAAATTTCATAGAAATCGGTTGAGTGGTTATTAAGTAATCGCTGTCACCGATTTTTGAAACGTTGTTTTGAGACACCAGGTGAGGGTTATCGAGGGGAGGGAAGTCAAGTTTGTAGTGGAAAAATCGAAAGCCCTTAGCACCCTTAGAAATACTGTAAAGTTTCATTAAGATCGGACCACCCAGTTCGAAGATACCAGGCGAGGGGTATCGAGGGGAGGGAAAAGTCAGGTTTGTAGTGGAAAAATCGAAAGCCCTTAGCGCACTTAGGAATACTGTAAAGTTTCATTAAGATCGGACCACCCAGTTCGAAGATACCAGGCGAGGGGTATCGAGGGGAATTTTCTCAGAGGTGAGACCTATCTAGATCGATTCCTTGTCCCCGAAAATCCTTAACTTGAAAATTCTATCAAGTATTACAATAAAGTCTCAAGTTAAATGTTTATAAAAAAGTGCAAAACATGTTTTTGCATTCAAAAACATTTAAAAACTAAGGGATGACAACCTTTAAGATTTTTACTGTTTGTGTCCGTGTTGTCGTTTTGTGTTTTTTGTTGGACCGATGCGGGTAAGTCGAAATTCAAAATTTAATTTTTGCAATGTTCGCGGAATTAGGGAGAACCATCTTTCTGTTTACATCCACCTTTCCCAAAATAAACCAGAGGTACTGGCTTTGGGTGAGACTAAAGTTGATCGTGATTGCGACCCAGGTCAATTTCAGGTCAATGGGTATCACCTGGAGCCAGTATTTTTTCGTCAAAGGGGTATCGCAATTTATATCCGCAACGATGTGCCTTACTCACTTCTTCCTAACTTAGGAAAATGCGCTAATCCAGAATTTAATTTCATCTGGTTAAAGCTCCATATGCGCAAGCACATCTACCTTTGTTTCATTTATCGAAGCCCTAATTGTTCCACCGAGAACACGTTGGTCGAGTTGGACAAATTGTCTGTCTCCATCGATGCAATTACTGCAACAAACCCTGACGCTGAAATTGTTGTTGCGGGTGATTTCAACGTCCATAATGATAAGTGGCTTCCTTTCTCATGCCATCCTGATCCTGTTGGTTTGCACACTGAACTCTTCGCAGAATCAAACTTGTTGACGCAAATCGTAGACAAACCAACGAGAATTCCAGATATTGCAGGACACACCTCATATCTGTTGGATTTGTTTTTAACTACAAATCCGTCTAAATATAGCGTTTCTGTCTTGCCTCCCCTGGGAGGATCTGATCACTGTCTGGTAAGCTGTTCATTTTCCACCGAAAGGCCTCCTAAAAATACAATTAAAGCCCCGCGTAGGACTGTTTGGCATTTTAAAAAAGCCAACTGGGAGAGCTTGAACCAGTATTTTGCAGCTTACAAGTGGTCTGATTGTTTCAGGGAAGGTGACGTTGACGTTGCGACTGCAAAGGTCACGAACGTAATCACACTTGGTATGAAGTCCTACATACCGTGCAGCTCCATTGTTGCAAGGTGTGATTCCAACACCTGGTTCACGAAAGCGTGTCGCGACGCCATCAAAACAAAAAAGACGGCGTTTTCTGAATTTAGGGGAAACCCTAATGAAGAAACTCGCTTGTCGTTTATAAACGCTCGAAACACCTCTAAGTCTGTACTACGTCGTGCTAAACATGACTTCGACCAAAAGATGAAGCGGAAAATCTTAATCTGTCCGAAAGGGCAAAAATCCTTTTGGTCAATGGTGAAAGCGGTAAAAAACAATTTCACAAAATCTTCAACACCTCCACTAATCTGTGATAATGAAGTGGTTGTCGATCCCGTTGGCAAGGCGAACGTTTTAGCCGCGAAATTCGCAGCGAACTCAAGTCTCCCGGAATCCAACCAATTACCGCCCCAACCCACCATATCGGAGATTGTCTCTCCAAAACTTTCCATCCGCAAAAGACAAATAGTTAGAATTCTGCAGGAGATTGACGTGAACAAATCTACAGGACCGGATGGCATTCCCCCCCATGTTTTGAAAAAATGTGCCGTCACCTTAGCTGGACCTCTTCGCTCCCTATTTTACCTCAGCTTCTCCAAGGGGATCTATCCCTCTTCTTGGAAAGCAGCTAATGTCCAGCCCATTCCCAAAAAAGGTGACAAATGCGACCCCTCAAATTATAGGCCTATAGCTCTGACTTCTGTACTTGCCAAGGTTATGGAAACTTTAATAAATACCAAAATTACAAATTTTTTAGAGCGCAATAACATAATCAACGATCGCCAATATGGCTTTCGTGCGCGCCGCTCCACAGGCGATCTTTTGGTCTGCTTGACCGAGCGCTGGAGTAAAAGTCTCCATAATTTTGGCGAATCAAAAACTATAGCGCTGGACATCTCCAAAGCTTTCGACCGTGTTTGGCATAAAGCTTTGATGGCAAAGATACGAGCTATCGGTCTAAACCCTGCAATTTCCAAATGGATTGAGAGCTACCTTTCTGATCGTTCAATACAGGTTGTATTGGATGGTTATAAATCTGATCTCTTCAAAATTAACTCTGGTGTCCCTCAAGGCTCAGTTCTAGCTCCTACGCTTTTCTTAATATTTATCAATGATCTACTATCTCTCACTCTCAATCCACTTTATTGTTTCGCTGATGACAGCTCCCTTGACGCATCCTACCATTTCAGTTCACCTGCAGAATCGAACGCCATTGCAGTTCGATCGAAACGCAGTGAGCAAATTAGATCTTTGAATTCTGATTTAAACACAATTCTGGCTTGGGGCAGAATCAACCGTGTGGAATTCAACGCATCTAAAACCCAATCAATGCTGTTATCGATGAAATGCGAAAAATCCCCCGAAACGGTCGAATTTATGAGTGAGTCCATTAGTGACTCAAAAAACATCAGAATGTTGGGCATCGAAATAAATGAGAAGCTCCAATGGAGTGATCATATTTTTAAAATAGCAAAGGAAGCATCGCAGTGCCTAGGCTTCCTGGGACGATGCAAAAAATATTTCGCACCAGTCGACGTCCTTAACATTTACAAGAGCTACATTCGACCGAGACTCGAGTACAATTCGCACATTTGGGCTGGAGCCCCAAAAACTGTCCTCCAACTGCTGGACCGAATCCAAAAACGTGCGATCCGACTAATTGGAGACAAGTCTTTGACAGATTCATTACCGTCTCTCGAGCATCGTCGCTCTGTTGGAGTACTCAGCATATTCTACAAATATTTCAATGGGAAATGTTCCACCGAAATTTCCCAACTTATTCCTCCACGGTATATTTTCCCTAGACCCTCTCGTGCAGCTACACGTGCGCACGACTTCTTCCTTGAGCCTCCCCGCTTTCGTACAGTAAAGTTTAGGGGTTCCTTCATTCCGCGAACAACAAGACTTTGGAACAATTTACCATCCGATGTGTTCCCCCCGGACTATAACCCGCAGAAGTTCAAGGAGAACATAAATCGGCATCTCCTTTTGTCCTTCCAACCATCCCGAGCTGTGCTTCGGCATTAAAGGGTCTTCCCCTAAGCTCTGGCTGGATCTATAAAAAAAAAAAAAAAAAAAAAAAAAAAGATGCCTCTCCACATGAGAGTAAATACGCGAGTAACTCTCAAAAACTCTCGAGAGTTACTCGCTGGAGGTTGTCCATTCGAGAGTTAATTTCGGCGATGTTTTTCTTTTCAAGACCAATATCTTGATTTTTTTGACATCTTGCTTTGGCGAGTTCTCGAGAGCGACTCGCAAAATTCAAACGCCGTTCGTATCTGGCGAGCAACTACCCGAGAGTTCTGTGGGTGCGTGTCAACTAGAGAGTAGAATCACTTTTGACAGCTCGCAGAAACTAGCTCGCGAGTTTTTGCGAGTTTCTGCGAGCGACTCTCAGAGACGTGTCCATTTGCGAGTAGCTGCTATCGAGAGGTTCTCGCCGGCATTTACTCTCATGTGGAGCGGCACCTTTACGCTTTGGTTGTTCAAACCCCCCTCGCCGGATAAGTTTTGAACCATTGTACCAATTTTGGTCTGCTTTCCTTCATTTGGTTTGTTAGCAAAAGAAAATGTTTTTCACGAGCAAATATTCTCTTTACCCCTCGAATTTTAAAATCACACTCCCAAAAACGATTTTGACTGGTTTTTTCATTCGTTTCGAATTCACACACAATTCTGTCTAAAAACCATGCAAAACCCCGCTTTAGAAATAGAAATTGTTGTGTTTCCCAATTTAACATGAAAATTCTGATGTCGCATTAATTTCAAAAAGGTGTAAAAACTGTGAGATGTCACTAAATTTTATTTAAAGTATTTTTTTTCCTTAGTTTTACGGCAATAAATTTGAAGTGTTGTTCTGTATAATAAAACAAAATTTCATATCCCACGCAACGATATTCAATTGTTCTCTTATTTAATTATAACCTTGCCGTGAATTTGTATATTTTTAGTTCGGGTTTCTTATATTTCTACATAGTTTTTAAAATTTACGGAATATATTTCTGTATATTTATGATTCTTTTAAGGTAAATAATTTTAATCATGACCTCGACAAGAAAAAGGTATCGTTTAAAAAACATTGGAAATCATTAATGATGCAATAATTGATTACGAACTTAATAAAATTTATATTTTAATAAATTTTGTTGGCATTAAATACCTAATCTTTAATTTATTATTATTTTCTTTTGTCGATTAGAAATTCACTTTTTAATAATGATCTTGCCTAATAACTGAGTAAATATAATGCGATGTTTTTTTTGTTTTTTAGGTAAATTTTTATTAAAAATGTGTCGAAAAATGCGTGAAAAAAAATAACGGGATAAAACAAACTATTAAAAAAAAGTATATAGAAATCAAGTAAAAATTATAAATTTATATAGACTATATTATAAATTATAATGAATAAAAATAATGTGAATATTGTAAATTATATGAAACAGTAATTAAATTTATGAAAATTTATATTATAAGTAATAATCCTCAACTGACATACATATAAATATAAATTTAATAATATGGTAAAAAAAAACATATAAAGTTAAATAAAGCAACGCTATATATGTACAGACTAGTCATAGAAAACATACGCTTAATGACGATAATGATTATGAAAAGGAAAAAAAAATAATGAGAATAAACACGTTATTGTTTTTATAGAAAATTAAAAATGAAATGAAAAAACAAACAAATGTCTTTCGTTTACAAATTTCTCATTTTTCAGGAAAATTTTACAGCTGTCCAGATGTTGGCATCATTGCATCTTTACTTTCTATATACTGTTTTTAGTTATTTTAGCAATAATCCTCAGTCTAGTCTGACGACAGTAATAAAAAATTGTGATCACTCATCGTTGGTTGACGTAGAAATATTTCGTATATTTTTCACTGTTTTCGGAAAATGAGTCATGAATTGAGAGGGCGTAAATCGCATTTTAAGATTTTTATGTAGAAATGAAAAAAAAACACTTTTGATGTCATTTGGGGTGAATAGTATGGTAAGCTATACACGAGTATTCGATTATCATTTATTTTAACATTTTTATTAGCGCTTTTAGATAAAAAGGAAATTTCTAATGCAATCAACAGTACTTTTATAAACACCGTGCATATAATCGAGACTTTCAGTTCGCTATTTAAAAAAGAATCATAATAAAATATTTTTTGCGAAAAAATACCTGTTTTTTCTTTACTCCTTGAATAAGATTTTATAAATATAAAAAAATGGATTTAAAATAGCATTTCAGCTTTTTATCAATTTCTAACACAGTTACTAAGTCTAATAGGTAAGTTAGTTTATAAGAAGGAGACAATTAGAATCCATTATTGCCCTGATGAAAACATACAAACCCTGAGGATTCCAACATTGCATATCTGTACCGGCTTTTGAATCGCTGAACTGATTTTTTTGCCATTCAAATCGATATTACAGATAGATAGTCTATTAGACATGTTCACATCTCCCCCCTCATTTTAAAACCGCTCTCCTAATAATTTATGAACGACTAATCCAATTTTGATCCGGTTTCTTAAAGGACCATGTTTTTCGAGCGCAAAAATCATTTCTACCCTTCTAACTGCAAAACTAAGGATTAAGGGGGGGGGGGGCTTAAATGCAAACCTTACTAAGAGCCTCTTAAATCTGGAACGGAATCCCCTTCGTCTAACGACTTGGATTCTAACTGGGCACCACCCCCTGAAGGATCACGCTTTCAAGATGAGGTTGGTGGATAATCCACAATGCTAAACTAAGGATTAAGGGGGGGGGGGCTTAAATGCAAACCTTACTAAGAGCCTCTTAAATCTGGAACGGAATCCCCTTCGTCTAACGACTTGGATTCTAACTGGGCACCACCCCCTGAAGGATCACGCTTTCAAGATGAGGTTGGTGGATAATCCACAATGCTAAACTAAGGATTAAGGGGGGGGGGGGGGGGGGGGGGGGGGGGGGGGGCTTAAATGCAAACCTTACTAAGAGCCTCTTAAATCTGGAACGGAATCCCCTTCGTCTAACGACTTGGATTCTAACTGGGCACCACCCCCTGAAGGATCACGCTTTCAAGATGAGGTTGGTGGATAATCCACAATGCAGGGGCTACGGAGAAAAGCAGGAAACGGTGGAGCATTTCTTGTGTCACTGTCCAGCCTTAATCCGTACTCGCGTCAAATGCTTCGGCCATCCCTTTCTAGAGGAACGCCATGAGGCAGGAACTCAGGGCTGGGAGCCGATTCGGAAATATATAGCACTGGCGGGATGGCTAAACAACCGTACTTGAACTCAATCTGCTCCAGCGAGGAACATCGGAGGTGGACAATGGGCCCAACTTGAGGCCTGCGTGCGTGGGGTTCCCTGTTGAGCCCCCCTCCTATCAAACCAACCAACCAACCAACTGCAAACGTCTGACCTGAAAAATTTTGAACAATTTTGAAACATTATTTCAATATGCTATAAAATAGATCAAAATCACCTTCCAAAACACAAATTAGCACAAATCTTAACCCCTCTTATTTTAAAATCAAAAATGATAGCCATGGCAGTCAACGTGTTAAAAAAGTTAAGAAGTTTTCGACAAAAAGGCCCCAACTTCAACAGTTTTCAACCAAATTAAAATTATATTTCACTTTACGATTGAAAATTTGATCTGCGGCGTATTTTTTTTAAATATTTTACCTTCCATCATATTTTTTTTTTAAATTTCGACAGTGACACATTTTAAATCTTAATTTTTCATCTAAATGTTCACACCCCCTCCCCCCCCCCCCCCCCTGTCCTTCAAAAATCTTTTTCGAATTTTTTTAGCGCCACGTCTTAATTGCCTTGAAATTCCCCAGGCACGCTTAAAAGCCCGGATACATTCAGAAACCCTCCCCGTACTCCCCTAAAGAGAGGAAGGTGTTCGATAAAAAGAGGAAGAATGGTATGTCAACCCTAGTCGCGAAGGAATTTCTAGGCTAGTATCACAAATTACCTAAAAAAAATATTATTAGAACTGGAGTGGTATTCCGTAACTTGTTTCAAGCGTTTGTTTCGAGTTAGAAGAACAAGTACTATTCGCGATCTCTGTTTCGCCCTTGATCGGAACAAAGACAACGAATATTACTTTTTATTCTAACTCGAAACAAACGCTTGAAACAAGTTACGGAATACCACTCCTGATCAATACAAATTAATTGAAACGCAAACCCTCAAAAGTTCCGGAATAACGAAAAGTAAAGTTGCACTTATTTCAGCAAAACAGGTCATATGCCTATCACATAACATAAAAAATTGTTTAAATTGATACAATCTGATAAAAAATACAAATATCAATTTTCGAAAGTTTGACTTAACCGATAACGTAACGAATAAGATTTAGTTTGTAGATAAGAATATATAGCATAAAAATACAAGAACTTTTCATCGATAACAAGAAAAAAATCTTATCTTCATGAGTTTGATGAGCTTGTATAACCAAATAAAATGTTCACCTTTCAGAAACACCAAAAGCTTTTAAAAGAAAATATAGATTTAACAAAAATCAAACTACAAATTAATATACAAGCAAGGAAATATTTTAACTATACGGAGAATCGTTTAAATAAAATAAATTCCCCGAACAATTTCCCAATGCTTTAGACATCCTCAAGGGCGTTGCCCATGGAAAAATATGAAACAAGGTCAAGGAAATTTTACCCATCTCCTGCTATGCTCAAGAGAAAAATCAATAATTCTACGACGAGCATTTTCTTAGCTCAATGCAGAGGTCATTACCTTTTCCTTCCCAAATGAAAGTCGATACCGGGTATTTTCTAGGTGCTTGTATGTGTCTAGACTAAATAATTTTATTTTTTTTTGCGATTTGTTTTAAAAATATAATTGGAAAGTCGTAAAAGAGTAATTAATTTTTAATCTGGAAAGCGAATTGCAGAATTCATAAATTTATGTTGGTAATTTACCTCAAAGTGAATTTATAATCCAATTAGAATTAAAGAAGGAGAACTTCTAGGCATGCTACCTCGAACGCTATCAAATATTTCATGACATTGGGCTTTGAAATAACATTTTAAGGGGTAGGGTGGATCGGTTCCACACAAGAAATTTTTTGTTATAATTTACAAAGATTTTTTTTTAAGGTTCCCAATTTACGCCCACATTTATATAGGATCTATTCTCCAGCTTCTTAACCCAGACAAACTAGGCGGTTGATACGAGTATTAAGGAAATTTTTGTATGAAATGACGTATAGCTATAAAACTAAGGTATTTGATAGGAAAAAAATTAAAATCTAAATCGCCAAGTACAAAATTTCAACATCTATGCTCAGTTACTGATATATGCCGACACACAGAAAACGAGGATGCAAATTAAATGTCAACATTTCCTGAAAGAATGTTCAAAAACTTAAGTTTAAACCTTCTCTCCGTTTGAATTGCGAAAAATAACTCTAAAAAATTCTTTTAAGTTTGAGAAAATCACTCAAAACGAAGTTCGAATTTGGCAAAATTATGAGCATGTCCGTGCATTTGTCTGTCGGTCTGTCTGTCATACTAATATATAAAAATCAGTTGGTGTCTATCTGTCTGTCTGTCTCTTCCTCTTTGACGAAAAAACGGCTGAACCGATTGACTTGAAATTTGGCATGAGTGTCTGTGGTAGTTCTGGTTCCAACATAGGCATACAGAAAAGTATCGCTAGGGGGGGGGGGGGGGGAGTAAGGGGAGGAGTAAAGTGATTTCGAAAATCAGTTTTTGCGCTATGTCACTCTTTCGCGGGGAAACTACTGCACCGATTGGCCTGAAATTTAGCTCCAACATAGACCATAACAAAAATTGAAAAAACTTTACCCGGCAACGACGGGTATGGAAGCTAGTGTTGAATAACTCCAAAAAGCGTTGACCTAGCGTCTTGAAATTTTTGGTAAATAAGTTTTACAAAAATCGTAGTTTTCTATCAACTTTTAGAAAAGTAACGGTAGCTATAACGGTTGACTCCCATATCATTATTTTAAAAAAATACGGTTTTTTCAAAAAAAAATCGAAAACTATGCACTTTTGAGAAAAAATGAATAAAACATAATTTAACGCCGTGGTTCCCAAACTGGGGGGCGCGCGCCACGGCCAGGGGGGCGTGAAGCAATTTCAGCCGCGCCCCCCCTTGGGAGCGTAGAGCTACGGACGGTAGGCGTGAAGAAATTTGAAATTAACATTTCAAGATATTGTTCTCGTCTTGTCGATTGACTAAAATTTTTAAGCAAAGCAGCGTTGCAGACTTAATCTGGAAAGCGATCTCCGGTGTGCTCTGTCAAACATCAGACCTAATATTCAGATTTTAGTGAAAAAAAAACAGTGTCACCCACCCATCCCATTAATTTTCTATTTTTTCAGTTTTTTTTTTGTAGAAACTAGGGAAATAAATAATTGAAATGGACAGTAAAAGTGTGTGTGGATTTTTACCTTACAATATTAGAATAGAACCACGGAGGTTTGACAGGTTTTCAGAAAAGGGGATAAGTGTGCAAGGGGGGCGTCAAATGAAAAAGTTTGGGAACCACGGATTTAAAGGATATCAAATTTTCCACGTTTTTTTATTTTAAAAGATTTTACGTATCTTTAACGGTTCTCAAGAGATAAACCAAGGAAGTTATTTATAATTTTTTCCAAAAATGAAAATTAGTCATAGACAGTCTATATTTAGAACTACATTAAAAATTTTGACAGCCTATTGTAAATTTGACCAAATCGATATTGATATGCTATTCCGATAAGAAACGTAAATTTAATGACTTTATCACAGAAATTTATTGTATATTTAGAATAATCTTCCGTTTAATAACATTTAATACTGTCGGAATTACTGTGCATCGGTCAATATTTATTGATTTAAAACCTATAATAAAAATTATATTTCGGCTGCATCATTTACAATTCATTAATATTTCCTTACAACGTATAAAGTCTGGTTTAAATGGAATTTCCACTTTCGAAATTGGTGCCACCATCTCATTTCAATGTTTCTCTTATCGAACATAATAATAATAATTTGGGTAAAATATACAGGTAAGGAATTTTACCTTCATTTGAAGGCAATAAGCAATAGCTATTTAGAAAAAAAAACGAAATATTTTAATTGCTTTGCTTAAAAATACCTTTAATTTATAAGTTTGATCAATTTGAACGGCACAACGATAACAAGCTGCGTAAATTTGGGCAATTTATGTTTATCAGCACAGTAAATGAGGTAAAGAAAACCAAGAACATTTTTTGTTTCTTTTTTAAAACGTGCCGAAATTATAATCGTAAACTATTAGTCAATCTAAATGCCATTGACAAAAAAAAATAAAAATAAAAATGTACTACGTACTAAAACACATGATCGTGATAAATGAATATTGCTAGGGAAATATGAATTATTATTTGATAATTAAAAAACAATATTACCCAAGCGTAAACAAAACATGCTTGATTACGCCACATGTTGTGAAATGTTAAAAGAAATTAACACTCGATGTGAAATGTAATGTAATTTAATGACAAAAATATGTAAAAATACCATTAAAAATGCCTCGACAATTACAAAGTTCTTGTTTTTTGTCATTTTTGACTGCTAGATGACATTCATCGAAAACATCACAATTGTATTTTTCTACATCACATTTAGCTAAAAATTTAAAAATTCTTTTAACACCAAAAGCAAAAAAAAGTGTTCTGATTGATTGAAAATATTCACAGGTACTTATCTTACATCTATAATGGTTATTTTAATTATAGCATGATAGTCCACGTGCAATCAATAGAAGCGTAAAAAATAATTTTCTTTAAATTGCCACAGAATTCGTTCTTAATGAAGTTCTTCATATCTACGAGCAATCTTTTTAAATACATTATACTAGATTGTGAATCTGTCATTGCCGGGTTAAAGTATTGTATTTAGTATATTACGTATTAGAAACACAAAGGAAAATCTAGAAATCACTTTTCCAACAACTGTCGAGAAAATAGTGTCATCTTTTAAGGTGCCATTCCACATGAGAGTAAATGCCGGCGAGAACCTCTCGATAGCAGCTACTCGCAAATGGACACGTCTCTGAGAATCGCTCGCAGAAACTCGCAAAAACTCGCGAGCTAGTTTCTGCGAGCTGTCAAAAGTGATTCTACTCTCTAGTGGACACGCCTCCACTGAACTCTCGGGGAGTAACTCGCCAGATACGAACGGCGTTTGAACGGCGTCGCTCTCGAGAACTCGCTAAATCAAGATTTCGAAAAAATCAAGATTTCGAAAAAATCAAGATATTGGTCACCGGAGGAGATTAATCGCCGAAATTAACTCTCAAATGGACAACATCCTGCGAGTAACTCTCGAGAGTTTTTGAGAGTTACTCACGGATTTACTCTCATGTGGAGCGGTACCTTTAGAGGACAAAATCAAGAAAAATTGATAGGAAAATGATTTTTTCTCACTTAAATCATGTTTTTGAGATTTTATTGTATGAGTTTTCACTTTCTCTAGGTCCTAGAAGGGGCTTAAAGGGGAGATATCTGAAGAGGGGGTTTAAACAGAATTTTTTCCAAGACAGAAAAAAGTTACCAAATCTGTTGAACAGTTCTCAGTTATCACTAAAGTCGTTCGAAGAGGAGGGGGAGCCCAATATAATTTTGTTCTTCATTCTGCAATTAACTCTGCCCACATAAGAAATTTCATCAAAATCGGTACAGTCGTTTTCGAGTAATGCCGAAACGCACATATAAACCGACGAAAAACCATTTTGAAATTGTTACTTTTGTTTTCAGTTACAATTGAATACATCGATGCATATCAAAAGTTCTGAGAATATTCAAAAAAAAAGATGGTCAATCGTTAACAATTTTATTAGATAGTCTTTAGCCCATCTGCCCACCGACTGCAGACACATTTTTTTTTCGAATACAAATATTTTATAAGCAACTCAAAACTGTTTTTAAGATGTTACCTCATCTTAAATCAAAGTATCTACCTATTTTTCCGGCAAACATGACTTGTGTGTCCGCATTTTCAGGGTGGGTAAAAAAAACTATGTTTTATAATAAAATATCAATTAAAATCAATCTTATTCAAGTACAGTATTTATAATTCGTGTTAATGGCAAAACCATATTTCAGCTGTGACACCAATTTCAAATTAAAAAATTATTTATTGCTTTGCATGCGATTTTTCAAATAACATTTTATATGCATGCACCTTCACAATGAAAAGAGAATTTCCAATCCATATGGTATATCTAAATACTTTCGATAACAATTTTATATATCCATTCAATTGGCAAACAGTATAATTTAATTGTAGAATTTTATTATTGAAGCCATTTTGCAATTTTATATTCAAATTAGAGTTGCAATTGTTTTTTATCGGTTGGTCGATCGCATTAAAACCATTTTTATTATTCAATGCAAAATTGGATTGACAACTCGACGACCTGCTATCGTACGAGTAATTTGCAATGATATTATATTGCTTAATTTATTTATAGATAATATCCATCACAAACTAAACCTTTAATTGTATTTTATTGAGCATTGGTCTCTAATTGGTATCCATTTTATTTATTCCATTTATACTTTGTGACAATGATTAATGCATTTAGAAGAATGGTCTGATTTTGAAATAAACATCAGGATTATTCATAAGAAGCGTATATTTATTATATTTGCACGTCTATTCAGTTTAAAAGAGTTTTTTTTTTCGATTTGCTAGAAGATCAAGGAACTCATAGCACTCTTTAATAACACAACATGTTTTTCTCGCTGATAAATGTAAGAATTTCCACCATTTTGAAAAGAATTACTGCTAATAAATCTTTAATACCATTGAAATATGAAAATAATGTGAAGTTTGTGACTTTATCATTAGACGTATTTATTTAATATCAAAGTACAGAACTTAATACCTGTACAATTAACACAGTTCACATGTGACACATATTCGAATGTTTCGTGTGAACTTAATTTTATAATATCACTCTTAAAAGGCTTATCACGTTTAATTGTGCGAAAGATTTCTGAAGCATGACAGGAAAATTATTGTCTTTCAAAATCTCACAAAGAAAA
Source organism: Chrysopilus asiliformis (assembly GCA_964034945.1). Lineage (NCBI taxonomy): Eukaryota > Metazoa > Arthropoda > Insecta > Diptera > Rhagionidae > Chrysopilus > Chrysopilus asiliformis. The sequence continues at coordinate 114,081,599 of OZ035960.1, forward strand.
TTTAAATTAAAAGCAAACATATTAATCGTATTATGAGATTTATTTTTGAGACCAGAAAAAAAAATTCAAAATGTAATAGAAAATCTTGCTAAATGTCCATTTAAACATTCGGTATACAAATTTATACAAAAACACCACTTAGATCCGGAAAAAACATATCGTAGAAAAAAATAATTTTTGTAATCATCATACTCATACTAATATATAAAAATGAGTTGGTGTCTGTCTGTCTGTCTGTATGTCTGTTCCTCTTTCAAGCAAAAACGGCTTGACTTGAAATTTGGCATGAGTATCTGTGGTAGTTCTGGTTCCAACATAGGAATACGGAAAAGTAGCGCGATGGGTGGGGGGTGTGAGGGGGGGGGGGGGGGGGGGGAGGTAGTGATTTCGAAACTTAGTTTTTGCGCTATGTTACTCTTTCGCGGGGAAACTACTGAACCGATTGGTTCCAAATTTGGCATAGATGTTCGTCGGGGGTCCAGCCCCAACACAGACCCATTAAAATGTAGCCCGAGAGGTGGGGGAGTAAGGGGAGGGGGTAAAGTAATCTCGAAACTTAGCTCTGCCTCTATGTTACCCTTTCGCGTGAAAACTACCGAGCCGATTGGCCTGAAGTTTAGCTCCAACATAGAGCATAAAAATTTTTTTTTTAAACTTGACCCGGCAACGACGGATATGCAAGCTAGTACAAGAATAAAATACGTTTTCTTATGTTTTTTACTTTCTTATACGTCATATAATAAAGTCATGAAACTCTTCGACCTCTTATTTTTTGTTAAAAAACATTCCCCGAGCAATCCTGAGTCGACTGGAGCATTATTACAAAAATGTCTTTCTGTCTGTCAGTAAAATTGCTTGCAAACTTACGGTTTTTAGAAAAAAAAATAGTTAAAGGAAAAATAAAAGTACTAAAATTCTCCACATTCTTGCCGTTTATCATAAATGGATATATTTTATCGTTATCGAGATATTTCAGATTTTGTGAAATAAAATTTCGTATTTTAAAATCTCGTAAGTGGCGCAAGAACGTAAATTTTGTATACGAAAGTTATGTGCTGTACATATTTTTTGTCGTTTTTACACCAAAGATGCTAATGTAGGTAGGGGTCTTGATGCTGTTTTGAAAGAATGCAAATGAATTTTACTTAAATCTTCCCCCAATTGTCAAATTTTCGAGTTTTGTTTGAATGAGTTTTCAGCCACCCCCTCATTCACCAACTACGCCGGTGCGTATATAAACTTTTAGTACCAGGAAGACCGAACCATGCTCGGCGATCTCAAAATCCTCCTTCTGCCTCTGTCTCTGAGTAATTCAATCCGATTGTAATTGCAACATGATTCGTATAATGAGGTTCAGGGAACTTAATTATTTTGTAATTACTATTTTTCGCCTGCGATAGATAATCTAAAAAGTGATATTTTTAGAATGCATATCGAAAAACCTTACACCCTAGCAATATTGCGAATTTTCATTAAGATACCTTCACGTAATTCGGAGACACCAAGCAAGGGGTATCGAGGGGAGGAAAAATTCAGGTTTTTAGTTGGAAAATCGAAAGCCCTCAGCCCCCTTAGTAATTCTGTAAAGTTTCATTAAAATCGGACCACCCAATTCGAAGATAACAGGCGAGGGGTATCGAGGGGAATTTTCTCAGAGGTGAGACCTATCTAGATCGATTTTTTGTCCCCGAAAATCCCTAGCCCCCAAGTTTCGTGAAAATCGTTAGGCGGGGTTTCGAGATCGTTGTGCAAACCTTCCTCGTATTATATAAACTTTTATATTGCTGTTCTAATTAGATAATGAATTTGACAATCCCGTAAAACTATTCGGACACAAGACTGAAAAAATTGAATATTGCTCAAGAAGTTGAACTCATTATAAAATAAAATAAATATAATTCATCTAGCACAACTTGAGTAATTGATATGTTACCTCGAATAGTCTATACGTGCTGGTGAATCAGAATGGAGTATTAACAACCACCAAATTTCTGGTATTTGTCTATCCGTCGTGTATCGAAGATTTTGAGTAAAGAAGAGACACTGGCCAAAGAAAACACTTGAACTTTGAATTTTTATCTTCAAACAAATTTAATAGCAATAATATAATGATTTTGATTGTTTTGACTGAAAACATCAGGCACTCGTAAAAATATCCATCGTTTATTTTGTATTTGAGGTACTTGTCATGGGACAACCTTTATTTACAAAACATTTTAGACGTTGACGTGCAACTCTTATCTTGAGGGAAAGCATTTCCATTCATTCATTCAATAAATATACAGCATGAGACATCAAGAATTATTTATCAACCACAAAAAAGCAACGAAATAAAACCTCATTTCATCAGTATTTTATTTGCTTAAAGCGTTCTTCTTCTTTTTTCAAACATTAAGTTTTTCATACAACGCGATGGTCCTACAAGTACATTTGTGTACAACTATACAATATATATATCGACATGCCAACTTGATCTAATCACTGAATCTTTTTTTGCTTTGTCTCCTTTTTTCATATCTTTTTTTCGATTTCCTGGATGTTTTGCGATGAATAAAAAATTAAATTCGAACAGACATGACTTAGAAATAAATGGACTTTGCTGATGGGCTTCGGTACCCTTCTTTCTTTCTTTTTTTTCTTATCTAGATTTCAGCATTTAGAAAATACCTGAATTAGTTTTTTCCACTAAACTAGGTATTTTTCTTAATTTGTGTTCTGGAAATGAAAAAAATCTGAATTAATTACATGGTACCTACCTATGAAGAATTTAATTACAGGAATTCTGCTTCTCGCCCTAGGATTTCAAAAGTTTTTAGGCATACTTTTGCTCATCTGTGATTAATGCATTTAATATGACTATTTTTGGTTCTGTTTTTCATATTAGAGGCTCCTATTTATTTTTGAATAACCAAAATTTTATTTAAAAAATAATTGGGGTATTCACATTTGCTATTAAAATCGTTATTATCGTCGTAAAATAGTTTTATTTTTAAGTTTTGTAACCAACAACAAAATACGCGACAATTTATTATTGTATTAACCGCTTGAACCTGTCCAAAAGTTAGAGAAAATGTCCAACACGATTCCTCATTTTAATTACAGTAGGACCCCAACCGTGCAACTTGTTTAGGTACCTAAAAATTTCGGGCATCCCCACGAAAACACTTTATGCGCCTTCTAAATTGTCAAATTGTTATTAAATTTGTTATCGGGGGGGTTCTTTCGTTACTCTACGGGTGGGCCAAGCACATACTATGGTGGCCAGTGGAGCTCGGCTAGCTCTCTCCAACTGGACCACGGACAAAAAGGTTAAACTATCTTGGCCAGAAGGGCCGGGTATGCTACTGTATAGGGGAAGGTGGCGGATCCATTACTGAAGCCAACCTCTCACCCCCTCGTAACTCCGCAATGCTCCACCCACACCACCGGAGCCATCACATCTCTCTCATATGTTGAATTTATTTAAGCATGATTAAATGCAAACTTACCTTGCAAATTGTTGTAGTCCGCGACTCTCCGCTAATGTTTTAAGGGGTTTCTTCTCTTCTTCTTCCTTCTTTGCTCCACTTGTCATCCTGCTCCCTTCACACTTCTTTTTCACTTTTCCCTTGTCCAGAAACTCCTTCACTTTCCTTCTCACGTGACACTTTCCTTTCACTTTGTCCAAAAAACTCCCTCACTCCCCTTTTTCGTCACACTTCTCGCCTTGTCCAAAAACTCCCTCCTTCCCTTTTTCTGTAACACTTTCCTTTCACTTTTCTCCTTTTCCGACTTTCCCTACTGTTCCTTTTCCTTTCCATTCGAGAAAAAAAAACTTTTTTTTTTCTTTTTGCTCGAAGGAGGAAGAAGTATATAAAAAAACGTAACGCGAGTTGTGGTCACGACTGACCGATCGAAAATTTTATCCAAGAGTGATCCGCTGCGCTTTCTTTTTTTTGCGCATCTCGCTTCAAAAAAGGAATCGAGCAGACAAAGGCTTTTGTTGGAATCATCGCCAGCTAGACAAATTTACCGTAAGGATCTCGAACATTCGATTCTATTATCAGGCGAGCTATTATAATATCAAAAATTCTTTTTGATACAAGCCGTTCGTTAGTTACCAGGCGGTTAAACCAGGGATTCTCAACCTTGATATTTGTTGCAAAAAGGATTTTTCTTGAAGATGAAAGAATTAATATAAATGTTTTAACTGGCGTTCATTACACCGATTGTTGCTAACGCGATGAAATCAGGGATGCTCAACCTTGATATTAAAAGAGATCTTACTTGAAGAGAAAAGAAACTGGCGTTCGTTACAAATTGTCAGATTATTCTTTAATCTTTTTTCGATTATCGAAATTTTAAGGAACCTTTCAGGATGCCAAAAATTTTGGTAACGCAACATTTTTTTTTGGGTACGGGGCGAAAAACGTTCCAAAATCTCTAAACGCCGCCTATGTTGCTGATTGCAATACACCTTTCCTTTTTTTGGTGGCAAATTGGGCGTGCAAATAAAGGCAGACTAGTACATATATCTAAAAAGTTGTAAGACTGAAATCATCGCAGTTGTGTATACCTTGCGCATTAAATAAAAATGGTCTTCAGTTTTCAGATCTCATCTATGCACATCCATCTAAATTCCCAGCATAAGTTAATTAAAAAACTGTATTCATTTTTCGATTGATTTTTCAATGAGGATAAAATAAATCGATTTCCATCGGCAGACCGTGCCTTTGGATAAGCAAAATTTTTAAATAGAGCACAGCAAACTAATGGCATCATCGCTGAGCGATCACCAACGAGCATTATTACTCTTTTATTTCTTGTTGAAGTTGTAAATCTCGTAAATCTTATGGTCCACGACTCGACTGGGTAGGTGGGTGTGTAATTTAAATGGCTGAAGCTGAACCGACATGAGCATAGAATTAACATTTTGAATGCTGGTATGTATCCATTTACAAAAATATATATTCGGAAAACTTTTGCGTATAGTCGCGGTCATGCCAAGAGTTTTATGGGTAACATCTAAAAAGTTTCCAATGCCAAAATGTCTAGTCGCGCCAAGACTGACATCGTAAATTTCAAAGAAAATTTCATTTAATTGATATTCTTCATAGTGAATTTCAAGAAAAATTCTTTAATGAATACTTAAATCATTTCGCGGAGGTGGACGCAGGAATGAGAAAATAGCATAAAAAGCATTTCAATAAATATTCGCATAACCCATTGCTAATGTAATTAAAATTTTAAAATTACTTTGTATCAGAGAGAAGGAAAAAAATAAAATATCTTTGTTGTTGAAATGCAAAACATTCCATTGGATCTATGTCAGTTTCATTGAAAATACCATCAATCGTTAAGCAAATCGTGAATTTATTTTAACATCCGGATTAGGTATTTGAATATTTAAAATAATTTCGAATAGATTTTATTGCAGTCGAGTCAATTTCGTCTGACAAAATATTTTAAATTTATTGAATTCTTCCATATTAAACAAATTAAGTGATATAATCTAATAACATAAATTAGGCAAAAGTTGAGTATACGAAAATGTTTGAAAAATATTTTTATAGCCAGTTGTTGTCATAAAAGATGTTTTATAAACTAAAACTAGAATTTTTTATTGGTTTTATTGGGAAAGCAAAATGAAACCTGAAACGAAACTTTTTTCGAAGTTTTTTTTCCCAAAAGAAGATTTTTGCTTCTAAAATTAAAAACTCTAATGGTGGATTTCGAGTTAGCCGGTTCTTTTCCCTTGAAATTCGATCACTAACTCGATTTAGCGGCCGCGTAAAATTTCGTGAAATAAATTCGCCCCCTTGTGGAAAATCGTTGCAAAAATGCGCCGCAGGCGACAAAAAATGTAATTTACGGTAATTCCCAGCCGAAGTTTAGTGTTTTTTGCAGGGTCATTATTATTACGATTAATTACTTATAGCACTAAATTGATATATCCGGGGAAAAGTTTAGTTTTCGAAATGCCAGGACAAAATGCCCAAATTCGGGACTCTCTCGAGCATTCCGGTATGTTTACAAGAATTGCGAGCCATAACGACTTGCTTCAGCTAGGAAAAAAATACGAAAAAACAGGTATAGTGTGAATATCAGTCCATTTGTATCGGAGAAAAGGTAAGGAGTGGTCAGATTGAATTTTGATGTATGGCAGAGTTATGTAGTTTTTCTTCTGACAAAAGCCAGTTCTGTGCCAAATTTCAACTTTCTACTTGCATTAGTTCTCGAGTTTTCAAATGTTTTCATATAAAAACTTATTCTATGCCAAATTTCCACTTTCTACTTTCATTAGGGCACCTAGGGTCGCCTCAAAAAATTGTCCTAGCTCAAAATGGACAACAAATTTCGATTTCATATGTTTTTATATGAAAAAATGTTTTCATATAAAAACATATGAAGTTAGGTTTTGTAAGAAAAGGATCATCTCACCGTTAGGTGGACTAATCTTTCCAATTGGTTCATACAAACTCATTTTAATTCATACAACTATAAACCTATAGTAACTTGGCAGATATTCATTGGGATACGTATCTCAGATAGGGCTGTGATGAATCAGGGTCAAGGTATTAAAATTTAATTCTTCATTGGATTAACTAAAAGATTTATAAATTCCGCATATCAGCTGCATATAATTTCCCCTCAGCCATTTGACTTGAAAAATGAAATATTTTACAACTGCTTTAATTAAATTTTGATTTATGATAGCAGACTCTGCCAAATCAACTGTATTTATCTTAAGCCTTACTGAAATACGTCTAGAATCTTGAACTAAAATGCGACAAAAAAAAATTTTGACGTACTTTTCGCATATTTTTCAGATTTTTTCATTATTTTCAGCCTAAAAGACAGAATATAACGAATTTGATTTAATTTTTTCATCTTCGGGTAAATTGTTTGGCATACGATTTCGAACGCCTCTTCCTAATTCTCAAAAGCGAAACGATCATTAAGTCTTATCGTATTCTTGACACGCTAATCTCAAACTAAAAATTATTCAAAGGGGCGGATATTAGTACATAAGTCTCAAATTATTCCCGCTTTCAACCATAAAATATCACAAAAAATACAACAACAAAAAAACACCAGAAAATGTACGAACAGAGAGGATTTTAAACCAAATGGATGAGTGCTTGATTGGTTTCGGTTCTTTGAATTTTAAAATGACACTCCGCATGACAGTCCACATGACATGACTGAGTGAGTGACTGAGCTGAGTGCAAAGATAAAACCATTCATGATGTTGTTTTTTTACAAAAAACCAAAGGAAGAATAAAGTCTGCTGTATGATGACTAAGTTAAGATAATAATAATATTGAATTCAGATAATATTTACTATACGCAGAGACATGGAGATCAATCAATTTTTTCGTTAGTGCAATTTGAGAAAAAAGATTAATTTTATTATTTAAACAAATGTAGGGTTTTTTCTTAAAATGAAATTAAATTTGTTTTTAATTAAAACCAAGCAATCCTGAAAGTCGAAAACTATCTATAGGAAAAAATCGATTAATAAAACACGTGTCAGGTTCACTCGACGAAAAAAACTCCACCAAAAAGGAAACTCACCGAAAAGATAACTCACCGAAAAGAAAACTCCACCAAATAGGAAACTCACCGAAAAGATAACTCACCGAAAAGAAAACTCACCGAAAAGAAAACTCACCGAAAAAAAACTCACAGAAACAAATGAAATCGAAATTCACCGAAAAGAAAACTAATGTTGTTTTTGCGGACGTGATGTTGATCTGGTCGAGGATTAAGTTTTCCTTTCGGTGAGTTTGAATTTCATTTCTTTCTGTGAGTTTTTTTTCACTCTGTGAGTTTCAAAAAAATACTTCTCTCATTTGAAGAAAAACAGATTCTAGTTTATAGAAAATTGACAATGAAAAACCGACTCTAGTTCATGGAAAATTGAAAATTATTTAGTTTCATAGAAAATTTTACTTGTATTAGAAACATTTCCCAGTTTCAGAGGAAACATTGAGCGCATTCAGTGAACTGAGCCGCCCTGGAGGAGCTCAGTAGTTGTTAAAATAGCGCTCAGCTGAGCCGCTCAGCATGCCCTGAATGCACTGCTCAGTGATTGCTGATCACAAACCATGGCCGAATTATACACAGGTCTACTGGTTACTTTTTGACAGCCACCATTTTGCTACGTCATCGGCAAGAAATATTCGGTGCATTCTTTGTAATGTTGATTGTGCGTACGGAGTTGTTTAGCTACATGGCCGAATTATACAAGGTCTGCTGGTTATTTTTTGACAGCCACCATTTTGCTACGTCATCGGCAAGAAATATTCGGTAATGTTGATTGTGCGTACGGAGTTGTTTAGCTAGATGTTTTGAATATATGAGAATTAGGGAAAATTCCCATTCAGTCTTATAAGAATTTCTTGCCGATGACGTCAGAGCCAGAAGCAACTGAGCTGTCAAACAGACCTTGTATAATTCGGCCATGGTTTAGCTAGATGTTTTGAATATTTGAGAATTAGGGAAAATTCCCATTGAGTCGTATAAGAATTTCTTGCCGATGATGTCAGAGTCAAGAGAGACTGAGCTGTCAAGCAGACCTTAGTATTATTGGGCCATGATCACAAACCATCAACTGTCTAACTATATGTATGTCCAACACTCACCTGGCGCTTCTACAACTCCTATTACCTCTCCTCCCATCTCCATTAGCAATTTTTTCCACACTTTCCGTATAATAAATGATACCATTTATTTCAGTCATCTAGTCAGGTACAATTTTTTTGACGTTTCGTACCGCTCAGTAACTGATGCCGCTCAATAAAAAGCTGAGCCGCTCAGAAAGAACGGTTGCATTCAGTAACTAAGCCAGTGAGCTGCTCAAAAAACTTCTGAGCGGCTCAGTTCATGCGCCCATTGAGCCTGTTTAGATTAGCCGATCCAGGCGCCAGGCCATGAACGAAACTGTCAAAATACATGTCGTGCTCTGATTGGTTGGCTGTCAAATTCCACCGTGTTCCACCGTCATTTGTATTCCAATTTTCAAAGCACCAATATTGCGGGAAATTTAAAAGAAAACAGTAAATTGCACCTAATATATTTTTAAATGGTTTTTTCACTTTTTATTGTTTATGGAATATTTAAAATTTATTTCACTCAAATTCAATTGTGATATTATCACAGAATTATATGAATTTTATACCGATTGTCAGTTTGTTCAGTTTCCACGTTTCATATTGAAACTGAAAGTTTTGCGTTCAGTTTTCTGTTCCAATCTCAATGTAAACACGAGCAATATTTTTCGTTCATGGTCTGCGCCTGGATCGGCTAATCTAAATAGGCTCATTGTCTTTGAAAATAAGACAGATTTACTTATATTGAAGAAAAATCTTCAGACTGTGAAAAGTTTTTTTTAATTAGCAGATAAAAAGATATCTCCAAACTATAAAGAACATATTTCTGAGGTCTGAAGATACGAATTTCTCTGAGTGGGATTAAATCCCAACGAAAACCGGATCAAAATCCAAGAAATCCGGATCAAAATCCAAGAAACCCGGATCAAAAACTTGTGAAAACCGCACAAAAATTTGGGGCCCTGAAAATCGGTTTCCTTGAAAAAAATCTCAACACTTTTACTAACAAATTTCAACTTCTTTTGTTTCGTATATCTACGGATACGAAGTCGTAAACAATCGTGAATTAGGAAGTGTTAAAAAAATACTGTCCAATAGCTTTTGATACACAACATTAAAATGAGCGTTTGATGCGCATAGTTAGAGAAAGCGAACCCAAATTCATTTCGAAAAAATCCGAGTTCAAAATTTTTTATTGAAATTACTTTTACTATGACCGTGTATAAAAAGTACAACATCATACTTTGTACAAGGAAATAAAAATTCAACATCCAATAAAACATCTCCCAAACCCCAATGCATGTCACGACCTACTCAACAAATCCAAAAAAAAATCTTGCCATAAATTCGAAAATAAATTTTGTTACCCGCTGAATTTGTAATTTTGATTCTAAATGAAAGTTATATAAATAAAAAAAAAGCAAAAGCGCAAAATTCACTCGTAAATAATAAAATGCTAATCGCAACTTTTTACTAAAAATTTTATATCTTTTTAGAGATCCGGTCACAAATTATATTCGCTCAAAGTATATTAAGACGACGACGTTCAACGATATTTTGTGTGAAATGTCTGTATATTAAGACGACGATGAATGCCATCACAACCTACTTTACTTACACTTAGCTGATAATTTTCTAACCAAAAAATTCACGTCATTGATTCGGCATAATTTTTAAACAAAAAGAAATAAAGCTTTTGCTGAAAAACTCTGGCAATTGACCAAAATCTAAAATTAGGGCCAGCTGATTCGCAAAAATTACAACTAAACTGACATTGACATTAAGTGGTGCATTGGGTTTATTAGTTTCTCAAGAAAATTTCAATCGCGCGAGGTTTAAGTCGTGCTGTTCTGTTTGAAAATCAACCGAAAATTTCAAATTTTTTAGGCCAAACTCTAGTTATTACTTGTTATTGTGTTTTTAAGGTAAGTTGATAATGAATATTCTATAAAATAATGTTGTGCAGCCAAAAAAAAAATGTTGTGCATAATGCACAACAAACAAAACGATGTAATGTTATATAAAGAAAATTTGTCGCAATTCGAATTGAATAAAAATGGCGGATGTGCTTCTTAATCAAGTCATTTGCCGAATTTTAAAAGTTTGAAGTGAAAATTCGTGTTATTATGATGGAAAAACGAAAGATTTGATGGTTTATGATGGAATCAAAGTGAAAATACACTTCCGTGGCGATGATTATATATGGAAAATGTTTGTTTTTCATTTCAGTTAAATACACGGAAAAGACAAAACGTAATTTTCAGTTTTCCGCAATACGAAATTATCATGTGTTCTCATGTATAGAGGATACCATGAATATCCCTTGAGCACGTTGTGCACCGGCACGTTTGTAATTATTAGTTTTTTTTATTTGGTTCGTTATTCTACGAAATCCAAAGAAGGAAAAAAAACGTCTGAAAAGAATTATTATAATAAAAATAATATTATTAAACTTTGGTTAATGAGGATTTTGTGGGCAGGCAGTATTAGTAGAGACCTCATGCTGACGGATAAAACTGTTTGTGTATTTGGGTGGGAATTGATGCGAAAACCACCACCGGGAAATCTAAATTCCATAGCGTGGCTGGGCTAGAGAGCCATGGTATCAGTCAGCTTCCGAGTGTAATTTACGGGCCTATAATTTAATGGAAATGGGAATTAAACGACGTAATTGCGAGTAATTTATTGCAGCTATAAAAAAGAGGTTGATTGCCGACATGGCTATATAAATATAGCTTTATGTGTGCATATATTTATAACAATCATACCTCGTATATCTAAATATGACGAAGCATATGCCATTGAGAGTGAATGCTTTTTTTTATACACATTCTTCAATTGCTCGTCTTTCAGATATTGTCGAATAATAATTTCCATAGTCATATATAACCATAAATGGATGACTTTCCTTGATGGTTGCTGTTGAAATTATGACGATGGTTCCTAAGGAGATTCTAATTACACACCAAAACTAAAACCGAAGCGAAAAAGAAAAACGAACGACACGGCGATTGAGCGCTTATAAATATAGGTACGAAAAGAAAAACATGGCCATAGTAAACCTAATGTCGAACTAATTTCTTTTAATGATGAACGTAGATTGCAACATGGATCGAATTTATTGCATTTGAACGTGGCTGATGTTATTCAGTGAGCAATTGATGATGCACCTTGAATCATTGAATCACTGAATCGAATCAGCACAGTTATTGCTCACAGACCCATCGAGGTCAAAGTACATCACAAATTTTAAAACATTAATGCTTTTCAATGGTTTATGGATTTTCTATAGTTTTGTCTTTCTATGTTCAAATACAGCTTGAAATTACTCTTGCTTAAATTGATTTTAGGTTAATAACAAGCCGGAAAGATAGAAATCGAAAAGCACGAAAAAACCGTCGAATATGGAAAGCAAAAATTAATACTCAATTCAAAAAAATACTTTTCAAAAATCATCACATCCGCGAGTATGTTTTAAAAAATCTATCAATTGCTTTTTTCTTCTTCTAGACACTGAAAAAACTGAATGTGTGACATTTCTACGGCTTTTTTGTGTTCACACATGATATTTAAAGATCAAATTCGCCATTTTACAAATCAAATTCGCCATTTTAAAAATCAAATTCGTCTTCAAAAAAATTTTGATTGTCATAAATTTGGTTTTCTGTTCAATTCATCATTTAAAAAAACTTCAAAAATTGTTTTTACACGAATTTGATTTACAAAATGGCGAATTTGATTAACAAACTACCCTAGTAGCACGATCATCATGAGCACATCGATAAGCTCATAATCGCGAACAGGTGAAAGTCATGATGATTTTTGTTCTAGACCTGGGAAATATTGTCATCATGACTCATCATTATATACTCATTTTTACTCATGATTCCTTCGATGACCTACGTATGAGCCTCTCGATGAGTATAATGGCGCGCCGTACTGATGATGTATTGATGACTGCTCATTGGTAAACTCATGGCTAGCCGAATTGGCTGCCTGATCAGTAAGCATTTTGATAAATTCATTATTTTTATGGAATCATCTGATTTTTATCCCATTTCTATAGGAAATCATCTGATTTTTATCCCATTTCTATAGGAATCGCTTCCACTAGATTTTTTTGGTTTGCAACTCATCCTGAATTGGGATCGCGCCTCCCAAAAATGAATATTTCATACCAATTTTTGTCTCTGCTGCCGCACCTGGAGTTCTAAACAGAATGCGGATCGAAAATTACTATGCAACATTTGTAAGGTGTAGCATGCTATCAATAGCGATGAACGTGATAACCGCTTGGATTCGTGGAGTCGTTGGCACCAAGCTGTAGTCAGTTCAGTGCTTTCCTACTAAGCCTACCTGTCGCTCAAATTTAAAGCAATAAACACTTGTCCTGCACGGTTTCTGATAGTCTGGCTTCGCAGCTACGCGAAAATCTTCTTCTTCTTCATTGGCGCTACCACCGATTTCCATTTTTGGCCTGCCGCAATGTTGCTCGCCAGTGATTCGGTCGAGTGCCGATATCCTCTAGTTTTGCTTCCCAATTATTTTCAAAACCTGCGGTCAACGTCGTCTTGCCGTCTGAAATTCTGTCTCTCCCGTCACCATTTTGGTTCTCCCTCGTCTCAAATTTCGGTAGGCTCGCTCGTTTGTTGGAACGTTACCTAGAACGAGGAACTACTCTATTAAAATTAAATAATGTATCTTGACTGTATTAAAAAGTGTTATAGCCGTAATATAGTTTCATCGCTTTTAGAAAATACATAAAAATGAATTAAGAAAACTAAAAATATATCAATAAAAGACATTTTTCCTATACTTGATCGCCTAATATCCCTAAAAGGGATATCACATTGATAATTAAGCCAACTCAATAAGCAGAAAATTATTTTATAGCGCAGCATGATGTAAACTTTTTCGAAACTATATAGAATTGGTTTATGGATATTGCCGTTGAGATGGGCCGGCCGCATCATAAACTTATAGATAGAAGATCTATCCAACATCCAAATAAGAAACTCAGGCCAAATCTTAAGATTTATACCTCAAGAGTTTTCTGCCGAGGTCGATGAAAGAATCTTTTATTCTATTGTCTATTGTTACAAGCAATATACATGATAAAATGTGTTGGTATTATGCCCCCTTCGAAATAGTTTATAATTTTATTACTTTTTCTTTCATTTTTTCCGCTGCTTTTGTTGTCAAAGTATCAGCGTTTTCCTGCACAAAATTACCATGGACTTTGCTATGTTTGAGGTAATAAAAACTTGTTAGCGGTTATCTAGCTTGAATTTTTCGTTTCGTTAAAAGCACATTGATATATTGTGTTCCTACCTTCATAAAATTTTTACAAACTACTGATAAATCTAACTCGATCCCTCATTTAATTTTTTTTTCAAAGAAATTGTGACTTACTCAAAAAACAACAATGGACTGTAGAGTAGTTTATGTTAAAACTAGTTTTTACATACCATGATTATTATGCTGAAAAATTGTGGGAAATATATTATATAGGCTTTAAGTGAAAATGTGATAGATCGGGGCTACAAAATGCTTATTTGGATTTTGCTGATGGGAGGCGACTTTTAAATTATATTTTAAAAAATTGATGATATTTTCACACGCTAACAATAACCATACATATACATATAGTTTGGTCAAGAACAAAAAAGAACCAATCTTTTGACAGGAATCAAACTTGTTCTGTGAGACCTATTTTTTCTCTGAAATCGTTAGCGCGGTATTACACACGGCAACCTTCGGGCTTACTTAAGCCAATTTTCAGGAGAAACGACTGAGGAGGGAAAAGTTGCCACTCAAAATCATGGCTTATCGACAATCTGCATACATGCAAAGCGTGTGAACCGGTTTGGGAAAAGTAGTAGGCAGAAATCATTTTCGTTCTGACCGTCAGCAGGTAAAGATCTTGGGAAGTATATGAGCAGCAGCAATTTCAATGGTTTGAGTCCACACACACACATGTAAACTTGTGTAGCATATGCAAACAGGATTGGCTTATTTAAGCCACAAATGTAAGCACATTGGCTTATTAAGCCCAAAAGTTGCCTGCTTACTTAAGCCAAATGTAATCTGGGGCTTATAGAGATGACTCAAAATATAAATATTAGAAACATATGAAACTAGGATAATGAATATGAAACCCAGTGATTACCAGGCTGTGGAGTCAGAGTAGGTCAATTTTCACAAGACAGTTTAAGAGTCGGAATCGGAGAAAATTTGGCGACTCCAACTCCGAACCGGTCATTTTACCTCCCTTGGCCACCCTCACTTTAGTTTAGGTCAAACCTTAATGATTTGCAACCAGAAACAATGTTTGATTTGGAGTTTGAGGAGATTTGAAGATTTTTTTTTACCTTAAGCAGTCGAAGTCGGAGTTGGAGTTAGACCTTCTAGACATTCAGGAGTCGGACTCGGATATTTTAAAATTTCAAGAGCCGGAGTCGAAGGTTGAGCCACCGTCACACAAGCTTGGAATACGTCACCAACTAAAATCTTCCCCTCTTCCCTGTAAACCCCTCTCCTGCTATCTCCTGAAGTTCTGATGGAATTTTTGTTCCGTTTTCACTGTTGTTCCGTTTCATCTTAGAAAAACTTTTGCCACATTAAATAAAACCTCTCTACAGTTTTTTCTAAAATCGCTGAAAGGATTTTTATCCGGTTTTCAACATTACACAAGTTGTCCTTCAAAGAAATACCCCGTAGGTATAAATAACTTAAAAAAATCAAATTCGTTTTATAAAATTAATGAAATTTCGGAGTATACTGAAATTAGTAAGTCGAAAAATTAGTAATTTTCTTAGAAATGTCTGCGGAATGAGTGAATTAATATTCCTCCACCCTATATTTAAAAAAACGTATATTACGTATAGAATATATTACGTAAGAAAGATATACTGAAGATATACTGGAAGATATACTGAATAGCTTCAACTACGATTATATTTATAAATTCTCAACTGTCCTTAAATTTCAACGGCTCTGTATCCGTATTTTATACACACAGATAATATATTTAATCGATAAAAACTTTTTTGCTGATATTTGGGAAACTAAAGAAGA
Organism: Chrysopilus asiliformis; assembly: GCA_964034945.1. Classification (NCBI taxonomy): domain Eukaryota; kingdom Metazoa; phylum Arthropoda; class Insecta; order Diptera; family Rhagionidae; genus Chrysopilus; species Chrysopilus asiliformis. The sequence goes on from OZ035960.1 coordinate 114,097,270, forward strand.
GTTTATTGAAAAACGTACTTGAAAGATGCATGAGGTGCCCCGGATGTCAAATACACATGCAGGCGTTGATGTCATTGGCGAAACATCACTGCTGGGGCTGACGAATCTCACATGAAATGAAGTTAATATCCTGTGAGGAGGCAATCATATCTAAGTTGACGTAATTTGAATTTTCGAAATTACATATCTTCATATTGGTCTGTATGTATGTTAGTCTGTATGGTTTAGCTGACGTATAATCGCACACAGAATGATGAATTTGACGTAATTCAATCGTTGAACGATAAGCGCCGAGGTGAAGAGACGATGCCAAGTCAACACACGTCATTTCATCGTCAATCGAGCACTACTACATTAATTAAAAAAAGAAAAAAAAATCAATTTTCATGAAACCAATCTCTAGATTTCGAGATACGTCTTTCAGAGTTATTTAATATCTGCCAGATGAATGTCGATTTATTGAATATTATTGAGAACATATGCATATAAGATGGTATACTTTGAAAACTGGATGTTGTGTGTAGGAAAATAAATATCATTCTAAGCGTCGGATTGCAAATCTAACACGTTCGTGACATTTGCTTTTTCAACTTTTTTTACATTTGGACATCGTGTACCACGGGTGGTACACTAGCGATTTGCGGTTGTGCGCCATCAGTGGTACACGGTGCGTGTTTTTATATTACTTCATAAAATACTGACAATTTATGTTAAAACTATGTTTTTATACTTACGACTGTCAGGAATATTCAAAAATCGATTGCACTATGCATGTACCACCAGTAGTACACGATGTCACGAACGTGTTAATAATAAATTTTTAGATTCTAATTTGTCTAACAAAAATTTAGCATTTGTTCTTTGTGGCGAATTTGATTTCTTTATGAAGATTTTTTTTTTGTTGTAAAATCTGTACAAAAAAATCCCGAACAAGAGCAATAATTAAAAACTTAGGACTAAAAATAAAATAGGTCATCAATTACTAAAAAAAAATTACTCTGGCTTGAGAATCATATTTTCGGTAATTGCAACAAAAAGCGACATTCTTCTAACTCAAGTTCAACCATCACAAAGTGACTACATTTTTGTTAGTTACAAGAGAAAAAAATTTAAAACACACATTTTATGAAGATTTATTATTTAAACTTGTCATTTATTTCTTTTCTCTGCTCTCATAAATTATCTTCCTGCAGCGTACAGATATGTATATGTGTCCTAACCTTATTACTATCTATATCTTTATATTATACGTACATGAATGAATAGAATATACAACGACTTTTGTCTAAATGGTTCACCATTTTTCGAATATTTGCCGTTTGCATGCACGCAGTGAAATTACACTGTTGCTCAGCCACTCGGAACTTTTTCACATTTCTTGCGTAATTTAAAACGCAGTAAAGAACATAATTAAAGGAATTTGAATATAAAAACAAAAAACACTTTAATGTACTTTTGGCAAGAGAAAGACTTCCCGTCAAGTCGAGTTGTCGCCGTTTAATTGCTGTAGGATCAAATAAAACGAAATATCAAAATAAAACGAGATTTAAATCTTTCTTATATGTCTTCCTTGTCAATGCTATTAATTAAAAAATATTCTCGATTTTTGTTGTATAATGACAGGAAGGATTTTCCTAAAACATGTTATAGAAAGTTATACAAGTATTTATTTATTTTGCTTAAAAGTTATAAAGGCTTTTTTCTGAGACGTTATCAATAAATCTTTTTCAAAAAATATAAAGAACCGATGAAGATATTTAAACAAGTAAGATTTGTTATAATATAACTAATACACACAATTTTGACCATGTTTAAATGTTTAAATTATGTCGAACTCTTATCTTAATCGTGAAGGTATTTTTTAAAGCATATCTGATTAAGATTGACTTTTTTGTCCGATTGCCTAATTTACAAATAATATTTTGTTTTAATGGAATTTTTCTTTCAACATAAGAATTTTCAAATTGATAAAATCTAATCTCCTGACTTGATAGAAAAAAAGTTCACGCACCATCTTAGGAACTTAAACAGCAGTCTGAACAAATTTAGAAGAACAAAATTTACACAATTTTAGGGAAACAAAAAATTAATTAGATTTTGTGGTCAAAGGGGGAACAAACGAGAAAACTAAGAAATCAAAAAGACTACCCATAAAATACGTTACTCTCATTTCCGGCTTTTAAACCACCCTCTCGTAATACTTTGTATGAAATTTAATTTCGCCATCACACTACCAAAAAACCCTCACCCCAAAATGTGTGACGTTCTCTATGGACAGCCCCGAATTATTATTTTTTTTTAGTTTTATACAAAACTAGCTTGCATACCCGTCGTTGCCGAGTTAAGTTTTTTCAAATTTTTTTTTTTTTCGATGGTCTATGTTGGAGGTAAACTTCAGGCCAATCGGCTCGGTAGTTTCCCCGCGAAAGGGTAACATAGATATAGATATAACATAGAGGAAGAGCTAAGTTTCGAGATCACTTTACCCACTCCCCTTACTCCCCCCACCTCTCGGGCTACTTTTTAATAGGTTTAAGTTGGGGCTGGACCCACGACGAACATCTATGCCAAATTTCAGGCCCATCGGTTTAGTAGTTTCCCCGCGAAAGAGAACATAGCGCAAAAACTAAGTTTCGAAATCACTACCCCCCCCCCTCACTCCCCCACCCCTCCCGCTACTTTTCCGTATGCCTATGTTGGAACCAGAACTACCACAGACACTCATGCCAAATTTCAAGTCAATAGGTTCAGCCGTTTTTGCGTGAAAGAGGAACAGACAGACAGACAGACACCAACTCATTTTTATATACATATTCGTAGTATGAGTATGCACCAATCATGTATTCCGACGCGTCTCTGTCTTTCGACTTCGACGCAGCTTTTAACTCCTGACTTCGCCATATCAGCAGCTTCAAATTTCCTGGAGTGACAGTCAGAATCACGTTTCAATTCATAGTGACGATTCCGCGAAATTTCAAGCTGCAGATATGGCGAAGTCAAGAGTTAAAAGCTGCGTCGAAGTCGAAAGACAGAGACGCGTCGGAATACATGATTGGTGCCCGTTTTTTTCGACCGAAATTTTGAAGAGCGTTTTGAAAAGAACCCAAAATTTTTAAATCTTTTTTAAGTTGTTCGATTTTTGAGGGCGTTAAAACTTTGTCCCTCGCCTCCCTCTTCGGAATACAGGCCGTGTTCATCTACTTACGAAAATGACAGCAAAACTAACGTACGAAATTTGATTTGAAATTTTCAGGGAGTTTTTAACTACTTGCCAGAATTTTGTCGTAAAACTCTTTGGGTATATTTCTGCAAAATTTCCCGACTCGCAAAGAAATTAAATTCCTTGTTAAATTGTCTTTGGACGTGTAAACGTGCCGCTCCACATGAGAGTAAATCCGCCAGTAACTCACAAAAACTCTCGAGAGTTACTCGCAGGAGGTTGTCCATTTGAGAGTAAATTTCCGCGATTTTCCAATATCTTGGTTTTTTGACATCTTGATTTGGCGAGTTCTAGAGAGCCACTCGCAAAATTCAAACGCCGTTCGTATCTGGCGAGTTACTCTCCGAGAGTTCAGTGGAGGCGTGTCCACTAGAGAGTAGAATCACTTTTGACAGCTCGCAGAAACTAGTTCGCGAGTTTTTGCGAGTTTCTGCGAGCGACTCTCAGAGACGTCTCCATTTGCGAGTAGCTGCTATAGAGAAGTTCTCGTCAGCATTTACTCTCATGTGGAGCAGCACCTTAACCCTTTGAGGTCGTTTTTCCGAGGTTGAAAATTTCAAGACTCCTTAAACATTTCGATGTTAATTGCTCAATTTGTATTTCGGAACCGATATTTTGAGGCCTCCAAAATTTCGACGATTCGCGGTCTGGTTTTCTTAGGTTAGTTGATTAACTAGTTGGGTTTTGGAACAAACCCCGTTTTTCGCGTATTTGCCGTGTGTTTTTTTAAACACTTTAGATTTAAAAAAGGTACATTCCTTTTTTTGAGAGTCGGCAAATTTTGCAGAAATCTACCTAAAGAGGAGATTAAAAAAAAAAACGGAAAAACGCAAATATTTAAAGAAAATCTATCCCAGCATGAAAATATTTCTTGTGATATTTAAAAAAACCTAACCCATCTAGCACAATTAAGTGATTTTCCTACTTATTGCAAAATGTAATTTTGATGAATCATCTTTGAGAAATTTTGCGTTGAAGAACTGTCCTGCAAATCGTTTTTTTTTTTTCAGATTTACCAAAAGTGATTACTTACAAAATATTACACTTTGTAACATGAGACGTCTTTTCTATGCTCGATTTTTTTTTCTTATTCTCGCAAGTTTCTAAACATTCTGGTGCCGATTTTTTTGTGAATCTTTAGAATTTGCCAAACATTTCGCTCACGTCGCCAGGTCATTGTTGTTTACCACTGGGAAATCAATTTCTTTCTCCTGGTTCCCAAATACTAAGCTATGGGTATGCAACATCAATTGGGTCGGCCAACATTATGGTTGGTATGAGCGATGCAATGCCTTACTTCTTTGGACATTTACCAAGAATCTCTTTGATAAACGAAACTTCAAATAATCAGCACGAGACTTAGTGACATCACATCGGCTGATCTTTGGAATTACAAAACCTCGTCAGACGATATACTTTTGGCAAAACGAAATTCTTTTTGTCAAAGGAGAAAACCTACAAATTGATAAATTCTTTGAAAAAACAAAATCTATGTTATGCTTAGTATATATGACTATAGATCTGTTCGGATATATAGAAAGTTCTTTTTTTTTCTTTGTTCTAAAACGTTTCTTTGTTCTTGCCGATTTCTTAAAAGTGGAAAATCATCATTGTTGCGAGTGATAAAGGAAATATCTCAACAAAAAAACGTCCTTCACATTAAGTTATGCGTTGGCAAATTATGTACAAAGAAATGAAATTCTCCCTCACTTTGAGAAAATGGCACCATAACAGAGGAGAACAAAGTCCCCTTTTTTTGTTCATTTATCCCCAATTTTTGGATTTTTTCCAATATAGAAAGCCCCAAAAGAGCGACAGTCATGATTTCGCAAGCTTCATCTTTGTCGTCATCTTGGCAAACTTACTCTGAAATTCAATTAATTATCAGCCAAGAGTAACAACGGCATCTATAAACCAATATTCTTAGATGTTGTATGAATTCCTTCCTCTTATTCATCAATTTCAATCGGGTGTTCCATGAGGTAGAAAGCAACTTCCTATACATTTTACTACCAAAGTTACATCTTTCCATCCATCTTTTCCCAGCCATCCGTTCCATCCATCTTCTGTTCATTGGATCAGAATCGATAGTGATTCCTGCTTCGTTGCTGCTTAATTTCCGATATTGGTAATCGATTTTATTTTCAAAGTGACTTTTAGAAAATGTTGCGGAGGCGTAGATATTTGAATTTCTATAATTACTAATGCAAGGCTTGTCGTTATGTGCTCCCTCTCAAAATGATACTGTATTTCCCATTCCAGTAACGAAACTTTAAGATAATGTAGTAAAGTTCATCATGAAGATGGAAATTTGAACAAGCAACTGTTATAATATAGGTATCCAACCGGTGGGGAGGGGATGGAGCTTGGACAGGGAATTATATTGAAATTAACTAAACGCGAGAATAAAAATAGTAAACTAGCTTGCATACCCGTCGTTGCCGGGTTAAGTTTTTTCAAATTTTTTTTTTATGGTCTATGTTGGAGCTAAACTTCAGGCCAATCGGCTCGGTAGTTTCCCCTCGAAAGAGTAGCATAGCGCAAAAACCAAGTTTCGAAATCACTTTACCCCCTCCCCTTACTCCCCCCACCCCTCGCGCTACTTTTCCGTATGCCTATGTTGGAACCAGAACTACCACAGACACTCATGCCAAATTTCAAGTCAATCGGTTCTGCCGTTTTTGCGTAAAAGAGGAACAGACAGACAGACAGACAGACACCAACTCATTTTTTTATGATGATTAATATGATGTAACTATTTTATAATGGGGAATCGAGACTATAACTAAAATAGTTAATTTCAATTACAAAATGGTTAATTTCAATTACAAAAATTGTCCATTTAACCACAAAATAGTAAATTTTACTATTAAGTACTCAAATTTCTAAAATAAAATTGTCGATGTATAAAAATCCGACATTTTCTAGTGTAAAATATAAAATTCGGTGTAAGGTCAGTGTACATATCGAATAGACCTAATAATTTGGTTTGTTTCGTTTTTTTAAGAATTTTTGTTTTATTTTTTATGTTATTGAAAAAAACTAAACTGCAAAAAGGCTTTTTTATATAAAATGAGTAATTCTCGAGAACTCTAGATTTCTCGAGAACGGCAAAAAAATTGTCTTTTTCTCGAGTCGGGAAATGCCAATCTCTAGATACCGTACGTATTTTCGTAACTCCGTACGTATTTTCGTAACAACAAAGAAAGTTTTTCACCTGCGGAGCAGATTACGCAATGATTTTCATGTGAAATGTGGATTCTTCAGGGAAAGCATCAGCTGCGAAAGATTGAGAGCCATATTTTTAAAAAATCGAAAAATGCTTTTTCTTGAAATGCAAAATAATGTGTAAAATTTTAATCCGCACATTTTTAAGATTCAACTAAAAAAATGTAGGTACTACTAAAAATACTTTCAATTAGCGACAAATACAGTTTTTTCTCATCACTCTCTGAAAACTTTATCAATGTTTTTCAACGATTTTTTTTAGTTATGTTTTTGTTTCATTTCCTACATGAGAAATGAATTTCCCTTCACAAATTACCTTGCCGGCACACATATCTGGGTTGCAGACGTTACTTAATATTGTGTAACAAATCAAATATGAAAAACGAATACCGAAAAAAATGCAATTAAAGAGAATGACGTTAAAAATTATTTTGCATATGGTGGAACTGTAAAGACAACATTCGTCAGCCGTTTCACATAAATCATTGTAGGCCCCTGTTCTGTCCGGGGCCGGTCATCAGCTTACGTTTTAGCTGATAAAATGGTATATATATTTAAGTAGAATTACACGTACTACTCGTATGCACGTTATTATTCTGTGCAATATAGTATATGTATGGGAAAAAGTTCATGCCAGCATATAAGCATATTATTTATATCTCATTAGCCAAACAGAAACGAAGCCATAATTGAAAATCCGCTTCCTTCTGTTGACAATCACCCAAGCCACTGCATATTATTATTAGATATAATCGTTAATGCGGATGCTCAAGTAAATCTACTACCGCCACTACGTTTTAATGTTTAGTTTACACTTGGAGCGCACAATGTTGGGATCTTCTTTAGTAACATAGCATTTTCCTAATATAATCCGTGTTGTTGTTGTTGTTGTTGTCGTTGTTGTTTGTTGCCCGGATGCCAAACAACGCGGACTCACAGATCGTCTTTAATGCCATTCACTCGGACTTATTTCGAAATTTCAAACAAGTGCTGTAAAGACAGCTGGTAAACAAATTTATTTCACACATACAGACGCATCTTTGACGCATAATTTATCATCAGCTACAGGATATTTTTCATTATAATCCCCGTTCGGGGTGGAAACATTCCGAAACTGGTGGTGGAATTGACCCTTGACGATGCCGCACGCAAGAATTAAATAGAATAAAGTGAATAAAATAAGTAATTCACAACAGGAAAAGGAGTTTCCTTGAGTTAGTCTTTTTTGTATAGTCAACTTTTTTTTCGCAAAGAAAGGGAACTTTTCCCATAAACGTGAGGTAAAGAACTGGCTTTTTGTTCAACATTTCAAACGAAGAACGTGACAAGATCTTTCGTACCAGCAGTGGTCACACGATTATTCTGTGAAACGACTATAAATTCTATTCAATTGGGTCGTTTTTAAACAACGTGAGCAAACCCGAATACTATTCGGATAGCTTGCACCTTGTCATAAGATATTTTCTTCTAGGTGAAAAATAAATGGAATGAAAGATGGTATTACAGTTTCCCCCTTCAGAGAAATATTTTACTGCACCTCTTTATCCTTACCGAAAATGTGTTTTAAGCACATGGATTGTTAGCTGATGGTCCTTGTGCTGTTTTTTCTCCAGAATGAGTCCTTGATGTACAATATATCCAAGGGCAATTAGCAGATTTTGTATCGTCGACGAGATGCAACACCTTATAACAGTTACAGTTAGTCTAATAGTATACCAGGTTAAAAAAAAACCATAATTTAAATTAGTGCGAATCATTAGTTTCAGAGGATCGAGATTCAAATTAGGCCGTCACACTATTGAAGATCCAAAAAGCATTTATTTAATCGTGACGTTACCGGTTAACATAAATATCATCACAATATGGCTGCGTTCATAATTGCAGAAATCTAACGCAGTACTGCGCAAAAGTCACTTTCTGCTGCTTTATCGTCAGCTCAATTTCTTTACTGCGCTTGCTGCGCAATTGCTGCAGAAATTTTTCTGCAGGCTGCTTTCATGAACGTACTACTGCACACTGCACAGCTATGATGATGAACGCACTGCTTTAGTACTGCGTTAGATCTGCAATTATGAACACGGCCTATATGTCAACTGCTAACGTCATGGTTGACATAAAAGCTGCTTTCGACAATTTCTGTTACAGTTTGTGTATGAAATTTTGAAAATTCAAGTTTTGTGAGAAACATGTGGTTAAACAAAACTATTTTCATTTTAATTACATTACAAAATCTAGTGTAAAATTAAAATCTAGAGTAAAAAGCGGTTCTTTTGAAGTTTTTCTCATGTTTTGAATCGTTTTTAGACAATTCCATAAAAATCAAAACTCTGTAAAAGGTGATTTTTTTATCTTTAGTTCAAAAAACGGTTGTCATGAAGATTGTGTACAATAGTATATTACGCAACAAGGGGCGAAAGTCAACGATTTCAAGAGTGTGAAGTTAGCTGCACGAGCGAAGCGAGGGCAGATATCACACGAGTGAAATCGTTGACTCGCTCCGAGTTGGGTATACAATTTTTTATAACAAATTCATTGAAAATATGACTTGAGATGCCATTTAAACGCGATTTCCGTATTGGAGAGTAACGCAAAAGGGGGTTTGGGGTCCTTCAACAGAAGTAAAGTTTTAAAAGAAACAAAACAATTTTATTCTATAAATTAGTTTTATTACTAAGAAATGTTGGTCAAAACAGATTTTAATTTGAAATTTCTCTCCTCTGAAATAAAAAAATCAACATAACAATGTCTATGAAGTTTGTCTTCTGTGGTACGAGAAACACGTCGCGAAAGGACACTTTCGGTCAGCTGTTCGCACTTTCGCCCCTAGGGCCGAAAACGCAACTTTCGGCCCACTACGGAGGCATCGAAAGGCATATTTTCGTTGCATGTGCTATGAAAAATCTATAACGCATTGAAAAGAAAATCAATTTAACTATTTTTCATTTGGAATCGCGACTACAACTAAACTCGCTTATTTCCATTTTAAAAATAGTCAATTTTACAAGAAAAAAATGAAAACGACTATTTTTACAATCAATTTACCTAGTCAGTTGTCAAATTGACTATTTTGTTTACTATTTTATAGTTAATTCACATTAACTATTTTAGTTGTTCCCTCGATTCCCCCTGAAAAATGATTAAATTGACAATATTTTTCTTCGCATGCAGTAATTACAAGATTGGTTGCAATCTTTTCATTGTAATTTATCTAATAAGTACACATTTTCGAAGAATTTAATGAAGACTACACAAATTAATATCTGACTCCACGAACCATCTGACGTTAGCCATCAAAAGAAATCCGAGTATCACCGCCAAGTGCCCAGAAAGTAGACGTGGCATAAAAACTATCTAATTGTGAAACTCTACCAAGAAAGATTTACGTTATTTGAATCGACAAATCGACATTGGTGTTTCATTTTGCCAGGAAATCGAAGCACTCATAAGTGATTATTATGAGAAATTCATATTCACCGATCGATAGAGGGAAGTCGATAAATGTTCATATTAATTCGACATATTTCGATAGTGAAAAATGGAAGATCCATAAGAGACGACACTTATGCCAGAGGGTACGACGACGACACAATGTTACAAACTGTTGACAGACTGTGGGTCACAGTCTTATCCATTTGATTCGCATAAGTAAGGGAAGCCCTTCAAATTCCAAATAGAATGGCTTAACATAGTTAAGCTTAAGCACCATTCACATGACGTTGCTTTTATGTATGGTGTTGCTGGTTTTGCAGTTTCCCTTCGACTTTGCAGTCCCCATTTAGTTCACAAGTCAACCGACATTTGAACACATAGTTGGAAAATGTTGCAGAGCACTCATAAGTGCTGTACCTAAAAACATTATGGTACTTCGAGCCATTATACTGCAATAGCGAATATTACGAGTAAATCATATAAAAGTATACTGGCGATAGAATATATATATTGTATATGATTAGAAGCAGCAGTAACGGTGGTTGCTAGTATGGATGCTGCATTTTCATTGCATGAAATGGCTATACTTGAATCCATTTTCCACATCCGTAGACGATTTCCCATATTCCCTGTGTTGGCCTTTTTTTTAAACCTGTCTGGTACCCATAATTGACAAAGTTCGTTGTACTATACTTGCGCGTGTAATTAAAACATTTCGGCTGTTTCCCGTATTTTTCAAGTATTGTACTTTGGCGGTTTTTTGCTTTCTCTACTGTACACCTACCTACCCCTCTAATAGCCATACGAAACAATGTCGCTATACTTGAAACAAGACTAGCTCATGTGAATCATTTTATTTTGCCATTCTGTATCTAATTTTGCTCACATTGTGTATACGACAAATAAAAATACTACAATCAATATCAATTTTCGTAACTTTTAAAAGATACCACACAATCAATGCCCAGAGATTTGGAAATAATGAGTTAATTGAATTTTGTAATTACCGGCCCATAATATGAAACATTCGTCAAGCATGAATTTATTTCATCATCCAAGAGTTCAGTCGATATTTACTATATTTTGGCAGTTGTAAATTTTATTGATTTGCAGAAGAAATATTGAACATGTCCTCTAATCGGATTTAGATGTATGGGAAAGTTACGTGAGTGCACATTCCGAAATATTTCTGCATTAAATTTTTCAATCGAATCAACCGTTTTCGAGAAAATCGCGAAACGCGAAAGAGTTTTCCGGGGAGAGAGAAGGGAGAAAGAAAGGCATGCTTTCATTCGGATATTTATCTCGTCTGAAAATTTCCTCCTATTTTTAAAAAGCATACATTTTAAAGTTACCCCTCAATTCTGGATAATAGATAAAAGCCTCTTAACTGCTAACTGGACTTTAGAGGAAATTTAATAGAAATTGGTATTTCTGATAATAGTTAAGAGATGTCAACCTCTTAACTTTCGTGGTGAATTTTTATAAACGGTTTTTATATTCTGGGGAAAAGTTAGCAGACCGTTCTAACCTCAAAAACCTCTTAATTTAAGAGGACCTCGCCGATGTCCTCTTACGACCTCTTAACTCGTGTGTTGCGTTTAAAACTCGAAAAATCAGTGTGGGGGAGGGCTCCAACAATTTTTTTATGTATAGACAAGTTTTTTTAGGTCACAGGTTTTCGATTAAATTCTCCTGAACGTTTTTTACGTCACATGTTTTCGATTAAATTCTCCGTTTTGGAGAAAATTGTAGAAAAAGTTACATTGCATGGAGGACGAGGAAAAAAGCTGCAATAACCAGATTTGTTATAGTATTTCTGGAAAACTCATGAAATATTGTGTCTTCGTGGAATTGTTTACCTTTAATGGCACAAAAAACGATTTTTTTATTGGCTGAAATTACATCAACGCATACCTGCAACTTCATTAATTTTATGTCTATCAAATGAAATATTTATATGAGTGCAATGCATTATTTAACCATAAATTTGTTTGCACGTTGCTGAAATAATACAAAATCGTTTAAAAACGATGTTGTGTGTCTTAAAAACTGTCGATTCAATTTTTACGGAATATTTTTTATATCATTTTCATTTCAAACTGCCTGAATACCGTAGAAAGCTATTCTTAACAGATACAAAACTATTCACATGTTTTTCAAGATCCGCAATGTCTTTTTTACACAATTTTTTGGATAATTTCCATAGTTTTGAAAACTTTATGATTTCAGAAAAAATCTAAGGTCAATAAACAGCCAAATTTGACGTCTATGAGTAAGTGCTGTCAGATGAAGACTCTTAATTTGCTAAAATCGGAACTCACCAAAATTTCTTACTCAGAATACTAATTTCTTTTAAAATCTCTTAATTATAAATCAAGATATCTCTTAACATCTGTTACCTAGAATTGGGGGGTAAGTCAGAAAACAACGAAATTCTTATGAAAAAAAAATCAGTTTTTGAATAGGAAAATAAAAATAAACTTTTTTTTTATTATTTTAATGTTTCGCAAAAGGAAATATTTTACCTTACCTATAGAAATTTAGTGATTCTCTTTCACTTAGATCTGTATTATAAAAACAATCATTCAATTTTAAAAAAAACAAGAAATATTTTATTGAGGTCAAATAATATAACAATGTATATTTCACGATAAATTTGCCTATATCGTATTGAAGAAAAAAAAATATTGATTTACAAAAGAATATGCCAAACAAAATTGTTTGTTTATTTCTTTATAAAAAATCTCTTTCTCTTTGTTTTTATGGATTTGGAAATTGCTGAATATTTATGCTAAACTGAATAACATTCGGTATTCAGTTTGTGATCTGCGTATTGAATATTTTAGAAGGTATATCCCAAACATGCTTTTCTTTCAATCATTTCAATGAAATCGTTTCAACATTTCAACTTTATATGAATTTAATAAGAAGCCCGAATATTCAGAAGCCCTAACTTCTTGCTAGTTGCTACTTACTATATCATACCTACCTATAAATTTATATTCGCCTATAGCCTTATTTACATTGAGTTCTCTCCATTATTTATTGAATAGCATAAGAATGAGATAAATAAATGAATAAAATGCAAAATGGGCGGCCTAGCCTCCCTTCAAACTCGAAAATTCGTCCCATGCCAATCACGTTCGAATGCAAAAATACTGAGGGGGGTCACCAATATTGATTTTCGGATCGTGATCAAAAGCTCTAAAGTAAAATTCAGCGAAATTATGCATTCATCTACAGTGGAATATTAAAGTTTCAAACTATTCGTACAGTCAATCTATTCCCTTGGGACCGCACTCTTTTTATAATAACGAAACCGGGCCTGGTCCAGCCCCACCCCACCGTACAGCGGAAACATTCGACTGGGAATTGTGAACATTTCATGTACATTTTTAGCGCTTGTATAATTTGCGAAGAAAGTCCCCAATAGACTGATGGCAGACATTCAAATATTTGACTTTAGAAATATTTTAATGACGTACGTACTTGTACGTGATGCCATACAAACCCACAGAAATTTAAATATTTTGAAAATATCAAGTATCCACTATTATAAGCTTTCGACAAATACTGTTGACGAAAACCAAATTTTGTACCCACGTCAATTGTATAATCCAGACATTTAAAACAAACTATTTCTCTTACGTATTTCTTGACGTGATCTACTAATAGAATAACAAAATAAATCAACAGGAAATTCTATTGACAGCTGAGATATAATTGTTTTCAGTAAAAAAATAATTTACCTTGATTGGTTTCTGGAACAGTTTAGTCTTGTGATATAATGTAAGGAGCGTGAAAGATATTACACCCGCACAAAATGTATTTGTAGATTAATCCGAAAGTAACGCCTACGTGCATGAATATAGATTTTCAGGAAAAAATACTGTAAAGAAAAGCGCAAATAAAACACAATTTCCAAGGATGTAATTTGATAGTAATAGAATTTGAGCAAGGGCGTAGCTATAGATTTATCATGGCGGGGATTTGGCCAAGTGCCAAATCTGTTAAGTGTAGAATAAGGCTTCCATTATCACTAAGGGCACATTGGGTTTACTACACCAATTCGCGGGCTGCATCAAAACATAAGGGAAAAATGCGCCGCAGGCGAAATTGTGGACGTGAAAATTTTAGAAAATTAGCTACAGGCAAATTTTTTCACGTTTCGAGTCTAAATAAATACCTTGAGTTTAATATAATTGTGATATACATGAGAGAGGTGGGAGGAAGAGGGGGTAGAAATGATGAAAATTACTGTGACGTGATTTAGGGACAACGCCAAAACTGATTTTCCAATTCCAATACTACTGCAGCCAGTAGTCTGGAGGGAAGAGGCTCGAGTTTCTGTGGGCTTGAGTCTCTGTGGGCTTGAGTCTCTGTGGGCTTCAAGTTTTTGGGGACCCAAAAATAGTTTTCCAAAAAAAAATTGATATCAAAACGTAAATTTTTCGGTCGTCGAAAGCAAGTTTCAGAAGGGTTCAATTTTTCCGCACAAGAATTTCGGGTGAGGGGGATTTATGTCGACTTCTTGTACACAAAAATTAGAATTCCAATGATTTTTCAATATCGAGAACAAAAAAAACACATCAAAGTTCTTTTCAAAAAAAAAAAACAATAAACCAAAAAAGTGCAGAGCAATTTAAATTTCAGAAAAATGGTCAAACAAAAACCCGAGAATTTATTTTGCTAAAATATAATAGGTTGCATTTTTTCTTTTCTTTTTCCTGTCGATTAAATGTTTTCTGGAACATTTAACATGGACTGGAATTAGTTCACAACATAAAACGAGTAACTGCCCAGTAACTATGAGAACGTTAAAGCTTTTGTGGAAAAGATTTCTTCATTCCAAAAAAAAAAAAAAAAGAATTTCGACTACAAAAAGCAGTCGTTAGCAAAAACATAAAAATTTGTTTTAGGGTAGCAACGTATATGTGAAGGTATTTCTATGTATGAAAAAAAGGAATAACAAGATTCTTCGCCATTCATTTCCCACAGCTGTTTACGAAGTTATTCTTGGTATTCTCATTAAGAAATTTTCTATCTAAAATTATGATCATACTTTTTTTAAGAAACTAGTTTTAAAACAATTAAATTTAGACTCGCTTTTATAAAATTTGTAATAACATTAAATTGCTCAACGGTGCAGAAGTCTTTTGCACCAAACGAAGTAGGATTACTTGCAAAAATCGCAAACAAAAACTTTGAACCCCCACAAAAATTGCAAGAAAATTTGTTTCTGAAATAGGATTTTCCGATTCTCAACATCTTAACTTGTAAGATTTATGCTTCTTAAATTGAATTTCATGCACAGATATTAACTGTGTGTATATATATATATAGACTAGCAGCGGTGCATAAGCAATGAGCCTTAATAATATTGCATATGATATCTAATTTCATAGAAAAGAAGCAAGTCGCAGTAGCAGGTCAGAATTCCTTGGTGAGTTTTATTGTATAGCAAACGAAATTTAATGTAACATATGGTAAAAATTACTTATTAGTCGCGCCAGACCGGCCCTGTATTTCGACCCCAAGCAAACTTAACCGCCAGATTAGAGCTCTCTGCCATCGGACTCGAACCCAACATTAGCATTTTAAGCGAGCGAGGTTTCTTCTTATATGTTTCATGTATGTTGCATTATAAACTAAGCCTTAACATGAAATCGTTACTGTGGAATTGGGTTTCGGGAATTTATTGTATATGACAGGCTTGCTAACAATGAATGGCTTTGTTTGGCGGACAATAATGTGTAATTATTTAAAGTTCTGTTGGCAGGATGTGTGCCATTACCGCACATACGAGAAGTACATATAATTTTGTCCAGTTGAACTAGCAAAAGATAACACAACAATAATATCGAATTATCCCTCTTCACTCTCATTCTCCTGGTTAGGTACTCCTATATAGCACTGGACAGAATTTTACGAGTTGCAGCCATTATAGTATGAGGTCGATTTTTATATGCTAGAGATATGTTGTTATGATGCGAATGTTAGGCTTTTATTGTTTTATGCTCAGAAGTTTTAGTGCCGGTCTAATGTATATCACAATCATATTAAACTTAATGACGTCTTTTTTACTCAAATTCTCGAGAAATTACATTCAAGATTAACTGCCTGTGAATTATTAATGTAAATTGGCATTCAACTTACTAGTTTCAAATCTAACCAGACTCGTATGTAACAATTAAACATTCATATTTATGATGATAATAGCTATGTTTATGTACTTACCTTTGAATAATTTGAAATCTTATTGTTAGCCAACAAAACAAAGCTACATTATGCAAAATCCTTTTAAAAAAACATGCTCTTCGATATATTTTCTACTAGCTTACATACCCGTCGTTACCGGGTTAAAGTTTATTTGCATTAATTTTTTTTTTGGACCAAAAAAAAAACCAGAAATACAGTAATCCCTCCAACTGCGCGGTAGATACGTTCCACAAAAAAAGCGCGCAGACCGAAACCGCTCACTGTGAACCCTACTTTGTATGAACTTTTTGGATTAAAATCATGTTTTTTTGATTGAAAATTATAAAAAAACTGCGCAGCTGCGGAATTTTTACCGCGCAGTTCGAAATTTTGGTATTAAAAACTGAACCGCGTAGTTGCGAAACCGCGCAGTTGCGAAACCGCGCAGTTAGAAACCGCGCAGTTAGAAACCGCGCAGTTGGAGGGATTACTGTAACTTAAAACTTTGGAACTAAAGCCGTTATTCTTTCAAGATACCCGTTTTTAACCCTGAAAACACCGATTGACATTTCTCAGCGACCTGACGGCCAGGCTTCATGGAAAAAACCAATGTTTTAAAACACCAATCCCATACCTCCTTATGGTGAAAACCGAATCCAAATTTCAGAATTCAGGAGACAGCACGCGAGGTGTTTATCGAGAGGGGTGGAGTTAGATTTTTTCCTGAGGGCTGTCCTCTCTAATGATAAAAACCGGAACCCAATCCTTTCAGAATTGCAGAAGATATCCGGTGAGAGGGTTTATAGAAGGGGGCGGGGTTTTATATTAGTGGGCGAAATTTTTTTTTGAGGACCTGGCCCCTCTAAATATGGAAACCGGATCCAAATCACTTCAGTGGTTTAAGATATATCAGGGAAGGTCCATCGAAAGAGAGTTTGGAAGATCTATCCTTTATTCTACTAGTAACTCTACCCGTGTGCAAGGTTTTATCGAAATCGGTTGGGCCGTTTTCCCATTCGGTACTAAATTCCATAAAAAAAATCGCCTAGCATTACGATGGACGGGGAAAAACTCGCTTTACTTGGAACAGCTATTTTAAATTATAAAAAATTTTCATTAATACATTGACTGCCATGGCTATCATTTTTGGTAGCCAGTGAAAATTGGCACTATGATTCATGAGCGGCCAAGGCTATCATTTTCGATAGCCGGGTCTACAATCTACATGCATACATACATACATACATTCATACATACGTACATTCTACATATGTCTACATGTATTGGCATCTCCCTTACATTTTTGCAAAATTGGTCTGGCAGTCAACGTGTTAAGCTGCGAAAAATCAAATTAGTTCGAAAAAAAAGTATGGTTCATATAAAACTATAAAACTTTGGGACAAAATTGCGTTATTCTCCAATACTTTTCTATCTGATGTAAGCACTTGACATGATGATATTTTACTTACATTTATCCGCTTAAGTGCAGCCATAAAATTTCATTTCTGTACCCATTAGAAACACTTGTGTTATCCTGTCAAACGATACACACTTTACTTTTTTTCTATAATGGTTGTAACAAGACGTTTCTTTTAATATCTCTCTGTTACTATGCAATTAAATAAGTATTGTTTAGAAATATTGCATGAAAATAAAGACCTTTTATAAATCAGCATGATGTCACATACAATTTTCAAAATAATTATTATTTCCACAGTAAATAAAAATAAATTATAGCATTAATAAAAATACCAAATTATATTTTTATCCTCGGATTGGTACCAAGAATTTTTGAAAATATGAATTTTTAGTTAGACGGAATTTTCTTTTGATGTCAAATTGCTTCTTTACAATCTTTTCAAATATGAAATAATAAATTAAGCATCAAGTAATTAAAATGAATGTGCTTTTCGCTCAATACCACATAAAATGCCTTTATGAACATACAAATTTAATTTAAACTATCCGAATTATTATTCTACAATTTCCTGAGTATACTTTTAACAGTCGTCAAACTACCATTAGTAACATTTTACAATGCAGTATTCCCATAATATTTCCACACTGAATAGGACAAAATCTTATGAACAAGTGTGTTGTTTAAGAAATCATGCTTTAAATAACAACCGATTCGAATCTTGTTCTTAAAAGTAATTTTTATACCGGCATCTCATGATTGTTTATTTGCAAAGTAGACATTTTAGTCTTAAACCAGAATTCCTTTTAGCAAAAACCGTATGTTGAAAATTAATTCTTTCTGTCAGTTTGTCTCATTCCGATTTAATTTCTTCAGTATAATTATGAATGCTTCAAATGGCAATGGTCGACTAAATAAAAGCGGTAATAGAATTACAAGCATATTCAGTACAAATGGCACGATTTGCCCTCTTCGATATAAATGCCATGATTTAGAGAACAACTATGTGTTTTTATTATAAAAATTTACACTTGCAACAATATAGCAGTTATTGTTTGGATTTTTCTTTTAAAAGTGGAAGATATTCAAAATTTTAAAACCAAATTCCTGATAGATATTGTTATCTTCAACCTTTCTGGAATGTGGCCAAGTCATATAGAATCTGGTTTGAATTTAACTCTAAATAAATTGTCTAATTTGAGAAACTTGATTTTTACATCCGAGGGAGTAAACAAAATCTACCAAATATTAGTAACTAGCTTGCATACCCGTCGTTGCCGGGTTAAGTTTTTTGTCTAAGTTTTAGAATACGAAGAAACCCGGGAAGAACTTAAAAACTTTTTAATGCGTCTATGTTGGGGCTGGACCCCCGACGAACATCTATGCCAAATTTCAGGCCAATCGGTTCAGTAGTTTCCCGCGAAAGAGTAACATAGCGCAAAAACTAATTTTCGAAATCATTTAACCCCCTCCCCTTACTCCCCCCACCCCTCGCGATACTTTTTCGTATGCCTATGTTGGAACCAGAACTACCACAGACACTCATGCCAAATTTCAAGTCAATCGTTCGACCGTTTTTGCGTGAAAGAGGAACAGACAGACAGACAGACAGATGGACAGACACAAACTCATTTTTATATATTAGTATGATTAGCTTCTGAATCTTCAAAACAGGACCTTCTTAAAAAACAGGACCATTTCCGATAAAATTGCAAGCAACTTTTTCATTTCTATGGGAGAGGGGGAAGAAATTGGCTGATTGGATTTTGATGTATGGAAGGATTATGTAAAATCATATTATAATAACATAAGTTTTCATAAATTTTCATTAAAAAAATTAATTACAAAAAATAATTTCATTTTAATGGGGGACGAGGGGAAGGAATGGTCCGATTTTGCTCGTTACCAGAAACGCAAGTATAAAAAATTTCAAGTCTTTAAATCAATCCTTTCGAAAGTTATGGTGTTTACGGACGGATTAATGGAGAGACTAACAGGTGGAAATCAAAATCTGTTGTCATCCCCAACACCGTGGTGTAGTTCATTTACACTCAGAAAAATATCAGGTCAACTTTTTGTCAGGTTAACTCTGACCTCTAGCTGGCTGACAGAGGTTTCCATTACATGACATTACATCCTCGAAATGGCTATCTAAGGTCAACTCGTCCAGCTCCCAATGCCATACTTCACCTGCTCGTGGCTTAATTTCAGAATTTCTCCGGTCACAGGTTAACACAAGTTTTACTTTCCCTCATGCAGGCGAACGCGCGCCTCGCATAGGCTAAATTTTCCTGCCCCAGGCCAATTACGCCGTATGGTCGTCGAGTTAGCCTCCATTTTTCTGAGTGTAGTTGTCCGACTATTAGTTCCATGCGTTACAAACAGTATACTAAATCTAATATAACTTCAATATGATTCTCATATAGAGTACAAAAAGGAATACACAAAATATTCAAGAGAAATTAAAAACATTTCTCTATAATTCATTCAATTAATCATAAAAAAAAAGTTCAAACAGCTGGAAATTTTAACGTAATAGCATCACAATGTTCCTCGCTT